>CM035839.1:227575512-228783161 GCA_020510985.1 Pholidichthys leucotaenia | reverse complement strand
TGACTGGAACGAACAACGCTGTGAGCTGTTGTCAAGCAGAGCTTGGCTGCTGGCAGTCACATGATTTGAGAGACGCTTTGCAAATCTAATACACATTTTTTTTTTTTTGAAATGGCGCCAGAGGCAGGGCAGCAGTACCAGCAGCAACTCTCTGGTGTCTTTGTGTTTCTATCTGTTTATTCCTGTATAGTGTGTCTCTTATTAACCAGGGCTCTGTAGGAATACTCGGACTAAGAAAGGGCCAACTTTTTTTTATCAATGTTAGCCCGGTCTTTCTCTAGTTTTCTTTTCTTTTTCTCTTCCTCGGGCAATGGAGATCAACAGAGGTGGGGGTGGACGCATTGTTTACACACACGAACAGCTGATTGCACTGAGGAGGCCAGAGCCTGGAGCGCTGCGGCTTTTATTTTGTTGCTGCAAAGTACGGAGAGATCAGGATGCCTGAACCCGCCAAGTCTGCGCCCAAGAAGGGCTCCAAGAAAGCTGTGACCAAGACCACCGGTAAAGGAGGCAAGAAGAAGAGGAAGACCAGGAAGGAAAGCTACGCCATCTACGTTTACAAGGTGCTGAAGCAGGTCCACCCTGACACCGGTATCTCCTCCAAGGCCATGAGCATCATGAACTCCTTTGTCAACGACATCTTTGAGCACATCGCCTCTGAGGCCTCTCGTCTGGCCCACTACAACAAGCGCTCCACCATCACCTCCAGGGAGATCCAGACCGCAGTGCGCCTCCTGCTGCCCGGTGAGCTGGCCAAGCACGCCGTGTCTGAGGGAACCAAGGCTGTTACCAAGTATACCAGCTCCAAGTAAACTCCTGACTACACTGATACTACACTGGCATTGAAGCCCCTCATCCCGGATGAGCTGAAGAGGACACGCCGCGAGCGAAGGGCTGGAGTGAAGGGCTGGAGCGAAGGGGAGGAGGAGGAGGAGGAAGCATAAGCCGGCTGTACCGATGATCATCACTGGGAACGTGCGATCGCTGAGAAATAAAACAGATGAGCTTACAGCGCTGGTCAGGATGCAAAAGGAGTATCATGAGTGTAGTTTCATGTGTTTTACAGAGACGTGGTTACACTCACAGATCCCAGATGTAAACTAAATTTTTTTTTTAATCACCCTTATTGTCATTCAACTGTACAACCAATCATGTACAGTAGAACAAGATTGTGCTTTACCTGTTTACTGTGTTAATCACACACACCCCAAGTGTAGAATCAGAGGGCTGCTGTCATGCAAGGCGCCGCCACAAATTTCCCTCCTCCATTCCATTATTGCTGAGCACCAAGCTGAACAGCAGGAAGTTCCACTTTTATATGGTCTTCGCCATGACCCGGCCGGGATTTGAACCCCTGCCTCCTGGGTGTGGGGCGGATGCTCTACCAACTGAGCCACCACTCCGGTACGTAGCAATACCTGGCTTCAAGAGTATACGGGGGGACAGAGACGTGATAAGCAGCAGGAAAAAGAGAGGAGGAGAAGTGGCACTTCTTGTTAATGAACGATGGTGTCATCCTAGACACATTTATGTGAAGGAAAAGTGCTGCAGCTCGGACATTTTTTTTTTTTTGTTTTTTTGTTACTTATTTGTACCCGTAGGTAGATTTGGTTTGCAGTCTGGTGACAAGCCACCGGTCGCTGGTCGCTGCATTGAACTGCTGGCTGTTAGTATGAGACCTTATTATATGCCGCGAGAAATGAAGTGCGCTTTAATTGTTATCGTCTACGTCCCTCCGTCAGCTGACGCAGCGGTGGCCTGTGACATCATCAGCTCCACTGCGGCCACATTACTGGAGAAGCACCCGGATGCATTCATGGTCATCACAGGTGATTTTAACCATGTCTCAGTGGGAAAAACACTACCAAACTTTCACCAGTTTGTTGACTGTCCTACCAGAGAGAACAAAACACTGGATTTACTGTATGCCAATGTCAGTGATGCACATAGTGCCACAGCTCTACCCCCCATTGGCAAATTAGATCACTGCATGGTCATGTTAACACCCAAGTATGTCTCCCTTGTGCAAAGGCAGCCTGCTTATACACGGACTGTGAGGAGGTGGACACAGGAGGCTGCTGATGCACTACAGGACTGCTTCGAGACGACGGACTGGAGCGTACTCTGTGAACCACATGGGGTGGACATAGACAGTATGACTGACTGCATCACAGAATATATTAGATTCTGTGAAGACATGACCATGCCAGCTCAGACTGTACACTGCTTCTCCAACAACAGACCATGTGTCAACAGTGACCTGAAAGCACTTCTGAACAAAAAGAAGAGAGCTTTTAGGGCTGGAGACAAGGAGAAGCTGAGGGGAGTGCAGCATGAGCTGAGAGAGATGCTGAGGAGGTGCGAGGACAATTACAGGAGGAAGTTGGAAGAGAAACTCAGGCAAAACAACACTAATGATGTGTGGGAGGGAATGAAACAAATAACTGGGTGCAAGGGGAGAGTCGGGCAGCCATGTGGGAGCCAGGAGAGAACTGAGAAACTGAATCTGTTTTTTAATAGGTTCAACTCACAGTCTGTCACCCGAGCAACACAACCAGACCCCCACACACCCCTCCCCACCCACGCTCCGGTGCAGAACCTCTCTCCATCTCCCCCCTCCTCCTCCTCAGGGGGCACCAGGACCGTCCCTCACTTCACGGTGACTACAGATCAGGTGGAGAAACAGCTGGAGAGACTCCATCAGCAGAAGGCTTCGGGCCCTGATGGCATCTCTGTAAGAACCCTGAGGACCTGTGCCAACCAACTAGCTCCAGTACTGAAACACCTGTACAACCTCAGCCTGAGTCTGGAGAGAGTACCGGTGCTGTGGAAGACATCCTGCCTGGTTCCTGTCCCCAAGAAGTCATCTCCATCGGATTTGAGTGACTACCGACCAGTTGCCCTCACATCTCATGTGATGAAGGTCCTGGAGAGACTGGTCTTAGCCCACCTGAGGCCGCAGGTGAAGACGTGGCTGGACCCTCTGCAGTTTGCATATCAGCCCCATTTAGGAGTTGAAGATGCTGTCATCTACCTGCTGCAACGAGCCCATCTGCACCTGGATGGTGGAGGAGACACTGTGAGAACCACTTTTTTGATTTCTCCAGTGCCTTTAACACCATCCAGCCACTGCTGCTGGGTGAGAAGCTGCGGGTGATGGGGGTTGACAGCTCTGTGATCTCCTGGATTACTGACTACCTGACAGGCAGACCACAGTTTGTCCGGCTGGGCAGTGTCTTGTCTGGAGTGGTGGCTAGTGATACGGGAGCTCCACAGGGGACTGTGCTCTCTCCTTTTCTTTTTACCTTATACACCACTGACTTTCAGTACAACACTGAGTCATGCCACCTGCAAAAATTCTCTGATGACTCAGCTGTTGTGGGGTGTATAAGAGGAGGAGAGGAGGGGGATTACAGGGCGTTGGTAGACAGATTTGTGGAGTGGACGGAGCAGAATCACCTGAGGTTGAATGTCAGCAAGACCAGAGAGATGGAGATTGACTTCAGGGAGAGGAAGACTCCTTCTCAGCCACTGCAGATTAGGGGGGAGGATGTGGGAGTGGTTGAGGACTACAAATATCTGGGTGTCAGGATCAGCAGCGGTTTGGACTGGAGATCCAACACTGATGCTGCGCACAAGAAGGGGATGAGCAGACTCTACTTCCTGAGAAAGCTGAGATCCTTCAACATGTGCAGCAGGATGCTGGAGCTTTTCTACCAGACCGTTGTCACCAGCGCCATCTTCTTTGCTGCTGTCTGTTGGGGTAGCAGTATCAGGGCCAGAGATACCAACAGACTTGACAAGACTATCAAGAGGGCTGGCTCTGTAATTGGTCTCAGACTGGAGACCTTTGAGACAGTGGTGGAGAGGAGAACACTAAATAAACTGCAATCCATCATGGACAATCCAGATCACCCCCTCCACCACACACTAGATAGACAGTGAAGCACTTTCTCCAGTAGACTACTACAGCTTCATTGTCGAACAGCCAGGTACAGGAAATCTTTCCTGCCACGTGCAATTTCACTGTACAATAACTCACTATGATGTTGTATTCTGGTCATAGCTATGCTGCCACACTGCACCTTACAGACTAACTGGTACCTCAAGTGGCCCTAGGTGTGAATGTGTGTGTGAATGGTTAAGGGATAGCGCCGTACCGTGGCTGTTTCATCCATCCAGGTGGATGCCCTCAATTTCCCCTCTGGGGATCAATAAAGTATACATTTTCACTCTGCTCCTGATAGTCCTTCTTTGTGCAATGGGGTGATTCATGTGTTTATACGGGTCATCATATATTAAGCTATGATGTATATAGGTTTTATAGTCGTGTTAGTTTTACTTTCCATGGGTAATCCCTTTGTCTGTCATGTGTGTGTTTCTGTTGTTTGGCTGTCTACTGTCATGCTGCTGTTACACTGTAATTTCCCAGTTTGGGATCAATAAAGTACATCTATCTATCCAATACTGGAATATTCCTCTATACAGTTATGTATATTCTCTAACCTAGTCTTAGTGATCATGCAACTTATACCCAGTGCTTATAAATTAACATGCAGGAATAAACATTCATCTAAACATTTTAACATGCACATATCTAAAATCACGGATTAATACATTTCAAACCTATTATTGATTGTCCAGAATAAGCATCAAGAGTCCATTTGCTTTTCCTGGGGTCATGGAAAAAGAAGAGAGATGTTGAAAAGTGAGTCCTAAAGATGTGGTTAAAAGGTTTGCTGGTTAAATTCGGCATGTCCCAGAGTTTAAGGCAATGTTGAGCTGAGGATCTTTGTGGGCCATGAGGGGCTCCAGGGGCCTGTTCCATGTCTCCATGTTTATGGGGCCATACAAGTCAAAACAGGAAATGCATTAGGGTGAATTCCTTAGACTGGTTTTAACAAAGGAATGTGAGTTCAGTTATAGCCTGGGGTAAAAGAGCAGTTTCCTTGCTGTCTTTTTCCTGGGTGAAAGAATGTCTTTAAGCAGAAGAATAATCTTATTGATGAGCCAAAGTGAGATGATGCTACACTTCCCATTCATTGGTAGCTCTATTCTTCAAATAATCAATTCTTCATTAACATTAGGCCATGTACCGTAGTTTTTTAAAACTGCTGTAATTAAACCCTTACTCAAAAAGCCAACGCTGGAGCCAGGAGTTTTAGCTCACTACAGACCAATCTCTAATCTGCCTTTCATTTCTAAAATCTTAAGAGTTATTGCTGTGCCATTATTTGACCACTTGCAGGGAAATGGTTTATTTGAAGAGTTTCAATCTGGGTTTAGAATCCATCCTAGTACTGAAACAGCATTAGTGAAGGTCACTAATGACCTTCTTATCGCATCTGATAATGGACTCGTTTCTGTACTTGTTCTTTTAGACTTTAGTGCAGCTTTTGATGCTATCGATCATAATATTCTACTTTATAGATTACAACACCATGTTGGACTTAATGGAACTTCGTTGCAGTGGTTTAAATCTTATTTATCTGATAGGTTCCAATTTGCTCATGTCAATAATGAGTTTTCTTCCAACTCAAAGCTCAGTCACAGAGTTCCACAGGGATCTGTGCTAGGCCCTATTCTTTTTAGTTTACAGTTAGGCCCAGAAATATTTGGACAGTGACACAATCTTCATGATTTTGGCTCTGCATGCCACCACATTAGATTTGAAATGAAACAACTACAACGGAATTGAAGTGCAGACTTCAAGGTTTAATTCAAGGGGTTGAACAAAAATATATGATTAAACATGTAGGAATTGTAGCTATTTTTATACAAACACTCCTCATTTCAGGGGCTCAAAAGTAATTGGACAAATAAACATAATCCTAAGTAAAATGTTACTTTTCAATAGTTTGTTGAGAATCCTTTGCAGGCAATGACTGCCTGAAGTCTGGAACCCACGGACATCACCAAACGCTGGATTTCCTCCTTTGTGATGCTTTGCCAGGCCTTTACTGCAGCTGTCTTCAGTTGTTGCTTGTTTGTGGGTCTTTCTGCCTTAAGTTTTGTCTTGAGCAAGTGAAATGCATGTTCGATTGGGTTGAGATCTGGTGACTGACTCGGCCATTGCAGAATATTCCACTTCGTTGCTTTAAAAAACTCCTGGGTTGCTTTTGCAGTATGTTTTGGATCACTGGTGAAGCGCCATCCAATCAACTTTGCTGCATTTGGCTGAGTCTGAGCAGAAAGTATATCCCTATACACTTCAGAATTCATCCGGCTGCTTCTGTCTTTTGTCACATCATCAATAAACGCAAGTGACCCAGTGCCATTGGAAGCCATGCATGCCCATGCCATCACACTGCCTCCACCATGTTTTACAGAAGACGTAGTGCTTTGGATCATGAGCTGTTCCAATTCTTCTCCAAACTTTCTTCTTCCCATCATTCTGGTACAGGTTGATCTTAATCTCATCTGTCCTAAGAATGCTGTTCCAGAACTGGGCTGGCTTCTTCAGGTGTTTTTTGGCAAAGTCAATTCTGGCCTTTCTATTTTTGAGGCTGATTCATGGTTTGCACCTTGTGGTGAATCCTTTGTATTTACTCTCATGAAGTCTTCTCTTTATGGTAGACTTAGATACTGATACACCTACTTCCTGGAGAGTGTTCTTCACTTGAGTGGATGTTGTGAAGGGGTTGTTTTTCACCATGGAAAGGATTCTGTGATCATCCACCACTGTTGTCTTCCGTGGACGTCCAGGCCTTTTTGAGTTCCCAAGCTCACCAGTGCACTCTTTTTTTCTCAGAATGTACCAAACTGTTGATTTGGCCACTCCTAACATTTCTGCTATCTCTCTGATGGATTTCTTCTTTTTTTCAGCCTCAGGATGGTCTGTTTCACCTCCATTGAGAGCTCCTTTGACCGCATGTTGTGTGTTCACAGCAACAGCTTCCAAATGCAAACGCCATACCTGGAATCAACTCCAGACCTTTTAACTGCTTAACTGATGACAGGTTAACGAGGGAAGAGCCCATGCAGCCTTGTTATTTTTTTTTTGCAGCCTTCTGAGTCAATTGTCCAATTAGTTTTGGTCCCTTGAAAAAGAGGCGGCTACGTATTAAAGAGCTGTAATTCCTAAACCCTTGCTCCAATTTGGATGTGGATACTCTCAAATTACAGCTGAGAGTCTACACTTTAAGCCCACAGTGATTATATAATTGTATCCTGAATATGTTTTCGTAAACAGCTAAAATAACAAAATTTGTGTCACTGTCCAAATATTTTTGGGCCTAACTGTATATATGCTTCCGCTAGGCATATTTCCAGTGATTTATTAGAAATCACTGGATACATTTCATTGTTATGCAGGTGACACACAGTTATACCTGTCAATGAAGCTAGATGATAGTAATCAATTAGCCAAGTTAGAGGCCAGTCTTAAGGAAATCAAACTCTTAGTTTGGATGCGGTTACTCTTTCTCTTAATAGTTCTGTGAGGAATCTTGGTTATTTTTGATCAAGATCTGTTTTTTAATTCACATATTAAACCTGTTTCTAAGACTGCCTTCTATCATTTGCTTAATATTGCCAAGATTAGGAGCATCTTGTCTCAGAGTGATGCTGAGAAACTGATCCATGCTTTTGTTAGCTCTAGATTCGATTATTGTCACTCTTTATTATCAGGTTGTCCTAAAACATCTTTAAAAAGTCTTCAGCTGATCCAAAATGTTGCAGCAAGAGTTTTAACAGGTACTAGAAAGAGAGGTCATATCACTCCGGTTCTGGCCTCCCTTCATTGGCTTCCCATAGAGTTTAGAATTAAGTTTAAAATCCTTCTTCTCACTTACAAAGCTCTAAATAATCAGGCCCCTTTTTATTTAAAAGATCTGATACTACCCTATTATCCTAACAGAGTACTACGCTCCCAAAATGTTGGATTACTAGTAATACCTAGAATCTCCAAAAGTACAATGGGAGGCAGAGCCTTCAGTTATCAAGCTCCTCTCCTTGGGAACCAGCTGCCAATCTGGATTTGGGAGTCAGACTCGATCTCTGTTTTTAAGAATAGGGTTAAAGTCTTCCTTTTTGATATTGCCTATAATTAGGGAGGGATCATGTGCCCCTGAACCCTCCCTTAGTTATGCTGCTAATAGGTTTAGACAGCCGGGAGACCTCCAACAATGCACTGGGCTTCACTCTTTTCTTCACTCTCAATGAAATATTTTTGCTGGTCATTAACATCTGTTTGTTCTCTCCCACAGATTGAGTCCCCATCGTGCTGTTTGCTCTCTACATATCTGTGCTTTTCTTCTTCCTCTCTTTCCCCTCACCCCCCAGCCAGTCGCAGCAGATGACTGCCTCTCCCTAAGCCTGGTTCTGCTGGAGGTTTCTTCCTGCTAAAAGGGAGTTTTTCCTCTCCACCGTCGCCAAGTGCTTGCTCACGGGGGATCGCCTGATTGCTGGGGTCTTTCTGCAGTTGTGGGGGTTTCCCCTACAGTTGAAAGTGCTATGAGATGATCATTGTTGTGAAATGGTGCTATATAAATAAAGTTGAATTGAATTAATGTTTTAGGGTTCTTGATCATTTCAGGTATTCCTTCTCCAAGAACAACCAGCCAACCCTGGTGGCTATTCCCGACCCCAATGTTGAGTTTGGCAATGCCACCAAGATGAGTGAGAAGGACATCATCAGACTCAACAGGCTGTACGGGTGCTGAACAACCTCAGGTTAATATCCACACACCATGGAATTCAATGTCATTCATCTTCTTGAATGACATTGCTGTTATCAGATAAACTTGGCTGCTTGCTCACCTGAAATCATTAATATTCCTTGATTAAACAGGTTTCTGGGGTGATGCAAACATCTTCAACTGAACCACCGTCATGCTTTTGTGTACTTTAGACACCAGCAAATAATGAATTGCCTCAATAAACTTCCATTTACTGTAAGCATATTCTTCTTCTCAGTGCATTTTTTAACTTAATTTCGAAGATTTTCAGCATTTTAATGCAAAGAAACCACAACATTGTAAGTTATCTGATAAACAACATGTTTGCATAGGGAAAAAAACAACAAAAATTGATTGAAGAGCTTACTTGGGGGAGGGGGGGCATTAAAAAGTGAAATAAATGCACCCTACAATGCTAATCATACCTTAGTTATATTGATGGAGCTGTGAAGCTCTAAAGGGAGCCGAGGATTTATGGGTCACTGATTGTGAAATAGTGGATGCTGAATTTAACAGCAACATTTCTGCCATACAGTGTTTCACCTACCATTACAACGGGGGGAAAGGGCACCTCCCCGGCGATCCGCCGGTTGAGCTGCTGCTTCTCCAACACCGGTGTCCGACTGGGCGCTCCACGATCGTTCGCGGGGAGGCACGCTCAGCCTGCCCGGTCAGTGGTAGACGGCAGTCCTGACCGCTGCTTCATTGTGGAGCAGAATGGCCAGATCAACTGCATATCATATGTGGACAAATATGCACGCTTTGACTAAATGACAAGATGCAAAAATGCCCAAATAACAAAATAAATCATTTTTATTTAAATATTTACAAACAAATGGGCCACACTGATGCAAAAGTTGAAGCAAAATGGGTCATTCTCCTGTGTGCGTGTGTGAGTGAGACTGGTGAAGGGAATGGCGCCATATGTGGATGCCCTGAATTTCCCTCTGGGGATCAATAAAGTATACAAGATACAAATACAAAAAAAAAAAAGTTCGGTGTTTTGCACTTATAATATTGCTAAATTATAAAAGGATGCACTACAATGGGTCTCATTCATTCATTCATCTTCTACCGCTTAATCCTTTTCAGGTCGCGGGGGTGGGTGGGGGGGGCTGGAGCCTATCCCAGCATCTTTGGGCGAGCAGTCCATCACAGGGCCAACACAGAGAGACAGACAATCATTCACTCTCACAGTCATACCTAAGGACAATTTAGAATCCCCAGTTTTGATGCCAATTAACCTAACTTGCATGTTTTTGGCATGTGGGAGGAAACCAGAGAAATCCCGGCGTAAACCCACGCAGACACGGGGAGAACATGCAAACTCCAATGGGTCTCAAATATTTGTAAACGTGTCCTGTTATAGTACTGCATGAGTTTATTGATGATAGACTATAAACCACGTATAAACTAAATTATGATGGTGGCTGAACAACTCCCATTCCCCAAAGTGCAAGATACAACATTTACAAATATGTCATAAATGATCACTCAAATAAGTGATCTGACAAAAAAATAAACAAGCGGTTCTTAAACAGTGGCTAATATTGGATGTCCCATTCATTTTCAATTATTCTGTAATTAATATTCAATAGTGGTGTTGGTGTTATCACATTAATTGCCCGTTAACGCTTCGCCCCTGTTAATGGCGACAAATTTTGTGATCGCATTTAATGGCAGAAAGTGCAAACAGTACTTTTTTGGCCTGAACTGCACTCTGTATGGAGCTATGGAAGCTGCTCTGGGTAGTGACAGACACTGTGCACGCCATGCAGACATTGTCAAGTCAAACAAGCTGGATCACGACCATGGAAATCCCCAAAACGTTGTCATGTTTAAGTTTACAACGTTATCTGTCGGAGCTCTCACCTGGATAATTGTCACAGTGTCCTCCAAAACTTCGCCTGGATGTGGGTTGTTCTTCCTTGGAAGCTGGCTAGCAGTAAACAGCTACGTGCTACGGGTGTAGTGGCTGCCAGCAGCTGAGGACAGACACTCATCTGTTTCATCTTCATAGTTTTGGGTCCAACTATCAGTAGGTGAGTAGCAGTCTAAAATTCTCAAGCTGTGTTCGTAATGTCCACTCACTCCCACACCCTGTTTTTGCTGCATGGTTGGTGACATCATGTGCGAGATAGCTGTTTGTTTATGTCTACAATTTTTCTATTAAAAGGGAAATTATGTCTGTTGTGACACACGAGGTCCATTGATTTGTGTTCAGCTGGTGGATGTTTGCTATGGGAGTGTAGTTGTGTTGCAGTGACGTTACTGAGCCCTGACATTCTGTTGTTTTTTTACACATGTGGTAGTACTTTTGAGGATTTTCTGGAGAACATTCTGGATAGTTTTATCATTTGGTTATGTTGAGAGCTTTAATAAAACTGCAGGTGAAGAAAGCAAGTATATTTGTCCACTCACATGTTTATAACAGTGAGAAATTACCAACTTAAGGTACACTGTATCTGAATGGGAAAACACACGATTAATGCATTATTAATCATGATTAACTCAAAGTTCCAAAAGATTAATCGCGATTAGAAATTTTAATCGTCCAACACCACTAATATTCACACAATCAAATAAATGTCAGTTCAGCCTCTTTCATATTTGTCAAAGTCTAACACGTGATTGCCTACATGTTGGCTACACCTCTGTATGGCTACACCTCTGTATTCCACTTTCAAACACAGCCTACATTTGGGCCTGTAAAGCCTGATTGGGCTACCTGTTTCAGACAGGAATACTTGCTTTCTACAGGCTTGCACTAGTCTATCTATAAATGCAAGGAATCTCTGTGTGTGTCTATTCTTCAGATATCTCTCAAACTGTTCGTCAGACTGACCTCAGATTTTATAAGAGTTTTGCTGAGGTTACAAGGGTGTGTATCTCCAAGTACGGAGTTGCTCAGTCAAAATATGTAATTTTTATCAATAAAAGTTTAGCCACTGCTCTGTCTCCTCCTGCCCTGGCTTCTGGAACTGTAGGCAGGGCTTCAGATTGACTCCATACTGATTGGATTATACGCGGCATCACGACCAGTTACCAGAGTGCTCCGTTAACAAAACAAGGAAATGAAAAGCGACAAATTTGACTAGAAAAATAGAATACTGAAGATTTAATTCTTAAAAAAATTATACCATAAAGTTGTCGTGATTGTGTAGGTCTAAAGCTGGGGTCACCAACTGCCAAATTCCAGTCTGGGTCCTGAGAGTCCTCTGTTCGGACTCCGAAGGTTTTTAATATAATTTTGGGGGAAATGATACTGTTTTGTTTTAACCAAACAAAAAAGTGGCACTGAAACGATGTATCAGCGGCCACCCAGATATTTTACTGCACAAGACCTTGGGCGTTCTCTGGGGGATGCTACAGGAGGCAAAATCACCGTTCGCTGTGGGCGTCACATGAGGCGGGCAGCCATGCTTCCTTCCCGGTGTGTACCCGTGGAATAAAGTGCTGTTGTGAAATTGTGTTCATCGCCACTCTGACTGCCTCCGATGGGACGTGTCCACCCGGGGGGGTCTATTGACAGACCTTCCCCAGAAGCGCGTTCCCATTGAGTCGACATGACATTGGTTGTGGAGATAATATCCGTGACCGTCTGATATCCCACAAAAACAATACGTTGCTCTGTGCGTCACTGAACATGAAAAGCGCCACACACATCTATCTCCTCTCTCCCTATCACAGAGTGTTACCCAGACAGACCCAGATGAACTTAAAAAGATAAGAACACTGCTGACATAAAAAAACCCTCCAAGGAATTCTGTAGTGTGGAATTAATTATATTTTCCGTCCCTTTTTTAGGCTTACAGTTTGAAACAGGTTTTTTATACAGAAAATATAGTATAGAGGTGGACTTTTTGAGATTGTTTTTTTTTTTCTAGATATTAATCTTTTTTAAATGTATGTAATTTAGTTTGTGTTCTCCTGTAAAACTTTACATTTTTAGGATTTAAGTTGTAGATTTCAGAGCTATTTATGTGGAGTCAAAAACACATTTAGTGTTCCCCTAAAAAAAAAAAAAACATTGTCTGATTTTCATTGGTTAATTTTCATAGAATTTTTATTTATTACCACTTTTGTCAGATTCAAGTCATTTCTGTGACCATTGTGGGCTTTTCTTTCATTAACAGAGGGGTACCAACAATTTTGTCCACGTGTGTAGGTCAGGGGCTACAATTACTGCAAAAATCGTCCAATCAGAACCAAATTACAATATGCACATCCTCAGTGTAAATCAAACCATGGCACCAAGTTTCAAAACAATCAGACCAAAACTGTAGGAGGAGTTGAGTTCACAAAAGTGGGACGGATGGATGGACAGACGGACTGAACCATAACATAATTCCCCTTTGGTCTTTGCCCAAAGGCTTCTTCAATCCCTTTGAGCTTCGACCGGTGGAGGATAAAAATCAATGTCTCACACTGGGTTGAAGGCCAGGGAGTAAAAGTATGTTTTAATATGGGTTTTAAAAATGGACAGTGAAGATGCTTGTCTGATGTTCAGTGGTAAATCATTCCATAACCTGGGTGCTGTGATCGAGAAGGCTCTGTCCTCTCTGAGCTTCCGCTTCTCCTTCGGCACCCTCAAGAGCAGCTGTTCAGCTGACCTGAGGGACTGGGTGGGAACGTAGGGATGCATAAACTCAGAGAGGTAAGGTGGAGCAAGACCGTTCAAAGATTTAAAAACAAATAGAAGAATTTTAAAACGAACTCTAAAATGCACGGGCAGCCAGTGGAGTAAAAGTAAAATGGGTGTGATGTGATCTCTTTTACGTTTACCTGCTAAAAGGCGAGCAGCGGCATTTTGAACTAGCTGCAGACATGAAAGAGATGACTGGCTGACACAGGCATAGAGTGCATTACAGTAATCCAACCGAGACAAAATAAAAGCATGGATTACTGTTTCCAGGTGTGGTCTAGAAAGAATGGGTTTTACTTGTGCTCAACACCTTAGATGAAAAAGAGCTGGATTTCACAACAGAACAGAACCCGAGTGGTGGCCTTGTGGCAGAGCACCCGCTCCTCAACCGGGAAGTCATGGGTTCAAGCCTCGGCTGGGTCATACCAAAGACTAGGGCTGTGCAATATGACGATATACTATATCTGATGATGATATAAAAATGTCTATTATTTAATGTTAAACTGTATCGTTTATATCAAGGTGTCACAAAATCCACTGTTTACGACATTTTGGTGACGGATTGCAGTCTGCGCATGCGCAAACGTGTATCAAGATGAAACAACATGGCGAGTTTAACAGAAACAAAGAAACTGGAGGCAGGGAGCCTCCAAAAGCAGAGGGTTGAGTCGCAGCAACCTGAAGAGCTTATTCCTAAACGAGGGGCTACCTCTGTAGCATGGACTTGGTTTGGCTACGACAAATCTGATACAGGCCAGAAAACTGTAATTTGCAAGCTATGCTGCAAAACGATCCCTACGAGAGACTCGAACACCACAAACCTCTTATCACCTCCGAAAGAAGCATGTGAAAGAATAAGGAGAGAGTTTACGAATTAGAGGCACAAAGGAATCATCACTTGTTAAAACTAAATGCCAGAGTCAAATGGTAGAACAGGCTTTTGCCCGCGGAACGTCATATAGTAAAGACTTGCGAAGATGGAAAGAGAAAACAGCTGCTATTTCAACTTATATCTGCAAGGACATGGCCCCAATTTACACTGTCGAGAAACAGGAGTTTTGTGGATTGATAAAAACACTTGACACCAGGTATGCCATACCAAGCTGAAAACACTTCACTCACACCGAGTTGCCTCAGTTGTATTCTGAGTGTCGGGCTAAAGTTGAGGAGGAAATCCATGAGTTAGTATACTACAACAACAGATAATGTGGACAAGCCAAACCACACATCCTTACACAAGTTTGATGGTGCATTTCATCTGGGACTGGACACTGCATGCAGTTGATGTCTGCAAACTTGCTTTTTTCCTGATGACCACAAAGGACAAATTGTAGCCAGAGGCCTCAGGGAAGCCCTTCAGTTATGGGGACTGTGGGAGGACCATCGAGTGTGTGTCATTACAGATAACACTACAAACAACATCCTAGCACTTGAGCTGAACGAGTGGACACACTTATAGTGTTCTGGCCACCAACTTCATCTAGCCATCGGTGAGTGTCTAAATGTATAGATGTGTTTTACTAATAAATGATAGTAGGCCATGCAGGATTTAATGTACTAGTTATTAAACAAGTATGTGAAAGGTTTGAATGTTGGTGTGCAGTAAAAGTAAACCTCGTTAATGTTTGCTCATGTTCCAGCAGTGTGGCTGTATTTACTATTTTTTTTTTTTCACTTATAATTTTCAACCTGACATTAGGATAGCAGAGGGTAAAAATTAGGAGGGGATTAGAGGTAAAGGTGTGTGTTTATGTGGCAGGGAGATTTTCACATTACTTTTGTATAGAAATGACCAACCAAAACACCTCCCTCATATGAAAGCTGAATAACAATTTCTTTTTTTCTCCCTCCTTCCCTTTCTTAGCTCATATCTGAAGACCTACAAAATTCTAGGCCAAACACTCGTCGTCGGCCTCCGTCGGTCTATGATGACCATGGAAGAGAATCCTAAACGTCTACTCTACTGGAACAGCACCGCCTGTGGCTGAACAGGCCGATGCGCACCGGTGTTCTACCTTCCAGCGTTGGGTGTTGGTAGGATTCAAGACTGGGCAGGAAGATATGGAGGACAAAATGTTACCCATGCAGCATGTCCCCCCTCTCCACGTCACTGATGAATCCAAAGGAACAGCAGGGCTGCTATAGTTTGGCACCAGCGCCGTCGCAGGAGCTGCCAGAACGATGTTGAGCACAACAGAGAACTGCCTTAGGGGCTCCGACTCCGGATTTTTCCTCAGGGTTGACTCCCGAAGCCTTTCCCATGACCGGGTGTGCCACAAGGCAGCGGAGGTTTGAAATGAAGGTTTACCTTCCCCTAGATGGGCTACCTTCCCAGGTTGACGAGCCACCATCTACCCAAAGCATCTGGTTTTAAGGCGCCAGAGATCCGCCCTCGCCCCTTCTCCTATTAGTAAAAGCAGTTCCGCCGGGCTTAGAGACTAAACCACACGGGCAGGCTAGGAGTTGGACTTAGTTGTCAGAGGCTTTTCGAGACGCACACCGTAAGGAGCATTTTATGAGCACTGGGAGCTTAACCCCAGTGCCGCTCCTGGCTATGACAACCTTGGAACCAGGCCAAACACTATTTGCTACCAAAACTGTTTTTATAAGTCATAATTGCCCCTCCAGCTTTTGAATATCTGTATACAGTAATAATACAGCAATGTACAAATCAACATTTTAGTTGAAAGAACTAACATGTTGTAAATATATTAAATAAATACATGTACCTTACCTTTATACTACATTTATTTACATAGAGCAGAATGTGAAACTACCTCAAGTGGAACGAGTGGTTGGTGTCTGCAAGAGACTGGTGAGTGCCTTTGCTAATTCATGGAAGAGGAGATGTGAACTAGCCAAGGCTCAAGCAGAACTGTGCTTGCCTGCTCATCAGCTGATCACAGACACCCCAAACAGGTGGGGCTCACTGCAGCAGATGACTGACAGGATCACAGAGCAGGAGAAAGCACTCTCAAAGGTCTTCCTTGCTGACAGAAAACAAGACATCCTTGTCCTAACATGGCAGGACATGGATGTTCTCGAGTCCCCAAATAAGGCACTGAGTCCCCTTGTCGAATTTACAGATGCTTTGTCAGGGGAGCAGTATATACCAGTGTTTCATACTTGAAACCAGTCCTGCATCTTTTTTATACTCAAGTGATGAAGCCTCAGGATGACGATGCACAGCTGACCATTACCATCAAAGAGGGCATTTTGAAGTATCTTGAAGTATCTGAATGAAAAATATGATGATCAACCCACACAGGAGCTGCTTGACATGGTCTCCTTGGTTGAGCCTCGTTTCAAAACAAGATATGTCACAGAAGAGAAGGTTGAATACATAAAGACCAGAGCATTGTCCGAACTGGAGAACCTGGTGGCTGAACAAACATCAGCAAAGGCTGAACTCCTTTCATCAGCTGCTGCTGCAACACATGAGCAGCGGTGTGTGCTAAAAAAAAAAAGAAGACTTTGAGCAGTAACTTCAAAAAAGCAACACCACAGCACCACACAACTCCTCTGTCGATCAAAAGCCCCTTTTCCACTAGTACCTATTTAGCCCGACTCGCCTCGACTTTACTCAACTTAGATCACTTTGTTTGCCATTACAGCTGAGTACTGCCTGAGGTGGGTGGGATTTTTTTTACAGCAAGGCAGTCCAACACACCCGTGACGTAAAACATGCGACACAAGCAAAACACAATATGGAGGATTATTCCATTTAAAAACTGCATTTTGTGTTTACTTATGTTATCTTTGTCCAATATTTAAATTTATTTGATGACCTCAAACATTTAAGTGTGACAAACATACAAAAAAATTAGAAATCAGGAAAGAGCAAACACTTTTTCACACCACTGTATACTTCAAGTACATTCAAAAGTGAGTTCTGTAATATTTTTACTTAAGTGGAAATTGTGCTACTTTGGTTTTGGCACTTTATCTGTACTTTAGCAAAGGATTTGAGTACTTTCTTCACCACTGCTAAAAACAACGCTGTGTGCAATTTGTTTCTTACCAGTCATCACAGATTGTGCTAAATGTTGCCAGTGTCAGCAGATGCTGGTCGGACTCTAGAACGAAAATACACACAACTTTACATGCACAGCACGAAAGTGCAACATATAAAAAAACAACTTTTAAACCAGTATTAACACTAGCTTATTCCGTTAGATGTTGTCGACACAAGCGCAAAATACAAGCAAAACAAGGAGTTAGCATTGATGGCTAACTAGATAGCTCATTGTCCGCATACAGGAGACAATGTTGTTTCTTCAGAGTGAACTTTCCACCACTGGGATAAATAATGTAAAAGATGCATAATATCACATCGTATCACAACACTCACCATCCTCTATATCCTCTATATCACGGCTTTCAACTGCCGTGGTCGGGTCCTCCCGTTATTTGCTGGTCAGTGATCGTAAATTTATTTCGGGTGGCTCCGTCTAGTTCCCTCTGAATTCTCTCATCAGCCAAAAGGCACAGAAAAGTCTGTTGGACCACGGTGTTGATTTTTGTGAAGCCATTTCTATCGTTGTTGTTTATACTGATGCTTGCTTGCTCACTCGCGGATAAATTTTTGCAAATGGCGGTGGAAGATTCTGTTGAAGATGTTGCTCTCATGATGTTATGCCCTGACCAACCAGTGGCCTGCAGTCTGTTGACGTTACATTTTCAGCTCGACACAGCACGCCTGGAACCTCAGTCAGATCGGTACAAAGAAAGTACCTGGAAGCAGGTACCAGGTCCTAATGGAAAACCCTACAAAGCGCGCTGAGTCGAGGTGAGTAGGGCTAAGTAGGTACTAGTGGAAAAGGGGCTAAAGATTCCATTCAAAAGGAACTCAATCTCTGTCTTCAAACCACAGAGGTGTGTCCAGAAACAAACCCTCTGGAATGGTGGAGGCAGAGTGAGACACATTTTCCACTAGCAGCCAAACTGGCTAAAAAATACCTGTGCATCCCTGCCACAAGTGCCCCCTCAGAACGGGCATTTAATACAAGTGGTAACACTGTTACATGCCAGAGGTCCGCACTTAAACCAGAAAGAGTTGACCAACTTGTTTTCTTGGCTCTAAACCTGTAAAAGCTATTCCCTGAGATTCAGCAAGACATTTTGGTTGAGTCACTTTAGTTTTGCAGTTCAAATGCAATTCCAGTTTGGAGTGAATTGTTTACTTTTTTAATAGCTGATATATTTAGTGTGAGCCTTAATTGGCTGCTTTAATTTAAACATAAAAGCTGAATGTTTACATTTGCCAGTATAAATTCATAAACCAGTTAAGGACTCAGTTCATAACAGGTTGAAGTGATTTCTATTCAGTTTTTGATTTTCACATAATGCTGTCACTCAGATTTAAAGGAGTGCTTTGTTTCTTAATGTTGTGAGCCTTATTGCTGCTAAAGTTTTTTTTATTGATCAAAGTCTTTATTATTTTTAGCAGTGACAAAATACAAATATAGAACATAATACAAAACTAACCCTCCCACAATACCAGATCAAAGATACAACAGTCAGACATTCTTGACACACACTTGATCAAGGAAATAAATAATACATTACAACATAATGTTCATGTATTAATAACTGACGGGGCTGTATTGTTAACAGAGGAAATGAAAGGTAACCATGTGGCATGAAATTTCCCAACAGTTTAATTTTTTCCAAATGGATATGAGATGTAACTTCTCTGAGCCACTGTCCAAAAGTTGGAGGCCGAGTGTCCTTCCATTGACAAAGAATCAGTCTTCTTGCTAACAGAGTAGTAAAAACGATCATATTTGAATGAGACTCGCTCAGAGAGGAGTCTGATGGGGTCACACCAAACAATGCAATCAGAACAGATGGATGTATCGTTTGTCCACATATTTTAGAGAAGGCCTCAAATATCAAGTTCCAGATTACATAAAGGTTTGGACAAAACCAAAACGTGCAATAATGTAGCTGGATCCCTTCTACATTGGTCACATGTAGGATCCAGATCAAGCTGGATCCTAGATAACTTCTCCTTAGTCCAATGAAGACAATGAACAACTTTAAACTGCATTACAGAATGTTGAAGACAAATTGAAGAGGTGTGAATCCAATTTATCATTTTGGACAATGTTAGCTCCGATATCGATTCTTCCAAGTCTGCTTCCCATTTGTGTTTAAGCTTTTCTAAAGTAGTTAATTGATGCACATCCAAAATGGTGTATATATTAGCCAAGATTTTTTTTTTTTAGAATCAATTTTGCATTCAAAGATTGGATCTAACAGAGTTGATTGAGGACATTTGGAGAAGCAGCTTGAGTTATATGATACAAAACATCGGAGCTGTAAATATCTGAAAAACTGTGACCTACTTATTTTTTCAAATGAAGTAAATTTATTGTCTACATACAAATCATACAATAACCATATCCCAGATTTTGACCAGCTATCGAAGGCTTCGTCAATGACCGAAGGTGCAAACATGTGGTTTCTGATTAGTGGTGCAGCAAGCCACATTCCAGTAGCGTTGAAGCTTCTTCGAAACTGATTTCAAATTTTGACCATGTGGATAACAACAGGATTATATGTATAAACTGAAATAGGCTGTTTAAGAGATAGGCTGGAACCTAATAAAGCTTCCAGAGAGGTATTTTTAACAGGCCCTTTCCAATTCCACCCAGCTGGAATCAAGAGCATCCCTCTTCATCCAATATAACAATGTTTTAATATTTGCTGCCCAGTAGTAATAGATAAAGTTTGGAAATGACATACCACCCATTGTTTGTGGCAGTTGCAATATATTTTTCCCTATCCTTGGTTGTTTCTTACTCCATATAAAACTTGATATCTGACTATGAAGGTTAAGAAAAAAGGATTTGGTTAGAAAAATGGGTAAACTTTGAAATAAATACAGAAATTTAGGCAGCACACACATCTTAATGGGATTAATTCTTCTAAAGAAAGAGGAAGAATATCCCAACGGTCCAGATCTCTCTTAAGGCTAGAAAGTAACGGCAGATAATTGGCTTTATAAAGATCACTAAAATTACGCATTACCCATATAACTAAATATTTAATTTTTCCAACACTAATTTTGAAAGGGGCCGATACGATATGTCTTTCATATCCAGAGGACATTGGCATTAGCTCACTTTTTTGAAGATTAACTTCATAGCCAGATATTTTTCCAAATTCTGAGAGTAATTTCAATAATTTTGGGACACTCAAACCAGGGTCCGATACAAACAGCAACGCATCGTCTGCATAAAGAGAAACTTTATGCTCCAAACCTGCCCAACAGATTCCCCCTATAGTGGAGCGCTGTCTCAAAGCTATAGCCAGCGGTTCCATAGCAATAGCAAATAAAAGTGGTGAGACAGGGCATCCCTGCCTTGTACGGCACCGTAGCTCAAAGTAACTTGATACATTATAATTAGTCCGTACTGCAGCCATTGGGGTGGTATATAAGAGCCTGATCCAAAATATACATCTTGGGCCAAACATGAATGCCTCCAAAGTCTTAAAAAGGTAGTCCTACTCGACCCGATCAAACGCCTTTTCAGCATCAAGTGAAAGCATTACTTTACAATCTGTACTAACAGATGAGGGCGGACCGTATAAAATATTAAACAAATGTCTAATATTGAAAAAAGAATGACATCCTTTTATAAAACCTGTCTGATCAGGGAAAATGATTTCTGGAACAACCCCCTCAAGTTGACAAGCCAAAACCTTAGCCAAAACTTTTCATCCGAGTTCAACACAGAGATTGGGCGGTACAAACTGCAATAGAGGGGGTCTCTGTCCTTTTTGAGCAATAAAGATATAATTGCTTGATGCATGGAAGGAGGCAGAGATTTTAAGGTGAGAGATTCCTCAAATACAGATAACAGCAAAAGGGAAAGTTGATCTGAAAATTAAAAAAAAAAAATCTGCTGGAAAGCCATCTGGGCCTGGAGATTTGCCGCTTTGCATCTTTTTAATAGCTGATATTATTTCTATTAATGAAATAGCTCCTTCAAACTCCAGAGACTGATCCAAATCAACAGATGGAATTTTCAAAGATCGAAAGAAATCATTTATCTCAGATGCATTAGTAGATGAATCTGAGGTGTAAACTGACTGATAAAAGTCTCTGAAACAGGAATTAATTTCTTCATTATCTGTATGAAGGATGCCATGACCATCCTTTATTACCGAAATTGTTTTACAGATCTCTGACACAGTTGATTTGCAAGTATTCGCCCTGATTTTTCCCCTCATACTCATAATAATTACATCTCATCTTTGAAAGAAGGTATTCTGCTTTTTTTTTTGTAGATAAAATATCAAATTCCGTTTTTAGAGTCAGGTGCCTTTTTAACAATTCTGCTGTTGGGGCCTTACTATATAACCTATCCAAATTCAAAATTTCTTCAGTGAGTTGTTTAAGACGGATATTACTCTTTTTTATTTTTCCTAGCACAGAATGAAATTGTTATTCCCCTTAAATAAGCTTTAAGAGACTCACAAACTATAAGGGAAGACACACCTGATGTTTGATTTGTCTCCACAAATTTTTTTTTTTAATTTCATTTGATATACTATATATATATATATATATTTTTTTGTTACTTATTTGTACCCGTAGGTAGACTTGGTTTGCAGTCTGGTGACAAGCCACCGGCTGCTGGTCGCTGCGTGCGCGAGCGCCCTAAACCTACATGTTTTTGGTATGCGGGAGGAAACCGGAGAAATCCCGGAGTAAACCCACGCAACACGGGGAGAACATGCAAACTCCACACAGCTCACTGTTGGTCGGGGGCTGGGATCGAACCCACGACCTCATGATCCCTGCGATCCCCCGGCCAAGGGTAAAACTGTGCTGCCACAGTGCTAAACCACTGTGCCACCGTGCAGCCCAATTTTCCAAAAGTAGGTGAATAGCTTGAGCCAATTTGGACAGAGACGCCCTCCCTAGGGCGCTATGATCAAGTGCAGATAGTGCGCAATTTGCATCACCACCAACTATAAGGTTGTCTGCTGCAGAGTTTGGTAAATGAGAGAAGAAGTTACTGAAGAATACAGGATCTTCCCAGTTTGGTACATAAAAGCAAACTAATGTAACTGGCAATGTATATAATTTTCCAACCACAATCACATATCGTCCAGCTGGATCAGATTGGACACTGGATACAGAGAACTGTATATTATTACTAATTATGATTGCTACTCCTCTGAACTTTGAGAGAAAATTAGACTGAAACACTTGACCTTTCCACTTTCTACCAAAACTTAGATTATCAGCTAATCGTATATGAGCCTCTTGTAAAAAAAAAAAATATGTCTGCATTAAGCTGTTTCAAGTGGGTGGTAATTTTTTAAAATTTCACAGGGTGGTTAGCTGATTTTATGTTCCAGCTTACAAAATTAACTGGACAACCATTTAGCCTAGTAGTGTTCATTTAAACCAAAAACAAACAAACAAATAAATAAATAAATTCAAACGTACATGCCCATACATATTGCAAAACCATGATAGCAAAGGAACAATAAAAACAGAAATCTGACAAAAACAAAAACAAAAAAGATCTGGTATCATCCCTCCCCTTTCACCTGTATGAACCTGGTGAACCCCAAACCCAGCTAACAAAAATCCACACATATAGTGCTTGTATGAGACTAAGAATCAGGTTACTGCTTATGCAGGCTCTCCCCCAACCCTCCATTATCTATATATAACCAAATGCACATCCCTAAAACTAAGAAATAAAAAGAAATGGAATATGTGAAAATCAACTAAATCCATGTAAAAAAAAAAAAAAAAAAAAAGAAAAGAACCATTGCCCCATAATTACAACTCTGTGTGAATAACTCTTATTTAAATGATTATTTATATAATTACAAAAAATAAAAAAAATCAATACATTAATGAACCGGTCTGAGTAATTCCCCTCTATTAATTCAAACTAATATTTACAGCAAAAACTATTGTCTACTTCGATTTTAACATCTTCTACAACAAAAAAGGTGCCCGATAAAGTGGAGCAAATCAACTTAAAAAAAAAAAAAAAAAATTCTTACAGTTTATGATGTGTCATCCGGGGTAGTAATAATTTTTTTCTTCACATAATCCATGGCTCTTTTGGCGTCTGTAAACTCCTTATCTTCTCCTCCGTGTGGAGGTAAGTGGAATACAGCTCCTTTGTTTTTGCTCTTATGTCTTTGACTTTGACAACAGGATCAACCATCAGGCTCTATTTACTTTGCTAGTTCATCATACTGTTCATCCATATCATTGCGTCATTGGTTTGTTTATCCACTTTGGTAACATCTGCCTCATCTAGATGGTCATACTGCTCATCCTTTGTTTTGTAGGCTTCTACAACAAGCCATAGCGAACACCTTCTCGGCCCCGCAGCAGCTTCCTCACCTCGGTAAAAGCTGCCCGTGCTTTAGCAACACTCGTGGTGTAATCAGGAAAAATGGCAACAGGCTCCCCGTTGAGCCGAAGTGGTCCAATGCTCCGTACCCGGTGAAGAATCTCAAGATATTCCTGGTAGTAATGCAATCTAGCGATGATAATTCTCCATTTGCCGCTCCTGTTCCGTGGGCCAAAGCACCGGTGTGCACAGTCGACCAGTGGCCCCTTCTCCAGGTGAAGCACATCCACCAGCAATTTAGACACCGCTGCAGAAGAGCTGGAGCCAGGAGTCTCAGGTACAGTGGGGTAAAAAAGTATTTAGTCAGCCACCAATTGTGCAAGTTCTCCCACTTAAAAGATGAGAGAGGTCTCCAACTTTCATCATAGGTATACCTCAACTATGAGAGACAAAATGAGGAAAAAAAAATCCAGAAAATCACATTGAAGGATTTTTAATGAATTAATTGGTAAATTCCTCGGTAAAATAAGTATTCGGTCAATAACAAAAGTTCATCTCAATACTTTGTTATATACCCTTTGTTGGCAATGACAGAGGTCAAACGTTTTCTGTAAGTTTTCACAAGGTTTTCACACACTGTTGCTGGTATTTTGGCCCATTCCTCCATGCAGATCTCCTCTAGAGCAGTGATGTTTTGGGGCTGTCGCTGGGCAACACGGACTTTCAACTCCCTCCAAAGATTTTCTATGGGGTTGAGATCTGGAGACTGGCTAGGCCACTCCAGGACCTTGAAATGCTTCTTACGAAGCCACTCCTTCGTTGCCCGGGCGGTGTGTTTGGGATCATTGTCATGCTGAAAGACCCTGCCACGTTTCATCTTCAATGCCTTTGCTGGTGGAAGGAGGTTTTCACTCAAAATTTCACGATACATGGCCCCGTTCATTCTTTTCTTTACACGGATCAGTCGTCCTGGTCCCTTTGCAGAAAAATAGCCCCAAAATATGATGTTTCCACCCCCATGCTTCACAGTAGGTATGGTGTTCTTTCTCCTCCAAACACGACAAATTGAGTTTTTATCAAAAAGTTCTATTTTGGTTTCATCGGACCATATGACATTCTCCCAATCCTCTTCTGGATCATCCAAATGCTCTCTAGCAAACTTCAGACGGGCCTGGACATGTACTGGCTTAAGCAGGGGGACACGTCTGGCACTGCAGGATTTGAGTCCTTGGCGGTGTAGTGTGTTTCTGATGTAGCCTTTGTTACTTTGGTCCCAGCTCTCTGCAGGTCATTCACTAGGTCCCCCCATGTGGTTCTGGGATTTTTGCTCACCGTTCTCGTGATAATTTTGACCCCACGGGGTGAGATCTTGCGTGGAGCCCCAGATGGAGGGAGATTATCAGTGGTCTTGTATGTCTTCCATTTTCTAATAATTGCTCCCACAGTTGATTTCTTCACAGCAAGCTGCTTACCTATTGCAGATTCAGTCTTTTCAGCCTGGTGCAGGTCTACAATTTTGTTTCTGGTGCCCTTTGACAGCTCTTTGGTCTTGGCCATAGTGGAGTTTGGAGTCTGACTGTTTGAGGTTGTGGACAGGTGTCTTTTATATTGATAACGAGTTCAAACAGGTGCCATTAATACAGGTAACGAGTGGAGGACAGAAGAGCCTCTTAAAGAAGAAGTTACAGGTCTGTGAGAGCCAGAAATCTTGCTTGTTTGTAGGTGACCAAATACTTATTTTACTGAGGAATTTACTAATTAATTCATTAAAAATCCTTCAATGTGATTTTCTGGATTTTTTTTTACTCATTTTGTCTCTCATAGTTGAGGTATACCTATGATGAAAATTGGAGACCTCTCTCATCTTTTAAGTGGGAAAAGTGCCCCACTGTACACCAAGGATTCTGTTAGACCTCCTCATACACCCCTCCATGTCCTCACACTTCTCTTTGAGTTCCTTGAGCTCCTTTCTCAAATCTTTTATCTCGTTTTGCAGTTGGATCACTTCATCATACCAGGAGGACAGACCATTCTCCATCTCTGTCATGTCCGCTCTCACCTGGTCGATATCAGTGTGGAGAGCCGCCGTGCTGTTAATCATATCAGTTTTCACAGCCTGCAGCTCATTTTTGAGGGAGCTGAGATCTTCCGTGAGGACATTTTGAATTTCTGTTTTAATCACTGATAAGATATCAGCCTTAAGAGCCTCCAGAAGTTCGAGTTTCAACACATCCAGATCATCCTTCCACAGCGAGGGTGGAGGCCAATCACTCTGGCCCTGAGAAGCACCCTGGCCCGAGGATGCATTGGGTTTTGTCACCGCAGGCCCCACTTACTTATATTTTCATAGATTTGCCATCATTTAAGCATTAAAACAATTAATTTAGATTCATATAACTTTCACAAGCTACTACACAATCCACTATAGTTGGATGGCACAGGATAATAACAAAATTGAGCAAGCTAGCAGAGAGCCCACGTCATGCACGTCTTACTCCTCCGCCATCTTGTCTCATTGCTACTAAAGTTCATACTTGAAAGTAAAATGATTACATTTGTGTTTTGCATATTTTGTTGGACTTTATCTATTTCATTTTTTTTTTTACTTTTTATAATTAATTTTCATGCTGTAATTCAAAACTTGAAGTAATCTTTTCTTGTTATATTTAATATATTTATTTTGTGATCCTTGTGTTGCTGCTGCAGTTTAAGCTTTAAATTCCAAAATTTAAATCTGGTAGTTTTTTTTATAGCAATATTTTATGTTGGACTTGTAATCACTGACTTTTGAAGTGATTTGTAGTTTGTACATTAATGTTTCATATTTTTAAGTATTTGCTAGAACATTGTTAAATAAAAGGAGAAAATTAATGGCAGAGTTTTGTACAATTGTTTTTTTAAGTATTTAATTTAAAATGTCAAAGAAATTGTCCTATGTGGTCAATATACTGTATGTAAACTAGAATTTACAGAAAATGTATATCATGATATATATCGTTATCAGGAAATAAAAGCGGCTATATTGTGATATGAATTTTTGGCCATATCGCACAGCCTTACCAAAGACCATATAAAAATGGTACTTTCCACCCTCTAGGTTGGTGCTCAGCATAATAGAATGGGGGGAAAGAAAAATTGCAACCCACGGACAGCAGATGGCAATTAGCCACTGGCTACAATCTGGCAAGTTTACACTGATTGATAATATTCATCAGCTTGCACTGTCCTTAAAAAAAACTGCAACAAATTTGAATGTCTAATTTAAAATCACTGTGATAAAATCAAGATTCTTGACTGTGGGTTTCACATAAAGCGTGAAGGGGCCCAAGTTTACAGGAGGGGACTCACAGGAGCCACTAGGTCCAAACACCATCACTTCTGTCTTTTTATCATTAAAATTTAGAAAGTTTAGGGCCATCCAAGACTTAATGTCTTCAGTGCATGAAAGAAGTGAGTTTACTGATGAGGCATCTTTTTGTTTTAAAGGAACATACATCTGACAATCATCAGCGTACAGGTGGAAGGAGATACCATGCTTTTTAAAAATGGAACCCAGCGTAACTATATACAGAGAAAAAAGTATGGGCCCTAAAATTGACCCCTGTGGAACCCCATATGGCAGAGGAGCAGAGGAGGATTCAAACCCTGAGATGCTAACTTTAAAACTTCCGTCGGCCAGATAGTGACATGTTTCAGGACCCAAGAGACAGACACAGACACGGGCAGATACAAAATAGTTATTCTTTATTGTCAAGTGTGAGTGAGTGAAGTGCAAATGTGAGTGCAGATATAGTAGCCTGGTCACCGGAGCTGAGCGATACAGAAGACGACCTGGCAACCCTAGAACACACAAGCAGAAACCGTTAAGGCTGTTCAGCACAAAGGACAAGTGCAGATGTGCAGCTTACTTGAGGTTGTCTCTGACTGTATCTGGCTGTTCCCCGATGTCCGTGAGCTGTGGTGGTTCTGGTGCTTGAAGCTGTGACGGTGATAACTCCAGTAACCGTGGTGGAGTTCGTGGCGAGAGCAATGACTGCACTGACAGCTGTGACGTTGACTGTTCCCGTAGCCGTGAAAGTGATAATGTCCGTAACCGTGGTGACAATGACTCCTGTGACTGAGGGAGTGACAGTACCTGCAGCTGCAGTGGAGAGAATTCCTGAATCAGCGAAGGCCAGGAGGAGCTCCGGAAGGGAGAGGGTAATTCTCCGTCCGTTGGAGATACCGGTCCACCGCCTGGGAGGTCCACCTGTGCACAGGGGTAAAGATTAGGCGTAGAGAAGCAAGTAATCTTCTTACGTGGTAGATCTTGTCGTGGCGTTCTTGACTTGGCTGTGAAACGAAGCTCTGGCTCATACTCAGTCGAGGTAGACAGACGACTCCGTGCCGGGCTGTCCATGACGCTGGCTTTTAAGAGCCGCTGATTAGCAC
The DNA here is from genome assembly GCA_020510985.1 of Pholidichthys leucotaenia. Classification (NCBI taxonomy): domain Eukaryota; kingdom Metazoa; phylum Chordata; class Actinopteri; order Cichliformes; family Pholidichthyidae; genus Pholidichthys; species Pholidichthys leucotaenia. The sequence continues at coordinate 228,755,067 of CM035839.1, read as the reverse complement.
CTGTTGGTCTGTGCGCGGCTGGAGCTGATGAGCTGGATGACGGCCCAGCGGCCGCCATGACAGATAGGACCTAAACTAGTCAAGAGCAGTGCCACAAATGCCCACTAGGTGCTGCAAATGCGAAATTAAAATGTGATGGTCCACCGTGTCAAAGGCAGCAGTTAAATCAAGCAACAAAAGAACAGCAAAGTCACCTGAATCACATGTTAAGAGGATGTCATTAAAAACTCTTAACAAGGCTGTCTCTGTGCTATGAAGAGCTTTGAAAACAAATTGAAACACCTCCAAAACACTGTTTTCAACCAGGGAAAATTTCAGCTGTATATAGACAATTTTCTCTAAAATTTTTGAGAGAAATGGCAGCTTGGAAGCAGGCCTAAAATCTGCAAACACGGTATGATCAAGACTAGGTTTCTTAATCAAGGGTTGCACTACTGTACGTTTAAAATTTGCAAGGACCTCACCAGATGAAGTGTGTTTTGATAAAGTTTTTTTTTTATAATCACCTGACCAATAGATGCATTTCAGAAGGTGAAAACCTACAAAGCACAATTTTTCAGTGAATGGGACCTTTAACCTCTTGCACTCCGGTGTACCGCAGACGGGCACGTCTCTGCGTCCCAGAGCGCACAAGGGCGCTCTCGTGCGCCTTCGTGCACTCTAGGACGCACGAGGGCGCTGCGTCCAAGGGTGCACTGAAAAAAAAAAAAAAAGTTCTTCCACTACAGACACAGCCGTGAACAGATCAGATATGATTGACCTCTCATTCGACTAATAAGAGCCTTGAATTGGGTTTCTGAAACCTTGAAAAACCAATGACTGAAAACCTAGCAAGAAGGACCTGCCTACCAATGCTGTGAATGCAGCGAGCCAATTGAAGCACAGAAGTTCGCAAGCTGTTTTCTGTAAGGCTGGGTGAAGAGAGACTGACTGCTGCAGCAGATGAAAAAAAGGACCCGCAGGAAGAACCTGCTACAGACCCAGCAGCACGGAGACCACCCACAAGTGCGACCTGCACTTATTCCAGCAGAATAGACGTTAAGGATTCTCTTCCATGGTCATCATAGACTGACGGAGGCCGACGACGAAGGTCATAAATCATTCGCCAAAACCATCATCAATCATGGAAGCGCAAAACCGCAATAATGGAATTATAATATAATGGAACCAGGTCGCGAGACCAGAACCATGAATCCGTAACAAGGGACCAGCGTCACGTTCGTCTGACAATGAGGAAGAGAAGTTCGCCAGGATGCTGCTTTGAAGAGGTAAGTGTTATAAGCTAAATTTTTCTTTATCCCTGAAAATTGTAATCAAAAAATGACTTTTGACCGATCGGTAAATTACAACTGTGCGGCGCACGAAGTCCGAAGTCCGTGCGCCGCGGTACACGGTTCGTTCGCCGTGTCCGGACTGTGAAGGCCCCCCCCCCCCGCTACTCTTCTGTAGCGGAGGGGGGGGAAGCCGCGGTGACTGCGCCGCGGTCGCCACATGACTATTCACATGACTATTCCGTCATGTAGCGATGGCCGATGTCCGTCCTCTGTAGCGGGGGGGGGGGGACAACCTCCCCCCCCCACACACACACAGCCCTGAGTGTCACCTTTCATTAGAGCCCAAGATGAAGCTTCTATGTTGAATCATTCAAAAGTTACAGACATTTTTCCAAACTGTGCCATTTGGCACAATTTGGCACAGTTCAAAAAAGCCTGGGAACTACCTGAGGAAAAAGCTGTGTAATATATTCATTTTTTGTGGTATTGTTACAAAATTTTGACCTCAGCTGGATACCACTTGGTTTTACATTTCTGTTGCATTTTCCAGCCCGAATTTGAAGCTGTGTGTTATTTGCAAGCATTTGTATCCAAAAAAACACCCAGGCGAAATTTATTTTCTTCAAGTTCAGTATGTTTCGATGACTGTAACTCAGTGGCCGGAGCAATTAGAGAGATTATGACTGTTTTGCCAAAAAATTCAAAGTGTTTTCTTTTAAATGAGACCAACCCCATGAAGATGCTGCAAAGGGTTGAAGAACAGCTTTCGATTTACTTTGGGCACATTATTTTTTGGCGTTTTTAGGGAAATTGACCGGAGTGCAAGGGGTTAAAATACTTGAAAAGGAGCCCCTCAGTCTATGCCCTTACTCTACCATTATCCTAACCATTACAAAAATGATGGGACAGCCTCTCACCAGACCCTATCCATCCATAATAGGAGCTCTGTACATCTGAAGTGGTGCAGTAACAGTGTCAGTAACGGCAGCAGAAGTGAATGTCGTTGGAAGGAGAAATCGTGAGTCACATGATGTCTTTTAGGGCAGTGGTCTAAAACCTTTTTTAACACATTGGAGGAGGGAAAGCTGTGAGAATTAAAGGTTGTTCTTTGATAGACCAACATGTCAATTACACGTATGGCCATAATACTGGGAAGCATGTAAGTTAACACAGAGTTTGCAGGTGGACTTTGATCAGTTTTGGTTTTTTTAAAAAAGCACACTTTTGGTGTGCAGTCTTTAATAGTCTTATGTATGTAACTTACTGTAAATAGAACAGTGTTTCCAGGATTGGGATTACATATGAATTTGTGTGTCTGCTATGTTCCCTTCAGATGAGTATGCATTTATAAAACAAAAGGGGATAAGGACCTATACTTATATAGCGCTTTTAAACACAGACATTTTAGTTTTCAGCACTTTGACAATCATCATCTTGTTTTGTCTGTATCCTTTAAGAAGTAGTAGTAGGATTTTTTTTTTTAGTGGAGACACTGCCTGTTCAATGATGCAAACCAGTCATGGTGAATCTACTGGATTCGACACAGTAATAAAAACTTCCAAACAGCTGTTTTACTACAGCACATCTGAATGACCTCACTGGCAAAACAACTCATTCCACTGTATTGGACCAAGAACAAACTTTGCCCTGTTACAAAGAGGATAGGAGTACAGTGGTACCTCTACTTACAAATTTAATTCGTTCCGGAAGAATTCTCGTAACGTGAAAAATTCGTAAGTAGAGGCGCGTTTTACATGTAAATGCCATAATCTGTTCCAAGCCCCCAAAATTCGGGCATAAATTTTTTATAAATCGTAAAAACGCATCAAAACATGTAACAAATACATGTTACAATTAGATTACTGCACAATAAACATAAAATGAGAGTTTAAAATGAGAGAAAGAATAATAAAAGAGAATAATAAAAGAGAAAGAATAATAAAAATTATGTTCATTTACCCTTTAACTGCTATCGTCGTCGACGTCGTCACCGTTTGCCTTCGGCGGTTCATGTTCTGATCCAAGGATGTTTGCTTTTGTCGGCTTGTAAGTGCTTCGTTTTGTTTTAATACCGTGCTGATCGTTGATGTATTACGGCCATATTCTTTGGCGAGATCAACCAAACGCATAAAGTTTTGGAAAAAAAAAAAAAAACTTCGTGGCCAATGGGATACCAGGAAGATGCTAGGCGATAGCCAATGGCAGAGCAGCTACAGGTATATTTACGTTCGGTAAACTACGGCAGCTGCGAGGAGCGCGTACTTTTTTTGCCTTTCGTATCCTGAAATTTCGTTCGTAACTAGAGGCAATATTTTCCCGTTGAGGCGTCTCGTAACCTGAAAATTCCGTATGTAGAGACGTTCGTAAGTAGAGGTACCACTGTACGTTTTTTTTTTTTTTTCCTCTTTTAACCTAAAAGTGCCACTGTGGGGGCATGGTGTTGGACTTCTCCACCCAGGGAACAATGGACCGAAGGAGGAGGTGTCACCGGGGGGTATCTGATGGGACAGTAAGGACTATGCGCCCCCCGGGAAGAGGAGTAAATGCCGGAAAGAAGAAGTGTGTTATAAGCTGGCGGAGCCGGTGTTATGTTATGTTAATGTGCAACAGATTCTTTGTTCAAACAACAATGGTTATGGTCGGAAGTGTCGAGTCTCGATGCATGAGAATAAAGGTATAAAAGAGGAATGCACAGAGACTCAACAGTCTTTTTTGCTGTAAAATATGTTGGAGGAAGAATAAAGTAACTGTGTTATCCAGCTCGTTGTCTCACCTGCCTCCTTTCTCCACACTGGTGACCCCAAGACGTGCCATGGAAAGCGAGCCGAGCACCGCCCTGGAGACTGCCTGGAGGGAGAGCACCAGTGCTGCGTGCATGGTCCCAATCGAGCTCCCAGGCTTCTGGCTTCACAGCCTGACCACGTGGTTTTTGCACATAGAAGCCCAGTTCGCACTCTGCGGGATAACAATGGACGATACCAGGTATTACTACGTGGTCACTGCACTGGATGCGTGCGCCACGCAACAGGTGACAAACCTGCTCCAGGAGCCGCCAGCCCAAGGGAAATACGAGGCGCTCAAGAAGATGCTTCTCCAGTGCTACACCCTTTCTGACAGTGAGCGGGCAGAGAGGCTCCTAACGCATTCAGAGTTAGGGGACAAATCAGCAGTGGAGCTCATGGAGAGCATGTTGGCGCTGAGGGGGAAGGACGACTTTCCTGTTTGCCCACTTGTTCCTCAGGAACCTACTGGCTACAGCGAGGGCGATCCTGGCCAACTTGCTGCGGCTGGTTGCTAAGGACTACCGCACCCTGGCGAAGGAAACGGACCGCATCATTTCACCGACCAGAACTCTCAGTGAGCAGACAGTGGCACCGGCATCCATGAGGGACTCCAGCGAGGTCGAGGAGCCGTTCGTGGTAGCCGGCACGGACACCAGAAGATGAAGGAATGGGGCGATCTGTTTTTATCGTTGCCGTTTCGGCTTGAATGCCCAATGCTGCCTGGCACCATGCTGGTTCAAGAAGCCGGGAAGATGGCACTTTCGGAATTCAGTGGCAGCTGCAACCAATGGCGACAGGAACAGACTGCTTTATGTCATGGACACACGTTCGTGGAGATGGCTTTTGCTGGACTCCAGCTCCCAGAAGAGCCTCATCCTGCCGGTCAACGCAGACAGGGTGGCAGGATGCAGCAGTCCCAAGCTCACGGCCGCCAACGGATCCACATCAGGACATTTGGCGAGCAGACACTGACGATATGCTTACTTGGACGCAACCTTCAGTGGGACTTTGTGATAGCTGCATATTCTGGGCCCATTTTAGGACCAGATTTTCTATGCGCTTATGGATTGTTAGTTGATGTTGCTAATAGGAGATTAGTGGACACTGTCTCTTTTACCTCACTGCCCTGTACAGCTCGGGGAGCTGGGTTGACAACACTGGCTAACGTTACAGCTCCAGGAGGTAAGTACCAATGTTTGCTCGCTCAGTTCCCAGCACTCACGGTCCCGACTTTTTCAGCTACAGTAAAGAAACACGGAAGTGAGCACTTTATAATGACGAAAGGCCCGCTGGCGTTTGGACGCAGCTAAACTGGCCATCGCACGAGAGGAGTTTGCCAATTCAGAGCAGTTGGGCATAGCCAGGCTCTCCAACAGCCCGTGGGCATCCCTGCTACACATGGTGCCTAAAGCCGATGGGCCGTAGCAACTGTGCGGTGATTTCCAGCGCTTGAACAACGCTACGGAACATGATCGCTATCCTACTCCACACATCCAGGATTTTTCCGTGCACCTAGCCAGGGCGCGTGTTTTTTCCAAAGTGGATCTGGTCACCGGTTACCACCAGGTCCCAGTGCACACGGAAGACGTTCCAAAAACAGCGGTAATAACTCATTTTGGCCTTTTCAAGTTTTTACACATGTTGTTCGGATTAAAAGGCACGGTGCAGACTTTCCAGAAGATGATGGACGCAGTGCTTCGTGACTTGTCCTTCGTTTTTGTCTGCTTAGACGACATTCTGGTAGCCAGCGCATCTGAGGAGGAGCACATCGCTCATCTCAGGACAGTTTTCCAGAGGTTGGAAGCACATGGGTTGATAGATAACCCGGCGAAGTACCAGTTTGGTGTGCCAGTGACTGACTTTTTGGGCCACCGCATTTCACCAGAGGGCGCGATCCCATTACTGGATAAAGTGCACGCTGCGTCGGACTTTCTGCGCCCGCAGATCGTGAGGGTACTATAGGAGTTTTTGGGAATTGTTAATTTTTATAACCACTTCCTTCCCCGGGCAGCCCAGCTGATGCAGCCGTTGTATGCCACGCTTAATAAAAAGAAGCCCGCGGAAGCCACCAACTGGACTCTCGAGCGAGTCCAGGCTTTTACTAACGCCAAAACAGGGCTTGCGGATGCCGTGTTGTTAGCCCACTCGGACCCGTCTGCACGGATAGCGCTCACTACAGATGCGTGTGACATTGCCATAGGGGCAGTCGTGGAGCAGTGTGGCTCAGAGCTTGGGGGTCAAACTTCATCGCACTACCATGTACAACCCCCGGGCTAACGGGTTATGCGAGCGTTTTCATAGGTCGCTTAAAGCAGCACTCAGAGCTTCGCTCACGGACACAAATTGGGTTGACCGCCTACCTTGGGTTCTTTTAGGGTCGCGTTCTGCACCTAAGGAGGATTTGGCATCCTCCCTGGCAGAACTCACTTTTTATGAACCGCTGCGGATCCCCAGAGAGTTTTTACCAGAAAACCCCACATCCAAGGCCGATCTGCCCACACCATTTTCACACAGTACGGAGGCTGTGAGCGTACTGGGTCTGGCCCACCATTGTTTTCCCCACACATTCATCCCAAAAAGCTTGCAGAATGCCAGTTTTGTTTTTGTCAGGCATGATGCGCACCGGACCCCGCTGCGCCCACCATACAACGGACTGTTCAGAGTGTTGGAATCTGGGGCAAAACATTTTGTGTTAGACTTGGGGGGACGTAGGGAAACCGTCTGCATCGACAGGCTGAAGCCTGTTTTTGTGTTGGCAGACGAGCAGGTGGTGTTGGCCTAAGCTCCCCGGCGCGGACGCCCACCGTTGGTGGCTCCGCAGGTTGGTGATTCCTCAGCAGGGATCGGTACTCGCGAAGCTGATGTGTTTTCTCCCCCTCGCTTTTTCCCTCCACAGACTGACGTGTCCTCCTGTACACCCCACCAACAGGGCAGTTCGACGGGATTGGCGACCCCCTGCTACAGCTGCGATGGACGCCAGCTCAAGCCCAATGGATGGGGATGTTAAGGCCCATTCTGTGTGTTCGGGGGTGGGGGCATGGTGCTGGACTTCTCCACCCAGGGGACAATGGACCGAAGGAGAAAGTGTCACCGGGGGGTATCAGATGGGACAGTAAGGACTATGCACCCCCTGGTGAGAGGAGTAAATGCCGGCGAGAAGAAGTGTGTTTGAGCGGAGCCGGCATTGTTATGTTAATGTGCCACACATTTTTTGTTCAAACAACAATGGTTATGGTCGGAAGTGTTGGGTCTGGATGCATGGGAATAAAGGTATAAAAAAGGAATGCACAGAGACCCGATAGTCTTTTTGCTGTAAAATATGTTGGAGGAAGAATAAAGCAGCGGTGTCGTCCAGCTTGTTGTCTCGCCTGCCTCCTTTCTCCACACCACTACTAAAAAATTTCACAGACAAATCTACCTTTATAAGTATAATTATAAAGTATAAACTACTACTTCCGGCGCCACACGAGTAGGCTGCCTTTTTGCAACAGCGGATCAATTTCTTCCTATTTCTATCTGGCTTCTCTTGCTAATCTTTCTGATCTGGTGACACCTTATCCATCACGGATGGACAGACACACGGATCGCCCAAATGTCTCCTGAGCCGGCAGACGAAGCCACTGTTTTTAGCAGGATTGAGACCAGATGTTAGCACTTAACCGGACCAAGATGCTAGCGCAAGACTTTGACATACCAGGTGAAATAAGACAGAAACAACGTGGATGCCGTGCTGGAGCAAGATGGTGGACAAGAAATATAAGGTACAGACCTGTCCTTCCATCCGTTATTATGGGGAATGTACGATTGCTACTCAATAAGACAGATGAGCTAGCGGCTATGGCTCGTTACCAGAGCGTCTTCAGAGAGATTAGCATGATGTTGTTTACTGAGACGTGGCTAACTGAACTAGCAACAGATGCTAACATCGAACTGGAGGGTTTCCAAGCAATACGGGCAGACCGGACACCAGACAGTGGGAGGGCAAGGGGTGGAGGAGTGATAATGTATGTCAGTAACAGCTGGTGCAGACCGGGACATATCAAGGTTAGAGAACAACACTGCAGCAAAGACAATGAGTTGCTAGCTGTTAGCATGCGGCCTACTTATCTCCCGAGGGAATACTCACACGTGATCTGCATTGTTATTTATGCAAATCCAATGGCGAACGCGGGGACAGCGCGTGACGCCATTCACTCAGTAACTGGCAGGCTGCTGACAGAACACCCAGATGCTCTACTCCTCATCTCCGGTGATTTCAACCATATTTCACTGTCCCCCATTCTACCCACGTTCACCCAGTATGTCACATGCCACACTAGAGACAATAAAACACTGGACTTATTCTATGCAAACACTAAGGAGGCGTACACCTCATCACCACTCCCCCCACTCGGGAGATCGGATCACGACTTGGTTCATCTCCTGCCGGTGTACAAACCCCTAGTACACAGACAACCTCCGGTTATGCGCACGGTGAAGATATGGTCTGAGGAGGCAATGGATGCTCTAAAGGACTGTTTCGTAACCACTGCCTGGGAGCAGCTCTGTGATCCACATGGTGAGGACATCGATGGCCTCACTCACACCATCATGGACTACATCAACTTCTGTGTGGACAACACCGTACCCACTAAGACCATACGGTGTTGCTCGAATAACAAACCCTGGATCAACCCTGAGATAAAAACACTTCTGAGAGAGAAGAAGAGGATCTTCAGGTTGGAGAACAGGGAGGTGCTGAAGTCCGTACAGAGGGAGCTGAGGAGGAAGATCAGAGAAGGCAAAGACGGCTTCAGGAAGAAGATGGAGGACAAGCTGCAATGGAGTGACATCGGCGGGGTCTGGAGAAACCATAAAACCATCTCTGGGCTCCAGAATACCTCCTCCCAGGTCACGGGAGGCACGGAGTGGGCGAACAATCTGAACCTGTTTTTTAATAGGTTTGACCCCCCCCCCCCCCCCCGCACACCAACCACTGCTGCCTCTACAGTCATCGAGACCTGCTGTCCACAAACCCACTCCACCAACACCCCCCCCTCACTCCCAACACACAGCCCCCCAACCTGACCCTCACTAAGACCCAGGTGAGGACGGAGCTGAGGAAGATCAGGGCAAGGAAGGCCTCGGGACCGGACGGTATCAGCGCAAAGCTCCTCAAGTCCTGCGCAGACCAGCTGTGTGGGATTGTGGAGCACATCTTCAACCTGAGCCTGAAGCTGGGGAGGGTACCACAGTTGTGGAAAACATCTTGTGTGGTACCTGTACCAAAGACTTCCCACCCCAAAGACCTGAACAGCTACAAACCAGTGGCCCTGACGTCTCATATGATGAAGACCCTGGAGAGACTGCTCCTTGCTCACCTCCGCCCCCTGGTGGGACCAGCGATGGATCCACTCCAGTTCGCCTACCAGCATGGCATCGGGGTGGAGGATGCAGTGATCTTCCTCCTTCACCGTTCCCTGTCCCACCTGGAGAAGCCCGGGAACACGGTGAGGATCATGTTCTTTGACTTCTCCAGTGCTTTCAACACCATCCAACCGATGATCCTGAAGGACAAGCTACTGTGCGCAGGGGTGGACCAGCACCTGTCATCATCGATCCTGGACTACCTCACTAACCGGCCACAGTTTGTGAGAACCCGGGATTGTGTGTCCGACACGATTATCGGCAGCACGGGGGCCCCCCAGGGAATGGTTTTGGCTCCCTTCCTGTTCACCCTTTATACTGCGGACTTTGATCGTCAGCCTCATCTCCGTTGGAGATGAGGCTGACGATCAAAGTACCATCCTACTATCCTACAGGTACATCCTACAGTACCATCCTACAGGTACTTGTAGGATGGTGACATCCTACAAGTACCTGGGTGTTCATCTGGACAATAAACTAGACTGGTCACACAATACCGACGCACTCTACAAGAAGGGACAGCGCAGGCTGCTCCTACTGAGGAGGCTCAGGTCTTTTGGTGTACAAAGGGTGCTCTTGAAGACATTCTACGACACGGGGGTGGTATCAGCCATCACTTTTGGAGTGGTCTGCTGGGGCAATGGCATTACAGCAGCAGATAGGAAGAGACTGAACAAACTGATCAAGAAAGCTAGCTCTGTCCTGGGGGAATGCCTTGACCCAGTGGAGGAGATAGGAGAGAGAAGGATGGTGGCTAAACTGTCATCTCTGCTGGAGTCCAGCCCTATGCAGGACATACTGAACGCACTGAGGAGCTCATTTAGCAGTAGACTACATCATCCTAGGTGCGCGACCGAGAGGTTTTGCAGGTCCTTCCTACCTTCGGCTGTCAGACGGTATAACCTAAGCAGGGCTGCTCGCAGAGATAGCAAATAAAACGTGACGACCTAATAGTATTGAATGCAAAAGACGCAACAGACTTACACAAATGGTCCCCTCCAGTATACAACTAGGACAATATCAGTCACTATGGAGGGTGACAATATGTATGGGTACATATTCATACTATGTAGGGTAACTAAATGGACGGTTATGCTGTTTATTCCATCTAGCTACAATGCTCCGCGCTGTGTATATATATTTATGTGTACATATGTATATTCACTGCTCTTATTTTCTTATCTTCTAAATTATTGCTCTAAGTGTTGCTATCCCGGTGCTGTTGCATTCCTGGAATTTCCCCATTGTGGGACTAATACTTTAAAGAGGACTTGCTGAAGCAAGACTGGACAGAAGTCTATGTATCAGATGTAAATGAAGCCTATGACACATTTATAAACATTGTAATCACTCTTTATGAAAAAAATTGTCCATTAGTAAAGAAAAAGCTTAAACATAAATTTGCCGATAAGCCATGGTTAACCAAAGGATTACAAAAGGCGTCTAAAAAGAAAAATTTATTATATAAAGCTTTCCTAAAGAAAAGGACAAAAGAAGCAGAGCAGCGGTATAAAACATACAAAAATAAGTTAACATATATAATAAGATGTAGTAAAAGAGACTATTACAGTAAAGAACTGGAGAAAAACAGAGACAATATTAAAAATACATGGACAATACTTAATATTCTTGGAAATAAAAACAGAAATACAAGCTACCCTACCGATTTTTCAAAAAATAATAAAACGACTCAGAGTGTGAATGCAGCTTCACCTGCAGATGAATTTAATAACTTTTTTGTTAACATTGATCCTAATTTGGCTCGAGAAATACCCATTACGGCGCCTACAGGTGATACAATAAGTAAAAACACTGCTATAAAAGACTCCATTTTCATAAAGAACACAGACGAGAGAGAGGTCACTGAAATTGTTAAATCGTTTAAAAGTAAAACATCTACGGACTGTGATGGTATTGACATGCTCTTAGTCAAAACTATTATTGAATGCTTAGTGAAACCACTGACGTATATCTGTAACCTGTCTCTCCAAACAGGTATATTTCCCAATGCAATGAAAATAGCTAAAGTAATTCCGATATACAAGATGGGTGACAGAGGGGAATTCTCAAACTATAGACCAATTTCACTATTGCCGCAATTTTCCAAGATACTTGAAAAAATACTCTATGAGAGAACTGTTAACTTCATACTGAAGAATAATTTATTGTGTGAGCAGCAATATGGGTTCAGACACAAGAGGACAACTGCATTTGCTCTAATGGAATTTATAGAAAAAATATCAATTGCCGTTGAAAATAAAGAGTATTCAGTTGGGGTATTCCTGGATCTTAAAAAAGCATTTGATACAGTGGATCATAATTTATTATTAAAGAAACTACAAAATTGTGGTATTAGGGGGGTAGCAGTGTCCTGGTTATGTAGTTACTTAAAGAATAGATATCAGTATGTATGTGTTGGTAACAAAAACTCACAGTTACTGAAGGTTACTTGTGGAGTCCCACAGGGTTCAGTTTTGGGGCCATTGTTATTCAATATGTATATAAATGATATATGTAAAGTTTCAGAAAAAATGGATTTAATATTGTTTGCCGATGACACTAATCTATTATGCAGTGGAAGCAATTTGGAACAACTTTTGGATACACTCGGAAAGGAATTAGGAAAGCTTAAACTGTGGTTTGATTCAAACAAATTAACGCTTAATTTAAGTAAGACAAAATTTATAGTTTTTAACAACCATCACAACAACTTAGTATCTAAACTCCGTGTAAATGGTGTAGAGATTGAAATGGTATCCAAAACTAAATTTCTTGGAGTAATAATTGATAACAAACTGTGTTGGAAGTCACATATTAATTATATTAAAGGTAAAATATCCAAATCAATTGCAATACTACACAGAGTGAAATATTTGCTGAATCAACCCACACTATATACCTTGTATCATTCATTAATACTCCCATACATGACATATTGTACTGAAGTATGGGGAAATACATATAAAACAAACATATATCCAATCTTTATGCTTCAGAAGAGAGCTATTAGAATAATAAACAAAGCTGCTTACAGGGAACCAACAAACCCACTTTTTCTTAAATTAAAAGCTCTCAAGTTGAAAGATCTGGTTGACTTTAAAACTGCAGTAATAATGTTTAAAGTGAAGAATCTATCACTGCCCACAAATATCCAAAAGTTGTTCCAAATAAGGGAGAAACAATATCATTTCAGAGGAACATGTATATTTCAAAAAACTTCAGTGAGAACTACCACCAAGCAACACTGTGTCTCAGTGCAAGGAGTCAGATTATGGAACGATTTTGGACCTGAATTAAAATCATGTACAACGCTTGGACAATTTAAACAAAAACTAAAGGAAGAAATACTCCAAACATATATACAAGATGACATGTAAAATCACATAAGGATTGTCATATCCAGTCTGCGTTGTGTTGTAGCTTAGTTTTTTGTCACATTTTGTCTTAGCTATGTTCTGAATTGTAATCGCTCTTGCTTTGTTTTTCTTTTGAATTCTTGGATGGAATATGGGTGGATAATATAAGCTGCAGCTTCAGCCATCACCCATTTCGGATAACTTATGTTGAACTGTATAATCAGAGGAGTTATTGTCTAATTTGACCTTGTTGGATTTTCTTTCCCCCTTTGTTATATTATTCTGTTTCCTTTAATCTGTACTTTTAATCTATCCAAAATAAAGATTCATTCATTCATTCAATAAAGGCTTATCTTATCTCATGACTTCTAACACTGCAGGTTAAGTTTGTGTGTGTGTTTCAGTTTCATTGTGAGTGTGTGCATTTCTTCCTCATTGTTTGTCAGTGTAAATTAAACTAAATGGGTTTGATGGAGCAGAAGATTATATTCTAGGAACAGCAGATCAGGTCCATCTTGATTCCTAACATCATTGTTTTTGTAAAAGAATGTGTTCATCAATAATGAAACGGTATGAAACCTCCTCGGGGGTGATCAGTTAATAAGATACAGAGCTGTACTGTGGGTTGCACACCCAAATTTGCAATTCTAGCTTGGTATAAAATGGTTTAGTCTGAAACTATTCTCTGGGTCTGTGTATAATTTAAAAAGAAGATTGTGGAAAATCTTGATTGTAAACATCTCTAAAATGTATCATTTCACAATAGAATGCTGCATCTCTGTCATCTCTAAAATTGTCAGAACAGCCAGCCTTCCCAGTTCAGGCGTGGCACTTCGTAGGAACTGGGATGAGGGCTCAAGTTAAGTATCTCCTTGTGTGTGCTTGTATGAAACCAAGAAGTCAGAGAGGCTCGATACAACCCTGGTCTGACGGCAGATACAAACAGGTGAGTCTACAATATGGCACATACAGAGAAACTTTTTGCTTGGTTCAGATTCCATGTTCACTGATGATAGGGGCTCATTTGAAAGTCAGGATTGTTTCATTTGCTACGCATAATGTCTTTGACCTGGTTAACTGGCACAGGCGCATCTCAAGATTCATCATCAGAGATTAAACCACTGAGTGGAGGTCAAAATGTTAACAAGAGATGAAAGAGGTAACAGAAAAGATGCATAATCTTATATGAGCTGACATATAAGGAGGATAGTATAGTATACTAGGCATACACTGATCCAGCTTTTTTAACCACTGATATCTTGGCTCTGATATTTGCTGATACTGACCCAATCTGGTACCAGGGTGAAATTAAAATGTTAAATTACTCCTCATTGTGAGGAAGAGCGTGGGACTCCGTGACACAACATTTGCCTTAAATAATGTATAACTTAAAAAAAAAATCTGAAAATTTACTGTATATACTGCAGTAATCTGCACTTCATTATTACAGAATTGTAACTTTTTTTATTCACGTTAAGTAAAGTCTTACCTGTCTCTACACCATTACATATCTTTTTCTGTCTTCATATTTATGGCCAGCCTGCATAATATTGTCTAACGGCACCAGCTAAACTTCAGCAACACAAAATGGGCCGACACTGCATCACTTTGTTTCCATTTTCCATACAATTCAGGCATTTTACAAGTGTGGCCTAGAGTAGCCAGAAATTTTACTCAAGTAAAATTAGTGTTACATTATGATAATAATTACTCAAGTATAAGTAAGTGTAATCACCAAAAATGTGGCTTATGAGTAAAAAAAACTTCCTAAAAAGTTAATTGAATAAGGATAAGCCATCTTTATTGTCCTTCAAATCCATACAGCCAATCATGTACAGTAGAACGAAATTATGTTTCTCTTATCCACAATGATAATCACACACATATATAGAATCAGAGGGGTCGCTGTCATGCAAGGCGCCACCACAAATTTCCCTCCTCCGTTCCATTACTGCTGAGCACCAAGGTGGATGGCAGGAAGTTCTGCTTTTACATGGTCTTCAGCATGACTCAGCTGGGATGTGAATCCCGGCCTCCCGGGTGTGGTGCGAATGCTCTACCAACTGAGCCACCACTCCGTATAGTGATAGTTGATGTTTTTATTCTCGTACGTTTTGGAACTATTTTGTCATAATTTTCAAGTTTCTTTGCTGTACATTTCAGATTTTTTTTTCCCTTGTCAATGTACTTTTTTCTCGTAGGCTTTTTTTCCCCCTCACATAGGTTTGAGATTTTTAACACACAAATTTGAAACTTTTTACTTAAATTAGCAATTTTCTTGAAAATATGTTACTTTCTTGCACTTCTGAGACATTTCAGATAAAGTCAATATTTTCTTTCATAAATATGACTGTTTTTTGATACACTAGCCACGGTTACATGAGCAAAATTTCTTCAATCTGATTACAAATCAGATCAGAACTTTACTGTTTACATGGATCCTGAAAAAGTTGATCCGATTAGGACGTGCGTTCCATGTGTCACACGTTTGAACGGAATAAATCATTTTGACATGCGCACAACTATCCGACATTCCAGAAACAGTAGAAGAAGAAGAAAACTTCCGATGTAAACAAACCCCACTTCGTATCTTTCTCTTTTTGAAATGGACCTGTATTGTGTTATTCAGACTGTACTTTTGCTTCTGCTGGTCTCCGTAATGAAGCTACAAGTACATACTTCTGCATATGACGAACAGAGGGAGACAGCAGGACGATACAGACCAGTTTTGTTTTTCTCCCGCTATGTGTTCTGCTAGCTGCTGATAAAGGCAGAAATACATCACGTCGACATGTAGCTGATGTACAGACATGCGCAGTAAACATATTATCTACCCAAACTTCGGAATAAGTGTTTATATGCGCACCAATCGGATTAACAATTGGCATAACCCACCCATCTCAATCGGAAGGAAATTTTGATCTGAATGAGTGTGATCGGGTCAGAATATTCAGATTGGCATGTTTACATGAAGCATTTTTATTCAGATCACGCTTTTAATCCGGTTACTTGTGTCCATGTAAACATGGCTACTGTAGAAGAGCTTGGAATAACGAGGCGATGTGATTTATAAACCAAAGTTTATTATCAGCTTCGCTCCTCTAACAAGTCTCATCTCAGTGCAGAAGCAGAATAAGAGAGCGAACACATTCAGCTCTACATACTTATACCTACACATAACAAAAGACATGCATATCAAAGCTGACATCCCGCATTAGTTTAATCCCCCCTCCTTTGTCTTCGTACTCCTCCACCTGACCCTGGGTGGTCAGGGCGATCGATCTGGTCTCCACCGCAGCGCCTCGGATGCTCTTTGATCTTCGCTGGCGGTTGAGACCTCTTGTCCTGTTCTGAGGTGTGAAGTCGTTGTACATATGTAATCACCAAACATTCTCACATGCTTATACATATGTAGGTTATGGGATATATGATTAATATAAACCACAGCCCCCCCAAACGACTAAGAAAAGGACAATAATAAAAAAATTCACAGTTTAAGATAATTACTATGACATACTAACTGCTAAACCTCTTGACAAGGAAGAAACTTTCCAGCAGCTATGCTCCTGTAGAGAATTCAGTGGTAATCATAACAGCGTAGTAATATCACAAGTCAGTCTTAAACTGTCACAGTGTGGGCGACACACATTGTGGGCTCATGTTTCCACAGAGACAGGACTGCATGTGTATTGAGGGTGTCACGTCTGCAAGGACAAAGGACTCGAATCTGCAGAAGATAACAAGGAGGTGTGAGATTTGTCTCTTTGTCCCACAGAAGATGACCTGGAGAGATTTCCGGTTCATCAGGAAATGAGAGACAATGGTGAAGATTCAAAGGGATGCTTTGTGACTGTATGTTTACTGAAAACACCATGTGACTTGAATTCTGATGCTGGAAACATATAAAAGGGTGATGAGATATGATTCTTTCTCTTTCCTGCTTTGAGAATGCTAGAAGCTGTGTTCTGTCAATAAAGCTGGTTTACGACTAAACTCAGCCTCATCATTTGAGCACATCTTCTACAACAGCACAATTAGTGAACAACTTTTGAGTAGTTTGCATCAGTCCCTGTGCCGTCTGGGTTTTAATCTTCTCCCGAATCTGCTGTGGGTCCGCTTGGGCGTCCTGGTGGGACCTTCCTGTAAGGAATCTGCAGCTTGGGGAGGAGAGTGATTATTTGTTCCCTGCAGGGGGGCTGAGTCTTTTCTCTTGGGGGGTCTACCCCGCCGAGGTGCTCTCGCCAACCATGCAGGTTCGTCTCTCAACAAGAAGGCAGGTTTAAGTCTGTCAATGCTGACTGTTTCTTTTCTGTCCCCTAAATCAAGCACAAAATGCTTATCACCAGGTTCCAGCACTCTGAATGGTCCATCGTATGGTGGACGGAGGGTTGGTTTTAAAGCTTCATGCCTAACAAAAACGAATTCGGCGTTTTTTAAAGCTTGGGGGACAAAAACCCGTGGAAAAGAGTGATGTGCCGGTCCGGGGAGAGTGTCAGGTCCGCTGCTGCCTAAAAGCCTCAGTGCTGGAAGATGCCCCGGCTCTGGGTTCTCTGGTAAAAATTCACCTGGGAGTCTGAGAGGTTGTGCAAAAACTAATTCTGCTGGGGAGGCGTCTAGATCCTCTTTAGGCGCAGCACGCAACCCCAATAAAGCCCAGGGAAGTTTATTCACCCAATTTGTATCCGTTAGTGAGGCTCTGAGGGCGGCCTTTAAAGATCTGTGAAAGCGTTCGCATAACCCATTAGCCTGAGGGTGATAAGCGGTGGTGCGGTGAATTGTCGCCCCTAAGCTGCTGGCCATGGCTGACCAAAGCTCCGAGACAAATTGAGGCCCCCTATCGGACGTGATGTCCGATGGGACGCCGAAACGTGCCACCCAGTTTGTCAAAAAAACGCGAGCGACTTCCTCCGCTGTGGTTGACGCCAGAGGGACCGCCTCAGGCCAGCGCGTAGTACGGTCTATCATTGTTAACAGGTGTGTGAAACCTTGAGAGGAAGGTAGTGGTCCCACGAGGTCGACATGAACGTGGTCGAACCTTCTAGCTGGGATTCGAAAAGGCTCTAGAGGAGCTTTTGTGTGTTTGTGTATTTTGGCGCGCTGACAAGACATGCAAGTTTTTGCCCATTCTTTTACGTTTTTGCACAGGCCGGGCCACACAAACTTTTCGGCGACCATTTTAACCGAGGCGCGCACACCCGGGTGCGCGAGGGAGTGAATTGAGTCGAAAATACAGCGGCGCCATGCAGCTGGGACTACCGGGCGAGGTCGGCCGGTTGAGATGTCGCATATTAGGGGGGGTACACCGTCGCGTAAACCCCTTTCCTCCAGCCTTAACCCTGTTGGTCCAGACAGGAGTGCGTGCACGTCTGTGTCACTACTTTGCTCCTCCGCCATGGCTGCGTAATCTATCCCTACGTGGATTGGGGCCGCGTATGTGTCCACGTTGGCGAAGAGTTCTGCGGCTGAGGTAGTATAATCTGTCTCCTCGCGCTCTGGCGATGTCACAGCGCGAGAGAGGCAGTCTGCTACCACGTTAAGTTTGCCTGCCACATGTCGAATGTCTGTGGTGAAATCTGAAATTGCAGCTAGCTGTCTTTGTTGCCTGCCTGACCATGGTTCTGAAATTTTAGCCATCGCAAAGGTGAGCGGTTTGTGGTCTACAAAAGCCGTGAAACGCCGCCCCTCTAACCAGAACTGGAAATGGCGGATGGATAAATGAAGCGCTAGCAGCTCCCTGTCAAAAGTGCTGTATTTACGCTCAGTTTGGTTTAACGATTTACTGAAAAATGCCAAAGGTTGCCAGGTTCCGCCAACGTGTTGTTCTACAACTGCCCCTATGGCCAGGTCTGAAGCGTCTGTGGTTAGCGCAATGCGGGCCGAGGGATCAGGGTGAACCAACAATGTGGCGTTAGCTAGGGCACTTTTTACTTCCGCGAAGGCGCGTTTGCGCTCCGGGGTCCATTCGACCGCGTTGGAAGGCTTTTGTTTTCTGAGCGCGTCATATAGGGGCTGCATGAGTTGAGCTGCACGGGGGAGGAAACGGTTGTAAAAATTAACCATTCCCAAAAATTCTTGCAGCGATTTGACCGTTTGTGGCCGTGGAAAATTTTTTACTGCGCGAACTTTGTCTGGCAGTGGGGCTGCCCCCTCTGGTAAAACTCTGTGTCCCAAAAAATCAATTTGTGGCACGCCGAATTTGCATTTGGCTGGATTGATTATTAACCCGTGCTCTTCTAGTCTCTGAAAAACCGTAGTGATGTGTTGTTCGTGTTCTTCCTCCGACGAGCTGGCTACCAGCATATCGTCGAGGTAGACGAACACGAAAGGGAGATCACGTAATACCGCGTCCATCATCCGCTGAAAGGTTTGAGCAGCGCCTTTGAGGCCAAACGGCATCCGCAAAATTCAAAAGACCGAAAGGGGTATTACAGCCATTTTAGGAATGTCCTTTCCGCTCGAACGGGGACTGGTGATGAGCCGCGGACCAGGTCTATTTTAGAAAAAATGCGCGCACCCCCAGATGTAGTGAGAAATCTTGGATGTGAGGAATTGGGTAGCGGTCATGCGCTGTCGCATTGGTTTAATCTGCGGTAATCGCCGACACGGTCTCCAAGAACCGTCGGTTTTCGGACCAGTGTGGAGTGGCGATGCCGCCCAGGGGCTTTTCGAGCGTCTAATAATGCCTAATTTTCCAGGGTGGGCAAACTCGTCCCGGTGCTATGGCGAGCTGTTGGTCACGTCTAAATTATATCGCCGATGCTTTGGCGAACAACGGGTGGGCCTGTTTGTGGGAATGAAGTGTTCAACCCCGTGTTTCGCTACTGTTGCTGACAATTTTGGAACTGTGAGTGCTGGAAATTGGGTGAGGAGTTGGTCAAACTTAGCCTCCCTGCTGTTGTGACGCCGGCCTGCACGGGTGGTGGAGAGACTCGAGCTGAGCAGGGAATAGAATAAAATGACATTAACCAAGCGTCTATTTGCTAGATCAACTAACAACCATGTGCACACAAAAAATCAGCACCCAACATGTAAAGCTCACCGCCGCTACAATAAATGTCCATCTATAGTTGCGGCCGGTGAATGCAAAGAGGCAGGCTCCTTTCAACCGTAAGTGTCGATGATGGAGCCGTTGGCTGCCATCGCCCCCCATTTCCCCGGGGACCCATGGCCCGATCTGCGTGGGGAAGGGGTGATAAAGCTCATTTGAGCTCCCGGTGTCGATCAGAAACTGTCTCCGGTGTGTCCTGTCCAGTCACATAAAGAAGTTTATTTTTTCGCCGAGAACCGCAGCCGTTAACGGTTCTCGGTTGGCGATTTTCCCGAACTTTTGAACTAGCAGGGGGGAACGCATTTGTACGCCCCCTCGGCGAAACGGTGGTGGTAATAGCAGATGTCGTTCCGCCTGCTGCGTCTTGGTCGTGTTGCCGCCATGGTGGGCGGGCTCTGCTCGGTTGTCTGTGGTTCTCCGTTGCTCTGGGCATCTGCGGATGCTGCTGTGGCCACCTGTTCCCTGCAGGCGTTGGTGAGTCGCTGCGCTTCTCGGGCCAGCGCGCGGAAGTCCTGCTGGGTGCTGCACCGCATGTTGATCAGTGTCCCTCTCATGTGTGGCGGCAGAGTGCTGAGGAAGATGTGTTGGAAGAGGAAGTTGTCGTTGTCCTCCTCCTTGAGCTGCAGCATGTCCTCCATGAGGGCCTTGGGTCTGCATCCTCTGTGGCCGTAGATCGCCAGGATCCTCTCTGCTCTCTCCTCGGCTGAGGGGACGAAGTTCTCGACGATGGTCGCCTTCAGCTCTCTGTATTTGTCATGGGCGGGCGGCTGTCGGATTATGCTCCGCGCGCATCTTGACGTGGCAGCGTCGAGTTTGGCGACGATGTGATAAAACTTTGTCTCATCCACCGTTATGCCCGCCAGTGCAAACTGAGCCTCAGCTTGCTGGAACCACGAGCTCGGGTCTTCTTGCCAGAATTCTGGCAGCTTGACGGTGACGGCGCTTGTGTGGGCCATCCTTGATGTGTCCGCTGGGTGAGAGCGCCTTTCTTCTGCTCTCACGGCGGGGCTGGGGATGGTGCTCAGTTGAGCCCTCTCTTCTGCCGTGGGGGAACGTCTTCCATCCGTTCCCCTGTCTGCATGGGCGCCGGCGCTTGCCTGGGTCGCCTCCGATGAGTCAATCGCGGGAGAACGTCTCTGTTCCATCCTCACGTCTGGTCACCAGTGTAGAAGAGCTTGGAATAACGAGGCGATGTGATTTATAAACCAAAGTTTATTATCAGCTTCGCTCCTCTAACAAGTCTCATCTCAGTGCAGAAGCAGAATAAGAGAGCGAACACATTCAGCTCTACATACTTATACCTACACGATAGACAAAAGACATGCATATCAAAGCTGACATCCCGCATTAGTTTAATCCCCCCTCCTTTGTCTTCGTACTCCTCCACCTGACCCTGGGTGGTCAGGGCGATCGATCTGGTCTCCACCGCAGCGCCTCGGATGCTCTTTGATCTTCGCTGGCGGTTGAGACCTCTTGTCCTGTTCTGAGGTGTGAAGTCGTTGTAACATATGTAATCACCAAACATTCTCACATGCTTATACATATGTAGGTTATGGGATATATGGATTAATATAAAACCACAGCTACTGACTTTAGTTTCATGTAAATTCCCAAGTTTTTACTAAACACATTTGCAATGTTGTCATAAAAGTGCAGCTTTTTTTTTTTTCCCTTATTTACTAAAATGACCAAAGATTAGGGATGGGAATGACCCGAAGCTCCACAATACGATATCACGTTGAGTATGGCGATATCATATATTGCAATTTTCCATCCCGATCGATGTCTTGTTCAACTCCTGGCTAGACCTCATGAGTCACTCCATTGCTATACTGACCTAACCAGGCAGTGGACATTTAGCACCATCTATGGGATTGAAAAGTCTTTTTTTATTACACTGGTAACCCCCAAAAATGGAATTTATATCGGCAATATTGTTTTCTCTGAATCGATACAGTATTGTGGACAAACATGATACTGTGGAGTGCGTGAAATCAGAAGCAGATACATTTCAAATGATTTATTGCACACTCACATCTCACGAGCACAGAACAGAATGAACTTTTTATCAGAGACTCTCCTCTTAAGTTTCATGGCATTACATCACACACAACATGACATTTGCATCACACTGCATTCAACCCCCACATTCTTGACTCCTTCCTGCTATCTCACCAGGAGCCTCCTGCTCTTTGATCTCCCACTGCTTATCCACTGTCTCCTGTCTGAGATGCTAGAAATTATCGGCTCTCCCAAGGTGCTACACAATACCCCCCCCCCCCCCCCCCAGCATCTTAGATAGGACAATAGAATAACAGTCCACATGCTGTGATAGAACAACAGAACATCAGTCCACATGCTGTTTGGGCTTCCGTCTCCTCCCGTATCTGCTGTAACTGGGTTTTACTGCCTCCGCAGCACTGTTGTGCTGGTGGGAGACTGCTGGGAGGGGGGCCACTTCGGTCTGTCCATGTGGCTGCTCTGGCGAGCAGCCCTGGGGAGCTCTCCGTGGGGGTCTTCCACACCGGGGGGCCCTAGCCAACAGCACTTGCTCGTCCGCCACAACGAAAGCGGGTTTGAGTCTGTCTATGCCAATTTTTTCCCTCCTACCCCCCAAGTCTAGCAAAAAATGCTTATCCCCTGTTTCCAACACTCTGAATGGTCCATCATAGGGTGGGCGCAATGGAGGGCGGTGGGCATCCTGTCTGACAAACACGAACTCCGCGCTCTTCAAAGTTTTAGGCATAAAAACACGCGGAAAACTGTGGTGGGCAGGGGCCGGCAGCGTGCCTGTGTTTGCGCTACACTGCAAAAGCTGAGACGAGGAGCTGCCCGGAGCGGGATTATCTGGTAGAAATTCCCCGGGCAGCCGTAGTGGCTGCGTAAAAATGAGCTCTGCCGGGGAAGCTTCTAGATCCTCTTTCGGCGCGGAGCGCAACCCCAATAACACCCACGGCAGCCTGTCTACCCAATTTGCATCCGTCAATGAAGCCCTGAGTGCTGCTTTCAGTGATCTATGAAAACGCTCGCATTACCCATTGGCCTGTGGGTTGTACGCAGTTGTGCGGTGAATTGTAACACCCAGGCTGCGGGCCATTGCGGACCAGAGTTCGGAAACAAATTGAGGGCCCCTGTCGGATGTAATGTCCGACGGGACTCCAAAACGCGCCACCCATGCTGTTAAAAAAGCGCGCGCTACGTCTGCGGAAGTGGTTGCCGCCAGCGGAAGCGCTTCTGGCCAGCGCGTGGTGTGGTCCACCATTGTCAGGAGGTGCGTGCATCCCTGTGATGGCGGGAGGGGGCCCACAAGGTCCACGTGAACATGGTCGAACCTCTTAGCCAGAATACGAAACGGCTCCAAGGGAGCCTTCGTGTGTCTGTGTACCTTGGCTCGTTGGCACGCCACGCAGGCTGCAGCCCACTCTTTCACTTGTTTGCGTAGGCTCGGCCACACAAACTTCTCTCCCACCATTTTGACCGACGCGCGCACTCCTGGGTGCGCCAGAGTGTGAACCGACTCAAACACGCGGCGGCGCCACGCGGCCAGGACCACGGGACGAGGGCGACCCGTGGAGACATCGCAGATTAGGGGGGCATGCCGTCTTGCAGCACCCTGCTCTCCAGCCTTAACCCTGTTGGTCCAGACTGGAGCGCGCGCACGTCTGCATTGCTAATTTGCTCCGTGGCCATGGCTGCGTAATCTATCCCCATGCAGACCAGGGCCACCATGGCGCGCGAGAGGCAGTCCGCCACTACATTCAGTTTACCTGACACATGCTGAATATCAGTAGTAAACTCTGAGATCGCGGCCAGCTGTCTCTGCTGCCGGCCCGACCACGGTTCTGAAACCTTGGCCATCGCGAATGTTAGCGGCTTGTGGTCCACGAATGCTGTGAAGCTGCGCCCTTCCAGCCAGAACTGGAAGTGGCCAATGGCCAGGTGGAGAGCCAGCAACTCTCTGTCGAACGCGTTGTATTTATGTTCGCTGTCGCGCAAAGTTCTGCTGAAAAAGGCGAGCAGCTGCCAAGCCCCGGCGACGCGCTGCTCCACGACAGCCCCTATGGCCACGTCTGAAGCGTCGGTGGTGAGCGCTATGTGGGCTGTCGGGTCTGGATGTGCCAGCAGTGCGGTGTTTGCCAGGGCTGCTTTAACTTCCGAGAACGCCCGCTCTCGCTCCGGGGTCCATTTGACCCTATCCGCGGGTTTCTGTTTTTTGAGCGCGGCGTACAATGGTTGCATGAGCTGCGCCGCGTGGGGAAGGAAACGGTTATAAAAGTTCACCATTCCCAAAAATTCTTGCAGCGCCCTGACCGTTTGAGGCCGGGGAAAATCCGCCACGGCGCGCACTTTGTCGGGCAGCGGGATCGCTCCTTCTGGAGAGACGCGGTGCCCCAAAAAATCAATCTCCGTCACGCCGAACTGGCATTTCGCCGGGTTGATTATTAACCCGTGCTTCTCCAACCTCTGGAAAACCGTCGTGAGGTGGGTTTCGTGTTCGTCTTCGGACACACTGGCTACCAGGATATCGTCCAGGTAGACGAACACGAACGGGAGATCGCGCAGCACTGCATCCATCACACGCTGGAATGTCTGTGCCGCTCCTTTTAACCCGAATGGCATGCGTAGGAACTCGAATAGACCGAACGGAGTTATTACCGCTGTTTTGGGTATGTCCTCAGCGCGCACTGGGACTTGGTGGTAACCGCGGACCAGGTCTATTTTGGAAAAAATGCGTGCCCCGGCGAGGTGAACGGAAAAATCCTGTATGTGGGGAATCGGGTAGCGGTCGTGCGCCGTGGCGTTGTTCAACCTGCAGAAATCACCGTACGGTTGCCACAATCCCTCAGCCTTAGGGACCATGTGTAGTGGGGATGCCCATGGGCTGTTCGAGCGCCTGATGATGCCCAACCTTCCAGGTTGGCGAACTCCTCGCGCGCTATGGCCAGTTTAGCTGCGTCCAAGCGCCGAGGTCTTGCAAAAACGGGCGGCCCGGTGGTGGTGATAAAGTGCTCCACTCCGTGTTTAGCGATGTCTGCGGAAAACGTCGGGACCGTGAGTGTTGGGAACTGAGTGAGCAGTGTGTGGAACTTACCGCCTGTAGCTGTGACGTTGGCTTGTGCTGTTGGCTGGGTCACTCGAGCTATTAACCTCACCAGACCACGTGACAAACGTGCAATGCATTCTGGGCGGGGTAGGTACAGCGATCGTAAACGGACTGCAATCACACAGCGCCTCGGCATTTCTTGTGAATGAACGGAAAAAAAATAAATAAATCACAAAATGGACCGTGAAAGAAAATTTAAAGGGGCCATACTCCGCCAAATTGAATGGGACTGCAAAGGCACGCTATTTGGCGAAGCTTGAAGGGGTTAATGGACTAGATCCCTATCAACATATCACATTGAGTTCGGATGTAAACATTCTGCCAAACTTCGACCACGCCTTCATTTATAATTATATGACTGCAAGCATAAGTCCATACACGCATGAAGTTTTTAGTAACTTTAGGTCTTTGAAGCAAGAAAAAGTGCAGTTCACAGATGGATGGGTGCATGACTTGTAGATGTACAAGGTAGACTTGAAGACAGTTGTGCTCACAAAGGTGTTTTTTTTTAATTTCTTGTCTTGATTACAAGTATTTATTTACTAAATAAAATAAGTGCATGCCATAAATTGAATTATGCACCCAATATGCATGTGAAAGTGTGCTTATAATATTTTATAATCAACCCCTCCTTTCCTGAAGTTGGTGCAACCCCTGATGCACTTGTGTCCAGCACCTGTTGTGAAAAAGGCTGTGTGGAAATAAAATCCCATATAAGCACCGCAACAACATCCTGCAGGCCTGTGCAGACAAGGATTTTTACCTGGAACTCTCTGATGGGAGACTAGAACTCAAGCACAGTCACAAGTACTACAAGCAGGTACAAATGCAAATTTTTTGACAGGCTCACATTTCTGTGACTTTGTTGTCTGGACCACAAAAAGTTGTGCTGTTGTACGCGTCACACCAGATTCTGACCTGTGGGAGCAAACACTTTTACCAGTGGCCCAGAACTTTTTTTATAAAGTTTTCCTACCTGAGCTTGTTGCCCGTCACTTTACTGACTCTGACCCCACAACACAAAAGAGGAAAGCTGCAGCTGATAAACCCACCCAGAAGCCCAAAAGACGACGTCTAACTGCATTACAGCCAGGTCCCACACACAATCCCAGAAGACAGGCACAGAACACAGCAGAAGTGTGGTGGACTTGCAGGCAGCCAGAAGAGCTGGGTGACATGGTTGCCTGTGAGAACCAAAACTGTGAAATTCAGTGGTTCCATTTAGGATGTGTGGGACTCTGAAGCACCAACCCCACAGCAGCCGTGGTTTTGCAATGTGCAGATTAGAGTAGTGCTGTAACATGGGACAGTTATGCGCTATAACATTGTGTGAACAATGATACATGTCGATCATGCATGTCAATTTATATTCTTGTATTGTCATGGTTATGGTTACAGTTTTGCATCTTTGAAATAAAGAGCTGGAGTTTGTAAGCCATTGTGTACTTTATTCCAAAAATTGTTACAAAGCAAGCAAGTGTATTTATATAGCACATTTCATACACAAGGGCAACTCAGTGTGATTTACATATATAAAAAGAGGAAAGAAAGCAAAATGTTTGAGCAATAAGAAAAATTGAAGTGCTGCTTTAACTGCTTCAATATTATTGACACAGTTAAAGACATGATGTCAAAATGGCTAAACCACACCAAAAACATGTCATGGCCTACATTCTAAAACTAAAAAGTTCAAAGCAGTCAATAAAAACTGTGACCTTACTGCCAAACATTTCAACGTACTGATGTGGCATGCTAGCCTGCAAACAATGTCTCTTTGGCCAGTACACCGAAGGGCTGAGGTGTGCATGGAGCACATTTATGGTGTCTAACTAACTAACTAACTAACCTGCACTTATATAGCGCTTTTCTAGTCACAAAGACCACTCAAAGCGCTTTCACTAGTACTAACCCTCTATTCTAAGGGCCTATAGGAAACAGATATCTAGGGACAATTTAGAACAGCCAATTAACCTAACATGCATGTCTTTGGATTGTGGGAGGAAACCGGAGCCCCCGGAGTAAACCCACGCAGCACAGGGAGAACATGCAAACTCCACACAGAAAGGTTCCAACCCCTGCCACCCTGGGGATTTGAACCAGCAACCTTCTAGCTGTAAGGCAACAGTGCTAACCACTGCACCACTGTGCTGCCCAACTGTGTGTCGCAGAATAGGATGGATGCGGTTTGTCTGCTTATGTCAAAAAGGTGTGCAATATGGTCAAGAGGCAAATTAATCTGCAAACGCATCATAGTTAAAAGGAGAATTTGAAATTGGGAAATTTTTCTCTTTGGTAGGCTGGGAAAAAATTGCATCAGCAGAGCCATTAAACTGAAAGATGGAAGCCCAGTGTAGTATTTCACTTTTGAGTCATTATCTTTGAGGAAATTCTCATCCAGGGTCTTTCTGGAGAGCTCTCCCTTTAACTTTCTGTTCTCCTCTTGCAAGAGTAAAATTTCTTTAAGCCTAAGGTGACACATGCTGCAGTTCTGTAGCTCTTGCGCATTTTTCACTGGAGCATCATCAGCCTGACAGATCTGTGCTGCTTCATCAGATGTTGTCTCCTCCATCTCAGCCAGAGGTGTGGTGTCATCTGTTGGTGATCAGGACAATAAACAACTGTAGTTAATATATTTTGTAATCAAAAGGAATCCCAAGACACATTTTAGAAAGAAAAACATAGGTAAAAAAAGACTACCTGACGGAGCTACATTATTCATCTCAGTCACGGGGTCAGTGATGTTGGGTCTGTGTTGGGGGGTCACTTGCATGCCCTGCTGATTCTTTTTGTCATAATCTCGCCCGTCTGCATAAGCGGTTAAACCTGTCAGGAGTAGCAGCTGGAAGCTCTGCATGCCCAAGGTTTAGAGAAGGTGCCCAGTCAGGATCACAGTCTAGCATTTCATAAGCTGGTCTGCTCGTTAAAGCAAAGAAAACGGTAAGAAAATACTTTGGTGTAGAACAAATTAAACCCACTTACACAGGTGTGTGAGTGGTAACTTTTTCTAGCTACTCGGATATCGGAGTCTTTCTTTAGCTTAGCTCTGTTTAGCTTAGCACTGCTGACGTAGGGTAAAAGCTATGACCAGGCAAGTCTTAACCACAACACAAGAAAGTTTTAACAACAGACATACACAATAAATCATAACGTACCTTTATGAAAATGCTTTGAGCACACCACCATCGATTCAGGTGTGTGTTTGAAAGTTATGTTGGGTCTTCTGACTGCTGCAATCCAGGCCAGGCGTCGCCTCTTAGTTACATCCGAAACGTGAGCTGTGCTGTTCTTCTTCCATGCTAGAAAACGATAAAAAGCCTATTCCGTGGTTTACCTTTTCTCCACGGCGGTTGTGAGAACGACTATTACAGTTTAAAACACAGCTGCTTTGTGACGATGTCTCCTACGTTGACGTGATCTCAGCGAACTAACGGTTCCTACCCTACCCAGAATGCACTTGGTCAATTCTACGGACACTACGTAACACTGGCGGAATCAATACAGGGGAGAGAGTCAAAGGACAGTGCATTAACCAGGCGCCTGTTAGCAACATCAACCAGTAAACCATGTGCACACAGAAAATCAGCCCCCAGGATATGGTAATTCAGTGCTGCTACGACAAAAGTCCACTCATATGTACGGCCGTGTAGAGATAAGAGCAGAGTCCTCTCACCAAAGGTCTTAATATCCGAGCCGTTTGCTGCCAACATCCCGGGGCCGCTAGATCCTGCCAGCCGGTCAGCGTAGGTCGGCCGGATGAAGCTCTTCTGGGTTCCGGTGTCCACGAGGAAACGCCTCCCCGAGCGTGCATCCATTAGGTAGAGCAACTTGTTCTCTTCACCGAGGGTCGCTGCTGCTACCGACCCCCGGCCTTGGCATTTTCCCGAGCGCTGGAATTGGCACGGTGGCGCACATCTGCGTGCGTTCTCTCCGAAGCGGCAGTGGTAGGAACAGAGCGTGTCTCTCTGGCGCTCCTTGGCCCCTGCTGCTGCTACCGTCGGTGGCTCCTCGCCTCCTCTGGTCGTCTCGCTGGGCTCCGTCGCTGCCGCGTTGACTGTGATCGCCCTGGTGGTGATGATGATTTGGTCTGCCTCCTGGGCTAGCGCACAGTAGTCTTGCGCGGCCAGCCACGGCGAATTGGCCAGAACCGCTCTCGCTACTGTCGGAAGGTTCCGGAGGAAGAGGTGGGCAAACAGAAAGTGCCCGTCGTCCGTGTCCATTAACGCCAGCATCTTCTCCATCAGGTCTATGGCCGAACCATCTCCTAGCTCGGTCCGCGTCAGGAGCCTCTCCACTCTCTCACAGTCCGAGAGCGTGTAGCGCTGGATGAGCGCAGCCTTGAGCGCCTCGTATCAGTTGTTGGCTGGTGGCTGATCGAGCAGGCTCGCTACCTGCTGAGCTGTGTGGCCGTCGAGCGCTGCGACCACATGGTAGAATCTGGTGTCATCTGCCGTTACTCCCCGGAGGGCGAACTGGGCCTCGGTGAGGTGGAACCAAGAGCGCGGGTTGTGCTGCCAGAAATCCGGCAGCTTGACTGCAACCGCACACGCGTGGCTGGAGGTTCCAGTCCGGGCTGTCTGTGGGATGGCTGCTGCCTCGCTGTAGCTTCCTGACCGGGCCGGCTCCGGGGATCTTGCCTCGTGTTCCATAATACGTCTTGGGTCACCAGTGTGGAGTGTGTGAAATCAGATGCAGAGCATGAGCAGATTGGGTGAAGTGTCAGCAGGCACTCAGGGTCTGACAAAGAACACCGGTGTATCCAACACAGGACACGCTGGGAGAAGCAGTGGCCCGACTGGCCAGACCACAGTCACGCCCAGCCTGCCCAGTCAGTGGTAGACATGAGTCCCAACTGCTGCTTCACCCGTGTGCTACCACTGTCCTTTGTAGGACAGCAAGTCCCTCTAAGATTAAGTATCACTTAATCTTATCCTACACTTTATTACATGTATAGTTTATTTCTCTTATCCTATCATGTTTAATGTTGCAGCATTGTACCGAGACAAATTCCTAGTTTGTGTACTACATGAACAATGGCAATAAACCTGATTCTGATTCTGATTCTGATTCTTCCCATGCGAGTATCTAAACATTTAACACTTAATAATAATATCGCCATGATTGTGGAGCGAAATGGCCAGTGTTGTGCCAAAAAGTAATCAGCTGCCAAAAATTGATCGCCAGGTGCCATATTGTAGTTATGGGGTTATATTAGCCATAAAATATATATTTATTTCAACAGGTAAACAGTACTAAGTTAGGTATAATAAGATATATTTAACACTTGGGATGTATTTTGAACCCGAAACAAACTTCATCCAGGAATAAAAGCAATTAAAATAATATGCAGTCACAAGGTTACATGGAAAATACATAGATTTACTGGATATATACATGTAGATACTGTATAAATATATATTCTATACGCTAACAATGGACAATTACAGTGTTGCTTCTTAACAACAATGAGGTTTTTGCACATAAATATTGGAATCAATTGCAATCTCAAATGGAATACGCTGTTATCCAAACTGCAAACACTTTGGTCAACACTACAATTTTTCAGATGTGATAAAACCTCAAAATATTTACAGACAAATTGTAGGTGTACCGAGGCCAGGCAGTACACCTAACAAGCAGGCTGTGATCACTTTTTGGCACTTGATGTACCAAAAAATGATTGCCTGCCAAAAAACTGATCGCGCCACCCTTGATCACTTTTTGGCAACCAATCATTTTTTGGCATGACACCGGAATGACTTAACGACCAAACAAGACACAAAAAATGCCCAAATGACGAAATAAATCATTTTTAGTTAAATATTTACTAACAAATGGGCAACACTGATGCAACGGTTGCAGTCAGACAGGGCCTTCTGCTGTGTATAATAATGTTGGCTGTTTTGTAGTTAATTTGGTCGATTACAGTTTTAAAAACCTTTTAATAACAAAATATTGCTAAAATATAAAATGATGCACTACAACGGGTCTCAAATATTTGTAAACGTGTCCTGTTATAGTACTACATGACTTTATTGATGAATCGATACACAGAAGAAATTCAACATTACACTGAACTCCATCACTTAGAAACTAAAATAATTATGATGACTGAACAACTCCCATTCCCCAAAGTGCAAGATACACTATTATCTTGAGTATAAGTGATAAAAGATCACACAAATGATCTGACAAACAAATAAACAAGGGATCTGAAACAGTCACTAATATTGGATGTCTCATTTGTTTTCAGTAATTAGGTATTCTGTAATTAATATTTACACAATCAAATAAATCTAAGTGCCGTTCAATCCCTTTCATATTTGTCAAAGTCTAACATGTGTGATTGCCAACATATAGGCTACACTTCTGTATTCCACTTTCAAACACAGACTACATTTGGGCCTGTAAAGCCAAATTGGGATACCTTCAGACAGGAATACTTGCGTTCTACAGGCAATGCACTAGTTCCTGGTAAACAAACAAAAAAAGTTACTACAATATAAACAATGTTACACATTTCTGACCAGTTTTCAAAGGTGAAATCAAAAGTAACTCAGACAGTAAAACCACATCTATGCAAGTAAAAGTTTTTTCCTCACAAATGTACAGTACTTAGAAAGAGTAGAGTATCCTGCAATAAAACCACTCACATGAGTTCAGTTTTGTTAAAAAGTTAACTGACTACATTTACTTGAGTACCCACCTCTGAAGATTTGAGTCAATTGGAACCTATATCCAGGGGCGGACTTAGTCCATTTGGGGCCCAAGACAAAGACAGAAATGGGGCCCTACTTTTTCTTTGTTCTACACTTTCTTTTCGGGCCTTATTGAAATCCTACCTGAAACTTATTGTCCTCAGAAGTCTTCAAATGATATAATTCAGGCATCAGGAATTACGTCTGTAGAAAAACAAAGAAGTTTAACAAATTGAATGTAGACTCTTGTTTATTATAAAAAAACAACAACAATTCACATGGAAGATCTGTTGTTTGTTCACACCAGTCCCTCCAGGATTTCGCAATTGCACTAATTCCCGTGAAATCATGAAATCAGGCCATCACCGCTTCTTCTGAGCGACCTTGCAAGTTTGTCCAATCACTGCAACTTTCCCACAATTCTGGCCAATCTTCGTCAACTTTCACCAATTTCGCCAATTAAATTTGTCCCAGAGTAGCGCTCAAACACTCAGTCTAACCTATCAAATGCGTCGCTGCACCATGCTCACTTCCATGTTTACAGTGAGTATTAACGGAACACATCAGCAAACAACACAGTGTGTAATTTAAAAAAAAACAACAACACTCACCCACGAGTGTTTCCCGCACCTTCCCATCCTTCGTCTTCCCCGGCCTGCCGGTGGACGTCTCCCCGTGTCTCTGTCTTGACTGCGTGTATGAAGTGCCTGGTTTGTATTGAAAAAAGTCCACCTGCCTGAAAAGCACCCTGTTGCAGAAGCGCACATGAGGAGACATGCCTTAAAACCACAACTAAATGAGCAAATCTAACACTACAGCCAGTGTTGTAACATTTTATCCATCTTTCAAGGTAAAATCATTACTACATCTTGTCAATGAGCTTTAAAGCTGTGACTCTCTGGTCTGGACACGGACCAGTGTGCGCCCCCAGCAAACCCCCAAGGACAGCCCTTCCTCCCGGTATGACTCCTGGTAAAGGAAAGATGAGTATCTGATGAGACAGGTGTGTGTCAAGACGCGCAACAGATAGACAGACGGGTAGGAGTCAGGCACGGAAAGACAAAGAATATTCAGTAATTAAAAAAAACAAAACAGACTTGGATAGACAATACAGAGCAACAGAATAAATTATTTCCTTTTTTCTCTGCACTCAGTGCCGAGTGGTTGGGGACTGCTGCGGTTAGGAAGTTTTCAAATGAAGCTGCTTCCATAATTTCCAAATCTATACTCTTTAACGTGCATTCATTGCAATTTAGCTGTTGTAATGGATAATTATTTTTTCATCATTTTTATTCAAGTTCTCAGCAACATTAGCCTACAGTGTTGGTCATTTTTATGACAAATTTATGAGTAGCTACTTCATTCTCACTTAACTGTGTTAAAGTCTGTATTTGCTGTAGCACAAGAGTTTTTCTGTATAGCAGAAGTTTCTGCTTAATTTACAAATCACTGTTTAATAGGAAATTTTTTGACAATCCTGTGCTTTCCTTGTGGAGTTATATAGAATATCATTGCAGTAAACTATGAAAAAAGCATCTGGTGTAAAATCTGTAATTCTTCCCACAACTTTTAGTGCAAAAAAAAAAAAAAAAAGCCCTCTCAAAACATCACAACTTTTATTGCAACTTTTTAAAAAAAAGCTCCCGCAAATTCAGGCTTTTTGGGCCGCAACAATCATAAAAACATCCTGTGAAATCCCGGAGGGCCCGACTTACTGACATTTGCCAGCTGGGTCCTGTTCATGGTCTGCTGACTGGTCCATTTTGCAGAGGATCTATTGTGCTCCCTCCTCTGTACAGTGTAGACAAGGGAGAATATATATATATATGTTAGACCCCAGGAAGAATAGCCAATGTTTTATACAAGCGCTAATAGGGATCGTAATAAAACAAACTATATTTAATCTCATGTAATGTCATCTGCTGAGGCTGCAGATATCCTGTGCATGCCTGGGGAGCACAGTTGGTCACACTTAAATTCAACAATGTGAGCCTTGGCCTCTGTAAATCTTGCAATTAGAAAAAAATAGTAAAAAGATTTTGTTTACCTGTGCTGCCAGCAACCTGCGTCACCACTGCCTCCTCATTACAAGCAGTGTTACCATCTGCTCCTCGGGGGTTGGGGTGTAAGTCTCCTCCCAGGTTGAAGTGAAAAACATTGTTTTGATTAAAAAAAAATTCTGTGCTCTTCCCTTTTTCTCCATTTCTCTGCACCGCTTGGATAATTGTTTCATTATGCCACTATTGTACATACTGTACGGTTTGTTTACGATGCAACCAACAATACGTGCACATTCCAGGAACAACATGGAAGAGTCCAACACTATGAGGAGAAGGGGGAAGGATGTTACATTTGTGATTTGATTTGCCATTTATGTAAATACTGGTGTTTATTTTGTCAGCCATCATGTTAAATATGCTTAACATTTTTTTTTTTTTTTAAAACATAGGGCTCCTAGTAGAGCGGGGCCCTTAGCAGATTGAGGCCTATGGCAGTCGCCCACCTTTGTCTAATAGTAAGTCCGCCTCTGTCCGCCTTGCCTCCAGTGTCCGTGACACTGGGTATGAATGAGTATAAATGTTCGGTAGTGGTTGTTGGCACAGACTGGCAGCCATGTTTCCATCAGTCTGCTCCAGAGCAGCTGTGGCTTCAGCGGTAGCTTACCACTACCATTGTCTGTCTGTGGAATGAATGAATAATGGACTCATTGTCAAGTGCTTTGGGTATCATGAAAGGCACTATATAAATGCAATCCATTACTATTAACTTGCATTTTTTGTACAATGCCCCAAAAATACTTTCAGAAAGCACAATATTCCGCATTACTTAAATGGGTTTTGTTATACTGTGCCCTTTCACAGATCGGAATCTGAAGAGTGCAAACCTCCGAGAAAACATCAGCATCATGTCAAATGGTAAGTCACAGTTAAACCAATTTTTCATAGAATTAGATCCACAAAGGTTTTTGATGTGCTTGGTATTCAGCCGTAATAGAAGGAATTTGTGTTGCAGAC
This sequence comes from Pholidichthys leucotaenia, assembly GCA_020510985.1. Classification (NCBI taxonomy): domain Eukaryota; kingdom Metazoa; phylum Chordata; class Actinopteri; order Cichliformes; family Pholidichthyidae; genus Pholidichthys; species Pholidichthys leucotaenia. The sequence goes on along the minus strand of CM035839.1, from coordinate 228,720,387 downwards.
AGTGACAAAGACCGGGTGCTTAAAATCACCAAGGTGCGGACTACACTGAAGAATGACGACAGCTGGATCCACAAACCACAGGATGAAAAGAAGGAACAAAACAAAGCAGGGTACTCACATTGATGATGATGCAACATCAAACATTCTGTTTTCAATGACTCAATAATTAATGCTGTCCTGTTTTCCTGCACCTTAAAGATGAATGTGTGCATACAGCAGGGAAAATAAGCATTGAACACGTCAGCATTTTTCTCATTTAACATGTCTGATGGAGCCATTGACCTGAGATTTTCACCAGATATCAGTAACACCAAAGTAATCCATACAAAGAAATCAAGGCAACTGTGTTCACAAAACAAGTTATACTTAATAAAGTGGAATCACACAGGGAATAAGTATTGAACATGTTTAGTGAAATTCATTTAACTCCTTGCACTCCGGTCAATTTCCCTAAAAACGCCAAAAAATAACGTGCCCAAAGTAAATCGAAAGCTGTTCTTCAACCCTTTGCAGCATCTTCATGGGGTTGGTCTCATTTAAAAGAAAACACTTTTTCGCAAAACAGTCATAATCTCTTTAAGTGCTCCGGCCACTGAGTTACAGTCATCTAAACATACTGAACTTGAAGAAAATAAATTTGGCCTGGGTGTTTTTTTGGATACAAATGCTTGCAAATAACACACAGCTTCAGATCCGGGCTGGAAAATGCAACAGAAATGTAGAACCAAGTGTTATCCAGCTGAGGTCAAAATTTTGTAACAATACCACAAAACTTGAATATATTACACAGCTTTTTCCTCAGGTTGTTCCCAGGCGTTTTTGAACTGTGCCAAATGGCACAGTTTGGAAAAATGTCTGTAACTTTTGAATGATTCAATATAGAAGCTTCATCTTGGGCTCTAATGAAAGGTGACACTCAGGGCTGTGTGTCTGTGTGGGGGTTGTCCCCCCCCCCCTCGCTACAGAGGACGGACATCGGTCATCGCTACATGACGGAATAGTCATGTGGCGACAGCGGCACAGTCACCGCGGCTTCCCCCCCTCGCTACAGAAGAGTAGCGGGGGGGGGGGCTTCACGGTTCGGATGCGGCGCACGACCCGTGTACCGCGGCGCACGAACTTCGGACTTCATGCGCCGCACAGTTGTAATTTACCGATCGGTCAAAAGTCATTTTTGATTACAATTTTCAGGGATAAAGAATAATTTAGCTTATAACACCTTACCTCTTCACAGCAGCAGTGTCCTGGCGAACTTCTCTTCCTCACTGTCAGACGAACGTGACGCTGGTCCGCTCGTGGTTCCCGGTCAAAACATAATTCCATGATTGCGGTTTTGGCGAATGATTTACGACCTTTGTCGTCGGCCTCTGTCGGTCTATGATGACCATGGAAGAGAATCCTAAACGTCTATTCTACTGTGGAGCATGTAAATAACGAGGCGGATTTGACTCAAGACAGTTTATTACACATCTCACACAGAAGCATAGTCAGAAAGAGGACATCTCAGACAAGACTCTTCTCTTAAATACTATGGCATTCCTTCAGAAGCTTCTACACACAAAAGGTCACATTGCATTCACTTCCTTAATCATTTACCATCCTCCTAGAAGTTTCTGATACACAAAAGATCACACTGCATTCATCCTTCACACCTCCCTGTTATCTCCAAGAGAAACTCTGCTCTTTGTTCTAGTCTAAGATGCTATACCATTATGCACTCCCCATGTGTCACCAAACTACTGGAATAAGTGCAGGTCGCACTTGTGAGTGGTCTCCGTGCTGCTGGGTCTGTAGCAGGTTCTTCCTGCGGGTCCTTTTTTTCATCTGCTGCAACAGTCAGTCTCTCTTCCCCCAGCCCGAACTTTTGTGCTTCAATTGGCTGGCTGCATTCACAGCGTTGGTAGGCGGGTCCTTCTTGCTAGGTTTTCAGTCATTGGTTCTTCAAGGTTTCAGAAACCCAATTCAAGGCTCTTATTAGTCGAATGAGAGGTCAATCATATCTGATCTGTTCGCGGCTGTGTCTGTAGTGGAAGAACTTTTTTTTTTTTTTCAGTGCGCGCTTGGACGCAGCGCCCTCGTGCGTCCTAGAGCACACAAGGGCACACGAGAGCACTCTTGTGCGCTCTGGGACGCAGAGACGTGCCCGTCCGCGGTACACCGGAGTGCAAGGGGTTAATATTTAGTAGAAAAGCCTTTGTTGGTAACAACAGCTTCCAGATGCCTCCTGTATGGAGAAACTAGGAACAGGCATTGCTGAGGAGTGATTTTAGCCCATTCTTCCACACAAACTGTCTTCAAATCTTGAAGGTTCCGTGGGTGTCTTCTATGAAATCTGATCTTCAGTTTGTTCCATAGATTTTCAATTGGATTCAGGTCAGATGACTGACTGGGCCATTCTAGCAGCTTTGTTTTCCTTCTCTGGAGCCATTTGAGGGTTTCCTAGGTTGTGTGTTTGGGATCATTGTCTTGCTGAAATGTCCACCCTTGTTTCATCTTCAGTATCTTGGCAGATGGCAACAAGTTCTTATCAAGGATTTCTCTGTACATTTGTCCATTCATCCTTCCTTCAATTATATGAAGTCTGCCTGTACCATGTGCTGAAAAACATTCCCACACCATGATGGGATGTGCAGTGCCATTTCTCCTCCAAACATGCTGTGTTGTGGCATCCAAAAAGTTCAAGTTCAATTTTGGTCTCCTCTGACCAGACTATATTTTCCCAGTATTTTATTGGCTTGCTCAAATGTGTACAGCACACTTTAAATATGCTTCATGTTTTTTCTTCAGCAATGGAGTCTTGCGAGGTGAACAGGCATAGAGCCCATGTCGGTTGAGTGCATTACTTATTGTTTTCCTTAAAACAGGAGTACCTGCTAACTCAAGGTCTTTCTGGAGCTCTCCACGGGTGGTCTTTGGCTCTTAGATAACTCTTCTGATAATTCTTTTGACTCCTGTCAGAACTCTTGCAAGGAGCTCCTTGTCGTGGCCGAGTTATGGTAAAATGATGTTCTTTCCACTTCCGAATGATGGCTCCAACAGTACTCACTGGAACATTCAGCAGTTTAGAAATGCACCTGTAACCAATGCAATCATTGTTTTGCAACAAGGTTGCCAAGGTCTAGAGAAAGCTCTTTGCTTCTACCCATCATGAGTTCTTTGTGGTGTGACAATCTGATAATCACAGACCTTTTTAAAGACAGTCAGGACTTAACCAGCTGAATTTGCACTGATGGGGGATGGGATAGCTTCCTAAATTCTGATGGATTTCAGCTGGTTTCTTGGTTTTCTATGCATTTTTGCACCTCTTTTTCTTAATGTGTTCAATACTTATTCTGTGTCATTTCACTTTATTAAATATAACTTGTTTTGTGAATACAGTTACCTTGAGTTCTTTGTATGTATGGATTATTTGGGTTGTTACTGATATCTGGTGAAAATGTGAGATCAGTGGCTCCATCAGAAATATGTTTAATGAGAAAATGTTGACGTGTTCAATATTTATTTTCTCCACTGTATATGGCATCACTGGGATAAATCTTCAAAAATTGACATAAGAGCTTTTAAAGGTTATAAGGACTGACTTTTTGTGAAGTCAAAGTACACCAAAACATGCTGCAAATTCTCTTTCAGGATAAAAGACAGAAAGGACCAGCCTGTTCCAATGACTTTATATGTCCAGTCCACAGCCAAGAAATATGAGTGAGTTCCACAACATTTACATGTAAAGATTTTGTACAAAGAAGAAAATTCAGAATAAATAAAACATTCAAACATGTTCTTATTAGAAAAATTAAGATGATGGCAGATATGCAGAAGTCAAACTGACGGTCCTTTGAGTCTGCTGTGCTGGTGAATAATAACTAAAAATATTCCAGGCTTCAGGCTCAAATCACCATCTGTGATAACAGATTAACATAGTACATCAACATTAACTTTGCCCTGGGCAGCTCTGCAGCATCCATAAAGACTCAAAGTACACCGCAGCCTGACCTGTCCTTTAACTAGTGGATCAAGCGTTCATCTCAATTTTTAGTGAAGTACTTTCCTCCAGGGCACACCTGCATGTCTGCCTTTAAATGGTGTACCAAAAAGGCTCTTAATGGAAAACATCTAAATCAATCCTCAGTGTGAGCTGTATATATAATTATGTTAGTGGGCTCAATTCTTCAGTAATATTACGCCCTGCTTACTGTTGAGGACACAAAAGGCCGTGCATAAAATACATCAATTATTCTGTAACTACGACCAAATCAAGCCATATACAGACTTAAATATACAGTTAACACTCTAAAGATGTTTTAATTAACATTTACACAAATATTTATATTAACAGATGCATTGTTTTCTGTCTGTATATTGTAGGCAAACATACCTACAGGGTTGCACTGACATCTCATCACACTGGCTAAGGTTCTCCAAATACAACTTGAAAATATATTTATTTTGGACTTTTTTCCCTGAGATGTTGCAAAGCTTTTACTGTAATTTTTTTTATCCACACACTCCTCCCAAGGTAATAAAAAAGGCTCGACTTGTAGGAAGCATTATGGAGAAAATGTTCCTTTGATAACTGATGATGAAGAGTATTCATAATAATCAGACCTTTGGACATTCTTTGGACAATCAGGCACAAAAAAACGTCCCTTTTCTTTCTATATGACACAACAGAAATCCTCTCATGATGCATTTGCATTTCATAGCTGCCTGTAGAGCTTGACAGCATGCGTGAAGCCCACTCACTACTGAAGAATGCAACGGTAAAACTGTTGTGGTGTTCTCACCTCAGAGGCATTCCGTAATGGGAATCAGGAAGAACACAAACCAGGCCATGTCCAATCTGACTATGTTGGTATGTGAATACATTTGAGTGTTTCCTCTGGCTTAAAGACCTTGGCGCGGTGGCAACATATTTTTCCACATACCGGAACATGTTAATTTTATACTATTTATTTCTTTTTAAAATTTTACACAGTAACGTTGCATATGGAACTTACCATTTAAAGTATTGTACAACCGAGGCTTGAATATTGGGCCAGTTGGGGTCCCACCCAGACATCCTGTGTTTAGACTTTTTAGTGGTGTTATCCTTCTCTCCTTCCTCTGTCTGAACACTTTCCTCTCCTTGGCTCCTCTCTTCTGTCTCATCTTGCCTTCTCTGAGCTCTGTTTAATTCAGCTTCTCTCTCTGTCTATGGTGGTATACAAACAGGTTAGAAAATATCAAGTGTCATGTTTTGTCCTGCTGGATTTTTTTGTCATGGTTTACATAAATGACAAAAAATGTGTATTTTTATTCTAGTGTTTCTTTTTTTTCATTGAGAGAGTAGGGAAGGGAAAGAAACATTCATAATAGTAATGTACTCATGCATACTTAAATTATATGATCAGGTGGGTACAGTAACCAGAAATTCTACTCATGTAAAAGCAGTGCGTTGAAATTAATAATTAAAAGTAGACAACCAAAAATTTCTGAGTTAAGGGTCTAAAGAGCACCCACTTAAAAACTTGAGTAATGACTTCAGTCTTGAAGGTTTGAGGTTTTTCTCAAAAATTTACAACAATTTTCTTATTGTTTTCTACTTTTCTCTGTAAATCTAAAGTTGAAACCATGTTTCTCAAATTTGTAATTTCCTCTTGTAAAATTGACTTTTCTTGTACATTTGAAACTTTATTATAAATTTGTGGATTATTTTATGACTAATTTTTGTCTGTTTTTTAAAATAAAATTACTGTTTTTTTTTTTTTTGATAAATTTGAAACAGACTGTGGTAATTTTTTTTTTTACTTTTTCCTTATAACAATTTACATTTTTGACCATAACTTTGCAGTCAGAACAGAACAATAATTTAACTGATTACAAAGAAAAAATATTAATAAAATTGTATTTAATGAAATAAATTAACTTAAATGACCAAGGATGCCGTTATTTCTGTTATAATATTTCTTTATATTCATAGTTGTGTGTTGTTTTTTTTTTTTTAGAAATCTCCTCACCACCCAGACAGCAGGAAAAACCTCCCTTATTTTGAAATCAGATGTTGGCACGTTTAGTTTGTCTGAAGGCTGCTGACAGATTAAAGTCACTGACTTGGTGAATTTCAGTCATCTTAACCTGCCAGGTACATAATAGGGAACTGTAGCACCACAGTATGTGTTCATGTACAGAATGATCTGTTTAGGCAGTTATAGTTGCGAAGTGACTACACGGCCGGGAGCCGGTCTCCTAGTATCACAATATCTCGCCGGGAAGCGCCTACAATTCGATTCTTTTTTTTATTCAATAGTAGAAAATACACAAATTACAAATATGCTAATAATACAATACCTCCTAATGTGGCTATTTGATTAAAAAAATATTTTAAAAAATGCACATATTTATTTATTTTCCATCAGGCGCTCTTTGGGTCCTTCACTCCCTGACAGCTCGGGTGTTTCACACACATACACACTTCATTCATTCCCCATTAACACGTTTTGGGGTTTTGTTCAATACAACGCACAAAACCACTCCTGTACATGGGTTTCTCATTCACTAAGTGGCTCCTGGCCACTTGGTGCAGACATAAATGACCGGTCGTTTAGCACTGGCCGTTATAGTTGTGCACTCAGGCTTTCTCATCAGACACCTCTCTAGGCAGCCGCTGAAGGACCTCAGTTTAGAGCTAGCGTTTTTAGCTATTGCTTTGTCACTGCCGCTGGAGAATAAAAACGGCACGCCTGCTCGTGCGAGAAACGAGAGAAATTGCCAGTCTCATAACTTAATATTGTAGTGGCTGGTGAAATATATCCTCAGCAATTCATCAGTCCCCCTTGCCTTTCCCTTCATATGAAGCCGGCTGCATATGAATTCTAACCACATCTCTTAGCAAAGCGACTCTTCCATTCTGGCTCCCGTTTCCAGTGGGTTAAAACCATGATAAACGCCAGTGCTTACATACCTCTTATGATTTTTTTCCACGTTTAAAGTACTTTAATAAATTCATGTTTCTGTCGGACAGTCATGCTTAGCGAGACACTGCTGACTCTGACAGGAAAACTCGTGTGAGCGGGGTGTTTCTAAACTCCACGCGGATGACAGCCACGCACTTGCAGAAAGTCATTCCTTCATATATTTTTATTAATAAAATCATATCGGCTTGGCGTGGTGGTACGATTTCTAGCGAGGCGGGCCGCCACAGAGAAATGTTACCAGGGGAAACCCTGCATAGGCATAGAAAAAAAGCCCCTCCCCCCCCATGGTACACCATCAGTGGATGGGCCACATTCTATAGTTTCCATTGAGTAACATTTCCATTGGTGACACATCCTTGATGAAAATAGTTTCACTTATGACTGAGGAAATACAGATTTTATTAAATGAAAATTTGTTCCTGAAAGAACTCTGGGGGAAAACCCTTTTGTGTTTCAAAGGAAGCGTGACATCCATGAAGTGAGAAAGAACTAGAAAATATATATATTTATTCACATTAAACTGAAATAAATCCTGCAAAACTTAATAAAAAAAGACATCCATTCCTATTGTTGGGATACCAAAACAGGATCATACAATAAGGATATTTTTAACCTGTCATCTTATCTTTCTCAAAGTGTATTACACTACTTTAAATTAGCTTTTACAAACACCTCCATTTACACATTCTTACTCAATAGCCAAATAAAGGCAAAATGGTGATATAAAGGGGTCAGTGACTGAAAAATGGTGTGTTTGTAGGTTTTAATTGTCTGAAATGTGTCTATTGGTCACGTAATTATCCAAAAAATATCCAGTCAATTCTCTTAAAAAACACACACACAGCCTTTATCGCTTACTCCTCCAGAAACGCTTTTGACTCTTCTAGGTAAATCATATACGTCATGATTACAAAAAGCCAACCCACCACTGTCCTTGAGACCTGCCCACTGCTCTATTATTGGTCCACCTATTAGCCCCTGAGCTATTAGCCCCCAGCTAACACTGGTACTATTAGGCTCACACCAAGCGCGGCTTATATTGCTATTTTCCTCAGATCTTAGTCACCATAATAGCCATCCCTGTTACCACCTGGTTCACAGTCAACAATACATTTCGTGTCACTCTGGCCCATCTCCCAGTAATTTTGCCGTGATTCCACAGCAAATCGCCAGCACCGGTGTGCTAGTCGCTGCAACCATCCCGAGGCTGCTGGTTCTCACGGCCAACTTCCCCACCATCCTCTGAAGCGCCGCTCTCACGGACAATGTAGGGGGCAGCCTGGTGACGGGCGTCCCCCAGCTGGCTGAGGGAGCAGAGTCCCACAGAGCGAGACATTGCCCTTTGAAGTCCCGTGGCTCAGCAGCTCAGTCAGGAGCCTTGGGTCCTGGACCACATCGGTTGCAGTGATCAGGGGGGCAAACTGGCGTGCGGTGCTAGCGATTTGTTGTGGAATCACGGCAAAATTATTGGGACATATACCGGACTGACGTGACATACACCACTGACCATGGCTCAGTGAAACAGTGCCGCGCATCCGAGCTAGAAGAAGGCTAGAAGCTAGTCAGCAAATGGCTAACTGATGTAAGAGGGAGGGCAGAGATGAATAGGTGATGGTTCTTAAAGTGATAGGCTTTAAATCAGAGTGTTTCAAGAAAGCCAGGAAAAATACAAACAAATTTGCATTTTTATGATTTTTTTTAAATTTACCATTTATGCTGCTAACAGACCATATTTAAACTAATAATAATAAAAACTGGATCTCTTCCTCCCTCCCAGTCCCACTGCGGCTCATTTTCCCAATTTTCAGCTGTTTTAACCTCCTCTGTTTGGTCCAAAAGTCTGAATTAATCTGAAAATTGCTTTCACGCTAAACAAACCGGACCAAGATTCAGTTTGATCCAGACCGAGACCACCTCTTTCTGTAGGACCAATTTTCAGCTCTTTGGTTCAAACCGTGATTCGGGGGGGCTTTCACACCAAAAATTTTGGTCTGGATCCAACTGAAAAGTCTGAAAGTCCGAATCAAATGGGTTAAGTGTGAAGGTCCTCTTAATTACCAATAAGGTGAATATTGGCCAATATCTCTGTGCATCCCTAGTTTCTTCTTTAAGCCGACCTCTAAAAATAACCAAACTAGCCTGTATTAATTCAAGTTTTGCTGGTTTTGCAGTCCAGTATTCTTTATGTTAGGGGGGACCCAACAGCGCTAATATCCCCCACACTATGAAGCCCCTGTGATGACGTGGACAAGGCGGGTCCTGGTAAAGGGACAATGGCATGTGATGTCAATAAATGAACGTCACTGACAGCAAAGTCCTCCAGTGGGTAAAGGCCACATTTCCTGAAACCTTCCTTCACCATTCCGACACCATCCTCCTCCTGCGCTACTTGGTACGTCCTTCTGAACACGCCTGAGAACTCTTTCTTGCTGACTGCAAAGTGGACGTCAGCAGTGCAGCCGTCACCTAAGAGCGATGCAAAACGCTGTTTCAGGACCACAAAGAAACCAGCGTCAAGTGGTTGGAGGATGTGAGAGCAATGAGGCGGAAGGCACAGGAGAATGACATTGTCCTTACGAGCTGATTCAACCACCTCCAGACTCACGGGTGAACCGTGGCCATCAAAAATCAGCAGCAGCGGGCGCTCCTTTGGCACGTGCATGAGAAAATGCTTGAGAAACCATTTCTTGAAAAGGTCCGAGTTGATACATCCAGAGTCTGACCACCCATAAAGGGCATTTGGGGGTCCCTGTGACTTGTAGCACACGCCTCCTGGGTAGGCCTTTGAGTAGATAATAAATGGGGGGATGTCCTCTCCAGTAGCATTAAAGCAAGCCAGAACAGAGATGTGGTCCCTTGATCCTGGAGCTGACTTGTAGCCCAGACCAGCAGATTTGGAGAAACTCGTCCTCTTCCGGCCCAGCTGAAAGCCCGTCTCATTACAGTTGAAGATTTGGTGGGGCTTGTCTCTAAGGCCATGAGCATCCACAACAGTCCTCAGCAGGTGAAAAAACTGATCCACTGCCTCCTTTCTCACCAACATAGTCCTGCTGCGCACAGCATTGTCGGCTGACTGTATACTGATATTATTCTCCTGTCGTTTTCGAAAATTGAGCCACCAGGTCTGACCCAGCTTGGAAAATGCCACTCTTCGATGCTGCCTCTTGTAAATAGACGACGCAAAGGACAGGAGCTGCTGTTTAGTCAGTGGGAATCCGTGCCTGGACATGTATAAGGAGAACTCAACCAAGAGCTCCTCGTCTGAAGACGTTATTAGCTGAGCAGGCCCGCTGCGACTCCCCGGCGTCACTCGTCCGCTCACTCTGTCCCCCAGGGAAGATTTGGGAACTCCAAACTCTTTGGCGGCCTGTCTCACCGTGCATCGTCCTGACTTCACCTCTATCAGCGCCTGCTCCATGGCCTCCTCTGTCCATTTCTTCTTTTTCCTCCTCCCAATTTTGTCAAGATGGTTTCTTGATGGCATGTTTTCTAGGACAGTAAAAGAAACACTGAATGACACATTACGTAAAACAGGAATGGGAAAACCTTTGCTTGTCAACAGTCATAAGCAAAAACGTGTGCCAGAAATTCTAATAAAGTAAAAGTAGTGTTACCTTATGATATTAATCGCTTAAGTACATGTAAGAGTAGTCACCAAGAGTTACTGAAGTAAGAAAGTATCTACTAAAAAGTTACTTGAGTAATGAGTAAAGACAGTTTTTTTTATTTTTTTTTTCAGTTGTCAGTCAGAGTTTTTTCTCCTAAATTTTCATTTTTTTCAAATATTTAGGACCTTTTCTTCTTAAAAGTATGTTTTCTTTGTAAATTTGAAAGGGTTTTTCTACATAAGTTTTAATTTTTATCACCTAAATGTGCAACTGTTTATAAAATGTATGACTTTTTCTCAAAAAGATTATTTGTTTTTATAACACTGACTTTTTTTTTTTTTTTTTTAGGTAAATTTGCAAAAGTTTACTCATCAATTTGCAATGTTTTTCCCCAAAAAACCGAGTCTTCACCTCCTAAATTTGTGGCAGTTTATTGATTACACTGTGATTTTTTTCCCCCCACTAATTGTTAGAGGAGATGTGCCGCATTTTTCCTCATAAATTTGCAACTTTTTCTTATAAATTTGCATTTTTTTTTCTCAGAAATTCCCCTCTGTGGATTGCCATACCTTATCATGGTGGAGGGGGTTGCGTCCCCTAATGATCCCAGGAGCTATGTTATCAGGGGCAGCCCTGGTAAGGTCTCCCAAGACGTACTTGTCCTGGGTGAAGGACCAGACCAAGAGCTGTCCAGTGGATCCCCATGAAAAGGTTGCAGCAATGATCCAGTGTACAGGAGCCACATGAGCCCGCCCTCCAGTGGGTTCGCCACCTGCAGGAGGGATCATGGGATAATGGCGCATTCTCTGCTTGGACCGCTGCCCCCTGGATAACTGGCAGAAGATACATGGATTCTTAGAATTTTTGGACTTTTTATCATTCATTTAAGACTTTTTTCCTGTTAAATGTGTGACTGTTTTAGTGTGATTTTTTCCCCACGAAAATTTGCAAAATTTTACTCCTATTGTTTATAAAAAAAGTTTCTCATAAAACTGAAACTTTTGTCCTCACAATTTTCAGTTTAAGTTTCATAAATTTGTTTTCTTGTACACTTAAGAATTTATTCTCAAAAATTTGAGTTTCTCATACACTTCTGATGTTTATTACCTCCGCCAGGCCGAAAAGGCCAGGAGGAGGTAATGTTTTTGCCGGGGTTTGTCTGTGTGTTTGTTTGTCTGTCTGTCTGTCTGTTGGTTAGCAAGATAACTCAAAAAATCTTGGACGGATTTCCATGAAACTTTCAGGCGTTGTTGGAAATGGTACAAGGAAGAACTGATTAAATTTTGGGGGTGATCCGGTTCACCGTCTGGATACAGGAATTTTTTAAAGCATTTTTCATTCAACACTGTGACATACAGCCATTTTCAACATGTGCGCAGGCGCAATGGAGGGCGCTGGTCATCGTGTCTGCAACACAAACTCTGCGTTCTTCAACGTTTTAGGCACAAAAGGACGCAGAAAACACTGCTGGCCTGGGCCCGCCAGCGTGCCTGTGTTTGCGCGCAACTGCAAAACCTCACACGGGCAGCTGTCCGCCGACGGATTCTTTGGCAGAAATTCCCCGGCCAGCCATAGGAGCTGCGCATTTGGCAGAAATTCACCGGCCAGCCATAGGCGCTGCGCAAAAACGAGCTCTCTGCCGGCGAAGCTTCTAAATTCTCGTTTGCCGCGGAGCCAAGTGGGTTGACCCTATTGACGACACAGGTAGAGTGTGGGACTCCGGAGCGGGAGGCGTGAGTTCAAACCTCCCGGTGGGACATCGCCATGTCGAGCAACACGTTACAATATAATATAAAACCCACGGCAACCTGTCTACCCAATTTGCATCCGTCAGTGGAGGAGATGGACACAACAGCAACACTTCAGTTTATTACCTCCGCCAAGGAGGCAATGCTTTTACTACTGAACCACTAATCCTATCACTATCACATTGATTGTCATTGATTAATTGTGTGTTTATTGCACTGTCCCTGTCAAATAAACAAATAATCATTGTGAATCCAATTGCTAGTCATATGTTTACATGCTCAAGGAATCTGAAAACGTACACACAAACACTGTATGGGGGGAATTGTGGCGCTTGGCGGAGGTCTGCGCTCTCCGAGTGCTTTTCTAGTTTTCTTATATTACTCTTTTCTCAGTTTGTGACTGCACCCAAATAGAATGATATTGGCACTGATCTCAGTAGAATAAAGTTACAAATTTACTATAAAATGATCAAAGATGCAATCATTTCTGGTGAGAATAAGTTATTACAATATAAACCAGAACATGTCTAACCAATTTTGAAATTAGTGAAATCAAAAGCAAATCAAAGTGAACGACTAAACCTACTTGAATAAATGTACAACCTTTTCCTCAAAACAGTACTTAAGAGTAAAAAATATCCTGAAACAAAACTATTCCATAAGTACATTTCTGTGAGTTTTTTTGAGTATATGTACTTAAGTAAATGTAACTGCTTATCCAAAACCAAAACCATCTCTGGGCTCCAGAATATCTCCTCCCAGGCCACGGGGGGCAGGGAGTGGGCAAACAATCTGAACCTGTTTTTTAATAGGTTTCACCAACCACCCTCCCCCCCGCCTGCACACCAACCACTGCTGCCTCTACCATCATCTAGACCTGCTGCCCACACCCCCCTCCAGCAACACCCCCCCACTCCCAGCACACAGCCCCCCAACCTGACCCTCACTAAGACCCAGGTGAGGACGGAGCTGAGGAAGATCAAGGCGAGGAAGGCGTCGGGACCGGACGACATCAGCGCAGAGCTCCTCAAGTCCTGCGCAGACCAGCTGTGTGGGATTGTGGAGCACATCTTCAACCTGAGCCTGAAGCTGGGGAGGGTACCACAGCTGTGGAAAACATCTTGTGTGGTACCTGTACCAAAGACTTCCCACCCCAGAGACCTGAACAGCTACAGACCAGTGGCCCTGACATCTCACATGATGAAGACCCTGGAGAGACTGCTCCTTGCTCACCTCTGCCCCCCGGTGGGACCAGCGATGGATCCACTCCAGTCCGCCTACCAGCATGGCATCGGGGTGGAGGATGCAGTGACCTTCCTCCTTCACCATTCCCTGTACCACCCGGAGAAGCCCGGGAATGCGGTGAGGATCATGTTCTTTGACTTCTCCAGTGCTTTCAACACCATCCAACCGATGATCCTGAGGGACAAGCTGCTGTGCGCAGGGGTGGACCAGCACCTGTCACCATGGATCCTGGACTACCTCACAAACCGGCCACAGTTGGTGAGAACCTGGAATTGTGTGTCCAACACGATCATCAGCAGCACAGGGCCCCCCCAGGGAACGGTTTTGGCTCCCTTCCTGTTCACCCTTTATACTGCGGACTTCTCACACAACACAACACACTGCCATCTACAGAAGTTCTCTGACGACTCTGCGATAGTCGGCCTCATCTCCAACAGAGATGAAGCTGAGTACAGAGGACTTATCCAGGACTTCGTGGACTGGTGCCATTGGAACTGCCTCCAGATCAACGCGAGGAAAACTAAGGAGCTGGTGGTGGACTGCCGCAGGCAAGGACAACCCCTCACAGCACCAGTAAACATATAGGGAACAGACATTGAGATGGTGTCATCCTACAAGTACCTGGGTGTTCATTTGAACAATAAACTAGACTGGTCACACAATACCAATGCACTCTACAAGAAGGGTCAGCGCAGGCTGCTCCTACTGAGGAGGCTAAGGTCTTTTGGTGTACAAGGGGTGCTCCTGAAGATATTCTACGACACGGTGGTGGCGTCAGCCATCACTTTTGGAGTGGTCTGCTGGGGCAGTGGCATTACAGCAGCCGATAGGAAGAGACTGAACAAATTGATCAAGAAACCTAGCTCTGTCCTGGGGCAGCGCCTTGACCCAGTGGAGGAGATGTGTGTCTATGATAAAGCGCTATATACAGTAAATCTAATGCATTGATTGATTGATTGAGATAGGAGAGCGAAGGATGGTGGCTAAGCTGTCATCTCTGCTTGAGTCCGAGTCCCACCATATGCAGGACACACTGAACGCACTGAGGAGCTCATTTAGCAGTAGACTACATCATCCTAGGTGCGTGACCGAGAGGTTTTGCAGGTCCTTCCTACCTACGGCTGTCAGACTGTATAACCTAAGCAGGGCTGCTCGTAGAGATAGCCAAAAAAAAAAAAAAAAGTGACGACCTAATAGTATTGAATGCAAAAGACGCAACAGACTTACACAAATGGTCCCCTCCAGTATACAACTAGGACAATATCAGTCGCTATGGAGGGTGACAATATGTATGGGTACATATTCATACTATGTAGGGTAACTAAATGGATGGTTATGCTGTTTATTGCATCTAGCTACAATGCTCCGCACTGTGTATATATATTTATATATTTATGTGTACATATGTATATTCAATGCTCTTATTTTCTTATCTTCTAAATTATTGCTCTGAGTGTTGCTATCCCTGTGCTGTTGCAATCCTGGAATTTCCCCATTGCGGGACTAATAAAGGCTTATCCATCTCTGATCATAAGCCATACACTGTACTACAAGTTATGCACATTTCTGCCTCTGCTTTTGTAGTGCTGCAGAGATTAACATAAAATTCAAACACTCATGCTGGTGGTCATTATGAAATTGGTCTTTTCTTATTGTTATTGCAGTAACATTAATTTAGGATGCAATGTCAACACAACTGAATAAAGAACTGGTGACCTGCAGGAATTTCTCCCAAGCAAAAATTAATTTTCACTTCTGCGTTTCTCTCTTGAAAAGGTCACGCTTGACCTTTGCAGCCGCTGCGACCCGAACCCGCTGTGAGCAGACCCCGCTGCTCCGCCTTGGTCCCACACGCTCCTGAGTCCGAAACAAACATGGCAGCGCCCGCTCACTCAGTCCCCAAGCATCGCAACGTGCTTCACACTGTATTTCACGCTACACTGAAAACTTCCCTCACGTACAAAGAATGCTGACTTACTGGTGTTGATGAACAGCTTTAATCATGAACGCCAAAGCTGCTCCGCGTGCAGGTGCCCTGAAGCCTCCACGCGCGCCCTCGCGCTCCCGTGTATAAACTGCACTCGAGCCTGATGACTCGCGCTTTAATTAACACAAAACCCGCGAGTATAACCGCACCGTGCGGGCAGCGGTGTTGACCGTACACTCGCAGTTTCACGCGGCTACATTTCACTGCACCGGTGGTTTAGCAAAACGGCTACTTCACGAACGGCGGAAGAAAACAGGAAGTCCAGAGCCGGCGTTTTTCAAAACAAAAGCCCAAGGTACAAAACTTTATTACCTCTACACCGTGTTCCAAATTAATATGCAAATTGTGGAGAGCGTGAAAAGATGAGGCTGAGTTTATTTCTCAATTCAGGTTTATTCACATCACGTATCTCCAACATCCTCTCAAACAGAAAAGAGAACCATCCTCCCACATCTGTCCTTTTTATACCCGGGACATCAAAGTACAGAGTCACATTGTCTTTAAATCCCAAGACACAATACATCATTCCCCAGGTCTTCTCCCCTCCACCTAAAACCCTGGTGGTCAGGAAGTCTCTCAAGGCCATCTCTAAAGATCACATTTCGCACCCTCCTGTTACCCCCAGGAGACCCAGACTTATTGTTCATTCTGAGACGTGAGGCAACAGTAATATACATATGCAGCCTAAGCAACTCAAATATGTGTGCCACATGACCCCTCCCCAAACGTCTAAGATGAAACAATACAACACAGTCTGCACATCATGATAAAATCACAAACATCAGTCCACGTGCTGTTTGGGCTTCAATCATCTTCCGAACCTGCTGTAAGCGGGCTTTACCACTCCCGCGACGCCATCCTGCTGTAAATCTGCTATCTGAGGATGAGAACTGTTAGTCAATCCCTGTGGGAGCTCTGGGGTATGCTCCCTGGGAGGTCTGCCGCGTCGAGGGGCCCTCGCCAACTGCACAGCTTTGTCAGCCATCACAAAAGCAGTTTTGAGTCTGTCTATGCCAATTGTTTCCCTCCTGCCCCCCAAATCTAGCAAAAAATGCTTATCACCTGTTTCCAGCACTCTAAATGGGCCATCATAAGGCGGTCGCAGGGTTGGGCGCTGAGCATCGTGTCTGACAAAAACAAACTCCGCATTTTTTAAAGCCTTAGGTACAAAAACGCACAGAAAACTGTGATGAACGGGGCCAGGAAGCGTGCTCGCTCCCGTGTCGCTCAGTAACCGCTGAGCAGGGGGGCACTCTGGCGCAGGATTATCAGGGAGAAACTCCCCGGGCAGCCGGAGTGGCTGCGCAAACACCAACTCAGCTGGGGAGGCTTTTAAGTCCTCTTTAGGTGCAGAGCGCAACCCCAATAAAACCCATGGCAGCCTGTTTACCCAATTTGTATCCGTAAGCAACGTTCTGAGGGCTGCTTTCAATGACCTATGGAAACGTTCGCATAGACCATTAGCCTGGGGGTGGTACGCGGTAGTGCGGTGGATCGTTACCCCCAGGCTGCGGGCCATCGCTGACCAAAGCTCGGAAACAAATTGAGGGCCTCTGTCGGACGTAATATCCAACGGAACTCCAAAACGCGCTACCCAAGCCGTTAAAAACGCGTGCGCCACCTCCTTGGCTGTGGTTGATGCCAGTGGGACCACTTCAGGCCAACGCGTGGTGTGGTCCACCATTGTCAAAAGATGTGTGCACCCCTGTGACGGCGGGAGGGGGCCTACGAGGTCAACATGCACATGATCGAACCTCTTGGCCAGGATGTTAAACGAGTCTAAGGGGGCTTTAGTGTGTTTGTGTATTTTGGCTCGCTGGCAAGCCATGCAGGCTCTTGCCCACTCCTTAACGTGCTTGCGCAGGCTCGGCCACACAAACTTCTCTCCTACCATTTTGACCGACGCGCGCACCCCCGGGTGCGCCAGAGAATGAACCGAGTCAAAAACGCGGCGGCGCCACGCGGTCTGCACCACCGGATGAGGTCGTCCGGTGGAGACATCGCGGATTAGGGGGGGCATACCATCTTGCAGCACCCTGCTCTCCAGCCTTAACCCTGTTGGTCCAGACTGGAGCGCGCACACGTCCGCATCGCTAACCGGATCCGCGGCCATGGCTGCATAATCTATCCCCACGCGGACCGGGGCCGCGCGTACTTGCGCGCCGCTAGCCTGCTCCGTGGCCATGGCAGTATAATCTACCTCTACGCGGACTGGAGCAGTTACGGCGCGCGAGAGACAGTCTGCCACTACATTAAATTTACCCGCTACGTGTTGAATATCGGTAGTAAACTCTGAGATTGCAGCCAGCTGCCTCTGCTGCCGGCCTGACCACGGCTCCGAAACCTTGGCCATTGCGAAAGTCAGCGGCTTGTGGTCGACGAACGCAGTGAAACGACGGCCTTCCAGCCAGAACTGGAAGTGGCGAATGGCCAAGTGGAGCGCAAACAACTCCCTGTCGAACGCGCTGTATTTTTGCTCGGTATCGCGCAAAGTCCTGCTGAAAAAAGCGAGCGGCTGCCAAGCCCCGGTAACATGTTGCTCTACTACCACGCCTATGGCCACGTCTGACGCGTCCGTAGTGAGCGCTATGCGGGCCGTTGGGTCTGGATGTGCTAACAACGCAGCGTTTGCCAGGGCTGTTTTGACCTCCGAGAATGCGCGCCCCCGCTCCGGGGACCATTCGATTGTATTTGTGGGTTTTTGCTTTTTAAGCGCGGCATACAGTGATTGCATGAGCTGCGCTGCGCGGGGGAGGAAACGGTTATAAAAATTCACCATTCCCAAAAACTCTTGTAACGCTTTGACCGTTTGTGGCTGGGGAAAATTTGTTATTGCGCGCACTTTGTCAGGCAGAGGAACCGCTCCATCTGAGAAGACGCGGTGCCCCAAAAAAATCAATCTGTGTCACCCCGAACTGACACTTCGCTGGGTTGATTATTAACCCGTGCTCTCCCAACCTCCGGAAAACTGCTGTGAGGTGATTTTCGTGTTCGTCTTCGGACGCGCTGGCTACCAAAATGTTGTCCAGGTAGACGAACACGAAGGGGAGATTGCGCAAAACCGCGTCCATCATGCTTTGGAACGTCTGCGCAGCGCCTTTAAGCCCAAACGCTATGCGCAAAAACTGGAACAAGTCAAACGGAGTTATTACCACTGTTTTGGGTATGTCCTCAGCACGCACTGGGACTTGATGGTAGCCGCGAACCAAGTCTATTTTTGAAAAAACGCGCGCCCCTGCCAAATGTATGGAAAAATCTTGAATATGCGGGATTGGGTAACGGTTGTGTGCTGTAGCGTTGTTCAACCTGCGGAAATCATCGCAAGGTCGCCACGAGCCGTCAGTTTTAGGGACCATGTGAAGCGGGGAAGCCTATGGGCTCTTCGAACGCCGTATGATGCCCAACTTTTCAAGATTGGCGAACTCCTCGCGCGCTATGGTCAGTTTAGCTGCATCCAAGTGCCGAGCTTTTGCAAAAATGGGGGGACCGGCTGTAGTAATAAAATGCTCCACTCCGTGTTTAGCCATGGCTGCTGAAAATGTGGGAACCGTGAGCGCTGGAAACTGGGTGAGGAGTGTGTGGAACTTACCGCTTGCCGTAGCGACGTTGGCTTGTGCTGTGGGCGGGGTCACTCGAGCTGCACAGGGGATAGAGTAAAAAGAGAGTGCATTAACCAAGCGTCTATTAGGGAGATCAACCAACAACCCATGTGAGCACAGAAAATCAGCACCTAACATGTTGAAGCTCACCGCCGCTATAATAAAAGTCCACTCATATGTGCGGCCGTGCAGGGACAGAAGCAGAGTTTTCTCACCGAAGGTCTTAATGCTCGAGCCGTTCGCCGCCGATGCTCCGTGACTCCCGGGGCCTGCCAGCCGTTCAGCATAGGTTGGCGTGATGAAACTCACTTGGGAGCCTGTGTCCACGAGGAATTGTCTCCCCAAACGCGCATCCGTCAAGTAGAGCAGCTTGTTCTGTTCACCAAGGGCCGCGGCTGCTACCGACCCTCGGCTCTGGCGTTTCCCGAGCTCTTGAACTGACACGGTGGTATACACTTGCGTGCCCTCTCTGCGAAGCGACGATGGTAGAAACAGAGGTCATCTCCTCCGCGATGTTTGGCCTTCACCGCCGCCGTTGCCGGTGGGTCTGCTGCCGCCGTCTCTGGCCACCTGCCATCTCCGGCCCTCGCGTCGAGTCCTGTCGCTGCTGCGGTGGCCGCGCGCTGTCTGCTGGCGTTGAGAATCCGCTGTGCCTCCTGGGCCAGCGCGCGGAAGTCCCGCTGGGCCAACAACGGTGAACTGGCCAGGGTCGCTCTCGTCTCCGACAGTAGGGTTCTCAAGAAAATGTGGGTGAAGAGCAGGTCGTCGCCGTCTGAGCCCCTCAGCCTCAGCATGTCTTCCATCAGGTCGACGGGTGTGCTGTTTCCCAAGTCGTTCAGGGCCAGGAGTCTCTCCGCTCTTTCCTGGACTGAGGGAGTGAAGCGCTGGATGAGCGCAGCCTTCAACCCGCCGTATTTGTCTTCGGCTGGTGGGCGCTGCACCAGGCTCTGCACATGTCGAGCCGTGCGGTTGTCGAGCTTGGCGATAACGTGGTAGAATTTCGTGTCATCTGCCGTTATTCCCCGGAGAGCGAATTGAGCTTCAGCCAAGAGGAACCAGGAGTCCGGATTGTCCTGCCAGAAATCTGGTAGTTTGACTGAGACTGCGTTCGCCTGGCTGGTTCCTGGCGAGTCCGGCTCGGGGGAATTTCTTTTGTCCATGATACGTCTTAAGGTCACCAGTGTGGAGAGCGTGAAAAGATGAGGCTGAGTTTATTTCTCAATTCAGGTTTATTCACATCACGTATCTCCAACATCCTCTCAAACAGAAAAGAGAACCATCCTCCCACATCTGTCCTTTTTATACCCGGGACATCAAAGTACAGAGTCACATTGTCTTTAAATCCCAAGACACAATACATCATCCCCCAGGTCTTCTCCCCTCCACCTAAAACCCTGGTGGTCAGGAAGTCTCTCAAGGCCATCTCTAAAGATCACATTTCGCACCCTCCTGTTATCCCCAGGAGACCCAGACTTATTGTTCATTCTGAGACGTGAGGCAACAGTAATATACATATGCAACCTAAGCAACTCAAATATGTGTGCCACACAAATGATATTTGTCTCTGATTTCACTGAATAGTCGATGCAAATGACTGTTCCAAATTATTATGCACAACAGAGTTTCAAAACATTTTATTGGTTGTAAAGAACTGAAACTGATCATTTGATGAATTTGCAGCATTCCGTCGTCAGCCTCCGTCGGTCTATGATGAATGAATGAATCTTTATTTCGGATAGTACAGGTTAAAAGAAACTGAATAATATAACAAAGGGGGAAAGAAAATCCAACAAGGTCAAATTAGACAATAACTCCTCTGATTATACAGTTCAACATAAGTTATCCGAAATGGGTGATGGCTGAAGCCGCAGCTTATATTGCCCACCCATATTCCATCCAAGAATTCAAAAGAAAAACAAAACAAGAGCGATTACAATTCAGAACGAAGCTAAGACAAAATGTGACAAAAAAAACTAAGCTACAACACAACACAGGCTGGAGATGACAATCCTTATGTGATTTTACATGTCATCTTGTATATATGTTTGTGTGGAAATGTGAAAATGACGAGGCAGAGTTCATCTCACGAGTCAGGTTTATTCACATCTTCCAACATCAGCAAAAAACAGAAAGAGGGAAAAACTCAGACATTCGTCCTTTATATCCAGGACCTTCAAAGCTCACAGTCACATTGCATTTAATCACAAGTAACAATACATCTTTCCTTCAATCCTATAACATCCTCCTCATAATCTCTGGGAGACCAGGAAATCCTCCAAGGTCGTCTCTGCATACCAAAGACCAAATTTTCACATCCTCCTGTTATCTCACAGGAGGCCCAGTTCTTTGTTCTCTCTGAGATGTGAAGCTTATAGTGATACACATGTGGTCCCACATGACCCCCCCCCCCAAACATCTAAGATGGAACAACAGAATACAGTCTGCATGTCATGATAAAATCATTACACATTAACCCACGTGCTGCTTGGGCCTCAGTCTCCTCCCGTATCTGCTGTAAGCGGGCCTCGCCACTTCTGCGGCGCCATCCCGCTGGGGCGCTGCTGTCTTGGGGTGAGAACTGTTTGTCACTCTCTGTGGGTGTTCTGGGGAATGTCCCTGGGGGGGTCTGCCGCGCCGAGGAGCCCTGGCCAACAGCACATCCTCGTCCGCCACCACAAAGGCGGGTTTGAGCCTGTTTATGCCAATCTTTTCCTTCCTGCCCCCCAAATCTAGCAAAAAATGTTTGTCCTCTGTTTCCAGCACTCTAAATGGTCCATCATAAGGTCGTCGCAGCGGTGGGCGATGGGCATCGTGTCTGACAAAAACAAATTCTGCGCTTTTCAAAGCCTTAGGCACAAAAACGCATGGAAAACTGTGGTGAACGGGGCCAGGCAGCGTGCCCGATTCCGTGCCACGCTGCAACCGCTGAGACGGGAAGTTATCTGGCGCAGGATTATCTGGGAGAAACTCCCCGGGCAGCCGAAGTGGTTGCGCAAAAACTAGCTCAGCCGGGGAGGCTTCTAAGTCCTCTTTAGGTGCAGAATGCAACCCCAATAAAACCCACGGTAGCCTGTCCACCCAATTTGCATCCGTCAGCGACGCTCTGAGAGCCGCTTTCAATGACCTATGAAAATGTTCGCATAACCCATTAGCCTGCGGATTGTACGTGGTTGTGCGGTGGATCGTTACCCCCAGGCTGCGGGCCATTGCTGACCAAAGTTCGGAAACAAATTGAGGACCTCTGTCGGACGTAATGTCTGACGGGACTCCAAAGCGTGCTACCCATGCTGTTAAAAACACGCGCGCCACCTCCTCGGCTGTGGTTGATGCCAGTGGGACCACTTCCGGCCAGCGCGTGGTGCGGTCCACCATTGTCAGAAGGTGTGTGCACCCCTGTGACGGCGGGAGGGGGCCTACGAGGTCCACGTGAACGTGATTGAACCTCTTAGCCAGGATGTGAAACGGCTCCAAGGGAGCTCTCGTGTGTTTGTGTACTTTGGCTCGTTGACAGGCCATGCAGGCTGCTGTCCACTCTTTAACTTGTTTGCGCAGGCTCGGCCATACAAATTTCTCTCCTACCATTTTGACCGATGCGCGCACTCCCGGGTGCACCAGAGAATGAATCGAATCAAAAACGCGGTGGCGCCACGCGGCCGGTACCACAGGACGCAGTCGCCCAGTGGAGACATCGCAGATTGGGGGGGCATACCGTCTTGCAGCACCCTGTTCTCCAGCCTTAACCCTGTTGGTCCAGACTGGAGCGCGCGCACATCCGAGTCGCTAACCTGATCTGCGGCCATGGCTGCATAATCTATCCCTACGCGGACTGGGGCTGCCACGGCGCACGAGAGACAGTCTGCCACTACATTCAGTTTACCCACCACATGCTGAATATCGGTAGTAAACTCTGAGATAGCGGCCAGCTGTCGTTGCTGCCGGCCTGACCATGGTTCTGAAACCTTGGCCATCGCGAATGTCAGCGGCTTGTTGTCAACGAACGCGGTGAAGTGGCGAATGGCCAAGTGGAGAGCTAACAACTCCCTGTCGAATGCGCTGTATTTTCGTTCACTATCGCGCAAAGTCCTGCTGAAAAAGGTGAGCGGCTGCCAAGCCCCAGCTACATGCTGCTCCACGACCGCCCCTATGGCCACATCTGACGCGTCAGTAGTGAGCGCTATGCGGGCCATTGGGTCTGGATGTGCTAACAACGTAGCGTTTGCTAGGGCTGTTTTGACCTTCGAAAATGCTTGCTCTCGCTCCGGAGACCATTCGATCTTATTTGTGGGTTTTTGCTTTTTGAGTGCGGCATACAATGGTTGCATGAGCTGAGCTGCGCGGGGGAGGAAACGGTTATAAAAATTCACCATTCCCAAAAACTCCTGTAACGTCTTGAGCGTTTGTGGCTGGGGAAAATTTGCTACCGCACGCACTTTGTCAGGAAGCGGAACCGCCCCTTCTGGAGAGACGCGATGCCCCAAAAAATCATTCTGCGTCACTCCGAACTGACACTTTGCTGGGTTGATTATTAAACCGTGCTCTCCCAACCTCTGGAAAACTGCCGTGAGGTGGTTTTCGTGTTCGTCTTCGGACGCGCTGGCGACTAAGATGTCGTCCAGGTAGACGAATACGAAGGGGAGATCGCGCAACACCGCATCCATCATGCGTTGGAATGTCTGCGCAGTGCCTTTAAGCCCAAATGGCATGTGCAAAAACTCGAATAGACCGAACGGAGTTATTACCGCTGTTTTGGGTATGTCCTCAGCGCGCACTGGGACTTGGTGGTAACCGCGGACCAAGTCTATCTTAGAAAAAACGCGCGCCCCCGCCAAATGAACGGAAAAATCTTGGATATACGGGATTGGGTAGCTGTCGTGTGCTGTGGCGTTGTTCAACCTGCGGAAATCTCTGCAAGGTCGCCACGAGCCGTCAGCTTTCGGGACCATGTGCAGTGGGGAAGCCCAAGGGCTGTTCGAACGCCTGATGATGCCCAACCTTTCCAGGTTGGCGAACTCCTCGCGCGCTATGGTCAGTTTAGCTGAATCCAAGCGCCGAGCTTTTGCAAAAACAGGCGGTCCGGTGGTAGCAATAAAATGTTCCACTCCGTGGTTAGCGACGGCTGCTGAAAATGTGGGAACCGTGAGTGCTGGGAACTGAGTGAGCAGTGTGTGGAACTTACCGCTTGCCGTTGTGACGTTGGCTTGTGCTGTGGACGGGGTCACTCGGGCTGTACAGGGAATAGAATAAAAAGAAAGTGCATTAACCAGGCGCCTGTTAGCAAGATCAACCAACAAACCATGTGCGCACAGAAAATCAGCCCCCAACATATTGAAATTCACTGCAGCTATAACAAAAGTCCACTCAAATGTACGGCCGTGTAGGGACAGAAGCAGAGCCCTCTCACCAAAGGTCTTAATCTCCGAGCCGTTCGCTGCTGACGCCCCGTGACCTCTGGGAACCGCCAGCCGGTCAGTGGAGGAAGGCGTGATGAAACTCACTTGGGAGCCTGTGTCCACGAGGAATTGCTTCCCCGAGCGTGCATCCTTCAAGTAGAGCAGCTTGTTCTCCTCCCCGAGGGCCGCAGCTGCTACCGATCCCCGGTCTTGGCGTTTCCCGAGCGCTTGAACTGGCACGGTGGTATACATTTGCATGCCTTCTCTGCAAAGCGGCGATGGTAGAAACAGAGGGTGTCTCCTCCGCGATCCTTGGCCCCCGCCGCCACCGTCGTCAGTGGGTCTGCTACCGCCGTCTCTGGCCCCTCGCCATCTCCGGCCGTCGCGCCGAACTCCGTTGCCGCCGCGGTGGCCACGCGCTGTTTGCTGGCGTTGAGAATCCGGTGCGCCTCCTGGGCCAGCGCGCGGAAGTCCCGCTGGTCCAACAACGGCGAACTGGCCAGGGTTGCTCTCGTGGCCGACGGAAGGGTCCTGAGAAAAATGTGGGTGAAGAGGAAATCGTCGCCGTCTGAGCCTCTCAACCTCAGCATGTTCTCCATCAGGTCAATGGGCGTGCCATCTCCCAAGTCGTTCAGAGCCAGGAGCCTCTCCGCTCTCTCCTCGACTGAGAGAGTGAAACGCTGGATAAGTGCAGCCTTCAACCTGCCGTATTTGTCGTTGGCCGATGGCCGCTCCAATAGGCTCTGCACATGCCGAGCCGTGCGGTTGTCGAGCTTTGCGATCACATGGTAGAATTTCGTGTCATCTACCGTTATCCCCCGGAGGGCGAACTGTGCTTCGACCAAGTGGAACCAGGAGCACGGGTTGTCCTGCCAAAAGTCCGGTAGCTGGACGGTAGTGGCATACGCTTGGCTGGGAGCTCCTGACTCGGCTGGCCCGGGGGAATTTCTTTCATCCATGATACGTCTTAGGGTCACCAGTGTGGAAATGTGAAAATGACGAGGCAGAGTTCATCTCACGAGTCAGGTTTATTCACATCTTCCAACATCAGCAAAAAACAGAAAGAGGGAAAAACTCAGACATTCGTCCTTTATATCCAGGACCTTCAAAGCTCACAGTCACATTGCATTTAATCACAAGTAACAATACATCTTTCCTTCAATCCTATAACATCCTCCTCATAATCTCTGGGAGACCAGGAAATCCTCCAAGGTCGTCTCTGCATACCAAAGACCAAATTTTCACATCCTCTGTTATCTCACAGGAGGCCCAGTTCTTTGTTCTCTCTGAGATGTGAAGCTTATAGTGATACACATGTGGTCCCACATTTGGAGTATTTCTTCCTTTAGTTTTTGTTTAAATTGTCCAAGCGTTGTACATGATTTTAATTCAGGTCCAAAATCGTTCCATAATCTGACTCCTTGCACTGAAACACAGTGTTGCTTGGTGGTAGTTCTCACTGAAGGTTTTTGAAGTATACATGTTCCTCTGAAATGATATTGTTTCTCCCTTATTTGGAACAACTTTTGGATATTTGCAGGCAGTGATAGATTCTTCACTTTAAACATTATTATTGCAGTTTTAAAGTCAACCAGATCTTTCAACTTGAGAGCTTTTAATTTAAGAAAAAGTGGGTTTGTTGGTTCCTTGTAAGCTGCTTTGTTTATTATTCTAATAGCTCTCTTCTGAAGCATAAAGAGCGGATATATGTTTGTTTTATATGTATTTCCCCATACTTCATTACAATATGTCATGTATGGGAGTATTAATGAATGATACAAGGTATATAGTGTGGGTTGATTCAGCAAATATTTCACTCTGTGTAGTATTGCAATTGATTTGGATATTTTACCTTTAATATAACTAATATGTGACTTCCAACACAGTTTATTATCAATTATTACTCCAAGAAATTTAGTTTCAGATACCCTTTCAATCTCGACACCATTTACACTGAGTTTAGATACTGAGTTGTTGTGATGGTTGTTAAAGACTATAAATTTTGTTTTACTTAAATTGAGCGTTAATTTGTTTGAATCAAACCACAGTTTAAGCTTTCCTAATTCCTTTCCAAGTGTATCCAGAAGTTGTTCCAAATTGCTTCCACTGCATAATAGATTAGTGTCATCGGCACACAATATTAAGTCCATTTTTTCTGAAACTTTACATATATCATTTATATACATATTGAATAACAATGGCCCCAAAACTGAACCCTGTGGGACTCCACAAGTAACCTTCAGTAACTGTGAGTTTTTGTTACCAACACATACATACTGATATCTATTCTTTAAGTAACTACTTAACCAGGACAGTGCTACCCCTCTAATATCACAATTTTGTAGTTTCTTTAATAATAAATTATGATCCACTGTATCAAATGCTTTTTTAAGATCCAGGAATACCCCAACTGAATACTCTTTATTTTCAATGGCAGTTGATATTTTTTCTATAAATTCCATTAGAGCAAATGCAGTTGTCCTCTTGTGTCTGAACCCATATTGCTGCTCACACAATAAATTATTCTTCAGTATGAAGTTGTCAATTCTCTCATAGAATATTTTTTCAAGTATCTTGGAAAATTGCGGCAATAGTGAAATTGGTCTATAGTTTGAGAATTCCCCTCTGTCACCCGTCTTGTATATCGGAATTACTTTTGCTATTTTCATTGCATTGGGAAATATACCTGTTTGAAGAGACAGGTTACAGATATACGTCAGTGGTTTCACTAAGCATTCAATAATAGTTTTGACTAAGAGCATGTCAATACCATCACAGTCCGTAGATGTTTTACTTTTAAACAATTTAACAATTTCAATGACCTCTCTCTCGTCTGTGTTCTTTATGAAAATGGAGTCTTTTATAGCAGTGTTATTGCTTTTTGTATCACCTGTAGGCGCCGTAATGGGTATTTCTTATGCCAAATTAGGACCAATGTTAACAAAAAAGTTATTAAATTCATCTGCAGGTGAAGCTGCATTCACACTCTGAGTCGTTTTATTATTTTTTGAAAAATCGGTTGGGTAGCTTGTATTTCTGCTTTTATTTCCAAGAATACTGTTAAGTATTGTCCATGCATTTTTAATATTGTCTCTGTTTTTCTCCAGTTCTTTACTGTAATAGTCTCTTTTACTACGTCTTATTATATATGTTAACTTATTTTTGTATGTTTTATACCGCTGCTCTGCTTCTTTTGTCCTTTTCTTTAGGAAAGCTTTATATAATAAATTTTTCTTTTTACACTCCTTTTGTAATCCTTTGGTTAACCATGGCTTATCGGCAAATTTATGTTTAAGCTTTTTTTTTTACTAATGGACAATTTTTTTCATAAAGAGTGGTTACAATGTTTATAAATGTGTCATAGGCTTCATTTACGTCTGATACATAGACTTCTGTCCAATCTTGCTTCAGCAAGTCCTCTTTAAAAGAACTGATTGCATTTGGTGATTTGTATCTGAACGATTTTAAAATTTTTTCTGTATTGGCCCCCGTGTGGCCATGGATAAGTGCAAAGGTTGGCAAGTGGTCACTTATATCATTTATCAATAATCCACTTTCTATTTTCTTATCAATAATATTAACAAACAGGTTGTCAATAAGTGTAGCAGTGTGAACTGTGATTCTACTGGGATGTATTATTGTGGGATATAGACTCATGCTGTACATAG
This sequence comes from Pholidichthys leucotaenia, assembly GCA_020510985.1. Lineage (NCBI taxonomy): Eukaryota > Metazoa > Chordata > Actinopteri > Cichliformes > Pholidichthyidae > Pholidichthys > Pholidichthys leucotaenia. The sequence goes on along the minus strand of CM035839.1, from coordinate 228,692,192 downwards.
AGTTCATGAACTCTGTAATTACATTTTGTTGATGTGGATTTAGTAAATCAATATTGAAATCTCCACAAATTACTACCATTTTCTTACTAGTAATATTATTGTACAGCTCAACTAACTTATCTCTGAATGTCTCAATGCAAGTTCCCGGCGTTCTATATATACAACTTATAATTAGATTTTTTGTTTTATCTTGGTCAATCTCAACAGTAACACATTCCAAAATCCCTGGTAGTGCAAAGGACATTCCATTTACAAGCTTACACCTATACAGGTCATCAATATACAGTGCAACACCACCACCCTTTTTTTGAGATCTGTTAATATGAAACATCTGATATCCCTCTATTGCCATCAGGGGAGCCTGCTCTTCATTAAGCCAGGTTTCAGAGACTGCGATAGCTGTACATTTTCTGTCTAGCTGTTTTAAATAGTCCTGAATCTGTGGAAAGTTTTTGTTAAGACTTCTGCTGTTGAAGTGTATTATTGATAGTTTACCATCTAGTTGCACTTGACTTTTGAATTGCTTTTCAGTGTAATATTCACAATGGTTATGAATATTATTGAAAAAGTGGTTATCAGGATCAATATCGTTCTCCATCTCTTGTAGTTTATGTTCAGCATAATGGCATATTTTCAGAGTTTGAGTATCCTTACTCTGTGTCAGATGACTTCGTCCAACTGGGGATAATTGATGTCTACTCAAGTCAGTTATAAGTTTTTGTTTGTTTTGCTTATTTTTTTTAAAGTACATTGACATGGTATATCAAAAGAACTATTCTTACCGTGTGTGTGAATATGGATTATCATTGTCTCTTAATTTTCTTAATCAGTGTTCATCTGTATTTATCTAAGTCAGTAACATCTCTGATCATTATACTCTTTGCTTGCTCAGGTGTTCCATTTAGTTTGATCCAAACTACAATTTCTTGTCCATGTTGCCTGTATCTTATTTTGTCTTTTCAGCATCCGTGCTTGCCGTGCTATTTCAGCATTTGTTTTTGTTAGGTATTCATTTAGGTAAACTTCTGTTCCCCGCAGCTTTCTGGCCTGCCTCAGTATGTCATTCTTTACCCTTCTGTTCACAAAGCGCATCACAATTGATTTCTTTGTTTTATTATCTTTCCTGGGTAAAGCATAACAGGCTGAAATTGCATTTGCTTCTACCTTTATATCTCTACTGTCAAGGAACTGAAGCACCTGGTTTTCTAGGGAGATTGATTCACTCAGGGGAGCCTCCTCACCTCTCAGTCCTGTTGCAGCATGAGCGTATGACTGATATTTGATGTCTAGTCCACTTATAACTAGGTCATCCATACGAGAACCTTGTTCAAGATCTTCGACGCGTCGCTCCAAGTCCGTAATTTTTTTGTCTTTTTCCTGAATTGTTAATTTTAAGTCTCGTACTTCTTCCATTAGGCCTATTATTTTGGCCTGCTGGCTAACCATTTTGGCCACTTCTTCTGACAAGAAGTTCAGAGATTTTTTGATCTCTTCCATTTCCTCCTTCTTTGGTGGCATTTTTACTGACCTGTGGATAGTAAAAACAATCTCTGCTTGTGTCGCCGGTATCCGATCCGACCGACCTCGAATCCAGCTGGGCCTCAGCTAGCCCCCTCCACTGCTAGTCCCGCTGCTTACCGCCGCTGTAACCGAGCTCCTGTCCAGCTCCTCCACCGAGTCCCGCTGCACACCGCCGCTGCAGCTGAGCTCTGCTAGGATCCCGGTAGATCCTCCGCTGAGCACCGCCGCCTACCGCCGTCTGCCTCAGTAGTTCCTCCGCTGAGCCCCGCCGCCTACCGCCGTCTGCCTGGGTAGTTCCTCCGCTGGGCCTCGCAACTGGGCTCCGACTCAGGCTATTGTCTGGCTGGGTCCCGGTGGTCCTCCACTGGTCCCCGTCTCCCACCACCGCCGCCCCCGAACTCCGATCCGGCTCCCGTCCAACTGCTGCCTCGGTTAGTTCCTCCAGCGAGCCCTCACCGGGGACTGAGTCGCTTCGTGTCGGTGTTAGGTGGTACGACTGGCGTTAGCGTTAAGCTGACTAGCGTTAGCTTAGCAAATGCTTCGGGTAAAGCGTAGCAGCAAACCACAAAAGAAACGCTAGTCAGTTTACTCACAGTGGCCGGTGAAAGGCGATTAAAGGGGTATTCCAACGGAGGTGGAAATTCAGCCCGTGCGTGTGCGTCACAAATGCCGATCGCTGTTGGTTAGTTATTTTAATGGCAAAATCAGCAACTTTGTTTCAGAACTGAAAAAGAGTGACCATCCCGGTCGCCATCTTGCTCATGATGCTCATCTTGCTCTCTTCCATGATGACCATGGAAGAGAATCCTAAACGTCTACAACCTTGGAAGGTCGTATTTACTGAAATCAAAAGCTATTTCAATCAAAAACATTTTAACAGGTCAAGTTACATGTTAACATAGGACTCCTTAATAATAATAATAATAACTAGAAAAGCACTCATAGAGCGCATACCTCCGCCAAGGCTCCTTCCGTTTCTCATGGATCACCTCCAAAATGTAATGGATTTGTGTGTAGGCCTATAGCCACTTGTGGGGGAAATTGCATCAAAGTCTGTCCATCAGTTTTATAGTATTGTTGCTAACACACTGTGAGACGATAAGAGCCTTGGCTGAGGTACGCATTCTCAGATCATCACCAAAATATAATGGGTTCCTCTCTAGCCCAAGAACCACCTCTGGTGAAAATTTTCATCTAAATCCATGCAGTAGTTTTTGTGTAATCCTCCTGCACAAATACAAACAAAGCCCTTGGTGGAGGTATGCACTCTCAGATCATCACCAAAATCTAAATAATCTGTTCCCCGTGCCATTACACACCTTTCCTGAAAATTTCGTCAAAATCCGTTCATAACTTTTTGAGTTATGTTGGTAACAGACAAACAGACAAACGCCGGTAAAAACATAACCTCCTTGGCGGAGGTAATAATAATAATAATAATGGTTTGCATTTATATAGCACCTTTCAAGAAACCCAAAGCGCTTTACAATGAAAATCAATTATTCATTCACTCCACAGACAGACAATGGTAGCGTTAAGCTACTACTGTAGCCACAGCTGCCCTGGAACAGAGTGACAGAAATGTGGCTGCCAATCCGCACCAACAGCCTCTCCAACCACTACTGAACATTTATGCACATTCATACCCAGTGTCATGGACACTGGGGGCAGGTGGGTAAAGTGTCTTGCCCAGGGACACCACGGCAGGAAGGCCGAGGAGAGTGGGATTCGAACCGCCAACGCTGTGGTTATTGGATGACCCGCTCTACCTCCTGAGCCACTGCTGCCCACATTTCCCTCCTCCATTCCATTTTTGCTGAGCATCAAGCTGAACATCAGAAAGTTCTCCTTTTATATGGTCTTTAGCATGACCCAGCCAGGACTTGAACCCCAACCTCCCGGTTGTGGGGCGGATGCTCTACCCCTAGGCCACCACCGCAGTAACTGGTGGCCCCTTGTTTGATATCACCTTCACAATTCTTGCATCCATTGAACTTGTGAGTTTTTGGAGAGTTTCTACATGAATTTCTTTGCAAGATGTCAGAATAGCCTAACTGGCTCCCACCCTCATAGATCTTTTGCGTGAGGATGTTCCAAAGGCTCTCAATAGGGTTGAGGTCAGCGGAGGATGGGAGCCACACAATGAGTTTCTCTCCTTTTATGACCATAGCAGCCAATGACACAGAGGAATTCTGTGCAGCATGAGATGGTGCATTGTCATGCATGAAGATAATTTTACTACGGAAGACACAATTCTTCTTTTTGTACCATGGAAGAAAGTGGTCATTCAGAAACTCTATATACTTTGCTGAGGTCATTTTCACACCTTCAGGGACCCTAAAGCGGTCTGCCAGCTCTCTTGCCATGATTTTGGCCCAAAACATGACTCTGCCACCTCCTTGCTGAAAAACACAGCCTTGTTGGGACATGGTGGCCATCCACCACCCATCCACTACTCCATCTATCTGGACTATCCAGCCGCCAGTATTTTTTTTTTTTTTTTTTTTGAGGCACACCAGGTACAAAGACTGAAAATCACTATACTCTAAGATCTTGGGGTTGATATGTGTTGTGTTCATGTAGCCAGTGTCCACTATATTTCATTTGAGTGGAGTCTTAAGTTGATCTCTAGTCCAGGGCCTTCACCCTCTCAAATCAAGCAGCGGATCATTTGCCTGCATCTCATCATGTCTCTTGCACCCCTCCATGAATCTTTTCTGTAGTATTCAGTTCAATTCAGTTCAATTCAGCTTTATTTATACTGTGCCACATCACAACAGAGGCCGTCTCATGGCGTCTCATTCCTCTTTTCCTCCTGCCTGGCAGCTCCATCTTCAACATCCTTTGTCCAATATATTCACTATCCCTCGTCAGCACATGTCCAAACCATCTCAGCCTTGCCTCTCTTACTTTATCTTCAAACTGCTCAACCTGAGCTGTTCTTCTGATATACTCATTTTTTAATCTTGTCCCTCCTAGTCACTCCCAGTGAGAATCTTAGCATCTTCAACTCTGCCACCACCAGCTCCACCTCCTGTCTTTTTGTCAGTGCAACTGTCTCCAAACCATACATCATAACAGGACTCACTGCCATCTTAAACCTTTCCTTTCAGTTTTGCTGCTATCCTTCTGTCACAAATCACCTTTGATTTCATATGTGAAAAATTAAATTTATGTATTGGAAAAAAATGCTTTGTTATTCCAGAAGGAACAGTAAAGTTGAAAGCACATACCCTACCAACATTGATGTTCAAGATTCATATCCATCCATCCATCCATCCATCCATCCATCCATCCATCCTCTATCGCTTATCGGGGAATCGGGTCATCAATCCAGGCAGAGTAGCCTAGACTTCCGCCCGGTTCACGTAGTACCATGATCCCCATGATCCCTCCTGCAGGTGGTGAGCCCACTGGAGAGCGGACCCATGTGCCTCCTTTGGGTACACTGGGTCCTTGATGTAACGTTTTTCATGGAGATCCGCTGGACTGCTCTTAGTCTGGTTCTTCATCCAGGACCAGTATGCCTTGGAAGACCCGACCAGGGATAAGTTGCCTCTGACAACATTGCTCCTGGGATCATTTGGGGACTCAAACCCCTCCACTACGATAAGGTGGTAATCCACGGAGGGGAGATTTTTCTAGTTAGTATTTTTCCCACTCTAAGATACCCACTTTCCATATGCACCTGGATTTTTTAAATCGAGCTCCGGTCATAATCTTTTGCTAAATTACTGTGTCATTAAAAAAAAAATCTTGATCCCCCTTTTGATTAGGGTACACTGCAAAATCTCATGGATTCTTCAATGGTCCAAGCTCCATCCTTGCACCAAACAAAGTCAAAGTCAAAGTCAAAGTGCCTTTATTGTCATTCCATTGTTAATAAACAATGCAACGAAATTGAGATGCTGCTCCCTAAAAACAAACTATCACACTTACAGTTCACTCATGCATTTAACATTCTTATAATTACAACAATAAATAATGCTTGAAACAATATTACCTAAAAGTTGAATACAATATGTACGTAGCAATAATGAAAACATACTGAGCGATAAATATAAAATACCAGTTTATACACACAGGGTTATTGCCACAAAATAACCTAATATAACAAAATAATATCAGCACTCTGTGCATGTTACATAAATCCGTTCAAAATACATACTGCTGCTGGGAAAAAACTATGATTAAACCTGGTAGTCCGGGTTTTATGAGATCTGTACTGCTTTCCCGAGGGGAGCAAGTGAAAGAAATCATGGCCTGGATGAGCACAGTCTTTAATGATGGCAGTAGCTCTGTTGAGGTACCGAGACCTGGAAATCGCTTCCAGAGAAGGGAGAGAACAGCCAGTGATTTTTTTGCGCAGTCTCGATCACTCTCTGGAAGGCTTTGCGGTCTGCGGCTAAACAGCCCTCATACCAAACCGTGATGCCATATGACAAAATGCTCTCAATAGCAGAGTGATAAAATAAAACCAGCAACTGTGCATTCAGGCCATTCTTCTTGAGGAGCCTCAGAAAGTGTAGACATTGTTGAGCCTTTTTTATCGTAGCTATGGTGTTAACTGCCTAGGTAAGGTTGTGAGAAATATGAACACCCTGAAACTTAAAAGCCTCCACCCTCTCCACACGCTCCTTGCCTATATACAGTGGGGCAAAAAAGTATTTAGTCAGCCACCAATTGTGCAAGTTCTCCCACTTAAAAGATGAGAGAGGTCTCCAATTTTCATCATAGGTATACCTCAACTATGAGAGACTAAATGAGAAAAAAAATATCCAGAAAATCACATTGAAGGATTTTTAATGAATTAATTGGTAAATTCCTCAGTAAAATAAGTATTTGGTCAATAACAAAAGTTCATCTTACTACTTCGTTATATACCCTTTGTTGGCAATGACAGAGGTCAAACATTTTCTGTAAGTCTTCACAAGGTTTTCACACACTGTTGCTGGTATTTTGGCCCATTCCTCCATGCAGATCTCCTCTAGAGCAGTGATGTTTTGGGGCTGTCGCTGGGCAACACGGACTTTCAACTCCCTCCAAAGATTTTCTATGGGGTTGAGATCTGGAGACTGGCTAGGCCACTCCAGGACCTTGAAATGCTTCTTACGAAGCCACTCCTTCGTTGCCCGGGCGGTGTGTTTGGGATCATTGTCATGCTGAAAGACCCAGCCATGTTTCATCTTCAATGCCCTTGCTGATGGAAGGAGGTTTTCACTCAAAATCTCACGATACATAGCCCCATTCATTCTTTCCTTTACATGGATCAGTCATCCTGGTCCCTTTGCAGAAAAACAGCCCCAAAGCATGATGTTTCCACCCCCATGCTTCACAGTAGGTATGGTGTTCTTTCTCCTCCAAACACGACAAGTTGAGTTTTTACAATAAAGTTCTATTTTGGTTTCATCTGACCATATGACATTGTACTGTCCTCACTAAGTTGTAAGAACTAGCTAGACAGCAAGTTAAACTTTTCTTCATTGGTGATTTATTTCTTGACAAGCAGACTTCAACATCACAGCTTCAGAAGATAAAGTGAAACTAAAAATGAAACAAGTAGGAGGCTAATTAAATTCTGTAACGTTTCTACATAAGCTAGCACTTAAAACACAACCTAGAAAAGGTAACTAATGACCTTGGCATTCATTACAGTGGTTAAGCTATGCTATTGCTAACATTTAGCTACCATTAACATATGTTCAAAAAATCATTTTTTCTACATTTACTTTTAACAGTTTCTAAACAACATAAACCATGAAATTATCTTCCATAACAAATACTAAGAACATAAAGAATGAATACATACAAGGGATGCATCTGCTGGGGCTATGAAAAGCGAATTTTTTAGGAACTCCTTCCTCTGAATGGCAACATGACTTTGCCCTTGGTCCAACTGACATTTTACTTCCTACTTCCTGTTTCTAACGTTATGACATCACTAGTCAAATTAAAAGTACTTCCTATTGCATGAACTTACATTGAATAAAAGTCCCAAATTCTGCCAGAAGGCAGCACACTCCCCGTCTGACCTTAAAGGTCGCTACCCACCAATAAATGTCTCTGGCCTGAAGTTTCAGTCTTTTGGCAGCAGAAGAATTACTTCTGACACCGGCCTCTGGAACAGCTTGGATTCCTTGCCTGCTGTCTTCAGCTCGACCTTCCTTACTCTGCTGTCCCTGCCAGGGACGACCGCTGTAATCCTCGCCATGGGCCACGCATTACGTGGAACTTGATGGTCCTTCAGGAGCACGATGTCTCCTTCTTTGACATCCCATCGTGCCTCCCTCCACTTCCGTCGGGGCTGAAGAGTGGGAAGGTACTCCTGTCGCCAGCGACGCCAGAAACAGTCTGCAAGGGCTTGCACCTGTCTCCATTGTCTGCTGAGAAGATCCTTTCCCGTGAATTCCCCGTATGGTGGAGGAACTCCCACCTTCTGGGTGAGAATCATCGCAGGAGAGAGCACGAAGGGTGACTCTGGGTCTGTGGAGACCGGAACAAGGGGTCTAGCATTGAGTATTGCAACCACCTCAGCCATGAGAGTGTTCAAGACGTCGTGAGTTAGCTGGACATTCTCCTGCAGCAGGATGGCATCCAGAATCCTTCTTGAGAGGCCTAGTAAACGCTCCCACGACCCTCCCATGTGTGACGAGTGAGGTGGGTTGAACACCCAAGAACACCCTTGCTGGCTCAAGAACTGCTGGACTGAAGTGTTTTGACTGAGTCCCAATTCCTTTGCAGCGGCAACAAAGTTTGTTCCGCAGTCTGATCTTATTTGCTTAGCAGGTCCCCTTATCGCGAAGAATCTCCTTAGTGCATTGACACAACTGGAAGTGTCCAGGGAGTCGATGAGCTCAATATGCACGGCTCGGGAGCTCATGCAACAGAAGAGCATCGCCCATCTCTTGCTTTGGGCCTGTCCACCTCGCGTGCGCCTTGAGATGACTGGCCAAGGTCCGAACACATCCACTCCTACATAGGTGAAGGGTGGGCATGTGTGTAGTCGTTCCGGAGGTAAGTTGGCCATGAGTTGTTCCTCTGTTCTGCCACGTAACTTTTGGCAAACAACGCACTTGTGCAGCTCTGAGGCGATAAGCTTTTTTCCGCCTATGACCCAAAAGCCTGCAGCTCTCAGGGCCCCTTCTGTAAAGTGTCGTCCTTGATGCTTGACATCTTCATGACACTGGCGCACTAGCAGCAGGGAAACATGACTGTTCTTGGGCAAGATGATGGGGTTCTTTTCCTGACTGCTCAAGTCAGCATGCTTTAGTCTGCCGCCAACGCAAATCAGGTCTTCTTCAAGAACAGGTCTGAGTTTCTGAAGAGAACTGTCCTTGGCTACAGTTTTTCCATTTTCAAGTGCTGTTAATTCCTTAGAGTAGGCCTCTTCCTGCGCTGCTCTGATGATGATGTGTCTAACTTGGGACAGCTCATCTGGAGTACGCGGGAGGTTGCAGTAGTGCCATCCTTTGCACTGACTGGACTTGTGCTTGTAAGATCTAGCAATGTGGATGAGTAGAGCAATTGCCCTAGTGAGAGAGCGCATTGATGAGGACCGCTGGAAACGTGCGGCATTGAGGCCTCTGTTTAGACTGTGAGTCAAGAGGCTGCTCACTTCAGGGCGTATCTCTCCATCCAATTCTGGGTTGAGAAGCTCAAAGACTTCCTTTGAGTCTTCATCAGGTGGACTGGGTTTGTACAGAAGGTCTGGTCCGATGAACCATGTGGTCTGTGCCAGATGTGATGCCGCAACTGCCCGCGAAGCGTGGTCTGCGGGGTTGTCTTCCGTACTGACATAGTGCCACTGGTCAGGTGTTGAGAACTGACGTATTCTGCGAACTCGGTTGTGGACGTATACATAGAAACGTTTCGTTTGATTGTAGATATAGCCAAGAACTACCCTGCTGTCACAGTAGAACTTGACCTCATCAGGCTTCAGGTCCAGCTCATCTTGTATGAGCTCAGCAACTTCTACGGCTAATACTGCGGCACACAGCTCTAGCCGGGGAATTGTTGGTTCTGACTGTGGAGCCAGTTTAGCTTTCCCTAGGATGAATCCAACTTGGATTTCTCCATCAGCTTGTGTAGTCTTCAGATATGCCACCACTCCAATGGCCTTGGTGCTTGCGTCGGAGAACACACATAGCTCTGTGTGCTCACCCTTGGAGAGGGATGTCGTAGTGTATGCGCGTGGGATGTGCAGCTGGCTTAAATCATGCAATGACGTTCGCCATGATTCCCATTGTTTCAGCTTTTGTTCTGGGAGCGGTGCATCCCAGTCACACATGTCAACACTGAGTTCTCTGAGCAGACTTTTGCCTTCAATGGTCACTGGCGCAACCATGCCTAGCGGATCAAAGATGCTGTTCACCGTAGACAACACTCCTCTGCGAGTGAAGGGCTTCTTCTCTTGTGAGACAGTGAATGTGAATGTGTCTGTTGTGGTCTCCCACAATAGTCCCAAGCTCCGTTGCACAGGTGTAGCTTCGCCACTGAAGTCAAGGCTCTTTAGGACTGCCCTGTCTTCTGGTGCGAAGGCTTGAAGGACGACGTCGCTATTTGAAGCGAACTTGTGGAGCCTCAGGTTTGATTCGCTGAGTGAGGCCTGCGTTCTACGCAGGAGGCTGATGGCGTCAGCGTCGGTGGGTAGGCTGATGAGTCCGTCATCGACGTAGAAATGACGTTCCACAAATTGTACAGTGTCCGCTCCATGTTTGTTCGCACCTTCTTGGATGGCCCTCCTCAGACCGTAGATGGCCACAGATGGGGACGGACTGTTGCCAAAAACATGGACTCTCATCCTATAGTCGATTACGTCCTTGGACATGTCATTGTCTCTGTACCACAAGAAACGCAGGTACTTCCTATGGTCGTTGCGAACTAGGAAGCAGTGGAACATCTGCTGTATGTCGGCGATCACTGCAACTTGTTCCTTCCGAAAGCGGATCAGAACCCCAATGAGTGAGTTATTGAGGTCAGGTCCCGTCAGGAGAACGTCGTTCAGAGATGTTCCTGAATACTTCGCACTGGAGTCGAATACAACGCGAATGTTCCCAGGCTTTTGTGGGTGGTAGACTCCGAAGGTTGGGAGGTACCAACATTCTTCATTGTCTTCCAGTGGCAGAGCCACTTCTGCATGTTTCTTCTCTAATATTTTCCCCATGAATTCCAGGAACTGTTGTTTCATCTCCGGTTTCCTTCGTAGCGTCTTCTCCAGAGCGGCGAAGCGGGTGAATACTTGTTCACGGTTGTTAGATAAGCGCTGCCGAGGGACCCTAAAAGGTAGCGGAGTGACCCAGTTGTTTGACTCGTCTCTGTAGACTTCTTGGTCCATAATCTCCAGGAAGATGGTGTCCTCCATGGACGGGGCAGGTCTGTTATCATACTCGGTCTCTTTGAAGACTTTCCTTCCAAGGGTATCCAGTGATGGCTTTGTGGACTTACTCCTCTGCTCCCCGCCATGAGACACGGTCTGAGTCAGCTTTATGGAGGCTTTGCAAGGTGTGAGCATAGAGGGACAGCCATTCTCCAGCACATTGGTCTTGAATGTCCCCACGACTGGTTTATGTGCACCCCCTAAGCACACATCTCCGACAAGCACCCAGCCTAGCTCCAACTTTTGTGCGAAAGGAGCGTCTGGGGGTCCGCTTACTTGCTGCCAGACCTTGTGCACTCTGACGAGATCTCTGCCGAGCAGGATAAGTATCTCCGCATTGTGGTCAAGCTCAGGTATGTATGGTGCTACACCCCTGAGGTGTGGATGGTGGCGGGCCGCGTCAGGTGTCGGTATTTCAGTGTGATCATTGAGTATTTCATTGCACTCAATTAGAGGTGGAAGTGGTAGGCTGATTTGGCCATCCAGAGATTCGACCTGGAATCCTTCAGCCTTCCGGCCTGACGTCTCCACCAGCCCCGCACAGGTCTTTAGTGAGTAAGGGAAAGACTGGCCTTTGATGTTAAAGAGCTCAAAGAAGTCAGACCTGACCAATGAACGATTGCTTTGGTCGTCCAGGATTACGTACATGTTAGTTGCCCTCTCACGTTGACCTTCGGGATATACTCGAACCAGACAAATCTTTGAGCAGGATCTTGCTGTTCGGCCTGGACCACAAATCTGTGTGCAGCTAGAATTGATGACTGTGCTGTCACCGGCTGGCACATCTTCCTCCCCGTCATTGTCTGATGGTGGTGGAGGCCCTTTCGCAGCTTGAGGTGGTGGACCTGGGTGCATGGCAGCATGGTGACGGTCACTACCACACTCTGTGCACTTCACAGTTGCTTTACAGTCTTTAGCGAGATGACTTGCGGACGTGCAGCATTTGAAACACATCCCGTTGTCTTTGAGAATACTCTTCCTCTCTTCAAGCATCTTTCCTCTGAATGTTCTGCACTTCCTGAGTGGGTGTGGTTTGTTGTGAATGGGACAATTTTTTTCTGACCCTTCAACTTTTTTCTCAGGTATATCTGCTGGCGGATCTTTACCTGATGAAACCTCTGTCTTATGAACTGATATCTTGCTTCCTAAGTTGCGTGAGGGTGCCTTGTCTGATTTCAAACTGCTGCTGCTAGCAGATGGTAGGGCGAGGCTGGGATCATTCCTTCTCCGTGCTTCGTGACAGATGAAATCGGCAAAGACATCAAATGGAGGGAAATAGCCTTTGTTCTTTTCTTTAAACCTTGAGCCTATTGCGAGCCATTTCTCTTGAAGCCCATAGGGGAGTTTTTCAACAATGGGCCCAATTCCCCTGGCTGTATCCAGGTATGCCAGTCCCGTGAGGTAACCTTCTCTTCTAGCACCCTGTAGCTCCATGAGGAGATCGCCTAGGTCCCTCAGTTTCCCGTAGTCTTTTGCAGATATTTTTGGGAATTCGTCCAGTCGTTTAAACAGAGACTTCTCCATGACTTCAGGTGCAGCATAACACTGCTGGAGGCGCTCCCAGGCCTTCTCTAGTGCTACGTCTGGGCGCCCTACATGCACAGAGCGAATGCGTTTTATGTGCTTTACTGACTCTGGCCCGAGCCACTTAATGAGCAGATCCAGCATTTCAGTGCCTGTGAGTCCCAGGCCAGCAGTTGCATTATCGAATGATGACTGCCATGCCATGTAATTTTCGGGTTTGTCATCAAATTGGTAGAGGCTGGTACTCACTAGATCAAGGCGAGCCAGGTATCGTGCCAGGTGTTCTGTTTCAGGTGCCACGCTTGGGGTGGTTGGGACATTGCGAGGAAAGTATGATGGTGCCATTGGGCTTAGTGCTGGTTTCTGAGGGAAATATGCTTTCTTAGGCACATCGGGATGTCCACTTTCTCGATTTGGAATTGTTTGGTTCCCAGTATGAGGTGCGCTCTGATTTGATGCCATGCTGAGAAGGGGTTGCCTCTGGGGGGCCTCACCCTGTTGGCGTACATCATCCTCGTTCGGGCCTATTGCTGACAAAGGATGCCATGTAATGTAGCTCTCTTCAGACGCTGCTGCATCGTGTGCTGGGCTAGGGGGAGACACTGGAATGCCTGTTCGGCGCAGTTCAGTTTGTGCTGCAACATACTCTTTAGTACGTGTTGCAATTTCCTCTTGGAGGACCTCATGTGAAGATGAACTAGACTTAACTGAATTCTCTTGATATTCAGCTGCTTCTAATGCTTCAGCCTGTGCTTCAGCTGCTGCTGCCTCTTTTTGTTGTTCTAGTGCGCTTAATTCAGCTTCCAGCTTTGCTTTTCCCAACTCTAGATCAGCTCTAACTCGTCCCAGCTCTGCTTCTGTAGTAGCTTTCTCAACTTTTAGCCTTGCTTCTTTTTCTGCATAAGCAGCTTGTACTTTTGCAGCCTCTGCTGCCGCACGCGCCTTGACTGTGGCACTAGATGAAGATGAGCGAGAGCTCCTTGACTTGTGTGTGTGCACTGATGCAGACTTCTCACTCTTTCTTTCCTCCATCTTTCTTGCTAGGTTTTGCTTCTTTCTACTTTAGTTGTTGCGCTCCAGCTGAATCACCCTTTTCACTGTACTGTCCTCACTAAGTTGTAAGAACTAGCTAGACAGCAAGTTAAACTTTTCTTCATTGGTGATTTATTTCTTGACAAGCAGACTTCAACATCACAGCTTCAGAAGATAAAGTGAAACTAAAAATGAAACAAGTAGGAGACTAATTAAATTCTGTAACGTTTCTACATAAGCTAGCACTTAAAACACAACCTAGAAAAGGTAACTAATGACCTTGGCATTCATTACAGTGGTTAAGCTATGCTATTGCTAACATTTAGCTACCATTAACATATGTTCAAAAAATCGTTTTTTCTACATTTACTTTTAACAGTTTCTAAACAACATAAACCATGAAATTATCTTCCATAACAAATACTAAGAACATAAAGAATGGATACATACAAGGGATGCATCTGCTGGGGCTATGAAAAGCGAATTTTTTAGGAACTCCTTCCTCTGAATGGCAACATGACTTTGCCCTTGGTCCAACTGACATTTTACTTCCTACTTCCTGTTTCTAACGTTATGACATCACTAGTCAAATTAAAAGTACTTCCTATTGCATGAACTTACATTGAATAAAAGTCCCAAATTCTGCCAGAAGGCAGCACAGACATTCTCCCAATCCTCTTCTGGATCATCCAAATGCTCTCTAGCAAACTTCAGACGGACCTGGACATGTACTGGCTTAAGCAGGGGGACACGTCTGGCACTGCAGGATTTGAGTCCCTGGCGGCGTAGTGTGTTACTGATGGTAGCCTTTGTTACTTTGGTCCCAGCTCTCTGCAGGTCATTCACTAGGTCGCCCCGTGTGGTTCTGGGATTTTTGCTCACCGTTCTTGTGATCATTTTGACCCCATGGGGTGAGATCTTGCATGGAGCCCCAAATCGAGGGAGATTATCAGTGGTCTTGTATGTCTTCCATTTTCTAATAATTGCTCCCACAGTTGATTTCTTCACATCAAGCTGCTTACCTATTGCAGATTCAGTCTTCCCAGCCTGGTGCAGGTCTACAATTTTGTTTCTGGTGTCCTTTGACAGCTCTTTGGTCTTGGGCATAGTGGAGTTTGGAGTCTGACTGTTTGAGGTTGTGGACAGGTGTCTTTTATACTGATAACGAGTTCAAACAGGTGCCACTAATGCAGGTAACGGGTGGAGGACAGAGGAGCCTCTTAAAGAAGAAGTTACAGGTCTGTGAGAGCCAGAAATCTTGCTTGTTTGTAGGTGACCAAATACTTATTTTACCGAGGAATTTACCAATTAATTCATTAAAAATCCTTCAATGTGATTTTCTGGATTTTTTTTTTTCATTTTGTCTCTCATAATTGAGGTATACCTATGATGAAAATTGGAGACCTCTTTCATCTTTTAAGTGGGAGAACTTGCACAATTGGTGGCTGACTAAATACTTTTTTCCCCACTGTATAGAGGAGGCGGCTCACTGCTATGCTTCCTAAAATCAATAATGAGTTCTTTTGGGTTTTTTTGTATTCAATAGCAGATTATTATCTGAGCACCATCCTACCAGTTTCTGGACCTCATCTCTGTATGCGGACTCATCTCCTCCTGATATGAGCCCCACTACTGTTGTGTCATCTGCAAACTTCACTATAATGTTTGTGGGATGAACAGGTATGCAGTCATATGTGTACAATGAATACAAAGTGGGGCTCAACACACAGCCCTGTGGCGAGCCTGTGTTAAGCATGACTGTAGAGGAGGAATGGGGTCCGAGTCTAACAGTCTGTGTTCTGTTTGTTAGGAAGTCCTTAATCCAGCTGCAAGTGTGAGTAGGCAGGCCAAGCTGAAGCAATTTGGTGATGAGAATGTTGGGAATAATTGTATTAAATGCCGAGCTATAGTCAACAAACAACATTCTTACATAGCTCCCCTTGTCTTCTAAATGGCTGAATGCTGAGTGGAGAGCTATAGCAATAGTATCTTCAGTGGATCTGCTCCGCCTGTAGGCAAACTGGTACCGATCAAAGTCTGGGGGGAGACTAGGCAAAAGATGTTTCAATACCATTTTGTCAAAGCACTTCTTAATAATGGGTGTTAATGCTACTGGTTGATAGTCATTCAGACTGCTAATAGTGTGTTTTTTAGGTACAGGAATAATGACTGCAGATTTTAAACACTGTGGAACAACGGCTGCCTTGAGAGACAAGTTAAAAATGTCAGTCAAAACAGAGCATAGCTGATCTGCACGTGCTCTGAGCATCTTTCCTGGCACTCCATCGGGACCAGTAGCCTTTCTTGGGTGAACTGCTCTCAGTGTCTGTCTCACCTCATGATCCTGCAGGATAAGCACATCAGAGCTGGCATTCAATAACATCTGTGGGTCCGGGCGAGGTGTATTTGCCTCAAACCGTGCAAAAAAGCAGTTCAGTTCTTCTGCCAGTGAGGCGCTGATGTCACTGGAAATGATGCTGCTGCCCTTATAGTTTGTGATATAGTTAAAGCCTTGCCATACTCGTCTCGAATCATTATCAGAAAAATAGTCCTCGACTTTCTTCTTGTGGGTCTGTTTAGCCTCCTTAATGCCTTTCTTCAGATTAGCCTGGGCGGTGCTATACAGATCTGTATCCCCTGACCTGAAGGCTGTATCACGAGCTCTGAGGAGTGCCTGGACTTCTTTTGTCATCCAGGGCTTCTGGTTAGGAAACATAGCTGCAAACATAGCTGAAACTGGGTTTCTGCACAATTCTGTTAGCAGCCAGACAGACTAACAGACAACCACCCGCAAAGCCCCATTACCTCTTTGGCTTAGGTAATAAGGAAAAGCAGGAATAAGGCACAGAGAAAAGAAAGTCAGAATAAAGAGATCTTATTGAGAGGCCTGCTGAGTCCTGAGTCCTCTGCGCCTGCTGGAAAGAACTAAAGAACTGAATGACTCTGGCGATAAGGGACATTCTGAGTCTGTTTGTGGAGCAGTTACAATGCAGCTGCCTGCCACTGAACGCACACAGCCTTGTCCTTTCAAGTGATTAGAGGGAGGCATAGATTGTCCATGAAATTTCAGAACAGAAAATCTTCGTAGTCCCCCATGACAGCCTCCAGTCATCCCCAGGTGTCACCAGGGTGACACACCAGGTTGGGAACAAGAGTTCTTACTTATAGGCATGGTTGTTAAAGTGAATCTATGTGGGGTATCATGCCCCAATACCAATAGATATAAATTACATTAGCCTTGGCTAAGTCTTGGTTGCTCTGTTTTGAATATATAAATATAAATTATTCTTATTTAAAATGCCAAAAATGCAGGTAACTGGACGCCTCCCACTTGAGGTGTTTCAGGCACGTCCCACTGGGAGGAGACCCCGGGGCAGACCCAGGACTCAGTGGAGAGACTATGTCTCCCAGCTGGTCTGGGAACGCCTTGGTATCCTCTCTGAAGAGCTGGAGCAGGTGGCTAGGGAGAGGGAAGTCTGGGCTTCTCTGCTTGAACTGCTGCCTCCGCGACCCGGACCTCCGGAAAAGCAGTAGAAGATGGATGGATGGATGGGCAGGTAACTATCATAATGTGGAAAGCCATCTTTTCTATCTCACTGCAACTTTGAGCCAACCCAGCTTAAAGCATTACCATGATACAATACTATGAGGTGAAAAGTGCTGAAGGTTTTTTTCTGAAGAAATTTATTTTTCATTTTCCATAGATCACCATATTCTGAATGGTATGCATGTGCTGAATTTACTTTTAAAAAGCTTTAAAAGGTGCAGGCCACTTCACTTCTGCCAGCCCACGTTGTGAAGTTTATTCCATTAAAATTTAAAATACATAGTAAATGGTAGGGCCACATAAAATATTCTTTGTTTGTTTTTAATTTAGTGATTTAGTTAATCTGAAGAAGAGTGAAGCGACTTCTTTCCTGAAAGCTGCTGAGCTTGAGGGCTCAACAGTGAAGACCAGAAGAGACACAGAGTGAGTCTATGAAATTTCCTCTCTACTGACAGTAACAACACATAAAGAAAGTGGTTGCGTTGTAATGGCTAGTTCAAAACTAATAGCTCCTGTATTACAGGCCCCATGTTCCTACAGAACCAGCAAAACAGATTATACTGAAAAGTGCATCACAAAAGGAGCCAAATGTAGAGGGCTTAAATGACTTGGCTGCATTTCATCCAGATGCACATGTAGAAGTGGAGCCAATGGTCTCGGCAGATGCGAATGTGGAAAAACCCACTGCAGAAACCTCTGTGGTGGTGCCCACAGCTGGTGTCGAAGGTACTATCAAAGATCCTGTTGCGCCCATAGTTGAACTTACACATTATTACACATTACACATTACTTACACATTACACTTACCTTTACTCAACACAGAGCCAGCAGATTCAGCAAAATTAGAGAATCCAGGAGCAGATAATACTGTCCAACCAACTATTGTGACACAAGGAGACGAGGCTGCAGATAGAAGTTGTGAGACTTTTGATCCAGAAAAAGGTGCAGAAGAAAAGAGTGGTGACTCTGCTACTGAGTCAGACCCTGAGAGCAGAGGAGACCATATGTCAGAGTTGAAGATCAAAGATGCTGTTGACGCTGCAACTACTTCATGTGCTGAAGGCGTTGAGGATTATGTA
This sequence comes from Pholidichthys leucotaenia, assembly GCA_020510985.1. Lineage (NCBI taxonomy): Eukaryota > Metazoa > Chordata > Actinopteri > Cichliformes > Pholidichthyidae > Pholidichthys > Pholidichthys leucotaenia. The sequence continues at coordinate 228,674,113 of CM035839.1, read as the reverse complement.
GTTCAAAGAGCCATTAAACTGGCAGATGTATTAGAAGTGGAGGCACTGGAGGCTGAATCTGCTTCCAAACCTGTGGAAGAACCAGAAGAGCCACCTTCTGAGGAGTCAAAACTGGAGCAACAATGTGATGAGAACACGTGAGTAAGCTTTCATCTAAAAGATCAATGAGTGTCTACATATACAGTGGTGTGAAAAAAGTATTTGCCCCCTTGCTGATTTCTCATTTTTTTGTGTTTGTCACACTTAAATGTTTCAGATCATCAAACAAATTTAAATATTAGACAAAGATAACACAAGTAAAGACAAAATGCAGTTTTTAAATGAAGCTGTTTATTATTAAGGGTAAAAAAAAAAAAATCCAAACCTACATGGCCCTGTGTGAAAAAGTGATTCCCCCCTTCTCCCGTTAAAACATAAATTAATTGTGATTTATCTGTTAATATGAAACATCTGATATCCCTCTATTGCCATCAGGGGAGCCTGCTCTTCATTAAGCCAGGTTTCAGAGACTGCGATAGCTGTAAATTTTCTGTCTAGCTGTTTTAAATAGTCCTGAATCTGTGGAAAGTTTTTGTTAAGACTTCTGCTGTTGAAGTGTATTATTAATAGTTTACCATCTAGTTGCACTTGACTTTTGAATTGCTTTTCAGTGAAATATTCACAATGGTTATGAATATTATTGAAAAAGTGGTTATCAGGATCAATATCGTTCTCCATCTCTTGTAGTTTATGTTCAGCATAATGGCATATTTTCAGAGTTTGAGTATCCTTACTCTGTGTCAGATGACTTCGTCCAACTGGGGATAATTGATGTCTACTCAAGTCAGTTATAAGTTTTTGTTTGTTTTGCTTATTTTTTTTTAAAGTACATTGACATGGTATATCAAAAGAACTATTCTTACCGTGTGTGTGAATATGGATTATCATTGTCTCTTAATTTTCTTAATCAGTGTTCATCTGTATTTATCTAAGTCAGTAACATCTCTGATCATTATACTCTTTGCTTGCTCAGGTGTTCCATTTAGTTTGATCCAAACTCTACAATTTCTTGTCCATGTTGCCTGTATCTTATTTTGTCTTTTCAGCATCCGTGCTTGCCGTGCTATTTCAGCATTTGTTTTTGTTAGGTATTCATTTAGGTAAACTTCTGTTCCCCGCAGCTTTCTGGCCTGCCTCAGTATGTCATTCTTTACCCTTCTGTTCACAAAGCGCATCACAATTGATTTCTTTGTTTTATTATCTTTCCTGGGTAAAGCATAACAGGCTGAAATTGCATTTGCTTCTACCTTTATATCTCTACTGTCAAGGAACTGAAGCACCTGGTTTTCTAGGGAGATTGATTCACTCAGGGGAGCCTCCTCACCTCTCAGTCCTGTTGCAGCATGAGCGTATGACTGATATTTGATGTCTAGTCCACTTATAACTAGGTCATCCATACAAGAACCTTGTTCAAGATCTTCGACGCGTCGCTCCAAGTCCGTAATTTTTTTGTCTTTTTCCTGAATTGTTAATTTTAAGTCTCGTACTTCTTCCATTAGGCCTATTATTTTGGCCTGCTGGCTAACCATTTTGGCCACTTCTTCTGACAAGAAGTTCAGAGATTTTTTGATCTCTTCCATTTCTTCCTTCTTTGGTGGCATTTTTACTGACCTGTGGATAGTAAAAACAATCTCTGCTTGTGTCGCCGGTATCCGATCCGACCGACCTCGAATCCAGCTGGGCCTCAGCTAGCCCCCTCCACTGCTAGTCCCGCTGCTTACCGCCGCTGTAACCGAGCTCCTGTCCAGCTCCTCCACCGAGTCCCGCTGCACACCGCCGCTGCAGCTGAGCTCTGCTAGGATCCCGGTAGATCCTCCGCTGAGCACCGCCGCCTACCGCCGTCTGCCTCAGTAGTTCCTCCGCTGAGCCCCGCCGCCTACCGCCGTCTGCCTGGGTAGTTCCTCCGCTGGGCCTCGCAACTGGGCTCCGACTCAGGCTATTGTCTGGCTGGGTCCCGGTGGTCCTCCACTGGTCCCCGTCTCCCACCACCGCCGCCCCCGAACTCCGATCCGGCTCCCGTCCAACTGCTGCCTCGGTTAGTTCCTCCAGCGAGCCCTCACCGGGGACTGAGTCGCTTCGTGTCGGTGTTAGGTGGTACGACTGGCGTTAGCGTTAAGCTGACTAGCGTTAGCTTAGCAAATGCTTCGGGTAAAGCGTAGCAGCAAACCACAAAAGAAACGCTAGTCAGTTTACTCACAGTGGCCGGTGAAAGGCGATTAAAGGGGTATTCCAACGGAGGTGGAAATTCAGCCCGTGCGTGTGCGTCACAAATGCCGATCGCTGTTGGTTAGTTATTTTAATGGCAAAATCAGCAACTTTGTTTCAGAACTGAAAAAGAGTGACCATCCCGGTCGCCATCTTGCTCATGATGCTCATCTTGCTCTCTTCCATGATGACCATGGAAGAGAATCCTAAACGTCTACAACCTTGGAAGGTCATATTTACTGAAATCAAAAGCTATTTCAATCAAAAACATTTTAACAGGTCAAGTTACATGTTAACATAGGACTCCTTAATAATAATAATAATAACTAGAAAAGCACTCATAGAGCGCATACCTCCGCCAAGGCTCCTTCCGTTTCTCATGGATCACCTCCAAAATGTAATGGATTTGTGTGTAGGCCTATAGCCACTTGTGGGGGAAATTGCATCAAAGTCTGTCCATCAGTTTTATAGTATTGTTGCTAACACACTGTGAGACGATAAGAGCCTTGGCTGAGGTATGCATTCTCAGATCATCACCAAAATATAATGGGTTCCTCTCTAGCCCAAGAACCACCTCTGGTGAAAATTTTCATCTAAATCCATGCAGTAGTTTTTGTGTAATCCTGCTGCACAAATACAAACAAAGCCCTTGGTGGAGGTATGCACTCTCAGATCATCACCAAAATCTAAATAATCTGTTCCCCGTGCCATTACACACCTTTCCTGAAAATTTCGTCAAAATCCGTTCATAACTTTTTGAGTTATGTTGGTAACAGACAAACAGACAAACGCCGGTAAAAACATAACCTCCTTGGCGGAGGTAATAATAATAATAATAATGGTTTGCATTTATATAGCACCTTTCAAGAAACCCAAAGCGCTTTACAATGAAAATCAATTATTCATTCACTCCACAGACAGACAATGGTAGCGTTAAGCTACTACTGTAGCCACAGCTGCCCTGGAACAGAGTGACAGAAATGTGGCTGCCAATCCGCACCAACAGCCTCTCCAACCACTACTGAACATTTATGCACATTCATACCCAGTGTCATGGACACTGGGGGCAGGTGGGTAAAGTGTCTTGCCCAGGGACACCACGGCAGGAAGGCCGAGGAGAGTGGGATTCGAACCGCCAACGCTGTGGTTATTGGATGACCCGCTCTACCTCCTGAGCCACTGCTGCCCACATTTCCCTCCTCCATTCCATTTTTGCTGAGCATCAAGCTGAACATCAGAAAGTTCTCCTTTTATATGGTCTTTAGCATGACCCAGCCAGGACTTGAACCCCAACCTCCCGGTTGTGGGGCGGATGCTCTACCCCTAGGCCACCACCGCAGTAACTGGTGGCCCCTTGTTTGATATCACCTTCACAATTCTTGCATCCATTGAACTTGTGAGTTTTTGGAGAGTTTCTACATGAATTTCTTTGCAAGATGTCAGAATAGCCTAACTGGCTCCCACCCTCATAGATCTTTTGCGTGAGGATGTTCCAAAGGCTCTCAATAGGGTTGAGGTCAGCGGAGGATGGGAGCCACACAATGAGTTTCTCTCCTTTTATGACCATAGCAGCCAATGACACAGAGGAATTCTGTGCAGCATGAGATGGTGCATTGTCATGCATGAAGATAATTTTACTACGGAAGACACAATTCTTCTTTTTGTACCATGGAAGAAAGTGGTCATTCAGAAACTCTATATACTTTGCTGAGGTCATTTTCACACCTTCAGGGACCCTAAAGCGGTCTGCCAGCTCTCTTGCCATGATTTTGGCCCAAAACATGACTCTGCCACCTCCTTGCTGAAAAACACAGCCTTGTTGGGACATGGTGGCCATCCACCACCCATCCACTACTCCATCTATCTGGACTATCCAGCCGCCAGTATTTTTTTTTTTTTTTTTTTTTTTTGAGGCACACCAGGTACAAAGACTGAAAATCACTATACTCTAAGATCTTGGGGTTGATATGTGTTGTGTTCATGTAGCCAGTGTCCACTATATTTCATCTGAGTGGAGTCTTAAGTTGATCTCTAGTCCAGGGCCTTCACCCTCTCAAATCAAGCAGCGGATCATTTGCCTGCATCTCATCATGTCTCTTGCACCCCTCCATGAATCTTTTCTGTAGTATTCAGTTCAATTCAATTCAATTCAGCTTTATTTATACTGTGCCACATCACAACAGAGGCCGTCTCATGGCGTCTCATTCTTCTTTTCCTCCTGCCTGGCAGCTCCATCTTCAACATCCTTTGTCCAATATATTCACTATCCCTCGTCAGCACATGTCCAAACCATCTCAGCCTTGCCTCTCTTACTTTATCTTCAAACTGCTCAACCTGAGCTGTTCTTCTGATATACTCATTTTTTAATCTTGTCCCTCCTAGTCACTCCCAGTGAGAATCTTAGCATCTTCAACTCTGCCACCACCAGCTCCACCTCCTGTCTTTTTGTCAGTGCAACTGTCTCCAAACCATACATCATAACAGGACTCACTGCCATCTTAAACCTTTCCTTTCAGTTTTGCTGCTATCCTTCTGTCACAAATCACCTTTGATTTCATATCTGAAAAATTAAATTTATGTATTGGAAAAAAATGCTTTGTTATTCCAGAAGGAACAGTAAAGTTGAAAGCACATACCCTACCAACATTGATGTTCAAGATTCATATCCATCCATCCATCCATCCATCCATCCATCCTCTATCGCTTATCGGGGAATCGGGTCATCAATCCAGGCAGAGTAGCCTAGACTTCCGCCCGGTTCACGTAGTACCATGATCCCCATGATCCCTCCTGCAGGTGGTGAGCCCACTGGAGGGCGGACCCATGTGCCTCCTTTGGGTACACTGGGTCCTTGATGTAACGTTTTTCATGGAGATCCGCTGGACTGCTCTTAGTCTGGTTCTTCACCCAGGACCAGTATGCCTTGGAAGACCCGACCAGGGATAAGTTGCCTCTGACAACATTGCTCCTGGGATCATTTGGGGACTCAAACCCCTCCACTACGATAAGGTGGTAATCCACGGAGGGGAGATTTTTCTAGTTAGTATTTTTCCCACTCTAAGATACCCACTTTCCATATGCACCTGGATTTTTTAAATCGAGCTCCGGTCATAATCTTTTGCTAAATTACTGTGTCATTAAAAAAAAAATCTTGATCCCCCTTTTGATTAGGGTACACTGCAAAATCTCATGGATTCTTCAATGGTCCAAGCTCCATCCTTGCACCAAACAAAGTCAAAGTCAAAGTCAAAGTGCCTTTATTGTCATTCCATTGTTAATAAACAATGCAACGAAATTGAGATGCTGCTCCCTAAAAACAAACTATCACACTTACAGTTCACTCATGCATTTAACATTCTTATAATTACAACAATAAATAATGCTTGAAACAATATTACCTAAAAGTTGAATACAATATGTACGTAGCAATAATGAAAACATACTGAGCGATAAATATAAAAGACCAGTTTATACACACAGGGTTATTGCCACAAAATAACCTAAAATAACAAAATAATACCAGCACTCTGTGCGTGTTACATAAATCCGTTCAAAATACATACTGCTGCTGGGAAAAAACTATGATTAAACCTGGTAGTCCGGGTTTTATGAGATCTGTACTGCTTTCCCGAGGGGAGCAAGTGAAAGAAATCATGGCCTGGATGAGCACAGTCTTTAATGATGGCAGTAGCTCTGTTGAGGTACCGAGACCTGGAAATCGCTTCCAGAGAAGGGAGAGAACAGCCAGTGATTTTTTTGCGCAGTCTCGATCACTCTCTGGAAGGCTTTGCGGTCTGCGGCTAAACAGCCCTCATACCAAACCGTGATGCCATATGACAAAATGCTCTCAATAGCAGAGTGATAAAATAAAACCAGCAACTGTGCATTCAGGCCATTCTTCTTGAGGAGCCTCAGAAAGTGTAGACATTGTTGAGCCTTTTTTATCGTAGCTATGGTGTTAACTGCCTAGGTAAGGTTGTGAGAAATATGAACACCCTGAAACTTAAAAGCCTCCACCCTCTCCACACGCTCCTTGCCTATATACAGTGGGGCAAAAAAGTATTTAGTCAGCCACCAATTGTGCAAGTTCTCCCACTTAAAAGATGAGAGAGGTCTCCAATTTTCATCATAGGTATACCTCAACTATGAGAGACTAAATGAGAAAAAAAAATATCCAGAAAATCACATTGAAGGATTTTTAATGAATTAATTGGTAAATTCCTCAGTAAAATAAGTATTTGGTCAATAACAAAAGTTCATCTTACTACTTCGTTATATACCCTTTGTTGGCAATGACAGAGGTCAAACATTTTCTGTAAGTCTTCACAAGGTTTTCACACACTGTTGCTGGTATTTTGGCCCATTCCTCCATGCAGATCTCCTCTAGAGCAATGATGTTTTGGAGCTGTCGCTGGGCAACACGGACTTTCAACTCCCTCCAAAGATTTTCTATGGGGTTGAGATCTGGAGACTGGCTAGGCCACTCCAGGACCTTGAAATGCTTCTTACGAAGCCACTCCTTCGTTGCCCGGGCGGTGTGTTTGGGATCATTGTCATGCTGAAAGACCCAGCCATGTTTCATCTTCAATGCCCTTGCTGATGGAAGGAGGTTTTCACTCAAAATCTCACGATACATAGCCCCATTCATTCTTTCCTTTACATGGATCAGTCATCCTGGTCCCTTTGCAGAAAAACAGCCCCAAAGCATGATGTTTCCACCCCCATGCTTCACAGTAGGTATGGTGTTCTTTCTCCTCCAAACACGACAAGTTGAGTTTTTACAATAAAGTTCTATTTTGGTTTCATCTGACCATATGACATTGTACTGTCCTCACTAAGTTGTAAGAACTAGCTAGACAGCAAGTTAAACTTTTCTTCATTGGTGATTTATTTCTTGACAAGCAGACTTCAACATCACAGCTTCAGAAGATAAAGTGAAACTAAAAATGAAACAAGTAGGAGACTAATTAAATTCTGTAACGTTTCTACATAAGCTAGCACTTAAAACACAACCTAGAAAAGGTAACTAATGACCTTGGCATTCATTACAGTGGTTAAGCTATGCTATTGCTAACATTTAGCTACCATTAACATATGTTCAAAAAATCGTTTTTTCTACATTTACTTTTAACAGTTTCTAAACAACATAAACCATGAAATTATCTTCCATAACAAATACTAAGAACATAAAGAATGAATACATACAAGGGATGCATCTGCTGGGGCTATGAAAAGCGAATTTTTTAGGAACTCCTTCCTCTGAATGGCAACATGACTTTGCCCTTGGTCCAACTGACATTTTACTTCCTACTTCCTGTTTCTAACGTTATGACATCACTAGTCAAATTAAAAGTACTTCCTATTGCATGAACTTACATTGAATAAAAGTCCCAAATTCTGCCAGAAGGCAGCACAGACATTCTCCCAATCCTCTTCTGGATCATCCAAATGCTCTCTAGCAAACTTCAGACGGACCTGGACATGTACTGGCTTAAGCAGGGGGACACGTCTGGCACTGCAGGATTTGAGTCCCTGGCGGCGTAGTGTGTTACTGATGGTAGCCTTTGTTACTTTGGTCTCAGCTCTCTGCAGGTCATTCACTAGGTCGCCCCGTGTGGTTCTGGGATTTTTGCTCACCGTTCTTGTGATCATTTTGACCCCATGGGGTGAGATCTTGCATGGAGCCCCAAATCGAGGGAGATTATCAGTGGTCTTGTATGTCTTCCATTTTCTAATAATTGCTCCCACAGTTGATTTCTTCACATCAAGCTGCTTACCTATTGCAGATTCAGTCTTCCCAGCCTGGTGCAGGTCTACAGTTTTGTTTCTGGTGTCCTTTGACAGCTCTTTGGTCTTGGGCATAGTGGAGTTTGGAGTCTGACTGTTTGAGGTTGTGGACAGGTGTCTTTTATACTGATAACGAGTTCAAACAGGTGCCACTAATGCAGGTAACGGGTGGAGGACAGAGGAGCCTCTTAAAGAAGAAGTTACAGGTCTGTGAGAGCCAGAAATCTTGCTTGTTTGTAGGTGACCAAATACTTATTTTACCGAGGAATTTACCAATTAATTCATTAAAAATCCTTCAATGTGATTTTCTGGATTTTTTTTTTTCATTTTGTCTCTCATAATTGAGGTATACCTATGATGAAAATTGGAGACCTCTTTCATCTTTTAAGTGGGAGAACTTGCACAATTGGTGGCTGACTAAATACTTTTTTCCCCACTGTATAGAGGAGGCGGCTCACTGCTATGCTTCCTAAAATCAGTAATGAGTTCTTTTGGGTTTTTTTGTATTCAATAGCAGATTATTATCTGAGCACCATCCTACCAGTTTCTGGACCTCATCTCTGTATGCGGACTCATCTCCTCCTGATATGAGCCCCACTACTGTTGTGTCATCTGCAAACTTCACTATAATGTTTGTGGGATGAACAGGTATGCAGTCATATGTGTACAATGAATACAAAGTGGGGCTCAACACACAGCCCTGTGGCGAGCCTGTGTTAAGCATGACTGTAGAGGAGGAATGGGGTCCGAGTCTAACAGTCTGTGTTCTGTTTGTTAGGAAGTCCTTAATCCAGCTGCAAGTGTGAGTAGGCAGGCCAAGCTGAAGCAATTTGGTGATGAGAATGTTGGGAATAATTGTATTAAATGCCGAGCTATAGTCAACAAACAACATTCTTACATAGCTCCCCTTGTCTTCTAAATGGCTGAATGCTGAGTGGAGAGCTATAGCAATAGCATCTTCAGTGGATCTGCTCCGCCTGTAGGCAAACTGGTACCGATCAAAGTCTGGGGGGAGACTAGGCAAAAGATGTTTCAATACCATTTTGTCAAAGCACTTCTTAATAATGGGTGTTAATGCTACTGGTTGATAGTCATTCAGACTGCTAATAGTGTGTTTTTTAGGTACAGGAATAATGACTGCAGATTTTAAACACTGTGGAACAACGGCTGCCTTGAGAGACAAGTTAAAAATGTCAGTCAAAACAGAGCATAGCTGATCTGCACGTGCTCTGAGCATCTTTCCTGGCACTCCATCGGGACCAGTAGCCTTTCTTGGGTGAACTGCTCTCAGTGTCTGTCTCACCTCATGATCCTGCAGGATAAGCACATCAGAGCTGGCATTCAATAACATCTGTGGGTCCGGGCGAGGTGTATTTGCCTCAAACCGTGCAAAAAAGCAGTTCAGTTCTTCTGCCAGTGAGGCGCTGATGTCACTGGAAATGATGCTGCTGCCCTTATAGTTTGTGATATAGTTAAAGCCTTGCCATACTCGTCTCGAATCATTATCAGAAAAATAGTCCTCGACTTTCTTCTTGTGGGTCTGTTTAGCCTCCTTAATGCCTTTCTTCAGATTAGCCTGGGCGGTGCTATACAGATCTGTATCCCCTGACCTGAAGGCTGTATCACGAGCTCTGAGGAGTGCCTGGACTTCTTTTGTCATCCAGGGCTTCTGGTTAGGAAACATAGCTGCAAACATAGCTGAAACTGGGTTTCTGCACAATTCTGTTAGCAGCCAGACAGACTAACAGACAACCACCCGCAAAGCCCCATTACCTCTTTGGCTTAGGTAATAAGGAAAAGCAGGAATAAGGCACAGAGAAAAGAAAGTCAGAATAAAGAGATCTTATTGAGAGGCCTGCTGAGTCCTGAGTCCTCTGCGCCTGCTGGAAAGAACTAAAGAACTGAATGACTCTGGCGATAAGGGACATTCTGAGTCTGTTTGTGGAGCAGTTACAATGCAGCTGCCTGCCACTGAACGCACACAGCCTTGTCCTTTCAAGTGATTAGAGGGAGGCATAGATTGTCCATGAAATTTCAGAACAGAAAATCTTCGTAGTCCCCCATGACAGCCTCCAGTCATCCCCAGGTGTCACCAGGGTGACACACCAGGTTGGGAACAAGAGTTCTTACTTATAGGCATGGTTGTTAAAGTGAATCTATGTGGGGAATCATGCCCCAATACCAATAGATATAAATTACATTAGCCTTGGCTAAGTCTTGGTTGCTCTGTTTTGAATATATAAATATAAATTATTCTTATTTAAAATGCCAAAAATGCAGGTAACTGGACGCCTCCCACTTGAGGTGTTTCAGGCACGTCCCACTGGGAGGAGACCCCGGGGCAGACCCAGGACTCAGTGGAGAGACTATGTCTCCCAGCTGGTCTGGGAACGCCTTGGTATCCTCTCTGAAGAGCTGGAGCAGGTGGCTAGGGAGAGGGAAGTCTGGGCTTCTCTGCTTGAACTGCTGCCTCCGCGACCCGGACCTCCGGAAAAGCAGTAGAAGATGGATGGATGGATGGGCAGGTAACTATCATAATGTGGAAAGCCATCTTTTCTATCTCACTGCAACTTTGAGCCAACCCAGCTTAAAGCATTACCATGATACAATACTATGAGGTGAAAAGTGCTGAAGGTTTTTTTCTGAAGAAATTTATTTTTCATTTTCCATAGATCACCATATTCTGAATGGTATGCATGTGCTGAATTTACTTTTAAAAAGCTTTAAAAGGTGCAGGCCACTTCACTTCTGCCAGCCCACGTTGTGAAGTTTATTCCATTAAAATTTAAAATACATAGTAAATGGTAGGGCCACATAAAATATTCTTTGTTTGTTTTTAATTTAGTGATTTAGTTAATCTGAAGAAGAGTGAAGCGACTTCTTTCCTGAAAGCTGCTGAGCTTGAGGGCTCAACAGTGAAGACCAGAAGAGACACAGAGTGAGTCTATGAAATTTCCTCTCTACTGACAGTAACAACACATAAAGAAAGTGGTTGCGTTGTAATGGCTAGTTCAAAACTAATAGCTCCTGTATTACAGGCCCCATGTTCCTACAGAACCAGCAAAACAGATTATACTGAAAAGTGCATCACAAAAGGAGCCAAATGTAGAGGGCTTAAATGACTTGGCTGCATTTCATCCAGATGCACATGTAGAAGTGGAGCCAATGGTCTCAGCAGATGCGAATGTGGAAAAACCCACTGCAGAAACCTCTGTGGTGGTGCCCACAGCTGGTGTCGAAGGTACTATCAAAGATCCTGTTGCGCCCATAGTTGAACTTACACATTATTACACATTACACATTACTTACACATTACACTTACCTTTACTCAACACAGAGCCAGCAGATTCAGCAAAATTAGAGAATCCAGGAGCAGATAATACTGTCCAACCAACTATTGTGACACAAGGAGACGAGGCTGCAGATAGAAGTTGTGAGACTTTTGATCCAGAAAAAGGTGCAGAAGAAAAGAGTGGTGACTCTGCTACTGAGTCAGACCCTGAGAGCAGAGGAGACCATATGTCAGAGTTGAAGATCAAAGATGCTGTTGACGCTGCAACTACTTCATGTGCTGAAGGCGTTGAGGATTATGTAGTTCAAAGAGCCATTAAACTGGCAGATGTATTAGAAGTGGAGGCACTGGAGGCTGAATCTGCTTCCAAACCTGTGGAAGAACCAGAAGAGCCACCTTCTGAGGAGTCAAAACTGGAGCAACAATGTGATGAGAACACGTGAGTAAGCTTTCATCTAAAAGATCAATGAGTGTCTACATATACAGTGGTGTGAAAAAAGTATTTGCCCCTTCCTGATTTCTCATTTTTTTTGTGTTTGTCACACTTAAATGTTTCAGATCATCAAACAAATTTAAATATTAGACAAAGATAACACAAGTAAAGACAAAATGCAGTTTTTAAATGAAGCTGTTTATTATTAAGGGTAAAAAAAAAAAAATCCAAACCTACATGGCCCTGTGTGAAAAAGTGATTCCCCCCTTCTCCCGTTAAAACATAAATTAATTGTGATTTATCATATCTTTGGAAAGCTGAGTTCAATTCATCTAGCCACACCCAGGCCTGATTACTGCCACACCTGTTCTCAATCAAGAAATCACTTAAATAGGACCTACCTGACAAAGTGAAGTAGACCAAAAGATCCTCAAAAGCTAGACATCATGCTACGATCCAAAGAAATTCAGAAACAAATGAGAAACAAAGACATTGAGATCTATCAGTCTGGAAAAGGTTATAAAGCGATTTCTAAAGCTTTGAGACTCCAGCGACCCACAGTAAGAGCCATTATCCACAAATGGCGAAAACATGGAACAGTGGTGAACCTTCCCAAGTGTCATGATTCAATAACCAGAGGCTCAAACACAGGGCGTACAACTCCGGAAGAGCACTCAGACTCAGGGTAAAGGTTAAACATAATTTTATTACAGGCAAAAACATGGAACAGTGGTGAACCTTCCCAGGTATCATGATTCAATAACCAGAGGCTCAAACGCAGGGCGTAGAACTCTGGAAGAGTACTCAGACTCAGGGTAAAAGTTAAACATAACTTTATTACAAAAACACAAAATGACACCACAAATAATTTAGAGAAACAAAAACTCTAAAGGCACATTGGGAGAGCACACAGCCTGTAAACAGAGAGAGAAGAGAGGAAAAATTAGTAAGGGACGGTGAGGATATGAACTCACTAACAGAGGGAAGAGGAGACTTACTGTACAAACTGAGCAGAGGTCCTGGCAGTGAGACCCAGCATGCAGGGGAATAATTGTAGGCAAGGACGGAACCTGAGACGCCAGCAGGACTGAGGGATGGCGAAGGGAGAAAGGGAGCTCTAGGTTGACTGGGTGGAGCAGGAGTAGACAAGACGAGATAGTGGAATGGAGGAGGAGACCAGACGAGATGGTGGAGAGGCAGGTGTAGGCCAGATGAGATGGTGGAAGGGCAGGTGAGCGTGCACAGCCCCGGAGAGACACACCACTGCGATGGCAGCAACCTGAGAGGAAGAGGAGAACATGGTCCGCAAATAGTCACAGCTTAACATAGAAAACAATTCAGTCTCAGTTGCAGCAGCAATACCCAATGGTCCAGCGAAGTAGCACTCGCAGACTGGCTCCTTTTAAAGCTGGCAGGTGAGGAAGCAGCAGGTGTGCCCAATCACACAGGTGCACGTAATCAGCTCTGTAGCCGGGAAGTAGACAAAGGGAAAACACACAGGAGAGGGTGGGAGCACGCTCGCCAGATTACACCAGGAGTGGCCAGCCAACCAAAATTATCCCAAGAACACAGCAACGACTCATCCAAGAGGTCACAAAAGATCCCACAACAACATCTAAAGAACTGCAGGCCTCATTTGCCTCAGTTAAGGTCGGTGTTCATGACTACACCATAAGAAAGAGACTGAGAAAACAAAAATGGCCTGCATGGCAGAGTTCCAAGATGAAAACCACTGCTGAGCAAAAAGAACATAAAAGCTCGTCTCAGTTTTGCCAAAAAACATCTTGATGATCCCCAAGACTTTTGGGAAAGTACTCTGTGGACTGATGAGACAAAAGTTGAACTTTTTGGAAGGTGTGTGTCCCATTAAATCTGATATAAAAGTAACACAGCATTTCAGAAAAGGAATATCATACCAACAGTAAAAAATGGTGGTGGTAGTGTAATGGTCTGGGGCTGTTTTGCTGCTTCAGGACCTGGAAGACTTGCTGTTGTAAATGGAACCATGAATTCTGCTGTCTACCAAAAAATCCTGAAGGAGGATGTCTGGCCATCTGTTCGTGACCTCAAGCTGAAGCGCAGTTGTGTTCTGCAGCAGGACAATGATCTCAAACACACCAGCAAGTCCATCTCTGAATGGCTTAAGAAAAACAAAATGAAGACTTTGGAGTGGCCTAGTCAAAGTCCTGACCTGAATCCAATTGCGATGCTGTGGCATGACCTTAAAAAGGCGGTTCATGCTCGAAAATCCTCCAATGTGGCTGAATTACAACAATTCTGCAAAGATGAATGTGCCAAAATTCCTCCATGGTGCTGTAAAAGACTCATTGCCAGTTATCATAAATACTTGATTGCAGTTGTTGCTGCTAAGGGTGGCCCAACGAGCTATTAGGATTAAGGGGCAATCATTTTTTCACACAGGACCATATAGGTTTGTATTTTTTTTTTACCCTTAATAATAAACACCTTCATTTAAAAACTGCATTTTGTGTTTACTTGTGTTATTCCCGTCTAACATTTAAATTTGTTTGATGATCTGAAACATTTAAGTGTGACAAACATACAAAAAAAATGAGAAATCAGGAAGGGGGCAAACACTTTTTCACACCACTGTAATATTTTACCTTTTGTTTGAGCAATAAAATGTTTCTTGTTTTCCGATTCTTGTTTTTGTAGTTCTGAAGCAATTCAACAGCCTGTAAATGAATTGATTTCTCCACAAGCTCTCAAGCCCAGGTACGTTTCTGCTACTTCAGACTTACTTCCTGTAAGTCAATGAGAATCAGACCTTCAGTTTTTCATTGTGATAGTGCCAAAGTGAACATCACTCAAAATATTTTTCGCTCTTTTCTTCAGAGATGTTTGTTCTTTCTGCAAACAAGAAATTGACGGAAATGTCAAGCTCAAACTGACTGATCCTTTGCTGACCTGGCATTCTGAGTGTCTGAAGGTTTGTGTTGCCTTACTGTGTATATTGTAGAGAGAAATGAGCAGGCGAGGCGAGGAGCTGGATCAGCACAGACTTTGTTTTCTCTCTATCTGGAGTGGTGGCTCAGTTGGTAGAGCATCCGCCCCACACCCGGGAGGCAGGGGTTCAAATCCCGGCCGGGTCATGGCGAAGACCATATAAAAAGCGGATCTTTCTGCCGTCCAGCTTGGTGCTCAGCAATAATGGAATGGAGGAGGGAAATCTGTGGCGATGCCTTGCATGTCAGCGACCCCTCTGATTCTATATATGGGTGTGTGTGTGATTAACACTGTAGATAAGAGAAACACAATTTCATTCTACTGTACATGATTGGCTGTATGGATTGAATGACAATAAAGGGTGGTTTAAGGTTTAATCAGTCGAGTTGACAAGAATAAGCTGCAGGGCATCTCCCTTTAATGCCTTGCCTAGCGGCCTGGGGGCTCACACCACAATACACATCATATAAAAAGTCTGCATGGCGCATTAGCATAACAGTCCACTGGTGCCATGCTTCTTCCTTCCCCCGGCAGCCAGTGTCTCCACCTCTGCTGTTCTGTCTAGACCGATGTCAGCCTCTCCTCTCCTGGGTCATCATCTCTGGGTGGAGAATGTAACTTCTATGTACCCGCCCCCCCCGCCGAACACCCAGAATGGGCCTTAACCCCCCTGTCCTATGGACTTTAGCCGATGTCCATAGCGGCTGTAACGGGGGGTCGCTGGCTGTGAGGCGCTGCTCTGCTGATGGTGCACTGCGGGAGGCACGTCGGTCTGTGGGGGGACAATGGGGGGGGGGGACACATCCTCATAAAGAATTTGTGCTCCTGCTGATGAGTCATTTACCTGAGGAGCCCCCAACGGGGGCTAGTGTCGGCAGTGCCCAACCGTGGATGACCGCATGCAGCCCAAATTTTGTGACCGTGCCGCCTGCCCATGATCTGAACGCGTTGAAAAGTGCATGCGCAAGACTGAACATCCCATTCACAAGGTGGCGATATTGGCACAGCATACCAAGAAAAAGTAGACGAAGAAGACAACGAGGAAGTGGAAGATGAGAATAAACATACATGAATCATACATAAATACTTCAGCAGCAGTAACATCTTCATGGAAAAGGAATGAAAACTGGGAAGTCAAGCAGCAGAAGGCAAGCAGCGTTTCTTCGTTGGTGAAAATCCTGGCACGTCTGTGCATTGGCGCTACCTATCGGGCGGGAGTGAAACTACAAATGACGGTTGTGCGCATGCGTCAACCGCTTGGCCTGGGTAGATGAAAAAAGTGAGCATGAACAGCGCCACGTGAGTGCCGGGCTCATCCAAAGCACACGCGGACTAAAGTGGACTAGAGGGGAAGTGCAGCATGAATTAATGCTTTACCTGCAAGAACTCATAATTCCCTATTATCCAACCAGAGCTTTGCACTCCCAAAATTCCAAACTACTTGTGGTCCCCAAGGTCTCCAGAAGTAGAGTGGGAGGTAGAGCTTTCACTTATCAAGCTCCCCTCCTGTGGAACCGTCTCCCCAATTCAGTTTGGGAGGCAGACACTCTCTCTGTCATGAACCGAGCCTGTGTTCTCCTGCGGGTTCGGTTCTGACCGTTCTTGGTCTTAGGTCATGTTTTGTTTTTTCACCTGTGTGCCTATTTCTGTGCTTGGCCGCTGCTCTGGCCGGCGATTGTTAGGCAGCTGTTTGACCCACTTCTGGGTGGGCGCTGTCTAGCGTTTGCCGGTCTGACCACGCCCCTCTCTCTCTGACAGGCTGTTAGCCCCGGTAATTATCTTTCCTGCGCCTCGCCCAGGTGTTCCCAATTTGTTAGGCCAGCGGTGTTTGTACATAAGCAGCTTTTTGCTAGTCAAACACCGCTGGACCATTATACGAGTCACATGATCGTTTGCCTTCATGTGCCCGTCACGTCTTGAAGGATTTGTTGTTCGTGCCCATGGGAGAATTGGACTTTTTGGACTGCTTCTGCCCATGAGTAAATTGTATAGTGTTTCTCTGTGCGGTTAGCTGCTACGCTTATCTGGTAGTGGTTCTCCCTGCAGCCTAACTGCTACGCTTAGGCCGTTGCCCAGTTTGCTTCCCTGTGACAGTAGAGCTTCCTAAAGTCTTCCTCGCTCTCCCAAGCTCATGTGTGTTATTTTGTATTGTTTTCCTGTGGCCATGGTGCACGGTGGTCTGCCCGCTGTACGCTCCTGCGTCAGCCTGTTGTGTACATCTGTCTCAAACTGTAAGTCTTTATTTTTGGAACTGTGTTTTGTCAATAAATGTGTGTTTGGTGATAACCCTGTGCGTAAATCCATCCATCTTTCTCCTCCTCCCTGTGCAGTGGAAAAGTGCACGGACAGTTTATGACACTCTCTTTATTTAAGAGTAAGCTGAAATCCTTTCTCTTTGATAAAGCTTGTAGTTAAAACTGCTTTGTCCGCTCTAAATGTTACCGCTGCCAGGCCTTCACCTGTATGTGAAGCCTAACCCGGCTTGATACCGGCAGGTCTGGCTGTGAATGTTAATGTTGTAATTACTATGTTTGTCTTGAATGTAGCTACTGCCAGGCCTCCTACTTTTCTACCTCTTTTTTTCAACCCAGCCGGTCGAGGCAGATGACTGTCCTCTCTGAGCTATGGTTCCACTCGAGGCTTCTGCCCGTTAAAGGGAAGTTTTTCCTCACCTGTGCCGCTGCAGTGCTTGCCCTTAGGGGTCTCTGCTGGTTTCTATAGATTTGAGAGTGTGGCCTAAACCCACCCTTTTGTAAAGTTCCTTCAGACAGCCCTGTGTTGTGATTTGGCGCTATATAAATAAATTGAATTGAAATTGAATTGAATTGGTTATGTTTACACGGTGTGAGCTGTATGCCACTGAATCTCCACACCCGAGTGACGCAAACCATCACCAGAAGTTCTGGTTTTTCCAAGGGGGAGGTAAATGTGGCATACTGCTAAGTCCACCTTAAGGGCCTCAGACGTGGGAATGCATTCACGTAATGGCGTCGCCATGTCAGGGGTATATTAGGGGACTAATGGCGGGAGACGGTCTCTTTGGTGCGCCGCCTCTAGTAACACACCAGCCTGTACTCCTGTTTGGTTAGCATAATAACATGTTCTGTATGTTCCATGTGCTACCAGCTCTCTTTAATAAAACCATCATTCAGCACAGCCACTGCCTCCGCTGTCCCTCATTCTCAGACATAACAAAGTGAAAGTGATAAAATTAATTTATTGATGAGAAAGCATCAGGGAATGGGCAAATATTATGAAAGCAGAACTGGAAATGTGGGGTGGACTGGAATGCGGAAGTACGTTACCCTACATTGTGCAAGAGGTCCAAGAGGTCCATTCTATTATTCTTTTCCCAGTATGACACAGGTGCCTGGACTGTAAGCATAGCTTAGTGATGTGAATTAGTATGACCAGGGATTTTAGGGCTCGTTTTTGTAAACTTTAGACTTGCTTGTTCATTAATTCACAGTTGATTATATATCTCACACAATTCTGTCTTATTTTGTTATATTTTGGCAGTGTTTGTTAGTATTTTACTTAGTTTGACGACTGAAGCTAAAAGCTAATGCTAGCTTGGTGTCGGCATCAAACTGAGATCTCAGAGAAATGACAAACAATGTTTTGACCAAATGCATGTATTTCATTAACTTCTCTTGAAACTGTATCAACACGTGGAAAAAGTGCTTAATAGGGGCACTGTAAATTATGTTATATTTATTTATTTCATTAATACTAGCATTTCACTGTGTTTTTCCAGTGTGGCATTTGTGCAGTGGCTCTTGATCTGATGACTCCCATGTTCCTGCATAAGAAGGTGATCCTGTGTGGTGACTGCTTTGAAAAAGCTTGGCTCTGAAGCCTGCTGGAACAAACGAGTCCGCTCAAAGGAAACCTTCATAACTTTGCTGCAAAGACTATTTCCATTTACTGACCATTTAGAGGCTTATTATACTGCACATTTTTTACCATCAAGAAATAATTGTTTGTTTTGTTTTACTTCTATTAATCCTAGAGGGTATATTCAAGGGCATCCACAGTACAGTGCAAATCCTTTCATCATTCATACACATTAACACCTGGGTCAACAGAGAGAGGGCCTGCTGGCTGGTGGATATGAACCCAGGACCTTGTTATTGTGAGGCAGTAGTGCTAACCACTACAACATCATGCTGCCATTATTAATAATTCATTATTAATTAGGGCTTGCCTGTATTAAAAGTGGACTTGTGCTTTACTTTTAGACTCAGACTTGATAGCTTGCATCTTGTACTGGGTCTGGATGCAACCCCCTCTGTTTTTAAAAGAAGCTATTTTAGCTCTCCTTTCTTTAAACCAGGGGTCACCAACCTTTTTGAAACTCAGAGCTACTTCAAGGGTACTGGGTACTACAGAGGGCTACCAGTTTTATACACATGAAAAAAGTTTCACCATTTTAAGTTTATATATTATTATTATTATTAATGATTACTGTTATTCATCTATGTAAAGACACTGATCACTTTAATAAATTCCCATAATAATTATTAAAATGATTTAACAAGGTAGGAAATGGATACATTTTAATTTTAACATACACTTTATTTTTAATTTCTGTAAATGTCTCATTTTCAAATGATCACTTCTACAACATTTTGTAGGAAATCTGCATGTCCCATTTTTAACAAAGTGTGAACCATGTTTGTACAAATTATCAATTACACGAGACTACAAAAATCAACTCTGAATTGTATGACATTTTGTAATAATCACCAAATCTACAGGATTTTAATAAAATCATACCTCTCACACTTTATGAAAATATTTGAAACAACTTTTTAATATTTATATTTAATCTTACCATGCCACTACCATGTTGCCACTTACATCATCTGGTATCTGTCAGTCAGTGAGAAGCCTGGCATTGCATGCTGTTCACCAGTGTGCTGTAATCTGGGGTGTAACTTGACACTGCAACTCTGAGTGAGTCTTGCAGGTGTGCATCAGTGAGTCGTGTTTTGTGTTTGTTTTTGATCAAGTTCATGTCAGAAAAGGTTGATTCACAGAGATAGGTTGAACCAGACAGGCTGGCAACCTTCATAGCTGCTGTGCATATACCATTGTACTTTTCTGTGTCCATAACGCACCAAAAGTTTGGTGTAGCCTGGTAGACTTTAGGTGGAGGTCGTTTTGCAGTGTTACAATTGAATCGGTGAATTCCAAAAGGGCCCAAGTCCACACTTTTTCAAAACCCAGATATTACATGTTTAATGAACTTTAAGAGACAAGCTATCTGATTATGTGCAAAAACGTCCCAAGTCAACTTTAATGCATTGACTATTCACAGCATTGTTTATGCATTGAGTGCAAGAGAGACCGAAGTCCAGGACTTGGGCCCTTCCTGCATGGATTAAAGTAGAACTGAACCCACCTTTTGGCGCAAAAAGTAGAATAGCAGATTAATTCCTTATTACCTATTGTATTTTTCAACACATAAAAGAAATTTTTAGACCGTGCGATGGCCAAGCTATAAGCCGATAAACTTTTGCCTCTGGCTGGCAGTGCCAAACAAACCGGAAGTAGTGCAGACGACGCTGCGTGACGTCACGAGTGTGATCCCTAAACAAAACAACAATGGCAGATGATAGCAGTTCCAGCAGTCAAGAAAACCAGAGTTTTCAGAGTGAAGAGGCATTCAGGATCGGTGACGAGACAGAGGAGGATGCAGGAGTGTGGCAGGTGGCAGGCGTGCACAAGGGCGAGCCCGGGAGACAGAGACCTAATGCACCTGTGACAGCAGCTGGCAGACGGCGATGCAGAGGCGAGGTCCGCCGCTGGGGAATACAGTGATCCCTCACTTATGGCGTTTAATGAGGACCAGAACCGACCGCGAAAAGTGAAAAACCGCGAAGTAGCGTCACCCCCCCACCCCAAGGGCGTCACAAGCACTATTTTGCACAAAAAGGCACAAGAGAACAGCGAAAAGTGCCACTAAGCAACACGAGCGATAAAGAAGGCGCTCTGCAGGGAGCGAAGCTGGGTAAAACGTCTCGGCCAATCAGCTTGCGAGGTAAAACGTCTCGGCCAATCAGCTTGCGAGATTCCCGAGCGGTGAAGAGGTGGGCGGAGAGGTGGATTTTGAGTTGTGCGGGCTCTCCGTGTTGATACCTGATGGTCCATCAGATTGGCTGAGACGTTTTACTTCGCAAGCTGATTGGCCGAGACGTTTTACCCAGCTTCTCTCCCTGCAGGAATATGTCATGCAAAAATATGTCTGCTCAGGTCACATCCAGATTCTGCCTTCTAAAGCCATCGTGCAGGGTTGTTACATACCCAGAGGAGCCACTCTACAGCGAGCAACTTGGTGTAAAGGCAGCTAAAGTAAAGGATGTTCAGAAATTGGCGAAATATCTTTCACCAGAGGCTCAGCAGTTCCTCAGTAATTTAACAGTTTGTGATGCTAGACGTGAAGATGAGTCTGACTTTGACGATTAGTTACCAGTAGATGGACCTCTATGTTAATCTGCCCACTTTTAGATGAAAATCTCATTTGCTGGCAGTTATCAAAACAATAGTTTGGATATAAAGTGATCATAAAAGGTGTTCAAAACATGGCATAATTAAAAAAAAACGTTTTCAACATGTGAGAAATAGATGTTATGCGCTTCTTTTCATATGTTCTTATTGTTTAATTCAAGAAGGGCCCAAGTCCAGGTACTTTAGTTTGCCAATCCTCTGAAATTAAAAAAAGTGAAATGCTTCATATTATAGCATTTCTAAGCTATGGCCTTGTGCTATATCTGAGTAAAGTATGAACCATCTGGCATAGACTACCTTTGAGATATGCAATTTATTTGATTTCCTGCAAAAACATATTTCTTGGACTTGGGCTCCTTTTGAATTCACCGATTCAATTTCAATCTCCACCTGTCCAGCATCCAAGCTGAATGTTGCACTTAGGTGTTCAGCAGTGCATGTTAGAGTATCTCACAAAAGTGAGTACACCCCTCACATTTTTCTAAATATTTTATTATATCTTTTCATGGTACAACACTGAAGATATGACACTTTGATACAATGTAAAGTAGTCAGTGTACAGCTTGTATAACAGTGTAAATTTGCTGTTCCCTCAAAATAACTCAACACACAGCCATTAATGTCTGAACCACTGGCAACAAAAGTGAGTACACCCCTAAGTGAAAATGTCCAAATTGTGCCCAATTAGCCATTTTCCCTCCCTTGTGTCATGTGACTCGTTAGTGTTACAAGGTCTCAGGTGTGAATGGGGAGCAGGTGTGTTAAATTTGGTGTTATCGCTCTCACACTCTCTCATACTGGTCACTGGAAGTTCAACATGGTACCTCATGGCAAAGAACTCTCTGAAGATCTGAAAAAAGAATTGTTGCTCTACATAAAGATGACCTAGGCTATAAGAAGATTGCCAACATCTTCAATCTTAGCTGCAGCACAGTGGCCAAGACCATACAGCGGTTTAACAGGACAGGTTCCACTCAGAACAGGCCTCGCCATTGTTGACCAAAGAAGCTGAGTGCACATGCTCAGCGTCATAGCCAGAGGTTGTCTTTTGAAAATAGATGTATGATTGCTGCCAGCATTGCTGCAGAGGTTGAAGAGGTGGGGGGTCAGCTTGTCAGTGCTCAGACCATACGCCGCACACTGCATCAAGTTAGTCTGCATGGTTGTCGTCCCAGAAGGAAGCCCCTTTTAAAGTTGATGCACAAGAAATCCCGCTAACAGTTTGCTGAAAACAAGCAGACTAAGGACATAGATTACTGGAACCATGTCCTGTGGTCTGATGAGACCAAGATAAACTTATTTGGTTCAGATGGTGTCAAGCGTGTGTGGCTACAACCAGGTGAGAAGTACAAGTGTGTCTTGAATTATGGTGGCCACACAAAATATTGGCACAATTTGGACATTTTCATTTAGGGGTGTACTCACTTTTGTTGCCAGTGGTATAGACACAAATGGCTGTGTATTGAGTTATTTTGAGGGAACAGCAAATATACACTCTTATACAAGCTGTACACTGACTGCTTTACATTGTGTCAAAGTGCCATATCTTCAATGTTGTCTCATGAAAAGATATAATAAAATATTTAGAAAAATGTGAGAGGTGTACTCACTTTTGTGAGATACTGTATGTCCACTTGCATGAAAGGATTGGAAATGAATGGCGCACATGGCTCAAGCTGATCAAAGTCACAAAACTTCTCAAACTCTTGCCCAAGTCTGTTTATCACTTGAGAGTAATTTTCTGCAACTTTGTCAGTCTCAAATGCAGAAGCATTGTCTTTCAGCACTGACTGCAACAGTCTTACCTTCGCCTTACAGCTCACAGTTCAAAAAGCTTAGTTTCCCGGTGGACTTCCGGTTGAGCATGTGAGCATGCTAGACGTCCTCCTCGTAGCTCCTGCACAATTTGATTTTTAAAGGTACATTTGCAAACTCCTTCAACAATTATTTCCGTTCCTCCACTACTAAAGACTCCAGGGACTGCTACCATGTCAAAGGCAGGTCAAAAAACAAAGGATATGTCATCTTTTTTGATGGCTAACTCCGCAGCTAAGTCAGCTAGCCAACCTGCACAGCTTCTCTCGTCTCCCTCATTAGCAGAGTCAGTCATTGCTGACTTTCAGGCCGCTATTGAAAAACTAAGGAAGGAAAATCTTGAGTCGCTGGCAAATTTTCAGAAAGAATGTGGGGCAGCTATTTCAGCTCTGCAGCAAGTTGTTGATGAACACCAGAGAAAAATTCGAGACATGGAGGAATCCCTCACCGACACCTGTGACAGTCTCACGGGGCTAGACGGTGACTCGGCTTACAAAGGAAAATGAGGCAATTAAGAAACAACTGGACTACTTGAGCAATTACACACGGAGAGAGAATATCCACATTATTGGCTTACCAGAGTCTGCGTAGTTGTCCGATCCAACTAATCTTATTAGTGGTCTCCTTCGTGAAGTTTTTGGTCCAACTGCTTTTGAGATGCCAATTATCATTGACGGTGTCCACTGGACTGCTGCACCCAGACCTTCAGCGGCAGGGGACAGGCCAAGGCCACTTCTGGTCCAGATGCACAGCTACAGAGTCCGAGAGCTAATACTGCATCTTGCCAGCCACCACGATGGACTGATTTTGTACCAAGGCAAGCGGATTCACTTCTTCTCATTCTCCTCAGACGTCAGCCCGGAGGTGGCCCGGCTCCGCTTCTCCTGCAACACAGTGAAGCGCAGGCTCCATCAAGCTAACATCTCTTTTCGTCTTTATCACCCCGCTCATCTGGCTTTCTTGTGGAACAATGATCGGGCCAGCTTTACAAGCCATTCAGAAGCGCTTGAGTTCATTAACGAACATATACCAACTTTAATAACTGCTGCAGATGACTGACTCTCAGGTACTCCAAATACTTTTTACACCATAAGTTCAAAGTGTTTTGAGCCTAAGAGTTATTGTTAAATGTTAAATATATTAAGCTTTAGTGCTCTGATTGTTCATATGATTTTATTGCACATTTTATTGTAATGGTGTCCCTCAATAATTACAGCAACTGGAATATTGATAACGTGCTGCCAATTATCCCGAATTATTTGGGGTTTGGACTATTTAGAGATTTTTCACCTCCTCTCTTTCTCTAATTCATAACTATTATGGGATCGTCTTTGAGGGTGTCCTTGCTTCATTTTTAGTTTTCCTCTCCCCATTGTTCTTAATCGTTTTTTTCCCCTTTTTTTCCCCTTATTGTGCTTCTTGTATAATTATTTTGTTTGATCACCAGGATGACTTGTAACTCAGTCAAGTTTTCTTCCCTGATTCTTTTTTTTAATTTCTCTATAATTGTTTGTATTTTCTGTTACTATTCATAGATTTGCATGAGTTTGCATCCTTTTTTTTAAAAAAAAAAAATATTATTCAGCAGGATGCTGTTAAGCATACGTCCTACCATGCACAAGCATACAGCTATTGTGTTTTACAGGGTGGGTCACTTTCACCTCACTGAAGGAGGTGAATGGCTTGGAGATTCTATTTTTGTTGTTTTTTTTGTCACTTCTTTGAATGTGTGTGTTTGCGCGCATGCGCACTTGTGCATGTATGTGTCCCCCCACCCCCCCAAAAAAACCCCACCAATCCCCGGTTGTTATTCTTGCTTTTCCCTGGTGAGAGGCAAAAATGTTAATTAGCAACCCTGTAAGTAACTTGTATACAAATTTTATCAGCTGGAATGAAAATGATCTATATAATCCTGTGAAACGAAAGTGAGTTCTTGACCATCTTCATCATCTGAATGTGGGCATTGCCTTTTTGCAGGAGACGCACCTTCACACTCTTGACCACTTTAGGATCAGGAAAGAATGGGTGGGGCAGCTCTTCCATTCAAACTTCCACTCCAAAAGCAGAGGTACTGCTATCCTCATCCATAAAGATGTTCCCTTTCTCATCTCCAACTCTATTTTAGACCCTAATGGTCATTACGTTATGGTCTTTGGTACCCTTTATAATGTTGCCCTTGCACTTGTTAACATTTATGCTCCGAACTGGGATGATGTCAGTTTTTTTAACCATCTTTTCAGCTCCATCCCAAAGTTAGACAGACACCACCTAATTCTTGGTGGTGACTTTAACCTAGTTTTAGATCCTAGCCTCGACCATTCTTCTAATAAACCCTGTCCCATCTCAAAATCATCTGAAGCAATTAAATTATTTATGAATGATCATGAATATGTTGACCATTGGCGCTTTAAATTGCCATCCTCAAAATCCTATTCTTTCTTTTCACCTGTACATAATTCTTTTTCCCAAATAGATTATTTTCTTATTGATGCCTTTTTACTTGGCTCAATGGAAGTCTGTGACTATGAAGGTATTGTTATCTCAGACCACGGACCCCTTAAACTTCAGCTTGCTATATAGGAAAATATGTCACCTAGACCCTGGCGCTTCAATCCTCTTCTTCTTTCAGACCCTAATTTTGTATCTTATTTAATAGACAAAATTGATTTATTTCTTGAAACTAATTCTATTTTGGACACTTCAGCATCTATTCGCTGGGAAGTGTTAAAGGCTTATTTACGTGGACCAATAATCTCCTTTACTCCTCACACTAACAAGCATCGCAAAAGTAAAATTTCTGAGCTTACCTCCTCTATTCTCTACCTGGATCATCAGTATGCAATAAGCCCCACACTGGGGCTCCTTAAAGAACGGACAATCTTAAAGACTGAATCTGACATCTTAACAACTCAACGTGCAAAGGAATCTCTTCTTAAATCTCAGCAAAAAATATTTGAAGATGGGGATAAACCTACCAGGCTCCTAGCTCAATAACTTCGCAAAAAAGCTGCTTCAAGAATTATTTTGGCAATTAAAACTTCCTCTGGCCCAACTACCTCAGACCACAGACTTATCAATAATGAGTTTAAAAGTTTTTACTCTAAGTTATATACGTATATCTGATTCTCAACGTGACCCAAATCTATTTACTAACTTTTTTTTTACTAACTAACAATTTGAACATTCCTCAACTTAATCCATATGATGTTGCATCACTTGAAGAAGTGGTCACCCCTGAAACAATAAAAACTTCAGTCTTATTTTTGAGTGGGAAGACTACGGGGCCTGATGGCTTCCCAGCTGAATTCTATAAGAAATTTTGTAACAAGCTCGTACCTCTCCTACACCCCATGTATATGGAGTCATTTCAGGTAAAAGCACTTCCCCCAATTTTTTATCAAGCCATCATTTCACTTTTATTAAAAAAGGATAAAGACCCCCTGTACTGCTCTTCTTATTGACCAATAAGCCTTCTTAATGAGGACTTCAAAATTCTGGCCAAAGCTCCTGGTCAGAGTTTAGAATTAATCCTCCCTTCTATTATCTCTGACGATCAGACTGGCTTCATCCGTAACAGACAGTTATTTTCTAATGTGCGCAGACTACTCAACATTTTACACACTCCCTCTGTGCACTCTGCTCATGAGGCTGTTATTTCACTTGATGCGGAAAAGGCCTTTGACCATGTCGAGTGGGATTACCTCTTCTTCACATTGGGCAAATTTGGCTTTGGCCCTAATTTCATCTCATGGGTTAAGCTGTTATATGCATCACTTGTGGCCTCCATTCTTACCCACCAGCTAGTGTCTGACTATTTCCACTTACATACAGGAACGAGACAAGGGTGCCCTTTGAGCCCCCTCTTGTTTGCTATTGCTATAGAACCTCTTGCTATAGCATTGAGACAACACAATAGGATAAAGGGAATTGTCCAGGGTGGTCAGGTACATACAGTCTCTCTTTATGCGGATGACCTCCTTTATTTTATCACAAACCCTACCACGACTCTCCCCCATGTCTTTTCGACACTCAGTGCTTTTGGAGCCATTTCTGGCCATAAACTTAATTTGCAGAAAAGTGAGTATTTCTCTCTAACTTCTGCCTCCCCTCGCCTAATCAATGTACCTTTTAAAATTGAGAAGGATTCTTTTCATTACCTTGGCCTAACTATTACTAGGCCATATTCAAAACTTTTCCAAGCTAATTTCACCCCCCCTTCTTGAACGCTATTAATCCGACTTTGTAAGATGGGCTGCCCTTCCGCTTTCTTTAATTGGCAAACTTAATTCAGTGAAAATGAATACCCTCCCCAAATTTCTTTACCTGTTTTAATGTCTTCTTATTTTCATCCCGCGCTCATTTTTTAAAACACTGTAACAATTAATCTCTGCTTTTATTTTGGGGGGAAGACCAGCAAGGATACGTAAAGAATTTCTTGAGAGGCCTAAACATCTGGGAGGTCTTTTCTCCCCTAATTTTCAATACTACTATTGGGCTGCTAATCTGAGTAACATGTCTTTCTGGCTTCTTCCTCCAAATAACACAAACTGTCCCGCCTGGGTTAACATTGAGGCCTCACTGTGTTGTCCCTACTCTCTGGTGGCTCTCCTCGGAGCGTCGCTTCCTCTTCCGGTCTCCATTTCCAAAAAGAACGTGGTAGTGTGACATTCGTTAAAGATCTTGAGGCAGTTTAAGTTGACCCTTGGTATACATGGCATTTCTCTATCCTCCCCTATTCTGGATAACCCCTTATTCCCTCCTGCCACTCATTCCTCTTCTTTTGTTAGCTGGGCTGCCAGGGGCATACAGAATCTCCAACACTTGTACATAGATAATACTTTCGCCAGTTTCACGCAACTTGCAGTCAAATTTAACTTGCCACACAGTCACTTCTTTCAATATCTTCAGATAAGGGACTTGGTCAGAAAGGAGTTTCCCAATTTCCCACTCTATCCACCTGAAACTCACCTGGATCATATCATGACCAAGTGCTTGCAGTCTCAGAGGAGGAGGCTCGCTAAAATATATGAATATACTATTTCAATTAATACACACATTAGCTATCATTAAACAACACTGGGAAGATGAGCTTGGTTTTGACATTGAGGATGATATTTGGGACATGGTCCTTAAACGTGTACACTCTTCATCAATTTGTTCACATCACAGTTTGATCCAGTTTAAAGTATTGCATCGTCTCCATTATTCCAAATCTGCTCTAGCTGAAATATATCCAACCCCCCCCCCCCCCCCCATGTAATAGATGCAAACTAGTGCCTGCAACCCTTTATCATATGTTCTGGGGATGTTCTGAGCTAGATCACTTCTGGTCTTCATTCTTTAGTTTATTCTCTAGAATATTTAAGAAAAATGTCCCTCCTTTTCCCCTGACTGCTATTTTTGGGGTGCCCCCAACAAACACATCTACAACTTTCCAACAGAATAAGGCTCTTGCTTTTGCATCTTTGCTAGCACGACGATTAATATTGTTGAATTGGAAAAACACTGCCCTGCCCACCCACACTTAGCTCATTTATAATACTAGAAAAACACTCAGAGAGCGCAGACCTCCGCCAAGCGCCACAGTTCCCCCCATACAGTGTTTGTGTGTACGTTTTGAGATTCCTTGACCATGAGAATATATGACTAGCAATTGGATTGACAATGATAGGATTAGTGGTTCAGTAGTTATTCAGGAAAATCGCATTTTCCATAATGGCGGTTTTCTTGTGGACGGTGATCCGGATCACCACCAAAATCTAATCATCTGTAGGTTACCCCATTTGTGACAATCTCTGAAAATTTCATGAAAATCCGTCCATAATTTTTTGAGTTATCTTGCTAACAATCAAACAAACAAACAAACAAACAAACAGACAGACAAACCAATGCCGATGAAAACATAACCTCCTTGGCGGAGGTAATTATGTCTAATCTTAAAGTGGAAAAGATTTGATACACTGTAAATGATGCCCTCCATGATTTTCACAGCATTTGGGACTGTCATGCGGTGGCCCTTGCGAGCCGCCATAAGACGGCACAAGACACTGGTGAGTTTGCACAGTTTATTGTCGAACAAAAAGAAACACAAAATAATGAGCCACGGTGGGCTAAAACATACTGCACTACATACAGACGACCATAAGGCAATAAGGAAGCACACTTACGATCATAGCAGTGGGATGGTTAGCGTGCGAACCGAGGGATGCTCGTTCACATCTGACAATGGAGAATTCTTTGACGTCTGAGCCGAGGGATGCTCGATACGTCAGACCATGAAGAAATCTTTGACGAGACTGCCGCGTTTTTCCGTTCCCAGCTGCCCTCTTAAATGGAGGACCGCTGATGAGACGAAATGCAGAGCAGCTGTCAAACCTGACAGCCGGAAGCCCTTCCGAGCGCTGTCACAATAAAGGCTCGGGGAGCCAAAAGGTACACACCGCTGTCAAAATAGGTGAAGATGATGCATGGCTCGAGCGCGGACGAGATCGGCACTCGAACCATGACAGTACCTCCCCCCCAAGGGCGAGCTCCAAGCGCCCAATGACACCCAAGCACCCCCCCGCCCCCAGGGTGGGCGGATGGGGGAACAGGCCTGGAGGGAGAGAACCAGCAACAGAGGAAACACCATAACGACGACCAGGAACACATGTGATAATTACAGAGTAAGGCTGAAAAGAAAAACACAATACTCCATAATGTACAAATGATAATTAGAACAGGGCACAAATGAGGCAATTATAGTGATCCCTCGCTACTTCGCGCTTCACCTTTCGCGCCCTCAGTGCATCGCGGATTTTTCAAAAATATTCATCAAAAATTCAAAGTTGAGAAAAAATGGGCGGGCGCTAGCAGAAGGCAGGGAGACTACATTAGAACATCAGGTATCAACACGGAGAGCCGCACAACTCAAAATCCACCTCTCTGTTCGCTGTTCTCGTGTTGGCTCGGCTCGGGAATCTCGCAAGCTGATTGGCCGAGACTTTTTTTTTCTCCAAAACTTTATTGAGAACAAAGTGAAAGTACAGAATTATGACATAGAAAGCGCCCATACCCAGCAAAGGAAGACCGCATTCATTGTTCTTTATCGCTCGTGTTGCTTAGTCTCGCCGCGTGGAACTTTTCACTGTTCTCTTGTGCCTTTTTGTGCGAAATAGTCTTCCCGTCGAGCCACTACGCCGCCTCCTGCAGCTTCTCCAGCTGCCCTCGACGATGCTGCGCCTCTAGTACCTGACGATGAGGCGTCACCTGAGGAGCAGTAAAGCTCTCATTAACCTGTGCAGTAAATCATCTTCATCTTGAGTTACGTATCTTGTTATAAGAATAAAAGAGTTCTAAAAACATATTTATGTACACTTTATTTACATCTACGTATGTATGTACACTTACACACATACACACACACACACACACGTATCATATGAGAGAGAGAGTGAGAGAATGAACGTACGTATTATTTATGGGTGACGTCATTAGGGGTGACGCTACTTCGCGGTTTTTCACTTTTCGCGGTCGGTTCTGGAACCCATTAACCGCGATAAGTGAGGGATCACTGTACTGAGCATGGTTAACAGAAAACACAATACTCCGTAACACACAGTGAACACACAGAGCAGGAAAAAAAAACACAAGTTAGGCACGTTTCATCCCTCAGACAGGAGAGGGAGAAAAAAAAAAACATGCTAACAAGGACAAATACACTGAGCAGAACTACTACACCGAATGACCTTAACCTCAGTGGGACCACACAACGCATGAGGATGACAACAGGCAGAGTCCAAAAAACAGGAACAGTTCCGGCGGTCTCCCTGCGTCCAATGGCCAAGGGGTGATTAAGGGGAAAAGGAAATGTTCGGGCGGCCTACCCCAGTCCCAGGCCCGGAAAGTCAGAACCTCTGGCGGCTGAACCAGGTTGCCCAGTAGAAAACACAGCTCGTCGGGTGGCTGACCCAGGGCGCCGAACCGGCGATAAAGTTCCTCAGACGGCCGACCCGCATCCCTCAGCCACCAGAGCCGTGGGGAAACAATTGGTGATGGCCTCTCTGGTGGGGGGAAAGACGTGGGAGAGCCGGGCCGAACGTAGAGGAACGAACGGCCCCCGGTGGCGATGAGCTGGGATGGTGATGATGATAAGGGGGGTGATGAAGACGATGAGCCCGCACAACGTCAGGTGGCAGAGGGTCTGCAGCTCCTTCACCGACCTTGACCCATACCGATGCTGCACTCGCATTGGACCCCGATTGGGTCTTGGCTGCACCCATGTTGGACCCTGATTGGGTCGCGACTGCACCCGCATTGGACCCCGATTGGGTCTCGGCTGCACTCGCGTTGGACCCCGATTGGGTCTCGGCTGCACCCGTGTTGGACCCCGATTGGGTCGGCGCAGCACCAGTGATGACCTCCAACCCTGAACCTGGAACCTCCAGCACAGCGACTGAGATTGGCTCCACACCGGTGACTCTGGAAGAAGGCTCAGTAGAAAGGAAAGAACCGGGATCAGAATCACCGGTAGTGACAGAGCCCAGCAAGACGAGCTCAGGTGCAGCGGACGGCTGCCCCTGGTTCGTCTCCCCGAGAGGCAGGCAGAAATGCTCCAAGATAGAAAGAAGAAAAACAAAGTAGAGCACTTGCCTGCACTCGGGTTCTGTCACCGTCCAGGACTTTGCTGATCCAGGCTCAGGACGAAGAAGATCGTCGTCAGGCTCCCACTCGGCCACGGCGGGTTCCGCAGCCGGCATGATGGTTTCTGCAGTCTGAGGACCCTCCGGCGCTAACGTCCACGCCGACGACGTGCACGGCATGGTGGCAGGGGACCCTCGACCCGCTGGCTCGAACTGCTCCTCTGTGGAGACCCGGGGACGCTTCATTGTCGGCGCAGGCTCCACGCTGCAGTCTCCACGCTGCAGTGCGCTCTCCTCCTCTGCCCACGACATGGATGCGGTGCTGAAACCAGGCTCACCAGAACTGCAGGCCCCCACCTCGTCCGGCGACGTAGGCCTGGCGTCGTGGACCGCTCAGCGGAGGGAGACACAGAGGCAGCAGGTTTAATGAGAGCTCGGGGGACTGCGAACCCCGAACTTCGCCCCCAGGAGTCAGACAAGGCAAATCACAACTATGAGGAGAAGAATGAACTTGCACTTGCCTGTTTCCTGGAGGATAGATGGTGCCTGCTGCAGCGGGTGGAGTTCTTCTTTTTCCCCTCTGGATGGTGACGGCAGGCCCCTCGGGAAGACGAGGAGGAGCCGCTCGTGAAGGATTGCTGACGGGCCTCGCCGAATCACGACTCACAGCACTCACAGCAGCCGGAGATGACGTTGAGGAGGAGGGGGCGGCAGCCGAGGCGATCCGGGCACGAGGAGCTGACGGAACAGCTGAGACAGATGACCCGGGGGAGACAACTGCGGGGATTCCCTCCTGTCGTGACGTGGGAGATGCAGCTGACTGGGAGGCTGGGTTCCTCCGATGACCCGGAGCTGGATCCGGACGGGATTCTCGCTGGGGCCTGGTTGTGACACAGCGATGATGTTTGCTGGCTGATGGTGAGGCGAGTGGACCAGGAACACATGGTGCCGGGACTGGACGGGCAACAGGAGCTGAATTCCAAAACATGGAGAGGGGATGCCTCTCCGTCGGCCTCCTGCCTGGATTTCCCTCCAGCCTATGGACCTCCACTCCCGTCGGGGACGCCATACTCAAGGGAGAAGGAGAAGGTTCCTGGAGCGCCTTTTCAATTAACTCTCGCTGAGCCACAATCCATGTTATCCTCTCCTTTCCTTCCAGAAAGGAGGTGAGGTGGTATTTCAATAAGGCCCGCTGGGCGAGGAACAAATAGTCACCTGCCGCTAGAGTGGGCATGAGACGAAGGGCTTCAGCCAGATAGCCGTTGATCTCCTCAAACCACTCAGGGCAATACCCACGCTCGAGGGCGAACATCCTGTTCACAAGCCCGAGCGAAGGGGAAAACTCCAAACCATGGTAAACTCACGGTGACAGGCATCTCAGTTTGGCGGCAGTCTACTGTCATGCGGTGGCCCTCGCGAGCCACCATAAGACGCCACAAGACACTGGTGAGTTTGCACAGTTTATTGTCGAACAAAAAGAAAC
The DNA here is from genome assembly GCA_020510985.1 of Pholidichthys leucotaenia. Taxonomy (NCBI): domain Eukaryota; kingdom Metazoa; phylum Chordata; class Actinopteri; order Cichliformes; family Pholidichthyidae; genus Pholidichthys; species Pholidichthys leucotaenia. Next base: position 228,640,958 of record CM035839.1, on the reverse strand, counting down.
ACAAAATGAGCCACGGTGGGCTAAAACATACTACACTACATACAGACGACCATAAGGCAGTAAGGAAGCACACTTACGATCATAGCAGTGGGATGGCCAGCGTGCGAACCGAGGGATGCTCGTTCACGTCTGACAATGGAGAATTCTTTGACGTCTGAGCCGAGGGATGCTCGATGCATCAGACCATGAAGAAATCTTTGACGAGACTGCCACGTTTTTCCGTTCCCAGCTGCCCTCTTAAATGGAGGACCGCTGATGAGACGAAATGCAGAGCAGCTGTCAAGCCTGACAGCCGGAAGCCCCTCCGAGCACTGTCACAATAAAGGCTCGGGGAGCCAAAAGGTACACACCGCTGTCAAAATAGGTGAAGATGATGCATGGCTCGAGCACGGACGAGATCAGCGCTCGAACCATGACAGGGACAGCTTTATAAACCTTGTGAAGGAGCTGGATGGTCTACAATTAGACTGAAAGACATTCAGCAGTCTGTTTATTCTGATATGCTCTGGTTGACAATATTTCATCTTTGTTTATGCAACTGGCGACCCTTCCATATGTGTCCTGTCTTACGTGGTGTTGATTGCTTTTATGAATGAGTGGAGTGTACAGGGGTTTTGTTTTTAGTCATTTTTTTCTTTAATGTTATTATTTTTTTTTTTATCTTCTTCTTTTTTTTGTTCAGGGTTTACCAGTGTTTGGGGTGTTGATATATTGTGGATTCTTTGTTTTATATTCAGGCTGTATGTTTGTCATATGAATGTATAGTGTAAATCCTGTATGTAGAGCCAAGAAAATTCAATACACACACACACACACACACACACACACACACACACACACACACACACACACATATATATATATATATATATATATATATATATATATATATATATATATATAAAGTTTAGTTTCCCAGTGATGTCCGTTAAAAATGCAAGGTCAAGTATCCACTCAGGGTCCTCCAGCAGTGAGACGTCTTCACCTTTGGATTGCATGAACTCTTTGATTTCACATAAAAGGGACAAAAAATGCTGCAAAACTCTGCCCCAGCTGAGCCATCAGATTTCTGTGTTTAATAAAAGATCACCCTATTCAGCTGACAGCTTGTTAGATCAAAAATGAATTGACTGAGGCTGAATCAATAATCAATAGGCGGTTTTCCAAGTCTTAAGCCATTTATGCTCTTTCTGATCAGAAAGGAGGTAATCAGTAACAGCAAAACTTGCCTCAGAGCTTCACAGCACCAACTCCCTAACGTGTTCAAAGATGTTGCTTCTTTATACCTCAGTCCCTTATCTAAGCTAGACTGGCTGGAGCCAACTCAGTGAGTGCCTCTAATCTATGGTCAGCAATGAACATTCTGCTAAGATCTTTACATGACCTGGTGTAATATAAATGTGTTTTTAATGTGTGCCCTGATTTGTTTCTCAGTTGTTTTTATGTTTTAACAATCCAGTTCTCTTCCCATGATGAATTTATCTTATTCTCACAACATGACCTGGACAATATGACCTGTTTCTAGAAACTGTTTTCCTTAGCACAGCAAGTTTCTCACTCCTTAAATCACTGTTGCATGCTTATGAAACAAAGGCGTGACCTTTATTCCTCATGTGTGTGTGTGAAATGTAGCAGGTGTTCAGTTCAGTATGTTTTGGGAACCGGGCAGAGTTGAATTGCCTGGGAGCAGAAAACTGGCCCTTCCTGCTCCCCATGCAATTCTATGATGGGAGGGGGGCTTGCTCGGAACAGAGATGGCCACTCTGTTCTGTACCTAGCCTTCCTTCAAAAGCAGGGTTTTTTTCCCGACACTTTAGAGTCTGCTGTGGATTTCGCGCAGATGCCCAGCTGATTGATGCATGCGCTTGCCAAAAGACTGCCAAGGCTCTCCAGTCTTCTTCTGTATCATTGGTAAGGGCTGATGAAATGACATGAAATGCATTGGTCCTTGTGTGTATGGAGATATGGTCTGTGGGGAATAAAGAGATACAGCTTATTCTAGCAGCCATGTCTCAGAGTGAATCACTTGTCTCAGTGTGAATCACTTTCTTTCATATGCGCCGACTCCTCACGAACCTGTCTAAATATTTTCATAAAACACCTGGTCATCCTAAGTCACTCTAACTTACAGTACAGTACAGCTTGGTATGATAAAACAATAAAACCTTCATCATTATTTACAATCTTGTTTAACCCCTTGCACTCTGGGCAATTTTCCTAAAAATGCAAAAAAAAAAACGTGCCCAAAGTAAATCGAAAGCTGTTATTCAACCCTTTGCAGCATCTTCATGGGGTTGGTCTCATTTAAAAGAAAACACTTTGAATTTTTTGGCAAAAAAAAGCATGATCTCTCTATGTGCTCCGGCCACTGAGTTATAGTCATCTAAACATACTGAACTTGAAGAAAATAAATTTGGACACGGTGTTTTTTTGGATACAAATGCTTGCAAATAACACACAGCTGTCCGATCCGGCTGGAAAATGCAACAGAAATGTAGAACCAAGTGTTATCAAGCTGAGATCCAAATTTGGTAACAATACCACAAAAAATGAATATTTTACACAGCTTTGTTCTCAGTCTGTTCCCAGGCGTTTTGGAACTGTGCCAAATTGTGCCAAATGGCACAGTTTGGAAAAACGTCTGTAACTTTTGAATAATTCAATGTAGAATCTTCATTTTGGGCTCTAATGAAAGGTCACATTCAGGGCTGTGTCTGTGTGTGTGTGTGTGTGTGACAACCCCCCCCCCCCCTACAAAAGACGGAGTTCGGCCCTCGCTACATGACCGATTACACTCCTTGCATGTTTTCACAGCAGCTATCCCCCCCCCCCCCGCTACTGTGTGTGTGTGTGGGGGGGGCTGTCCCCCCCCCTCGCTACAGAAGACGGCCATAGCTACTTGACGGAATAGACTCATATGCTTCCCCCCGGTCCGAACATGGCAAATGAACCGTTTATCGTTTACCGTTTAAGCACTTCGTACTTCGTGCGCCGTACGGTTGTAATTTACCGATCGGTCAAAAGTCATTTTTGGATTACAGTTTTCAGGGAGAAATAATAATTTAGCTTATAACACCTTACCTCTTCACAGCAGCAGAGTCCTGGCGAACTTCTCTTCCCCATTGTCAGACGAACGCGACGCTGGTCCGCTCGTGGATCCCGATCAAAACATAATTCCAATATTGCGGTTTTGGTGAATGATTTACGACCTTTGTCATCGGCCTCCGTCGGTCTATGATGACGGAAGAGAATCCTAAACGTCTATTCTGCTGGAATGAGTGCAGGTCCCACTTGTGGGTGGTCTCCATGCTGCTGGGTGAGCCTGGGTCTGTAGTAGGTTCGTCCAGCGTCCTTTGTTTTCATCTGCTGCAACAGTAAATCTCTCTTCACCCAGCCCGAATTTCTGTGCTTCAGTTGGCTCCTGCATTCACAGTAGGTGGGTCCTCCTTCCTAGGTTTTCATTCATTGGCTCTTCATGGTTTCAGAAACCCAATTCAAGGCTCTTATTAGTCGAATGAGAGGTCAATCAGATGAACTAATCTGTTCGCGGCTGTGTCTGCAGGTTTTTTTTTCAGTGGCGCTTGGACGCCAACACCGCCTACATCACCACAATCTGGACTATGCGTCCTAGGACGCAGAGACTTGCCCGCCCGCGGAACAACGGAGTGCAAGTGGTTAACCTAATCTTACACTGAAAACAGTCTTTTCAAGCTCTGAGACAATGAAAAAAATCACAGTAAATCAGACATTGGCTCATTATATGCACCAGATACAATTATAATACTAGAAAAGCACTCGGAGAGCGCAGACCTCCGCCAAGCGCCACAGTTCCCCCCCATACAGTGTTTGTGTGTAGGTTTTGAGATTCCTTGACCATGAAAACATATGACTAGCAATTGGATTCACATTGATAGGATTAGTGGTTCAGTAGTAAAAGCATTACCTCCTTGGTGGAGGTAATAAACTGAAGTGTTGCTGTTGTGTCCATCTCCTCCATGTGCAAAGTGCCAGGCTGTGACCTGTCAAGGCATACCTCATGCCTCCCTTATTGGGGGGGGGGGGCTTTCACACCTGTACTGACCTCATGCCTCCCTTATTGGGGGGGGGGGCTTTCACACCTGTACTGAGTACTTAAAAACTGTATTTATCAGCAGATGAAAGAAAAGTGAAGCAAAAACAAACAAACAAACAAACAAACAGAAACTAAGCAAACAGCAACTGCAACATGAACTATTTCAAACATATTTATTCAAATGTACACTTATGAGCCATAACTTTTTGGTAATGTGAAAATAATAAGCCAAGTAGCACAAAAAAACTGAGTGCTCTTGCTGTCAGGAAACAATGTTGGCACCAAATCACTGAATTGATCTGCCACCAATGGGGGTAGATTGTGCTCTGCCACAAAATGACAAACCATCACTTCTGCTAGTGATGCATTGGATTTGGAAGGCGTCGGTTCTGTCACTGGCTGAAAATGTTCATCCATCGATGGAATTTGGCTACACAGTTTTTGTGGCGCTGTGTAGCAAAGTGCGACTTCAGGTCGAAAATCCCTGATGCAGTCACTTTTAGCATTAGAGTCACACATATCAGGTGCAGCATTACTGGCGCCGTGATTCCTCTCTGTTCCGGAGCTGCAGGACAAAAGAAGGTGCGATAATGGTTGCCGTGGGTTTTATTGGGTTTGCGCTCCGCGGAAAAAAGAGGATTTGGAAGCCTCCCCCGGCAGAGAGCTGGTTTTTGCGCAGCCCCTATGGCTGGCCGGGGAATTTCTGCCAAATAATCCGGAGCCGGACAGCTGCCCGTGTCAGCTTTTGCAGCGTAGCGCAAACACAGGCACTCTGGCGGGCCCTGCCCACCAGTTTTCTGCATGCTTTTGTGCCTAAAACTTTGAAGAAGGCGGAGTTTGTGTTCGTCAGAGACGACAACCAGCGCCCTCTATTGCCCCTGCACACATGCTGAAAATGGCCGTATCTCACAATGTTAAAGAATCATTTAAAAAATTCCCGTATCCAGACGGTGATCCAGATCATCCCCAAAATTTAATCAGTTCTTCCTTGTACCATTTCCAACAACGCCTGAAAGTTTCATCGAAATCCGTCCAAAACTTTTTGAGTTATCTTGCTAACCAACAGACAGACAAACAGACAGACAAACAAACAGACAGACAAACAGACAGACAGACAGACAAACCCCGGCAAAAACATAACCTCCTCCTGGCCTTCGGCCTGGCGGAGGTAATAAAATAGAATAATACAGCATTAAAATCATATAGAATAATCAATGAAACCTGAAAATATCCTATCACAGCTCCTCCAATAGCACCTTGTGTCAGGAACCGAGCCGGCTTGGCTTAAATCCTCGTCCTTTCTCCCCTCGCCGTGTGCACTGGAAAAGCGCACGGGGGGGGGGGGGGGGGTTATGATAGAATGACCCAGCCCGCAAAAAGGATTTAGTGGGTTCACCCACACATCATTCTTCCTTTTTCATTGTAAACTGTTTTTTTGTTTCTGGATTAACCTGTGTTGGAGAACGTCATGCCTCGGTCTCACCAAGGAAGAGGCACGGCAGCGGGGTTCCCCATGGTGGAGGAGGAATGGGCAGCCGAGTTCATCCGAGACTTTGTTCACGACGCCCTCACCACCCGGGGTCCTATGAAGAAGCTGGAGAACCTGAACGGAGCAGTAGGGATTTTGAAGGCGCATCCCAGGTTATGGAGCTACCCACAATACACCGGCCTGCTCTCCACAGTCTGCTTGCTCCAGCATTCCATCCCCGGTCTGGCATCTCCTGTGATGCCGAGATGGAGGTCCGTTTACCCGCAAACCCACAGCCTCCGTGGTGCTTTGCACGACCCCTCCACTCGCTCCAGCACAGTCTATCCTGGAACACAAGAGACAGTGTCGTCTCACAAGGAGACGCCGGGAGAAGCCCACCTCTTTAGCAGCAGCCATTGTTGTTTCCACTGCCGAGAGGTCCACTGGATTCACCCCGGCCACGCCTACCTCCTTCGTCAGTGAGACAGCTCCTCCAATAGTCTGCGGAGGGGCCCACGTCATCGCTGGCACGGAGAGGGACGAGTTTCCGCCCTGTGCAGCTGTGGATGTCATCAACCGGGATGACAGGCAAGTATATTTTCATTCTAAATCATTCATTAACACCAAATCTTGCCTGTCTCCCGAGGGAGAGGCCCAGTATCAGCAGTCTACTGGGTCCTTTCCTCCAGCTGCAGTTAATGATTGTTTCCTTCCCCTCTCCGTGTCTTCTCCATTAATTTCTGAGGGCCCGTCGGTCCAAGAACCGGCCCACCTGACGATGGAGGAGGTTGAGGCCCAGGAGCCTGCACAGAGGCGTTCCCCCGCAATCCCACCGGCAGATGAGGAGTGGGCGAATCTGCTTGCTTTCATCAACCGCCGGGTCGAGGAGGAGTGCCGTGAGAGGGAGGACTGAGGACGCGCCTCCCCGGCTGTAAGGGCTTTACCCCCTGCTCAACCCACGGGATTGTCGACAGACGAGGAGTGGTCGAACCTGCTCGCCGCGCTCAGTTGCCAGGTCGAGGAGGAGCACCGCGAGAGGGAGGCCCAAGGATGCCCCTTCTCGGCTGTGAAGGTTCCATCTCCGGATCTGCCGATGGATGAGGAATGGTTGGACCTGCTTGCTGCGCTCAACTGCCAGGTCAAGGAGAGGTTGGACGAGGGTTACCCAGCGCTCAAACTCCTCACAACCCCCCCCCCCCCCCCGGAGGAGATGGAGCTGTCCAGCACGGTGCTTCGTGTCCCGGACTACCTGGTTCCTGAGCTGTCCAGGAGGAGAAAGAGAATGAACCCCTGCCGGAGGAGGCCTCCGGTCTCACCGGCGCTGCACGAGGAGGAACGCCCGGAGGGGGGAGACATCTCTAAGGCCGTGGAGGACATCTCATGTCAGGAGGACAGGCAAGTTACTTCTCATTTAACTATAATGCTTGAACAAGTTTGCCTGCCTCCTGGCAAGGAGACTCGGAGTGAGCAACCCTCTGAGTGCTCCGTCCCAGCGGCATGCGATGCGCTCACACCTAACCTCACCCAACCCCTTCTATGTACCCCTACGAGCCCGCCGGCACCTGATCCAGGTCACTCGAGGGGAGAGGGACCGGAGGCCCGGGAGGTTCCAGCCCATGATGACGCAGGTCCAGTGGTTCCTGAGGAAGTCAACGGGGACACAGCACCGGGCGCGATGACTGAGGCTATGCACCCCAGATTGCCGGAGTCCTGGACGGCGGTGGAGCCCGTGTTCAGGTAAGTGTGCTCCATTGTGGCAATACCTCAGATTTCAATGTCACACTGCCCGACTCATGGTGAGGAGGGGCTGGGGCAGTTCGTAGGAGCCCTTGGGGCCACCTCACCAGACTCTGCCACTGCCGGCGACCCTGACCCGGTCTCTTTTTCTCTCCCTCCGGGGTCGGAGCTCCCTGCCAGGGTTGCTGGAGAGCAGCTGACCTCACCAGAGGCCGCCGAGGATCAGGATGCAGTACCAGGTGATGTTGAGAGCACTACCTCCCTCACTGGGGAGGCCACCACGGGAGCAATGAGGCCCCCGATGCGGGTCACTGCTGGTGTAACGGTACTCCAACCAGAGCCCATCGTGGGTGCAGCGGAGCGGGACTGGTCAGGGTCCACCGGCGGTGCAGCTGAGCCTCAGCCAGAGGTCATCGCGGGTGCAGCCAGGCTCCTTCTGGAGTCCATTGTGGGTGCAGCGGAGCCGGCCCGGTCTGGGGCCATCACGGGTGCAGTGGAGCCGGCTTGGTCGGGGTCCACCGCGGGTGCAGCTCAGCCTCAGCCAGAGGTCACCGTGGGTGCAGCCAGGCTCCCGCTGGGGATCAACGTGGGTGCAGCGGAGCCGGCCCGGTCTGGGGCCACCGTGGGTGCAGCGGAGCCAGCCCAGTCGGGGCCCACCGTGGATGCCAATGTGGACCACCATGAGGACGCCGTGGAGGTCCCCTCTCCCCGGTCCGGTTAACCACCAGTGAGCCTTCTGGTGGGTAGGCCGCTTCCTGCTCCACCCCTTCGGTCCTGGTGGCTGAGCAACGCTGGCCGTCAGCCAAAAGAATTGACTCTCTGGGTCAGGTGGCTCATGTTTTCCGGCAGGCTGCCGGACTCCGTTCACCGGACCTTCTGCTGGGTACGTGCCACATTGTATGTATGTTAGTATGTATTTCTGTGTGCTTTGCCGTGTCCATAGCCACTGCCTTCTGGCTGGCAGCGGGGAGGCAGCCTCTTGCGCTCACGCTGGAGTGAGCGCTGTCTATTTGTCTGCCAGTCGGACCACGCCCCCTCTCTATTGCTACCAGCTGTTCCCACTCCCGTATGCTATCTTCCCACTCCTCGCCCAGGTGTAACTAATTTGGGAAACCAGCAATGCATGTTTTTGAGGAGCTGTCTCCAATCATGCATTGCTGGGTCATTGTACTCCATCGAAGGTTCTCGTATGGAGGCACGTCAACTAAAGACTGTGTTTCACGGTGTGTTTTCGGACTTACTTGGACAGTTCCAGTCTCGTGAGTATAATCTGTGTGTGGTCTTTCCCCGGTCTTCTCACCTAGACTGTTGAGCATCCTGGAGGACTCCATAGCCAGTGTGACTTGTAGAAACTGTGACTGTTTGTGTGCTTGCCATATTAATAAATGTGTGTAGTGTTAACCTGCGCTTAAATCCTCATCCTTTCTCCCCTCGCCGTGCACATTGGAAAAGCGCACGGGGGGGGGGGGGTCGGGTTATGACAACCTTGAATATCCTGTGTTGCTTGGGTTTGGAGCGGATGCTGTTTATGATTTTCACGACGTGCTCAAATCCAGTTACTTCTGCACATATGGCCTGCTGATGAATGATGCAGTGGTAATGCAGGAATGGTGGAAAGTCTGGGTCACCTTTACAGTGCACAATGAAACCTGCATATTGGCAGGTTTATCTTCAAATCTCTCACTTAAGTGCTAGAAGTCCATAATTTCATAAAATATACCCTTATTCGGCATGTATTCACAGCGCTTAACCAACAGTTAGCTACTGTATCCATAGTTTGTAAAAGAAAACACCATCATGCCGGATAAATTATTAATTTACAACACAAATGTTAAAACAAACAAATGACATTTTACTTACAATCTCAGCTGCTCCAAGTCTTCCTGTGTTCACGAGTTTCAGCCAGTCTCCGTGTGTTTTGAAGTGTTTATCAATCGTCGACTTTATGTTCCAACACAGTGCTGCACGTAGTAGAAAACTGTTTATCCCCACTTTATGAAAAATATTTGGAAGCTGTTGAGGACAGTCTTTAAGGTGGCTTTTATTGATAAATGAAGAGACACGCACATTAACAACTCCGCTCATGTAACGACGTGTGCATGCGCCGCAGGGAACTCTTGCCGGATGAGAACCGTTTTAACACCACAGAAGAACTAGCATATCCTTTAGCTTGTTTTTTATTTTTTAGCTCCGTTAGTGCTCCAAGTGTTTCTAGTTCTTTGCCACTGATATTGATATGCTGGTACTGGTATTGATATGCTACTGATACTGGTATTGATATGCTACTAGTCAAAACTGTTATCGAATGCATAGTGAAACCACTGACGTATATCTGTAACCTGTCTCTCCAATCAGGTATATTTCCCAATGCAATGAAAATAGCTAAAGTAATTCCGATTTACAAGACAGGCGACAGAGGGGAACTCTCCAACTACAGACCAATTTCACTATTACCGCAGTTTTCCAAGATACTTGAAAAAATATTCTATGAGAGAATTGACAACTTCATACTGAAGAATGATTTATTGTGTGAGCAGCAATATGGGTTCAGACACAAAAGGACAACAGCATATGCCTTAATGGAATTTACAGAAAAAATATCAACAGCCATTGAAAATAAAGAGTATTCAGTTGGAGTATTCCTGGATCTTAAAAAAGCATTTGATACAGTAGATCACAATCTATTATTAAAGAAACTACAAAATTGTGGTATCAGAGGGGTAGCACTGTCCTGGTTAAGAAGTTACTTAAAGAATAGATATCAGTTTGTATGTGTTAACAACAAAAACTCAGAGCTACTGAAGGTCACCTGTGGAGTCCCACAGGGTTTAGTTTTGGGACCATTATTATTCAATATGTATATAAATGATATATGTAAAGTTTCAGAAAAAATGGACTTAATATTGTTTGCTGATGACACTAACCTGCTATGCAGTGGAAACAATTTGGAACAACTTCTGGATACACTCGGAAAGGAATTAGGAAAGCTGAAACTGTGGTTTGATTCAAACAAATTAACGCTCAATTTAAGCAAGACAAAATTTATAGTCTTTAACAACCATCACAACTACCCAGTACCCAAACTCAGTGTAAATGGTGTAGAGATTGAAAGGGTATCCGAAACTAAATTCCTTGGAGTAATAATTGATAACAAACTGTGTTGGAAGCCACATATTAATTATATAAAAGGTAAAGTATCCAAATCAATTGCAATATTACACAGAGTGAAAAATTTGCTGAATCAACCCACACTATACACCTTGTATCATTCATTAATACTCCCATACATGACATATTGTAATGAAGTATGGGGAAATACATATAAAACAAACATATATCCACTCTTTATGCTTCAAAAGAGAGCTATTAGAATAATCAACAAAGCAGCTTACAGGGAACCAACAAACCCACTTTTTCTTAAACAAAAAACTCTCAAGTTGAAAGATCTGATCGACTTTAAAACCGCAATAATAATGTTCAAAGTGAAGAATCTATCACTGCCCGCAAATATCCAAAAGTTGTTCCAAACAAGGGAGAAACGATATCACTTCAGAGGAACATGTATATTTCAAAAGCCTACAGTGAGAACAACTACCAAGCAACACTGTATTTCAGTGCAAGGTGTCAGATTATGGAACGATTTTGGACCTGAATTAAAATCATGTACAAAGCTTGGACAATTTAAACAAAAACTAAAGGAAGAAATACTCCAAACATATTTACAAGACGACATGTAAACTCACATAAGGATTGACATTTCCAGCCTGTGTTGTGTTATAGCTTAGTTTTTCTTTTTTCTCTGTGACACTATGTCTTAGATTTGTTTTTGAATAGTAACCGCTTAACTTAGACTAGCTCAGTTTTCTTTTTCTCTCAGTCATATTTTGTCTTAGCCTTGTTTTAAATTGTAATCGCTCTTGTCTTGTTTTCTCTTTTTTCTCCTTTGAATTCTTGGATGGAATATGGGTGGGCAATATAAGCTGCGGCTTCAGCCATCACCCATTTCGGATAACTCACGTGGAATTGTATAGTAGAAGGAGTCTTTGTCTAATTTGACCTTGTTGTTATATTATACAGTTTCTTTTAACCTGTAATGTACTATCCGAAATAAATAAATTCATTCATTCATTCATTCATTCATTCATTCATTCACTGTTCCTGGCTCAATGACCCGGTTTCGACCCAATTAGACTTGGCAGACATTCACAGACGTTAAAGCATTATATTAAAATAATTATATATCGATTAATTATATCGATCCACGGATTTTGTGGATCGATATTGACTCAGTCAAACGTGGATTGATCCAGATCATTGTATCAATCTTTTGAACCCACCCTTAGTGACTAGTGCTATTTAAAGAACAGGCTCATGGGCGAGTCATGTGGTCCCTGAGGGCGACCTGGTGCTTGTGAGCACCGTGTTGGTGACCCCTGCTTTAAACTAATGTCATCATCAGTGAGAAGTATCTAGGCCAGGGATGGGCAACATTGGTTAGTGAGGGCCGCAATATTTTTCTCCTCACTTCCAGAGGGACAGATTTACATGTAAACCTTCCGAGGGGGTGGGGGTATTATTTCCTGCAAAGTCAAAAGTTTCACAATTAAAACTGAAAATGCAAATGAAAATAAAAGCTACTCAGTGTTTTATCATATTAGAATTAAAATTACTGATGAAGTTATATCTGCCCTGCAAAGGACTGGTGATCTGTCCAGCGTGTACCGTGCCTCTTGCCCAAAGATGCTGGGATAGGCGCCAGTCCCCCCGACCCAAAAAGGATTAAGCAGTAGAAGATGGCTGGATGGATAAAATTATATCATGACCTAATTTTTAAAACTCTCTCACAAAATGATGACCAATGATAAATTCCAGAAGATAATTAACAAAAAAGCCAAAAAGAAAAGGGGGGCTTAGCTTAGCTTAGCTTGCTCTTGGATTCATTGTGAGTGTGGAGGGGCAGAGAAATAGCTGTGGGTAGGTGGTCTTGTTAATGGCTCCCCAAAATGGGGAATTAAAAAAAGTTTAAGAGCCACTGGTATAAATGAACAAAAAAATCAGCAGATTACAACGGCCACAGTCTTTGAACGTTTACTGCTAACATGGGATTGAATCAGTACTTCATTCGTGCTTTTTAGAAAGAAACCTCAAAGCTTTGAATATTTTTCTGCACAATTACAAGAATAGCCTCCGAGCTCCATGAGGCTTCACCTGCCAAACAAGATTAAATGCTACAACTCCTCAGTACTATTTATTCTTGTTTAAAAGCAGCCAACTTTGTACATTTCTGATCTATGCTATATAAAGCTGCAAGCCTGAGATGACTATGCTATTCACTCTGACATTAGCAAGAACCATGAGTTTTTAAAAAGACAGCTTTGGTTTATAGCAGGGGTCACCAACTAAAATTGCAAGAAGTCCATTAAGTCAGTCCTTCTCCCCAGCTGCGGCCTGAACTACAGGTGGGGAATCTTTAGGCAGCTCGTGATTCGATTATGACTCTAAAACAATTCTTGATGCATTTTTTTTTTCTTTTCTGCATTTTGGATCCCACTGTGTGACAACTTGGTATTTTTAAAGCAAAGTATTGCAATGACTCATGAACTTACTTTCAATATCGTTAAATTTAAAAAATGGAAGAGAAATGTTGCATGTTTTACGACAAATTCATCTCAAAATGTGCTTTTAAGAAAAGCCATCCTTTCATGGACAGACATTCTTTCAGAAGAACACAGTTGTGTCATAATCTGGGCATAGTCTTAGGATCATGCCAATGCTTTCTGTTCATTTTTGTTCTCTGTGTTTTCCCCTGTTTTGGTTCATTATAATTAGTTGCATTATTTGCCTTCTGTGCTCCCCTGGGTTCTCTGTTATTGTCTTCTATGTTCCCCGGTCTGTTGTCATCCCCTGTTTTTCTTTATTGCCATTATTGTGGTCTCTGTGTTTCCCTTCCCTTGTTTTTGTCCTTTGTGTGGTTCTGGGTCTTGTGTGTATATTTGTTTACCTACTGTTCCCAGCTCCTCATGTTTTCCATACCTGTAGACACTTTCCCTCATGTGTGTTACCATTTAGCTCTTGATTGTTCTCCCAGCTGTCCTGCGTTTGTGATTATCAGTTACCCTATTTATGTCTGTCTGAGATTGTGTTCTGGTGTGGCGTCATCGTCTATTATTCCCTGCCGATCTCGTGTTCCGAATTTTCCCTGTGAGTGTTTTTGCCTAATTAGGCATGGTGGTGTGGTGGCTCAGTTGGTAGAGCATTTGCCCCACATCCAGGAGGCTGGGGTTCAAATCCCAGCTGGGTCATGCCGAAGATCATATAAAAGTGGAACTTCCTGCCATCCAGCTTGGTGCTCAGCAATAATGAAACAGAGGAGAGAAAATTTGTGGCGGTGCCTTGCATGATAGTGACCCCTCTGATTCTAGATGTGATTAATGTTGTAGATAAAAGAAACATAATTTTATTCTACTGTACATGATTGGCTGTATGGACTGAATGACAATAAAGTTGGCTTTACCTTTACATCCTGAGTTATCTCCAGTCCCTGTGCTGTACTTTTATTTCTCCGTATTTTCTGTTAATAAATCATATTAAACGACTACAGACCTGTTGCCCTGACCTCTGTGGTCATGAAATCCTTGGAGAGATTGGTGCTGAACCACCTGAAGGTCATCACAGGCCCCCTGATGGACCCACTGCAGTTTGCCTACCGGTCAAACAGGTCAGTGGATGATGCAGTGAATATGGGACTACACTACATCCTGCAACACCTCGACTCCCCAGGGACGTACGCCAGGATCCTGTTTGTCGACTTCAGCTCAGCGTTCAACACCATCATCCCAGGCATTCTTCATCAGAAACTCCTCCAGCTCAAGGTGCCCCCCTCCACCTGCCAGTGGTTCTCCAGCTTTCTGACTGACAGGTGGCAACAGGTGAAGCTAGGGAGATTTACATCCAGCTCCCGAAAAATTAGTACTGGCGCCCCCCAAGGATGTGTCCTTTCCCCACTGCTCTTCTCCCTCTACTCCAACGACTGCACCTCAGAGGACCCTTCGGTGAAGCTCCTGAAGTTTGCGGATGACACCACAGTCATCGGTTTGATCCGGGATGATGATGAGTCTGCATACAGGCGGGAGGTGGAGCAGCTGATCCTCTGGTGCAACCAGAACCATCTTGAACTTAACCCAGCCAAAACGGTGGAGATGACTGTGGATTTCAGGGGACTCCCCCCTTCATTCCCCCCACTCACCATCCTCAACAGCACAGTGTCCACTGTGGACTCCTTCAAGTTTCTGGGTACCACAATCTCCCGGAACCTGAAGTGGTCCTCCCATATAGACACTGTCCGGAAAAAGGCCCAGCAGAGGTTGTTTTTTCTGCGTCAGCTCAAGAAGTTTGATTTGCCTCAGGAGCTGCTGGTTGTCTTCTACACCGCCATCATCCAATCTGTCCTCTGCTTTTCCATCACTGTCTGGTTTGGATCTGCCACTAAACAGGACAAGACCAGACTGCAGCGGATCATTAAGTCTGCGGAGAGGATCATTGGTACCGACCTACCCTCCATTGAGAACTTATATCGGTCCATAACCAGGAAACGGGCGGGAAACATCTGTGCTGACCCATCACACCCCGGCCACAAACTGTTTGAACTTCTATCTTCTGGTCGTCGTTACAGATCACTGAAGGTCAAAACCACCCGTCACAGGAACAGTTTCTTTCCTCAAGCCGTCACTCTGATGAACTCCTAACATTCACCTAGTCCTACCTGTTGCTGTACTCATGACTTTTCATCCATTATTACATTGCACATAACTCTCACACTGCTTTTTACTTCATTCACATTATATCACTGAATCTGAGTTCACATTGAAATACTGTGTGACTGTATATTTTTTATATATTTCTGCAAAGTGTGGTTAGTCTGAGTAAATAGCTGCATATATTCCTGTATATATTTGCATCCTTTTATAGAAACATGGACAGACTGTAATTTACTGTACATACTCTGTTGTCATTGAATCCTTATTTAAATCCTCCACCTGAAGGAGAGCAAGTTTTTAGCCAAAGTCAAATTCCTTGTATGTGTTGTGCATACTTGGCCAATAAAGCTGATTCTGATTCTGATTCTGATATTACATTGGAACTCTGCCTGCATTTTGAGTCCACCTTCCTACCAGCCCACTGGAGGTAGACATGACAAGCTGTCTCCAGGCAGGCCAATATCATTTAGCTTGCTTTCACACATTATTTTATAAAGCTCATGTTTTAGCTGCTTTTAGTTCTATATTAATTTTTTAAACAAAATAAATCTTAAAAAATAAGAGAAATTTAAAAAAAATTCTTTGCTTAATTTCAAACAAAACATGCCATATAAAATTTTATAATACAGGAGAATGCTAAATGTGTTTGACTCCAGATAAAAAGCTATAAAATTCTAAAATCTACAACAAAAATTATAAAAATGTAAAGTTTTACAGGATAATACAAACTAAACAGCACAGCATTGAAAACGATTAATATCTAAAAAGAAAAATTTCACAAAAAGCCCACCTCTATATATTTTTAGTACAGAAAAACCATTAAACTGTAAGCCTAAAAAAAACGAAACAAAAATATACTGTAATTCCTTACTGGAGAATTACACTGACATTTTTTTTTTTTTTTAAATTTCAACAGTAACACTGTTATAGCATGGATGGAGTTATAATTCCATGGTTTCCAGGGAAAGGAAAGGTGTGAAGTTCCAGAACTTTTCATCTTCAGTAACACACGGAGCTTTTACAGAGTGTTTACATGATATCAGAGGCTACGAGAAGGACCTCCATTTAACCAGCGTCATGTGGGCCCAACGTGATCACGGTCCTGGGTGAAGCGACCTCACATCTGCGTCACAGCACAGACAAATCTCTGCAGAATCTGAGGCAAAAATAGATACACTCACGTTTCACAACAGCACTACAGACCAGAACAAAGCGTGTCTGTCCGGGTGGATATCCTGGCCTTGTGTGTGACGCCTGCAATGAACTGTGTTTTTGCAACCCGCTGCATACCTGCTAGAGCAGTTGGACCTAGAGTCTTTGCAGAAAGCGTAATCAGTGGAGAGTTGAATCTGCAGAGATTGCTCAAGGGCTCACGGCATAAACTGTTTGGGTGGTCACCGATACAGCATTTCATTTGATGCCCCGCCTCCAGCCTGTAACACCACCTGCATTCCTGTATTGTTAGCTTACTAGTGACAATTCTGTGTGTTCCACGTGCTACCAGTTGGGCTAATAAAAGGCACTGTTCAGCATAGCAATCGTCTCCGCTGTCCCTCATTCTCGGACACAACAATGGTGACGAGGATGACCCATGCAACACCAAGCATAATGGAGACTGAGCTGCTGAATTTCGCTGATATGAGAATGGCCCGAAGAATCAAGCTCCACCAACGCCAACAGGGAGCAGGACAGATGACCCAGCAGTATGTCACGGACCTCCACTGTCTGGCGAGCACGTGCAGGTTTGAGCAGCTAGAGGACGGAATGGTGAGGGACCAGCTAGCGGAGCACACCTACAACCCGAGACTGCGGGTGAAGCTGTTTATAGTGCCAGACGACCTGCCGCTGGCGAGGGCAGTGGAGTTAGTGTTACAGCTTGAGGCCACTGGCCAGCTATCATCACTGGTAGGTGCTTCACAACAACAAACCCTGCTAGCTCATGCAGTTACCCCAACAGAAGTACTCGTTAACACCGCAACCTGCTTGGAGAATGCCAAGGTGAACACCACGGCACAACAGGACATCATGGGATGCCGAATGTGTGGTAACTGTGGTTTCCCATGCACTGAATGCATGTGCGCTCCTTCCTGGCCAAGGGGCAGCAATGCCAGCACACAGAGAAGGACATCCATTTAACCAGCATCATGTGGGCCCAACGTGATCACGGTCCTGGGTGAAGCGATCTCACCCCTGCGTCACAGCACAGACAAATCTCTGCAGAATCTGAGGCAAAAGTAGATACACTCACATTTCACAACAGCACTACAGACCAGGAACAAAGCATGTCTGTCCGGGTGGATATGAATGAATGAATCTTTATTTATTTCGGATAGATTAAAAGTAAAGATTAAAAGAAAGGAAAAGAATAATACAACAAAGGGGAAAAAAAATCTTACAAGGTCAAATTAAACAATAACTCCTCTGATTATACAGTTCAACATAAGTTATCCGAAATGGGTGATGCCTGAAGCCGCAGCTTATATTGCCCACCCATATTCCATCCAAGAATTCAAAAGAAAAACAAAACAAGAGCGATTACAATTCTGAACATAGCTAAGACAAAACGTGACAAAAAACTAAGCAACAACACAACACAGACTGGATATGACAATCCTTATGTCCTTATGTTATCTTGTATATACTGTTAGTTTGGAGTATTTCTTCCTTTAGCTTTTGTTTAAATTGTCCAAGCGTTGTACATGATTTTAATTCAGGTCCAAAAACGTTCCACAATCTAACTCCTTGCACTGAGACACAGTGTTGCTTGGTGGTAGTTCTCACTGAAGGTTTTTGAAATATACATGTTCCTCTGAAATGATATTGTTTCTCCCTTATTTGGAACAACTTTTGGATATTTGTGGGGAGTGATAGATTCTTCACTTTAAACATTATTACTGCATTTTTAAAATCGACCAGATCTTTCAACTTGAGAGCTTTTAATTTAAGAAAAAGTGGGTTTGTTGGTTCCCTGTAAGCAGCTTTGTTTATTATTCTAATAGCTCTCTTCTGAAGCATAAAGATTGGATATGTTTGTTTTATATGTATTTCCCCATACTTCAGTACAATGTGTCATGTATGGGAGTATTAATGAATGATACAAAGTATATAGTGTGGGTTGATTCAGCAAATATTTCACTCTGTGTAGTATTGCAATTGATTTAGACATTTTACCTTTAATATAATTAATATGTGACTTCCAACACAGTTTATTAACAATTAATACTCCAAGAAATTTAGTTTCGGATACCCTTTCAATCTCTACACCATTTACACTGAGTTTAGATACTAAGTTGTTGTGATGGTTGTTAAAAACTATAAATTTTGTCTTACTTAAATTGAGCGTTAATTTGTTTGAATCAAACCACAGTTTAAGTTTTCCTAATTCCTTTCTGAGTGTATCCGAAAGTTGTTCCAAATTGCTTCCACTGCATAATAAATTACTGTCATCGGCAAACAATATTAAATCAATTTTTTCCAAAACTTTACATATATCATTTATATACACATTGAATAACAGTGGCCCCAAAACTGAACCCTGTGGGACTCCACAAGTAACCTTCAGTAACTGTGAATTTTTGTTACCAACACATACATACTGATATCTATTCTTTAAGTAGCTACATAACCAGGACAGTGCTACCCCCCTAATACCACAATTTTGTAGTTTCTTTAATAATAAATTATGATCCACTGTATCAAATGCTTTTTTAAGATCCAGGAATAACCCAACTGAATACTCTTTATTTTCAACGGCAGTTGATATTTTTTCTATAAATTCCATTAGAGCAAATGCAGTTGTCCTCTTGTGTCTGAACCCATATTGCTGCTCACACAATAAATTATTCTTCTTTATGAAGTTGTCAGTTCTCTCACAGAATATTTTTTCAAGTATCTTGGAAAATTGCGGCAATAGTGAAATTGGTCTATAGTTTGAAAATTTCCCTCTGTCACCCGTCTTGTACTGTATATCGAAATTACTTTAGCTATTTTTATTGCATTGGGAAATATACCTGTTTGGAGAGACAGGTTACAAATATTGTCTCTGTTTTTCTCCAGTTCTTTACTGTAATAGTCTCTTTTACTACATCTTATTATATAGGTTAACTTATTTTTGTATGTTTTATACCGCTGCTCTGCTTCTTTTGTCCTTTTCTTTAGAAAAGCTTTAAATAATGATTTTTTCTTTTTACACACCTTTTGTAATCCTTTGGTTAACCATGGCTTGTGGACAAATTTCTGTTTAAGGTTTTTCTTTACTAATGGACAATTTTTTTCATAAAGAGTGGTTACAATGTTCATAAATGTGTCATAGGCTTCATTTACATCTGATACATAGACTTTTGTCCAGTCTTGCTTCAGCAAGTCTTCTTTAAAAGAACTGATTGCATGTTGTGATTTGTATCTAAAAGATTTTAAAGTTTTTTTCTGTATTGGCCCCCGTGTGGTCATGGATAAGTGCAAAGACTGGCAAATGGTCACTTATATCATTTATCAATAATCCACTTTCTATTTTCTTATCAATAATATTAACAAACAGGTTGTCAATAAGTGTAGCAGTGTGAACTGTGATTCCACTGGGATGTGATATTGTGGGATATAGACTCATACTGTACATAGAATTCATGAACTCTGTAATTACATTTTGTTAAAATGGATTTAGTAAATCAATATTGAAATCTCCACAAATTACAACCATTTTCTTACTAGTAATATTATTGTACAGCTCGACTAATTTATCTCTGAATGTCTCAATGCAAGTTCCTGGCATTCTATATATACAACTTATAACTAGATTTTTTGTTTTATCTTGGTCAATCTCAACAGTAATACATTCCAGAATCCCTGTTAGTGCAAAGGACATTCCATTTACAAGCTTACACCTATACAGGTCATCAATATACAGTGCATCACCACCACCCTTTTTTTGAGATATGTTAATATGAAACATCTGATATCCCTCTATTGCCATCAGAGGAGCCTGCTCTTCATTAAGCCAAGTTTCAGAGACTGTGATAGCTGTAAATTTTCTTTCTAGCTGTTTTAAATAGTCCTGAATCTGTGGAAAGTTTTTGTTAAGACTTCTGCTGTTGAAGTGTATTATTGATAGTTTACCATCTAATTGCACTTGACTTTTGAATTGCTTTTCAGTATAATATTCACAATGATTATGAATATTATTGAAAAAGTGGTTATCAGGATCAATATCATTCTCCACCTCTTGTAGTTTATGTTCAGCATAATCGCATATTTTCAGAGTTTGAATTTCCTCACTCTGTGTCAGATGACTTCCTCCAACTGGGGATAATTGATGTCTACTCAAGTCAGTCACAATTTTTTTTTTTTTTTTAAGTACATTGACATGGTATGTCACAAAAGAACTGTTCTTGCCATGTGTGTGGATATGGATTATCGTAGTCTCTTAATTTTCTTAATCGGTGTTCATCTATATTTATTTAAGTCAGTGAGATCTCTGATTATTATGGCCTTTGCTTCCTCAGGTGTTCCATTTAGTTTGATCCAAACTCTACAATTTCTTGTCCATGTTACCTGTATCTTATTTTGTCTTTTCAGCATCAGTGCTTGCCGTGCTATTTCAGCATTAGCCTTTGTTAAATGTTCATTTAGGTAAACTTCTGCCTCAGTATGTCATTCTTTACCCTTCTGTTCACAAAGCGCATCACAATTGATTTCTTTGTTTTATTATCTTTTCTGGGTAAAGTATGACAGGCTGAAATTGCATTTACTTCAACCTTTATATTTCTGCTTTCAAGGAACTGAAGCACTTGGTTTTCCAGGGAGACTGATTCACTTAGGGGACACTCCTCACCTCTCATTCCTGCTGTAACGTTGGCATTTAATGTCTAGTCTGCTTATAATTAGATCATCCATACGAAAATATTGTTCAAGATCCTTGATGCATCACTCCAAGTCTGCAATTTTTTTGTCTTTTTCCTTAATTGTTAATTTCAATTCTCTGACTTCTTTCATTAGCCCTAATAGTTTAAGCTGTTGACTGGCCACTTTGATCAGTTCTTCTGACAAGAAGTTCAGAGATTTTTTGATCTCTTCAATTTCCTCCTTCTTTGGTGGCATTTTTACTGACCTGTTGATAATAAAACAATCTCTGCTGGTGTTGCCGGTATCCGATCCCACCGACCTTGAATCCAGCTGGGGCCTCAGCTAGCCCCCTCCGGTGCTAGTCCCGCTGCTTACCGCCGCTGTAATTGAGCTCTTGTCCAGCCAGGGTGCCAGCAGCTACTCCACCGAGCCCCGCCACCCACCGCCGCTGTAGTTGAGCTCTGATCCTGCTCCTATCCAGCTGGGGTCCCGGTAGTTCCTCCGCTAAGCCCCGCCACCTACCGCCGTCTTCCTCAGTAGTTCCTCCGCCGAGCCCCACCGCTGTAACTGAGCTCCGATCTGACTCTTATCCAGCTGGGGCCCCGGCTGCTCCTCCACTGGTCCACATCTCCTACTGCCGCTGTAGTTGAACTCCGATCCGGCTCCCGTCCAACTGTTACCTTGGTTAGTTCCTCCAGCGAGGCCCAATCACAAGATTCTAAGAATCTGTGTGGGAGGCTCAGCCGTCATCTACTGGGCCAATGCCGGGTCAGTGATGGCTTGGCCTTGTGTGTGACACCTGCAGCAAACTGTGTTTTTGCAACCCGCTGCATACCCGCTAGAGCAGTTGGACCCAGAGTCTTTGCAGAAAGCGTAATCGGTGGGACAGTGGCGAGTCGAATCTGCAGAAATTGCTCAAGGGCTCACTGCATAAACTGTTTGAGTGATCACCGATACAGCATTTCAGTGATTAATTTACTGTTTCTTTCTTTCCGACAAAAAGGTAGAAGATGTTTGTTTTTTACCTTGACATGTTTCGACTGGCATCTGCAGTCATCTTCAGAAGTGTCAGCTGATCACTGTGGTGTGTCGTTTATCAGCTGTCCTAGTGTTTCCATGAATAGGAAACACTAGGACGACTCACAAGATCACAAAAAGATAAGACAGAACAAGAAACTCTGAAATCGGCAATATCGGACACTCCAAAAGGAGCAATCATGGAATGGGACAACACAAGAATCACTGGATTGGAGGATAATAAACACAAACACTGGATCAAGGAAACCACAGAAATCAGAAAATGTGCAAAGGACACCATGAACCAGGATGAGGGAGCATTCATGCTTTCCCACACCTGGGACTCCATCCTCCAGAGACCACCTGACGATGCCAGGTGTGGCCGGCGTGGTGGATCTGTGAGGTCCATCAGGCTGGCCACGCCTAAGGAAAACAGCTGATGAACCACATGTCACAGTGATCAGCTGACACTTCTGAAGATGATTGCAGATGCCAGTTGAAACTTGTCAAGGTAAAAAACAAACATCTTCTACCTTTTTGTCTGAAAGAAAGAAATAGTAAATTAATTATTTGAAAAGGAGACAAAATGAACGTACTTGAGTATTTACAGCATTTCAGTTCCACTTTTTTTGTTCATCCAAAGAAAAACAGTATCCCTTTTTCAAAAATTGTATCAAAAGGCTTCAGAGTCTGGATGGGGGACTCTCGGGGTCCGGAACCTGTCATATCCGGCAATACATGTGTGAGCATGTGTTATATTTACGGTAATACAACATGTGTGCATGAACACAGCACATATTACAGCAGCACTTACTGCTGAGACTTCCGCTGAGAGATGTGTGTGTAGCAACGTTAGCTGACAGCTGTTGATTCTGTAGTGCTCCGGAGTTCTTGTTAAAAAATGGATTAAAACGTATAACAAGCCTCCTTTTCATCATTTTACATATCCAGACTGGAGTCCACCAGTTGGTGACTCCTGGTTTATAGGATTATGCGCACAAGGTTTGGCTGTGATTACAGATTCATGATCAGGATAACTTTTGGCAGTGAAGGTATAACTGCAACCACAAAAAAGACTCCAGTAATTCTGCACGAGAAAACATCTTTTTTGCCCTATAGATCCAGGTTCCCAAATGGTGGACCCTGGTCCACATCCGGACCAAGAGGGTCTTCCCTCTGGACCCCGAAGCCTTTTGATACCATTTGAAGAAAAAAGAAAAACATACCTGTTTTGTTTTGACAGAAAGGAAAACAAAAACGGAACTGAAACATTGTAATGGCTGCCAACCGGGCAGTTTAGGGTGTATGGACAGCCCTGGATGGAGTGAGGTCTGAGAAATGCGAAATCACACTGCACCCTGAGTGTTATGTGCTGCCATAACACTATGCACAGCACAGACGTGATGGCGCAGGCACGGGTGATGTCATCACGCCGTGCCTATAATAAGAGATTGATGGCGGCAGCCCGGGCTTTTTGGCGCCCCACCTCTAGCCTGTAACACCACTTGCATTCCTGTATTGTTAGCTTACTAGCGACAATTCTGTGTGTTCCACGTGCTACCAGTTGGGCTAATAAAAGGCACTGTTCAGCACAGCCATCATCTCCACTGTCCCTCATTCTCGGACACAACAGTGGCAACGAGGATGACCCATGCAACACTGGGCATAATGGAGACTGAGCTGCTGAATTTCGCTGATATGAGAATGGCCCGAAGAATCAAGCTCCACCAACGCCAACAGGGAGCAGGACAGATGACCCAGCAGTATGTTGCGGACTTCCACTGTCTGGTGAGCATGTGCAGGTTTGAGCAGCTAGAGGACGGAATGGTGAGGGACCAGCTAGCGGAGCACACCTACAACCCGAGACTGCGGGTGAAGCTGTTTATGGTGCCAGACGGCCTGCTGCACGCATCGTGGGATGCCGAATGTGTGATAACTGTGGTTTCCCACACACCGAATGCACGCGCGCTCCTTCCTGGCCAAGGGGCAGCAATGCCAGCGTATGGAGAGAGGGGATAAACCGGACTCGTCTCTGATCCTCACTAGGCATAAGCCTCATGGTGTCATGAATAGCCCCTCCAGGACAGAGAGACAGACCCAGACGCTGGACTGCAGTAGGGACACACAAATATACAAGCAAAGCTAACTTACAGGAAAAACACTCCAGAGCCGAAATTGCTCTGGAGGAGACGAGGAGACAACTTAGTAGAGTCAAGACTGTCGCAGTGAGAGAATAGACTGGCAGTGCTTAAATAGCTGATGACATGAAACAGATGAGCAGCAGGTGTGGGCAGATGACCTAATTACACAACTGCTCACAGCTGAGATGGCTGGGGAACAGACAGTGAGTAGATGGTGGGAGAGTCTGGAAAAGGAGGAAGGGCACTCGTGTCACAGAACCAAAATATATACAGAAACTGACAAAATAATAATAACAGACATAGAATACTCAGAAATAAATTAGGAGTCTGAGCTCGGTGTTGGTACGATGCTCAGAATCATGACAGAGCCCCCTATTTAAGAGGTGGATTCCAGACACCCCAAGGTACACCCGAAAAAGACCCCCCCCCCCCCCATGAGAAAAGGTACAGCAATAAACCACCTCGGTTGGGAGGGGGAGGAAACAGGTTAGGAGGGAGCAAAATACGGACCCCGCTCAGGACTCGCACCCGCGCTACCTCAGGCCCTTGGGCCCCCTAGGCCAAAGAACTAAACAGTTCGGGACGCTGGCCGAAGTCCTGGGTCAGACAGCTGGTAAGGTGGTATGAGTCGGGTTACCTGCCGGAGAATATGGGCCACCCAACCCAATGGCTCAGTCTATCAGGCAGCCGGCCAGAGTTCTTAAGCCACCAAAATGGACGGGGTGAACCAGGAGGTGGCTTCCCCACAGGGAGGTCCGATGAAGGGAAGGAGGGCCGAGGGAAGGGGACCACGATGGTGTCTAGTAGCGAAGGAGAAACCACGACAACATCTGGCAGAGATGGGGGGACCATGACGGTGTCAGGCAGAGGAGGGGAGGCCTCAATGCCCTGGGCTGGCCGGCAACACCCTCGGTGGTCCCGGACTGAGACATGGCCGCACCTGCGGTGGCTCTGGGCAGGAGCGGAGCTGCACCCTCAGTGGCTCCGGGCTGGAGCATGGCAACACCCATGGTGGACCCAGGCTGGGCCAATGCTGCACCCTTGGTGGCTCAGGGCAGGAGCAGAGCTGCACCCTCGATGGCTCTATGAAGGAGTGGTGCTGCACCCACGGTGGATCCAGACTGGGCCAACACTGCACCCTCGGTGGACCCAGACTGGGCCAATGCTGCACCCTCGATGGACCTCCACTGGGCCAACGCTGCACCCTTGGTGGGCCCAGACTGGACCAACGCTGCACCCTTGCTAGACCCAGACTGGGCCAGTGCTGCACCCATGGTGGGCCCTGGGCTGGAGTGTTGTGCCCATGGCAGGCCCATACTGGAACACAGCACCCAAGTTGGCTTCAGGCTGGGGTGCAGCACCCACAACGGTCCCCAACTGGGACAGCACCCACGGAGACTCAGACAGAGGAGGAGGGACCCAGATGATGGCCTCGGGCAGAGGAGGAGCTGCACCCATGGAGGTCCTGGCCTGGGACAGAGCACCCGTGACGATCTCCACTGCGGGGGAAGCTGGATCCACGGCAACCTCGGGTGGTAAGCCTGGACCCACGGATACATCGGATGAAGCTGGAACCTTCTTGACAACCCTGGGGAGAGGCTCAGACAAAGCAAGAGGAAAGCCAGGGTCAGGGTCACTGGCAGCGGCGGAGCCCAGCGAGGTGAGCTCAGGTGCAGCGGGCGGTTGCACCCCGCTCTTCCTCCCAAGAGCCAGACAAAACCTCTCCAAGACAGATACAAGAAACACAAAGGAGAGCACTTGCCTGGGCTTGAGTTCCACCGCCGTCCAGGACTCCGTCGATCCAGACTACGATGATGTCTCGGGCCTGGTCCTTTGGAAGTCCAACGCTAATTATGCTGCAATGGCCTCCACCGCAAGCATGATGGTGAATGCAGTCTTGTTGCCCCCTGGCGAAGTGACCCAAAGTGGCTGGTGGCTCATCCAGCGTGGAAGCTGGGGGTCAGCTCACCTCTGGCACTGGAACTAGGTCCTCCAGGGCCACAGGCTCCTCCAGCGTCCGGCAGCTCAATCCCGGAACCTGCGGACACTCAGAGGCAAAAGGAGGAGACACAGAGAGGGCTGGTGAGCAACTGGTAGTTGCCGCAGGCTGTGGGAACTCAGGGCACTGCAAACCCTGAGCCCCACTACCGGGAATCAGGTAAAGCACATGATCAGAAAATAATGGAGAATGAAATGGGACTTGTCTGTTTTCCTGAAGCTCGACATTCCCTGCTGCAGCGGGTGAAAAGTCATCCCTTTCTGTGGCTACGGTGAACATGGGCCCCTCGGAGGATTGTGGAGGAGCCGCCCCTGTTGTCACGGAGATGGATGGAGCCAGGGAAAAAACAGAGGATCTCTCGGCAGCAGGAGAGGATGCCAAAGTGGAGCAAAAAACAGCAGCTACAAGACAGGATGAAGCTGATGATCCAGCTGGAGAAGAGAGAGAAGAAGACTATATTGCTGAGGGGGGCTTCCGCCTCAGCGTCAAGGAAATGGCTACTGGAGAGGCAGGAGGATTCCTCCGGTGGTCCAGAGCGGGATAACGGTGTTGTGGAGCTGACGACATAGACGCTGGAGCCAGGGCTGGCAAACCAGCAGAGGAGGTGGATGTCTGCTGAGGACTGCGTCTCCGTGGCAGCTTTGGTCCAATGGGAGGCGACCCGATTGTCAGCCCAGGGAACGACCGCTGAATCACGGAGACCATGGACAGCAGTCCTGAGTATTGAGGATATCTCCACAAGCCAGGGTGTGCCTCCACAATGCCCACCACTCCATTAACGCTCCTCCAGGCCTTCATTGGTCCAGGGGCGGCGAGAGCCTCATCCACAAAACTCTGGATGAAGTCTGCACCCACTTCTTCTCCAGGGTCGTGGATCCCGTTGCCGATCTCTCATAAACTGGCGAAGGCCAGCACGCTGGGGACATGATGAGCTCCAACGAACAGGTGAGTGAAAAAACACAAAAAGGTCAAAAAATTCACTAACTGCAGCAGCTGGGTCTATTCCTGGCGGCATTCTTCTGTCATGAATGGCCCCTCCAGGGCAGAGAGACAGACCCACGCACCTGACTGCAGTAGTGACATTTATTAACCAAAGTGAACAGAAAATCCAAAACTGTGCAGAGAACACAAATATACAAGCAAAAGTAACTTACAGGAAAAGCACTCCAGAGCCGAAATCGCTCTGGAGGAGAAGAGGAGACAACTTAGTAGAGTCAAAACTGCCGCAGTGCGAGACTAGACTGGCAGTGCTTAAATAGCTGATGACATGAAACAAATGAGCAGCAGGTGCGGGCAGATGAGCGGGCAGGTGACCTAATTACACAACTGCTCACAGCTGAGATGACTGGGGAACAGACAATGAGTAGATGGTGGGAGTGTCTAGAAAAGGAGGAAGGGCACTCGTGTCACAGAACCAAAATATATACAGAAACTGACAAAATAATAATAACAGACATAAAATACTCAGAAATAAATTAAGAGTCTGAGCTCAGTGAAGGCACCGCGCTCAGAATCATGACACATGGAGCCACCGTACCACTGCAGGAGAGAAAGTTTGTGGCCAAGCAGGACCCCAGTGAACTACAACAACTCCGAGTGTGTCCCGTTGCAGGTGAGGACGATACACCGCCACAACCACAACCAGCATCAGAGAAGAGAGGGCATAAACCGGACTCAACTCTGATCCTCACCCGGCATAAGCCTCAGGGAGTCACTGCAGTGCTGCAGGAGAGAGAGATCATGGCCAAGCAGGACCCCAGTGAAGACAACAACCTGGCCACGTCCTGTTGCCAGTGAGAGCAACACACTGCCGCAACCACAACCAGCACCACTAAAGAGAAGGTGAAAATCGGATTCGTCTCAGATCCTTGCCCGGCATAAGCCTCAGGGAGCTGTCGCAGTGCTGCAGGAGCGATAGTCTGTGTCTGAGCAGGACCCAGCAGAACAACGCCAATCCAGAGCCCGTCCTGCTACCAGTGTGAACGGCAATGCCACCACAGCAGCAACCAACATTAGACATGGGAGAGCAGCAGCGCTGAGTGCAATTGAACAGATTGCCACTTGCAGTATTCGATTGGGTTCGGGTACGCCGATCTGAACGCCGGGACCTGCAGACGCTCCAGTTACCGCTGATGATGATCACAACACAGTTGGGGCCAGCCACCTTCCAGATGGCTGATGGTTCGAGATGGCACACCAGCCATCTGTGAAAGGTAAGAGCAGCTGCTCCAGACCAAGCCGCGATGCTGGAGCAGACCCAGCCAGTGTGGGACCCAGACTGGGACTTTGCTGACGAGACAGGACACCCAAGTCCACCGCAGCCAGCGCCTCCAGGGGTATGCCCACCACAGGCTCACCAGAGGCCCCTGAAGTTGAACTGAAATAACTCTGCTTTGAATTGTTTAACAGAGTAGGGTTGGAACACAGTGGTAGAATAACCCACTCAACCATGCAGGGCCTACCGGTAGGCCACCCGGTTGCCCAGGTTCATGTCTGTTTTATAATGTTAATAATGGTTTTGTTTTTTCCCGGGGGGGGGGGAGTGCATGTTACGTGCTGCCATAACACTATGCACGGAATGAACATGATGTTGCAGGCATGGGTGGCATCATGCCGTGCCTATAAAAAGAGCCTGATGGTGACAGCCCGAGCTTTCTGTTGCTCCGCCACTAGCCTGTAACACCACCTGAATTCCTGTATGGTTTGCTTGCTAGCTACAATTCTGTGTGCTCCACATGCTACGAGGTGGGCTAACAAAAGGCAGCGTTCAGCACAGCCATCGTCTCCGCTGTCCCTCATTCACAGACACAATACTGAGGAGAGAAAGAAAACGGTTGTCACTGCCTCTGGCGACCAGAGAGTGACAACCTGGAAAGGGCACCTGCATTCGGCCTTTGATAATGAGGGCCCCCGCCTGCTCCATGCCACGGCACCGCACACCACCATGAATCAAGGACCAGCAATCCACAATGATGCAAAAAAGAAAGCCAGTGAGCCACCATCAGACAGTTGTAAGGATTGTTTACTGTTTTTATTAGAAGTCTGATATTCTTATGTTTGATATTCCTTGTATTTTTGACTGAAAGACTACGTTACTTGTTTATTTTATATCACCTTTATTTAATATACAGTTAGGCCCAGAAATATTTGGACAGTGACACAAGTTTTGTTATTTTAGCTGTTTATGAAAACATATTCAGGATACTATTATATAATCAATATGGGCTTAAAGTGCAGACTCTCAGCTGTAATTTGAGAGTATTCACATCCAAACTGGAGCAAGGGTTTAGGAATTACAGCTCTTTAATACGTAGCCGCCTCTTTTTCAAGGGACCAAAAGTAATTGGACAATTGACTCAGAAGGCTGCAAAAAAAAATAACAAGGCTGCATGGGCTCTTCCCTCGTTAACCTGTCATCAGTTAAGCAGTTAAAAGGTCTGGAGTTGATTCCAGGTGTGGCGTTTGCATTTGGAAGATGTTGCTGTGAACACACAGCATGCGGTCAAAGGAGCTCTCAATGGAGGTGAAACAGACCATCCTGAGGCAAAAAAAAAAAAAGAAGAAATCCATCAGAGAGATAGCAGAAATGTTAGGAGTGGCCAAATCAACAGTTTGGTACATTCTGAGAAAAAAAAGAGTGCACTGGTGAGCTTGGGAACTCAAAAAGGCCTGGACGTCCACGGAAGACAACAGTGGTGGATGATCGCAGAATCCTTTCCATGGTGAAAAACAACCCCTTCACAACATCCACTCAAGTGAAGAACACTCTCCAGGAAGTAGGTGTATCAGTATCTAAGTCTACCATAAAGAGAAGACTTCATGAGAGTAAATACAAAGGATTCACCACAAGGTGCAAACCATTAATCAGCCTCAAAAACAGAAAGGCCAGAATTGAATTTGCCAAAAAACACCTGAAGAAGCCAGCCCAGTTCTGGAACAGCATTCTTTGGACAGATGAGACTAAGATCAACCTGTACCAAAATGATGGGAAGAAGAAAGTTTGGAGAAGAATTGGAACAGCTCATGATCCAAAGCACTACATCTTCTGTAAAACGTGGTGGAGGCAGTGTGATGGCATGGGCATGCATGGCTTCCAATGGCACTGGGTCACTTGTGTTTATTGATGATGTGACAAAAGACAGAAGCAGCCGGATGAATTCTGAAGTGTATAGGGATACACTTTCTGCTCAGATTCAGCCAAATGCAGCAAAGTTGATTGGATGGCGCTTCACCAATGATCCAAAACATACTGCAAAAGCAACCCAGGAGTTTTTTAAAGCAAAGAAGTGGAATATTCTGCAATGGCCGAGTCAGTCACCAGATCTCAACCCAATCGAGCATGCATTTCACTTGCTCAACACAAAACTTAAGGCAGAAAGACCCACAAACAAGCAACAACTGAAGACAGCTGCAGTAAAGGCCTGGCAAAGCATCACAAAGGAGGAAACCCAGCGTTTGGTGATGTCCATGGGTTCCAGACTTCAGGCAGTCATTGCCTGCAAAGGATTCTCAGCAAAATATTGTGAAGTAACATTTTACTTAGGGTTATGTTTATTTGTCCAATTACTTTTGAGCCCCTGAAATGAGGAGCATTTGTATAAAAATAGCTACAATTCCTACATGTTTAATCATATATTTTTGTTCAACCCCTTGAATTAAACCTTAAAGTCTGCACTTCAATTCCGTTGTAGTTGTTTCATTTCAAATCCAATGTGGTGGCTTGCAGAGCCCAAATCATGAAGATTGTGTCACTGTCCAAATATTTCTGGGCCTAACTGTATGTGCTTCTCTGTGCTTACCGACTTTGTTGCTGTCGTGGTCTGAGCGCCGATTTCGTCCGCGCTCGGGTCATGCAATATTTTCCTCCCATCTGGTGTGTGTGTTCCCTATGGCTCTCCGAGCTTTTATTGTGACAGTGCTCGG
Organism: Pholidichthys leucotaenia; assembly: GCA_020510985.1. Lineage (NCBI taxonomy): Eukaryota > Metazoa > Chordata > Actinopteri > Cichliformes > Pholidichthyidae > Pholidichthys > Pholidichthys leucotaenia. The sequence continues at coordinate 228,610,006 of CM035839.1, read as the reverse complement.
AGGGGCTTCCAGCTGTCAGAGCTGAGCCCTCTGACAGCTGAATTGCATTATTGATTGCCTCATCAGCTGTTCCTTCCTGTGCCCTATTTAAGGGAGCAGCTGAGGGCTAAACCTTGCTGCAGTCTCGTCGTACATTCCCTCGTCGAGCTTTCCCTTGTCAGACGTTCCCTCGTGATCAATTCTTCATCTTCTTCCATTATTGTAAGTGTTATTCTGAGACTCTGTGTTCCTTGTCTGTGTCATTACCTTAGATGTGTTTTAGCCCCCCGTGGCTCGTTATTTTGCCATTTTCTGTCTTTAATAAATTGTGCAAACTCACCGGTGGCCTATAGCGTCTCACTGACGGCTCGTGAGAGCCAACCATGACAGTTGCGCTGCCTGTGTGTGACTGAATCACTGTTGTGTATGCACATTGAGTGACACCTGTGTGACAATCACGCCGTTCCAAACACAACCATCAGACCACTACTATCGACTTGGCATTACGCCCCCAAAACTCGAAGAGTGTGCTGGTTGCCATGGGTGTGGGTGTGCCCATCAAAGTGCAATTATGTGCAATGATGTTTAGCTATGTAACTGCCGCTGAAAGTTGTTGCATTCACCCAGCTACTCCTACAGCAGGACAGCCTGGTTACATAGGTGCAAATCAAGGGGATCCAGGGGACAAATTTTTCTTTAAAATTTGCAGCTTTTCTCATAAATTTGTAACTTTTCTCATTAATTTACTACATTTATTTGTAAATGTAAAACATTTTTCTTGTAAATTTGCCACTTTTTCCTCATAAATCTGCTATGTTTGCATCTTAAATCAGCATTTTTTCTTGTAAATTTGAAACCTTTTTATAATGAATAATTACTTTTTTCTTGTAAATCTACATATATTTTTCCTCATCAATTTGCAACTTTTTTGAGTGAACTTGACTTTTTGTAAATCTGCAACTGCTTCTTTTAAATTTGCAATTTTCTTTCTCATAAATTTATGACTTTTTCTTCTAAATTTTCAGCTTTTCCATAAGTGTACATTTATACATTCTTTCTCATAAATTTGTGACTGACTACAATAATACGTATAGGGGCAGATTTACTAACATGCTGCGCCATCGCAAAACCCTGTTTTGGCGTTAAAAAAACTACTGCTGAGATTTACGAAAGGGCACAGGGCAAAATTAGCGGTGGAAAGGCGTGGACTATGTTAATTTTGCGCCTGGCCTCATTGCATATGCATTTGTGGGAGTTGTCATGTCAATGCGCAAATTTGGGGGAGTGGAGTATTTAAATGACTGCCGCACAGTGATTTACTAAGGTTTGTGTTTGTCAATCTGCTGCTTAATGCACCAGGATTTAACGCCCCAAAAAAGCTTGTCTTAATTCATCTGCGCCTGACGTGACAGCGATCGTAGGTGCCAGGAGGAGACACTGGTGAGAGCCGAGGGCCCGTGGCAGAAGCTTCTCTCTGCCCGTGATTTTATTTGGCATAACAGAAGAACAGATTATATGAATCTCAACGGTCTCACAGAGATCAATGTTATGCTGAACTGGACATCAGCCGGCAGTTTTTTTTAAAAATTTCATTTGTTTATACTGTATATAGCCTACTACATGAATTTGTATCCATTAAATAGGATACAGTAGGAGTCCTTATACCTGCAGTGGACATACAGATGTGTCAGCCGATAATGACTCTTTTTTTCTTTTCTGTGGAGGTTAGACTGGGATCTAGAGTTTTACTCAGCTCTCCCTTGCTCTTGAAGCAAAATCTTCCACATTACCAATTTTCTTCATTTTTTTCTCGAGCCATATTTCTATATTTACAGTATTTCTTTTTGCTGTGCATAAAATGGTAATTCAGTTCCCTCTTCTCTCTATTTCTCTCTCCCAGTTCAGGATACACAATATAGAAAATAATGATGACATTATTAACAAAAAGAGTGCACAGATCCATAAAAACGTCCCCCGAAATTGCAACACTGTAGCTCAATGGCATTTATAAAACGTCATGGACTGGGAGACCTGTAGATTTTGTTAAAACAAAGTTATTCAAATAATAAAACCCCAGAGTCTCCATCAGACCATCTTGACGGTTCTTGTGTTAATAAAATATACACATTGGTCAATAATCAATTTATTCATGAGTAGTCCTTAATTTATACATATTAAACAAAGGAGTCTGCCATGTGAAATGAAAATGAAAACTTTGATATATGACAAACAAATGTAAACTGTTTTACTGGGGTTTGCGCTTAAATGAAAGCTTAAAAAAAAGCTTTATAAAACTATTGTAACGTCGGGGCTGTGATAAGGGGGCGGGAGTCTCCCGGCATGCTTGCGCCGCAGAGGATTCAAATACTGTATCTGTGTGTTCTAAGCGTTATTTGTGTGTGCCATTATAACTGTGTAATAAAACCAGTTGTGATAGCATTGTTTCTCTATATGTGCCAAATCATGTGTCTGTGTCACCATGAGTGAAATGAGGGTCTGTGTAAATGACCTTCCCTCCATTCTGTGTTGTGAGTGTGCGTATAAATAAAGCCTGTTTCACCACAGTCATCTCTCCTTATTGTGTGAACACTTGCAACGTCACACTGGAGTCAGGAGTGGGATCACGGAAAAGATGGAAGCCGGAATCAGGACAGAGATTCGGCAGCTCGAGAGGTTCATTGCTCAGCTGGACATGGACAACAGAGCCGACACACCGATCCCTGGAGCTGCTCGCCGTGATGAATGGAGCAGTGGACTCGACGGGGCCAGCACACCCCGCCTTCTGCCTTTCTCAAGGCAGGGCAGGCCAAGCAGAGCAGACTGGCCCCGCTTCCTGCCCTTTTCAGCGCAGGATGGGCTGGCAATTCCACTGCAACCAGGGACGGCGATCGACCAAGAGGCGACCGTCCCACCAATCCGCCAACGGGCAAAACTCCCCCATTTTGGCGGCGAAACCCTGCTGGACGACTGTCTGGTCCAGGTCGAGCTGGCTGCTGCCCTGAATGGCTGGACACCCGAAGAGACCTCTCTGCAGGTCACGCTGGCCCTGGAGGGCGGGGCTCTCTGCATGCTGTCTGACCTCTGGCCCAAGGAACTTTGCAGCTGGCCAGAGCTACAAGGAGCGCCCTGGAGGCGGTTTGGGAGAGTAGCCAACTCTGAGCATGCCCAGAAACAGCTGGCCAACTGCCAGCGAGGCAGCCAAGAGAGCCTGGCAGCCTAGGCAGTGGATATATGACCGCTGACACGGTGTGGCTACCCGGATTTTGAGCCAAGGGGGATGGAGGAGCTCGCCGTCCAGCACTTCTTCCCGAGGCTCTGCCCGGCCCGGTTCCAGGACCACATTCGGATTCATGCTGCGAGCAGCTGGGAGACGGCTGTGGCAGAAGCAGAGTGGGTGGGACCAATGATGGATTATGCAGCGGATGTGTCGTCGCTGAGTCAGAGAGCTTTCCAGGCCACAGCTGAGAGCGAGGAGGAGGAGGAGAAACTGCGCTGGACTAGAGCAGCGGGGCCAGTGAGAAGACGACAGCGGCGGCCAGAGGAAGGGTGCTTCTGCTGTGGGAAGCCAGGACATATTGCATGGTACTGCCCAGCACCCACCCCATGACAAACCGCCCCCTTGCTGGCTTTAAACTAGAGCAAGGTGGTATGGATGGGGACCTGCTTCCTCCCACAGACATTTTCTCCGATGAACTGTCACCATGTTTGGGCCGAATTGGACACTTGCTAGGGATGTACCTGCAGTGCAGCTTGGACAGCACACCAATCCGGGCCTTGACTGACACCGGTTCTACCAACTCCCTGGTCCGAACCGGAGTGCTGCCCAATACGGATGAGGCAGGACCACAGGGGTGGGAACCCACCTGGTGCTGCATCACCACAGCCACCAGTGAGCACACCAGACTGGGGGGGGGGTGGAGAATTCTTGTGATGAGGGTGGCCGGCCAGAATACAAACCGTCCATTCTGGCTGGCTGACATCCAAGATCCCTGCATTATTGGACTCAATCTGCTTGCAGCATGGGGCACAGTGATTGACACCGCCAGATTGTCTCTCCTGCTGGGGCCTCGGACCATCACGCTCTGCAGCGGGACCCAGAGGAGGAACCCGGGGGCCTGCGTGATGGAGGGGCTGCCAGAACGGACTGAACCGGGTGGGTCGCTGCCAGAACTGAACACAGCAGTGCCACCAGCATGAGCAGAGGGAGCGCAATCACCGACAGAGACAGCAAAGGGGGGGGGGGGTGATAGCGGAGTGGGTCATTGTGTCAGCAGAAACACAGCAGGTGGTCGAGGAATTGTTTCAGCAGAGCTGCAGCGGACTACAATCGGGACAGAGACGCCAACTGTGGGAGCTGTTGGACTGCTACATCAACGTCTTCGCTGCCAAGGATGAAGAGTGCACCCAAACCAGCTTGGTGCAACACCAGATCAACACTGGTGAGAACCAGGCTGGTCCGGCAGATCCGGCTCCACCCCTGCCATCTGCCTTTTTCAAGGAGGGCGCCGGCAGAACAAAAAATATGGGAAATGCTGGAAGTGGATGTTATTGAGACCTCCAGCAGCCTCTGGGCGGCGCCAGAGGTTCTGGTTAAGAAGGATGGTTCATTGCAGTTCTGTGTGGATTACCAGTGCCTGAATGACATCACCCGCAACAATTCCTACCCCCTGCCCCACATTGATGACGCGCTGGATCACATCGCCGTCTCCAGCTGGTTCAGCTCACTGGACCTCCACAGCGGCTATTGGCAGGTAGAGCTGTCACCAGAGGCCCGTCAGAAAACAGCCTTCTCCTTTGGGCAGGGACTGTGGCAGTTCAAGGTGATGCCGATAGGACTTTGCAATGCCATGGCCACCTTTGAACATCTGATGGAGCGAGTGTTGGCTCACGTGCCCCGGAGCCGCTGCACTGTTTATCTGGATGACCTGCTGGTTCACGCAGCTGACTTTGATGGCTCCCTGTCCAATCTCCGGGAAGTATTAGATGCCATCCAACGGGCCGGGCTGTGGCTGCATCCGTGGAAATGCCACTTATTTTGGCGAGAAACCACCTTCCTGGGCCACCTCGTCAGCACAGCGGGAGTCACCACCGATCCAGAGAAAGTGGCAGCGGTGAAACACTGTCCGGAGCCACGGGACGTGGGAGAGTTATGAAGTTTTCTCGGATTGACCTCCTATTATAGGAGGTTTGTGAAGGATTTCACCACCATCACCAGCACACTGCATCAGCTGACGCAGAAGGGCTGCACGTTTGAGTGGAGTGAGGACTGTGCTGCTGCTTTTTCCCAGCTTTGCTCAGTGCTCATCGGAGCCTCCGTGCTGCAGTATCCCGACCCGAACCGCCCTTTCATTGTGGACACGGATGCCAGCAACCAGGGCATCGGGGCAGTGCTATCCCAGGAGGCAGAACACAGAGAGCAGGCAGTTGCTTTTTTCAGCCGCACTCCCAGCAGAGCCGAAAGGAATTATTGCGTTACTCATTGAGAGCTGTTGGCTGTCATCCAGGGGCTTCATCTTTTTCACCCATATGTGTACGGGGGGAGGTTTCAGCTCAGGATGGATCATGCTTCCCTGACTTGGCTACTGAATTTTAAAGAGCCAGATGGACAGTTGGCGAGATGGCTGAAGGCATTGCAGGATTATGATTTTCGGAATGTGCATCGGGTAGGCCGCCTCCATGCCAACGCTGACTCCTTGTCTCAGCGTCCCTGTGCGGCAGAGGACTGTTGTCACTGCCAGTGGGCAGAGTACAGAGACCAAGCCATCCCATGGGCTGCTCTCCGGACTGCTGTGAGCAGGAATAACACAGTGGCACACAGCTCCTCCTCGGATAATCAGTCAGCTCTCCCCTGTGATGATGTCACAGAGGCCCTCGGCGCACAGCAGCTGCAGACCGAGCAGGACAGAGATCCGGTCATCTCCCAGGTTTGGCAGTGGTTGGATGTGGGCCAGCGGCCTGCCTGGGAGGCTGTGTCCATGCTTGACCCAGAGACCAAGGCCCTACATTCCCAGTGGGCCAATCTCCGCTGTCATGAGGGTGTTGTGTATCGGCAGTGGAAGGCTCCAGCTGGGTAACGTCACGTCTGGCACCAGCTGGTTCCCCGGCAGCTCTGCTCCAAAGTGCTCCAGTTGGTCCACGGGTTGGTGGGGGTGGGCCACTTTGGGGTGACGAAAACTCTGCAGCGTCTTCGGGCCTGGTTCTACTGGCCAGGATGTCGCCAGGACATAGAACACCATGTCCATTGCTGCGACACCTGCATGGTTCCGAAAGGGCCAACTCAGCAATCCCACGCCGCCTTGCTGCAGTACCGGGTGGGGGCACCCATGGAGCGGGAAGTAGTGGACATTCTGGGCCCTTTCCCGACCACGGATCGGGGGAACCGCTATGTGCTGGTCACAATGGATATTTCACCAAATGGCCAGAGGCGTACGTGGTCCCTGATCAGAGCGCCACCACCACAGCATCAAAGCTCGTAGACGAAATGTTTGTTTTGTCGGTTCGGTGCACCAGAGGAGCTGCACAGAGATCAGGGATGGAACTTCAAGGTAGAGGTCTTCGGGGTGGTCTGTCGGTGGCTGGGCATCCGGAAGACCTGGATTACCCCACTGCATCCACCGAGCAACGGTCTGGCTGAACGTTTCAATTGGACTCTAACCACCCAGCTCGCTGTCTTAGTGGACCAGCAACAGCGAGACTGGAACCTGCATCTGCCCTTGGTTCTGTGGGCGTTCCAGACGGCAGCTCAGGAATCCAGCTGGTGCACCCCTGCAGCATTGATGTTTGGATGCAAGCTGCACACATCAGTGGATTTGATGCGCCCCCCCCCCCCCCGCCCGAGCTGGAGGTGAAGGGCAAACCAGGGTTGGATTATTTGTTTTGCTTGAGAGAACTTCTCCACATGGTGCACAAACTGGCTTGGGAGGCCCTGGCAGCGGCGGGGAGTTGGCAGAAGCGGGCATACAACTCCCGCTGTCATGTGCTGACAAGCGCTCGCCCCCTCCTTCCTGCTCACCGGCTTCCTCATCAGACACACCTGCTGATTCCTGCTGGGCCAGCGTTTATAAGGAAGGGCTCTTCAGTGATTCAACGCTGGCTCGTTTGGCTATACTGCTCAGCAGACAGCTCTCTAGTAAGTGGTTGTGTACCTATGACTTTGTCTTACACATATTCTCCTCCATCTCTTCCAGGTTGCTGCAAATGAAGTGGTGCGTCTCCAGGGATTTGGTGTGCTCACCCGCCCGTTGCTCCACCTCTACTCTGCTCAACCTCTCCACCCAGTCAGACCACACCAACCATACCCGACCGGCAGTTCTACCTGCTGGTTCTTCTCCTTCGCTGGGTTCTGTGCTGGTCTCTCCTCACCTCCCACGTAAGTGGTATAATTGGATTTCCCATAATTTCTCTGTTCCTCCCTAATCAGCCTTGTCTGTCCTCCTCAGGGCTCCTGCTTATCTGGAGAGTGACTGACTTTTTCCACAAGTGAGCGGTTTTGAAAATGCTAATAAAAGGTCAAATGTTTTCTGTGTGTTCTCTTGGTGATTGCACATTGCACTCAGGTTGCTTGTCCAGTCAATATGACAGAACGAGCCAGCCAAGGTCACAGCCTGGCAGGTGCATCATCAGTTGAGCATGCCACGCTCCACCGCCTCGACGTTACAGAGAGGCAGGTGGCTGAACACACTCAGCTGCTGCAGGCAATTACGCAGCAGCTGAGTGTCATTATTGATGAATTGGGCCGTGCGGCTGTCCCGACTACTCCACCCCCACCTGTTCATCCATCATCCACAATCATTCGCTGAACTCTTTCCATTTCCCACCTGCTCTGTATGCGGGGGAGGTGGGGAAATGCAAGGACTTTTTGTGCAAGATTTGGCTTTATTTCGAGCAGGTGAAGGGGGAGTTCCAAAATCCACCAGTTTACTCTTCTGCTTCAGGGCCGCACTCTTAGTTGGACGCGGTCTGTTATCGATAGTCAGAGAGGTTCGCCACTCACGTTTGACCAATTTGTGTCTGAGTTTTCCAGCACCTTTGACCTTTCCGAGAGTGAAGGGAACATTATGAGTCACCTACTGTCGCTCCGCCAGGGCAGCTGATCTGTGGCTGACTTCTCGGTGGAGTTTCGGGTCGAGGCAGCAGATTTGGGGTGGAACGAGGTTGCACTGTGCAGTGCATTCCTCCACGGACTGAATCCTCAGCTTCGTAATGACCTGGCAGTTTATGCCGTTCCTGCCACTTTGGATGGTCTGATAGATCAGGCTGTCGGGCTGGATAATCGGTACAGTGAACGTGCTCTGGAGCACGGTGCCTCCTCTCACCCACTTGCCACACGCATACTCCCAGTGCCTACTGACCTAGGTGAGTCCGACTCCGCCCCTGAGCCTATGGAGCTCAGCTCTGCTCGCCTTCCGCGGGCAGAGGCTGAACGGCGGCGGCGGATCGGGGCTTGTGCCTACTGTGGTTCGCTGAAGCACAAGTTGGACACATGCCACCTATGGCCCAAAAGAATCAACCCATCAATAGCCATGGGGGGTCTGGTGGGCAAGGCTCAATCTGATCCCCCTGGTAATTTTTCTATTTTGGCCCTGGTTCAGCTACCGGGGGTCGAGGAGAGGGTCTCCGTCCTAATTGATTCTGGGGCACAGGGTAACTTTTTCTCCTCTAAGCTGGTGCATGAGATGGGGATTCCAACGGTTAAACTACCGGCTCCTCATTCCGTGCGAACCCTTTCTGGCCAGATGGTGGCGTCTGTTACCCATTGCATGGTGCAGTTATCTGTCCTGTTGTCCGGTAACCACTGGGAGAGGCTGACTTTTTACGTGTTTCCATGGGCCTCTCAGGCGGTGGTACTTGGTTATCCGTGGCTCCGGAGGCATAATCCAGTTATTAATTGGGCACAAAATTCTATCACCTCCTGGAGCCCAAATTGTTTGGCTACGTGTCTAGACTCGGCTGAGTGTTCACCGTCCCTCCTCGTCTCCTCTCCTCAGGTTGAGCCGCCGGACCTCAGTCTCGTGCCCGAGGTCTATCACGACCTCGGGGAGGTCTTTAGCAAGTCACGAGCATTAGCGCTTCTTCCTCATCGCTCGTATGACTGTGCCATCAACCTCCTTCCAGGTGCGAGGCTGACGTCCAGCAAGCTTTATAGTATTTCTGGGCCTGAGAAGGAGGCGATGGAGTGGTACATTAAGGACTCATTGAACACCAGCCTCATTTGGTCATCTTCGGCTCCCCTCGAGGCAGGGTTTTTTCGTTGTGGGCAAGAAAGATGGGTCACTGCGTCCATGCACTGACTACTGGGAACTTAATGCCATCACTGTCAAAGATAAATACCCTTTGCCCCTGATGAACTCCGCTTTTGAGCTCCTGCAGCATTCACGTGTATTCTCTAAGCTCGACCTTCGTAACGCATACCATCTAGTTAGAATACACGAGGGAGACGAGTGGATAACAGCGTTTAAAAACACACTTGGGGCAATTTGAGTATTTGGTTATGCCTTTTGGATTAACTATGCCCCTGCTGTTTTCCAACTTTTAATTAATGACATCCTCTGCGATATGCTTAATCGGTTTGTTTTCGTCTATTTAGATGATATCCTGATTTTTTCTTGCATGCCAGAGGAGCACGAGACTCATGTTAGAGCCGTGTTACAGCGGCAATTTTCCACAACTTCCACTTCTTTCCTTGGCTTTATTGTAGCAGAGGGAGAGCTGAGGGCTGACCCAGCCAAGGTGAAGGCTGTGCTAGATCGGCCAACACCCCACTTCCGTAAGGAGCTGCAACGCTTCTTGGGGTTTGCAAATTTCTATCGCAGGTTTATCCGAAACTAAAGTGGGGTAGCACAGCCTTTAACACAGCTGACCTCAGTTAAAGTACCATTTTTGTGGACCGAGGCAGCTGAGCAGGCCTTTGCCAAATTAAAGGGCCTGTTCGCTGACAAATCCATCTTAGCTCAGGTCGACCCTCAGCTCCAATTCAAACTGGAGGTGGACACTTCAGAAATGGGAGTGGGCGCTGTTTTGTCTCAGCGCTCTTCCCCGGACTTGAAGCTCCGCCCTTGTGCATATTTCTCTCGGCGGCTCACCCCAGCCGAGAGGAATTACGACATGGGGGATCACGAGCTGTTGGCCGTTAAGCTGGCATTTGAGGAATGGAGACACTGGCTGGAGGGAGCCGTTCACCCCGGTAGTCGTGTGGACTGACCACAAGACTGGACATGGCCCCTGCTTGGCCAGCCTTCACAGATGGGGCAGTAGCCCTAGCCCACTGTGCGCATGTGGAGAGGAGCAAACTATGGAACACATCATAGAGGCTTGCCCGCTCCAAAGACTGGAAGGAGGATTACACACCCTCCATACAGCAAACCAGGAGGCAACTGCTTGGCTTAAGGACTTTGCATTCGCTAAATAAATAAACCACAAAGAACATGGAGTATCTGCGGTCGTCCCGCCAGCTTAATCCTAGGCAGGCTCGCTGGGCCCTATTTTTTCCAGCGTTTTAATTTTACTGTCACCTATAGGCCCGGCTCCTGTAATGGGAAGCCTGATGCTCTCTCCAGGCAGTTCAGTCAGGACTTGACTGACCCCCTCTTCCGCATCCAAGCCCATTCTTTCCGCCTTTGTGCGTCCTGGGAACCCTTGCCTGGGAGATTGAGAAGAGAGTTCCGCCAGGCTCAGTCTTCAGAGCCCGAACCAGCGGGATGTCCCCCCCCAACCACCTGTACGTCCCTGCTGCCCTCCGCAGCGAAGTGATCCAGTGGGGGCACACCGATGCTTCGCCTGCCACCCGGGGGTGGTACGTTCCTATAGACATCATCAGACGAGCGTTTTGGTGACCCACGTTGCGGCAGGACATGCAGGAAATATGTGAAGGCCTGCCAGACATGTGCCCCGGAATAACTCACTCTCCACCCCTCCCGCTGGCCTTCTTCACCCCCTCCCCCATCCCCAGTCGGCCTTGGTCCCACATCGCATGGATTTTGTCACTGTCTTCCTCCTTCCCATGGTAATACAGTGTTTTTGACCATTGTTGACAGATTCTCAAAGGCCGTACACCTGTTTCCCCCTCCCTAAGCTGCCATCCACCTCCAAGATGGCAGAACTCCTATCCTACCACGTTGTCAGGCTGCATGGGATCCCAGTGGACATTGTGTCTGACCGGGGTCCTTAGTTCACGTCACAGGTTTGGAAGTCAATCTGCCACTGCCTTGGCACCCCCGTCAGCCTCACCTCCGGCTATCATCCTCAGAGCAATGGGCAGGCTGAGCGTGCCAACCAGTCCCTGGAGGCGGCTCTTCGTTGTGTGGCAGCCGATGACCCCACTTCATGGAGCTCCCATCTGACCTGGGTGGAATATTCACTGAATTTCACAGTCTCTTCAGCCACGGGCCGATCACCATTTGAGGCGTCTGTGGGCTACACCCCCCACACCCCCCACTCTCTATGGCGGAGAGAGAGGTTGCGATGCTGTCCGTGGGGGCCCATTTTCATTGCTGTCGCCGGGCCTGGAGATCCACCAGAGCGGCTCTCCTCCGCTCCACCGAGCATAATCAGCACTACTCTGAACACAAGAGGGTCCCGGCGCCGGACTACAAGACTGGTCAGCAGGTCTGAGTGGCTACGGATCAGGTCCCACTGAAGGCTGATTCTCGGAAGCGCGCTCCCTGGTTCATGGGTCCCTTCCCCGTCACCAGTAACATCAGCGACTCTGCTGTCTGGCTCCAGCTCCCATGGGCGCGCCGCGTGCACCCTACCTTCCACATCTCAAAGGTGAAGCCTCTCTCTTCCAGCTCTCTCTGCTCTCCCCCGAAGCCGCCTCCTCCTCCCAGGGTCTTTGACGGACACATCACGCATACCGTGAAGGAGATCCTGGATGTACGTCGTCGGGGCCGGGGGCTCCAGTTTTCTGGTCGACTGGGAGGGCTATGGCCCGGAGCAAGTGGTCATGGGTCCCTGGGTCTGGGTTCCTCAAACAAAGGGATGATCCGGGCTTACTATTGAGCCCACCCAGAGAAGCTGGGGTGACTGCCATGAGCATTCCTTGGGAGGGGGGGGGGCACTGTCATGTGCTGCGCGAGCACTCGCCCCCTCCCTTCTGCACTCAGCCGGCTTCCTCATCAGACGGCACCTGCTGATTCCTGCTGGCCAGCGTTTATAAGGAAGGAGCTCTTCAGTGATTCAACACTGGGCTTTGTTTGGGTATTCTGCTCAGCAGACAGCTCTCTAGTAAGTGGTTGTGTACCTATGACTTTGTCTTACACATATTTCTCCTCCATCTCTTCCAGGTTGCTGCAAATGAAGTGGTGCGTCTGCAGGGATTTGGTGTGCTCACAGCCCGTTGCACCACCTCTACTTTGCTCAACCTCTCCACCCAGTCAAGACCACAACCAACCATACCCGACCAGCAGTTCTACCTGCTGGTTCTTTTCCTTTGCTGGGTTCTGTGCTGGTCTCTCCTCACCTCCCAAGTAAGTGGTATAATTGGATTTTCCATAATTTCTCTATTCCTCCCTAATCAGCTTTGTCTCTCCTCCGCAGGGCTCCTGCTTATCTGGAGAGTTACTGACTTTTTCCACAAGTGAGCGGTTTTGAAAATTCTAATAAAAGGTAGCGAAGAAGATGGATGGATGGACGTTTTCTGTGTGTTCTCTTGGTGATTGCACTTTACACTCAGGTTGCTTGTCCAGTCAGTATGACACCCGCTGCCACGGAAGGGACTTTGCTCCAGGGGATTGAGTCTCGGTTTTTTTGTCCGGTGTGCAAAAAGGGACTGTCGCCAAAACTGGTGAGCCATTGGTCGGGACCGTGCGTGGTCCTACAGAGACTGTCAGATGTAGTGTACAGAGTGAGGCTGCAGAAAAGGAACCAGGTCGTAGTGCTTCACCGCGACAGTGTCACCCCATATAAGCCATCTGCCCCGTGGGTGGTTGAGCCGGAGCCTTTATCCCGACCGGATACCCCGGCCGAGGTGTGAATGGAAAATAACAGGCCTGTGCATGCTGGTCGCCTACAACAGCAGCCGCCCCAACACCTGGACGGATTTGTGTTGGACTATTGAGCAAAATGAGGGTCTGTGTAAATGACCTCCCCTCCGTTCTGTGTTGTGAGTGTGTGCATAAATGAAGCCTGTTTCATCACAGTCATCTCCCCTTATTGTGTGAACCCTTGGCTTGCAACGTCACACTATTATGCTCCTCCACCCTGGCTGTGCTTGTGTTGATGACCTGCTTCCTCATCAGCTGTGCCTGTGTGCAATTTTGCGGTGCTCTTGGTGGATGGGTGGTCATTATTGAAATGAAGTGACTGCGTCTGTGTTCATAATTTTGCGTGCTGTTAGTAGATCACTTGCAAAAATTGGCCACTCCCTTAGGCGCTCTGTCTAATTTGTGCACTTGTTAATTTGCGGTACGTTAGTAAATCTGCCCCACAGTGTCCCCTCAATATTTACTCTTGAGAAAATGTTCTGTTTATTGTCCCTCCCAAGATGGAAATGAAATATCCACTCATGCATCATGTTGGCACTGCTCCGGAGTGCAGGCCCACTGGGGGAAAAAAACCCAAAACAAAACAAGTGTGGACCCATGCTATACATATATATCTAAAAGATTTCTAAAACTTGTCAGATCTGGATTCATGTGACTTTTTGCTTCAGTGCATCCCTAAAGTGTTGATGTCATCACTCAACACCATTGTTTGCATCTGTGCTAGCACTTGCTGCTAAAACATAAAGCTTCTTTCCTTCTTCTAGACCTCATCATAGCAAACTAACTGCATTCTGTCCTTCAGAACAACATTTGAAGCATATATATTTTTACTTAAAGCTCATCCATTTTCTCTGTTTCAAGAGAATGAAAGGCTGTTTAAAAATGGCATATTTTGTTCTAATTAAACAAGATGTGCAGACAAAAACTTATTGATGTATGCATGCATTCACATTAGAGTGATTAAAAAGCCACTTGCAATTATCACCGTGAACTGTAAGATCTGATCCGACCAAAAAATCTTTTAACCACTTTGGATTTCAGTGATTTGAAGTGAGAGTCCAATTTCTCCCTCTCACTGTCAGGAACCTGTCTACATCAGCTCAGAAACTGCTACACCCCCACCACTCGTTTCCATGGTTACTCCTGGAACCAGAACAGTCATCCAAATTTGAAAATTTCAAGGCATATCACTGACCACATGTTAAAGCATTTTCATCTTTTCAGTAAGACTGTTGGCTCTCAATGTAAAAATATTTCAGCATAAATGAACTCAACCTCAAACTTGAGGAAATGTGGCTGTTATAGTTGTAATATTAATCACTTGTTTGTTGTTTGTCATTATTGTGGATTATAGTTTTATTTAAGGGAAAATGCATTTTTTATTCTGTTCTATTCTATTCTGGTTGACAAGGTACAGAAGCTTAGACCCAAAAGCAACACAGTTGGAAACAGTTTGCAGATTGAAACAATGATCTTTATTACAATAATTGTGCAATAATGATGATGAATATGGGTGACGAGGATCTGGCAACCCTGTAGGGGAGAGCAGAGACAGGGATGAGTAACACTGAACGGGTAATGATGAGAAGATAATACTGAGTATGCTTACAGGCTCATCCAAGGAGAACAGCTTGAACAGGGTGAAGATTCTCCAGGCTGGGGAACTGGTTGTCAGCGGTGAGGGTGCAGAGGTGCTGCGGGTAACGCTGAGGGGAAAGTGCTGGAGGCAGGCTGACCAGGCCTGAGGGCAGAGGACATGGTGCAAGGAGCAGTGATATACACACGGTGGTAAGTAGATTTACTTGTGGGGAGTGACAATGTGCACTAATCCAGGAATATCCAAATCCGTCTGTGATCCAAGGTCCAAAGTCCAAAAGCTGATGGGGGGGGGGGGGCAGCCGAAGTTTAACAGATGAGCTGAGGCACAGAGGCAGAAGCCAGGTAGCTGGGTCTAAGGCAAACAGAGGTCAAACACGACAGGTAAGACAAAGTTCAATAATGTTTGGCAAGCAAAGATACAGATGGGTGCAGAGTCTGATGTGACCAGACAGAACAGTGGGAGAGCTGCCCTTATAAAGTACTCCTCTGATTAGCAACAGATGATGATCGGGGCTGCAGGGAGAGCGCTAATCAGCAGGGAGAGAGGGCAACAGACACACAGATTGAGTAGGGATCCTTACAGTACTCGCCCTTCACGAATGCCTCCTGGCGTAACATGGGGCTTGTCAGGATAATGTTGGTAGAAGTCTGTGATGAGGGAGTTGTCCATAATAAAGGACTGGGGAATCCATGATCTCTCCTCAGGCCCATACCCCTTCCAATCTACCAAAAACTGGACCCTGCACCCCCTGTGTGCGAGCATCCAGAATGCATTGTCACCACATGCACAAAATCGCTCCAGCTATCATCTTCGGGGGAAGAGGGTGATTTGGGAAGAGGACAACAGGGGAGCTGGTGAACACGTGGCTTTAGTGGTGAGGACATGGAAGGTGGAATGGACATGGAGCGAAGAGGGCAGGTCGAGCGGACTGAGGAGGGGCTAACAAAGTCCCGATGGTGAAGGAGGGCGAGCGTCTTAGATTTGGTCTTGAGGGGGAAATTTCTTGTGGACAACCACACCCTCTGACTGATCAGTTAGTTGGAAGCGGGACACCTCCTCTGGTTAGCCCCACCTTGAGGTTTCTCCTCGACCGACCTGAGCAGAGCAGTCTTGGTGTCCCTCCAGAAGTGCTTACACTTGGCTATATGGGCCGCAATGGAAAGGACAGCGATCTCCTCTGAGATGGAGAGTGGGGGGGGGAGGTTGTACCCCAGTGAAGGCTCGAAGGGGGAAAACCCAGTAGCTGCAGATGTGGAAGAATTGTGGGCATATACAATCAACGCCATGTACGTGCTCCATGCTGATGGATCTGCTGCCATTACGCAGTGGAGCATGACCTCTTGCTCCTGATTTTCCCGTTCACTCTGCCCAATGCTCTGGGGATGGTAGCCTGAGGAGAGACTGACCTGGTCCCCGACTGATTTGCAGAACATCCGTCACACCTGGGAGACAAACTGGGGTCCACGGTCAGAGACGATGTCGGCCGGAATCCCGTGTAACCTCACTACGTGGTTGGTCAGGAGCTGAGCTGTCTCCAAAGCTGAGGGGAGCTTCTTGAGGGGAATGAGGTGCGCAGCTTTGGAGAATATGTCAATCATGGTGAGGATAACCATGCGCCCATTGGAGGGGGGCAGGCCTGTCACAAAGTCCATGGCAATATTGGACCAGGGAGAGTGGGGATAGGGAAGGTTGAAGCAGACCAGCAGGAGGGGTAGTGAGGGATTTTCCTGCAGAACACTCGGGGCAGGCCTTGACATAGTCCTGGACATCCTTTTCCATTGAGGGCCACCAAAATCAGTGGCCTGGGTGTCCTTGACCAGCTGCTCGATGTCCCATTTAAGTTCCACGACAACGATGGCCTCTGGAATGATGGTGTTAGCGCTGATCAGCAGGGAGACGGGGAGACAGACACACAGAGCGGGCAGGGATCCTTACACTGGTATATGAATATTTATCACTGTGTAGTGTTTTTTCTATATGATATGACTTAAGTTTTGGTACATGATGGAATTGTAATTAAAGAATAATCATGATCAAAACCATCATTACTTAAGTAACTTTTTAAAAGATATTGTCCTTTTCTGTGACTAATCTTATATCATTTGATATATTACTTTTATTTGAGTATAGTGTTCTATCTAATCTTTGACATGTTTGGGTTGACTCCAGAAGCAGACTCGGACTCGAAGCAAACACAATTATTTTTTATTGAACAGTGTATGTGTGTGTGTGTGTGTGTGTGTGTGTGTGTGTGTGGTGTGTGTGTGTGTTGGTGTGGTGTGTGTGTGTGAAGTGAGAGAACAGCTGGGGCGAGCAGACCACGGTTCAGGACTGACAACCCAAGGAGAGAGAACAGACAGGTGGATGAGTACACTGAGGTTTGGAGGATTTAACCGGTGAATGTTCAGGTTTATGGGTTGGATGAAGGGCTGGAGCACTGAAGAGCTTCCAAGGTCCTGAGCCAGCTGCTCCGTGTGCAAGCTGCCACTGCTGATGAGGTGAGGAGATGCAGGTGAGTAGCAGAGCGAGTGCAGAGTGCGGGTTAGAGCCCAGGTCAACTGCCAGGAGGAGGAGGTCCGCCGCCAGGAGGCTTCCACCTGTGCACATTGGAGAAAAAGGAGTAGCGAAGATGGGAAGGAATCCCAAAGGCTTACTTGTCGGTGGGGAGCACAGACTCCCAGGAGACTCAATGACTGTTGAGCTTGATGAAGCTGAGGAGTTGAAACTCCAGAGCAGGTCGAGGAGAAAGGACAAGGAGGTCTTGCCAGAAGCGTAGACGTCTCCATGCAGACCGGAGGGCAGCGCAGCTTAAGACGGCTGCCTAATGAGAGAAACAAGTGTGCGCGCAGCTGTGGAGGCAATTAGAGCAGCAGGCAAGCAGAGCGGATCACCACAGTACTCCCCCCATGGGACGCCTCTCGGCGGCCTATCCAACCTACCTGGGTGTGTCCGGTGGAAGTCCCTGATGAGCTGAGGATCTATCACGAAGGAGGGACGCACCCAGGATCTCCATTCTGGGCCGTAACCCTCCCAGTCCACCAGGTACTGAAGGCCACGACCCCAGCATCAGACGTCCAGGATGGAGTTGACCTTCCAAGCGGGGTCACCATCAATCATCACCAGTGGGGATGGCGTCTTGGGAGGGGGGTACAGAGGGCTGGAGACAAACGGCTTGACCTGAGAGACGTGGAAGGTGGGACAGATGCGGAGGGAGGGCGGGAGAGCCAGGTGCACAGCGACAGGATTAATAATGTGGGTGATGGAAAAAGGACTAATAAAGTGCTGCAATAACTTCCCTGGATTCAGACTTAAGGTTGATGTTCCTTGTAGAACAACCATACCTGCTGCCTGACCCGATAGGGCGGAGCAGGGGTCCCGCGGCGGTTGGCAATGTCAGTGTTGTGGGTCTGCTGTGCGCCGAAGTGCGGCCCCCGGTAGCCTTCCACAGCTAGCGTCCAGCGCTTCATGTGGGCCTGCACGGAGGGCACCGCAATGTCTTCCTCCTCCTCTGGAAACAGTGGGGGATTGTATCCAAGGGAGACCTCAAATGGAGAAAGACCTGTGGCAGAGGAGACCATGGTATTATGCGCATACTCTACCCAAGGCAGGTGTGGAGCCTCCGGATGCTGGGTTGGAGGCAGTGACGCACCGTAGTGCTGCCTTCTAATTCCTGGTTGGCGCGATCACACTAGCCATTACTCTGGGGGTGGATCCCCGAGGACAGACTTACCGTGGCCCCGATAGCCTTACAGAAGGCTCACCACACCTGCGAGATGAACTGGGGCCCACAATCAGACACAATGTCCACTGGGATACTGTGGAGCTGCACCACATGGAGGACGAGCAGGTCCACTGTCTCCTTGGCTGTAGGGGGACCCTGTAGGGGGACAAAGTGGGCCGCCTTGTAAAATCTGTCCACGATCGTGAGGATGGCGGTGTTGTCAGCAGAGGGAGGAAGACTGGTCACGAAATCCAGAGCAGTGTGGGACCACGGTCTGCCGGGGATGGGCAGAGGATGAAGCAGGCCTGCCGGAAGAGAGGAGGACGTCATACAGGTGGCGCTCTGGGGGCAGGCTCGAACGTACTCCCCGACGTCCCTCCGTAGTGACGGCCACCAGAAGTTTCTCTGCAGTAGAGCCACCATCCACGCCATCCCATGGTGGCACAGAAGCTTGGAGGAGTGTGCCCAGTTAATGATCTGGCCCTGGACCGCAGAGGGCACATATATCCTCCCCGCTGGCACCCCGCCCAGGTCGGCCGTGGTCTCCTGTGCTCTTCTCACCTTCTCCTTAATGCCCCACAAAAGGGCACCCATGATACATGAGGGAGGAACCATGGGATGTGATGGCACCTCTGCAGCATCAGAGGAGAATTGCCTGGACAGGGCCTCTGGTTTGATGTTTTTAGACCCCGGGCAGTAGGTGATGGTAAAGTCAAACCTGCCAAAAAACAGGGACCAGCGGGCTTGCCGGGCATTGAGCCGTTTGGCTGTCCTGAGGTACTCCAGATTCTTATGGTCGGTCCAAATGACAAATGGCTGGGAGGCCCCCTCAAGCCAGTGACGCCACTCCTCCAAGGCTAATTTGACTGCCAGCAGCTCCCTGCCCCCGATGTCGTAGTTTCTCTCTGTAGGGGATAAACGGCGGGAGAAGAACGCACAGGGGCGGATCTTATTGTCC
Organism: Pholidichthys leucotaenia; assembly: GCA_020510985.1. Classification (NCBI taxonomy): domain Eukaryota; kingdom Metazoa; phylum Chordata; class Actinopteri; order Cichliformes; family Pholidichthyidae; genus Pholidichthys; species Pholidichthys leucotaenia. The sequence goes on along the minus strand of CM035839.1, from coordinate 228,590,768 downwards.
ATGGGGGAATGTTGAGCTATCGTTTCATGGAGCTCCTTTTGCCCGAGTGCATGTTTACAGTCTGCTGCTTGCTGTCCCTCCATTCCCCTCTGTTTCCCTGACGCACCCCCGCCTGACTTTTCCTCGGTTCCCTCCGAATACCATGATTTGGCAGCACTATGGTGCGTCACTGCCTCCAACCCAGCAAGACACTGAACCCCCAGTTGCTCCTGGTGGCCAGGCTAGCGCCTGTGTGTGTATGGCAGCTCTGCCGCCATCAGTGTGTGAATGTGTGCATGAATGGTTGGGTAGCAGGATCTGTAAAGTGCTTTGGTCATCCAGAGATGAGAAAAAGCACTATATAAGTGAACGCCATTTATCTTACCATTTACTTCCGGGTGGTGGCAGCAGAGGTAGTGTGGGAACATGCCTCCCTCTGTAGCATATTCATTCGCAGCCTTAGCCCTAGCCTGTGGGACGAGTTAGCCCGCGTAGATAAGCTCAATAAGCTAAACGAGCTAATTTCCTTAGCCATTAGCATTGATAACCGGCTGAGGGAGCGAGCCAGCGAGCGTCGACCTTACAGTCGTCTGGGCTCACAGTTTCATCGCTCCCCTCAGCCCCCCCCTGTTAGCCCTCCCTCCCTCTGATCCCGTAGACCACTGAGGCAACCTATGGTAATGGGCCAGCTAAGCTGTCCCGGCCCGAGAAACAGCGCCGTTGGGAGCTTGGGCTGTGCCTATACTCGCTTGCTAGTGAGGAGCATGAGGTGGCCTCTGTCCCGTTTGGCCAAAAGGGGGGGTCCGTGGGTCACAGTAGGGGGATCTCACGACTCACTCTGGGAAAATCTTCCCTTACTAAGTGTCTGCTCCCCCATCTGCTTTCATACATAATCACAACCAAATTTCCCCCCAAGCAGCATTCATCGATTCCGGGGCTGAGCAGAGATTTATTTCTGAGAACCTGGCAAACCCAGCTGGGGCTTCCTTGCCTTACAGCTGAAGACTCCATTGAAGCTGATTGCTCCTGTCTAAGGCTCTGCCTCAACATTGTCACCAAACAAGCTGCCCCTGTTTCTATTTTGATATCAGGTAATCACTGGGAGCAAATTAGGTTTTTTGTGCTTCCCATTTCGGCCTCCCCCAGTGATTCTGAGTTATCCTTGGCTTCGGCCTGCACAACCAACCATTGATTTAGCTCACTGAACACTTCGCATGCAGACTGCAGACAGAGCGGGAATCGAACCCCATGACCTTCCGATCAGTAGTCGGCACACTACACTTGCGCACAGCCGCCCCAATCAGGAAGTCTACTGAAGACTTCAGGAAGTCTACTGAAAAGTAGGCCCACAGACTTATTCCCCCGCCCTTAAGATTGAAGTAACCGGGTGGTGAGCACACTATCTCGATCAGAGTGGTTGAACACCTCATTAAAACCTCACTGACAAACTGGCCACTAGGCTCAAGCTAGCATAGTCTGGCCGAGCCATCACCACGTAAGCCCAAGCTAAGGCCCGCCCCTCCAGAAGATTGACGACATAACCACAATGCGGCTGTGACTAGTGGAGGAAATCCCCCTGGAATGGTTCAGACTGGCAACCCTAGAAGAGAGAGCAGACAGGCGGGTGAGTACTCTGAGGTTTGGAGGATTTAACCGGTGAATGTTCAGGCTTACGGGTTGGATGAAGGGCTGGAGCGCTGAAGAGCTTCCAAGGTCCTGAGCCAGGTGCTCCGTGTGCAAGCTGCCGCCACTGACGAGGTGAGGAGATGCAGGTGAGTAGCAGAGCGAGTGCAGAGTGTGGGTTAGAGCCCAGGTCCGCTGCCAGGAGGAGGAGGTCCGCCGCCAGAGGGCTTCCACCTGTGCACAGGGGAGAAAAAAGAGTAGCGAAGATGGGAAGGAATCCCGAAGGCTTACTTGTCAAGATGGGGAGCACAGACTCCCAGGAGACTCGATGAGCTTGATGAAGCTGAGGAGGTGAAACTCCAGAGCAGGTCGAGGAGAAAGGACGAAGAGGTCTTGCCAGACCGTTGAAGCGTAAACGTCTCCGTGCAGACCGGAGGGCAGCACGGCTTAAGACGGCTACCTAACAAGAGGAACAGGTGTGCGCGCAGCTGTGGAGGCAATTAGAGCAGCAGGCACGCAGAGCAGATCACCACAAATCTACCTTCTATCTCTAAGCTGGAATTAAGAACATTTATTTAAGTCCCCCTTTAATACACCTTTTCTACATGCTGACAAAGTTTCCAGTGCTCTTAATAAAATATCTATGACATGCTTTGGTCAAAAAACCTCAGGGTTTAAATATTGCAGCACCATTTTCCACCCAACTTAAGTAGCCTTCCCTAAAATGATGTTGTTTCAGTGTAATTTGTTTTAAAGGGGTCACTGACTGAAAAATTGTGTTTTTGTAGGTTTTAACCTTCTGAAATATGTCTGTTGGTGACATTATCAAATATATACTGTATACTGTATATCATTTATTGTCTATATGTATGTCCACATACCGTTCAAAAGCTTTTGGGTCACCCGAGACAATTATTTTGTGTTTTTCGCCATGAAAAGTCACACTTATTTACCACCATGAGTTGTAAAAGGAATAGAAAACAACTACCGCAAGGAGGTATATTTTCATCATGTTTGTTTGTTTGTTTGTTTGTCAGCAGGAGTACGCAGTAGAATTGGCCTATGGATGAACCCATTACATTTTGGTGATAATCCGAGAGCGCATACCACCACTGAGGCTCTATCACAACGTGTTAGCAAGGGTACTCTAAAACTACTGGACTAGACTTTGATGAAATTTTCACCTCAGGTGTCTCTTGGGCAACACACAAACCCATTACATTTTGGAGGTAATCCATGAGTGCATACCTCCACCAAGGCTCAATCTCTTCCCAGTGGTTTATGCAAAAACTATGGGATGGATTTTAATGAAATTTTTTACCACAGATAGCCCTTGGGCCAAGGAAAAATCCATTAGATTTTGGTGATGATCTGAGAGCGTATATTGTGCAGCAGGATTACACAAAAAATACTGGACAGATTTTAATGAAATTTCACCAGAGGTGGTCGTTGGGGTACAGAGGAACTCATTACATTTTGGTGATAATCTGAGAGTGCACACCTTGTCAAGAGCTCTAAATTCTCAACAATGTATAGCAAGGTTACGCCAAAAAATTACTGGAGAGAGGTTGATGAAATTTTCCACCACAGGTAGGCCCGTGGGCTACACATACACCCATTACGATTTTGGATGGACTTGGTGGAGGTATGCACTCTCTGAGTGCTTTTCCAAGATTTCATTGTAGTACTATCTATATCCGGTACCAAAGGCTGCCAGTTGAAGGTAACAGTTTAGCCACTCGATTCATATATGATTCTGTACTTATTGTACTCCAGGACCTGGTCATATCCTATCAACCACTGAAACCAAGCACTCCTACCCATCACTGATGCATGATTTCATTCATTATTTGAGACACAAATTTACTTTTCTGTGTTCAGCTTCGCCACCCAAGCTAATCGTAGCTAAAGCACTAGGTTAGCAATAAATGGCATAAGAGGAAGGGTGGAGTAGAATGCAAATCTGAGTTTTTTTAAAAATTTGTTTATTTAGCAGGACAGTTGTACATTAATAAACAGTTTTGTAAATGTGCCAGAGTTAGCCAAAAGGCATATTACTGTTCTTGTTCTTCTATTAAGACAAAAGCAAAGAGATGTCCCTCATTGAAATCAGGAAGCGATCTTCCTGCGGCAGCTGAGGAAGCTCAAGCTACCCACCAAGATGTTAGTGCAGTTCTACACGGCCATCATCGAGTCCATCCTCACCTCCTCCATAACCGTGTGGTATGCAGGAGCCACATGCCAGGGACAGACTATAAGGCTGCAGCGCATCGTGCGCACCTGCTGAGAAGGTGATCGGCTGCAAGCTCCCATCTCTCCAGGACCTGTACATCTCCAGGACCCGGAGGCGTGCAGGCCAGATCATAGCCGATCCTTCACACCCTGGTCACGTACTGTTTGCCCCCCTCCCCTCAGGTAGAAGACTTCGGTCCATTCAGACCAAAACCTCCCGGCACATGAACAGCTTCTTCCCCTCTGCCATCAGACTGCTGAACACTAAGTGACTTATTGACTCTCGTGCACTATGTACAGCAGCTCAACCAGACTCATGTCAATCATCACTGTTTCTGTTGCATTACCGACTGCACTATGTGGTACTCCACAATATCTGCTGCTCGCTAATATAGTTAAAACTGCTTTTGACTAGTTCTTACTCATTCTTATTCTACACTTATTGCATGTATAGTTTTTTATTCTTTTATCTTATCATGTTTAATGTTGCAGCATTGCACCGAGACAAATTCCTAGTTTGTGTACTACATGAACAATGGCAATAAATCTGATTCTGATTCTGATTCTGAACCCACAACACCATGAACTGAGATGATGGAGCCTTCATGCTCTCACACACCTGGGACTGTCTCCTCCAGGAACTATCACACTGTGGGGGGGGGGGGGGGGGGTGACCGACCTGGCAGATCTGTCAAATTTGTCGGGTCTGTTACACCTAGGGAAAGAATAAAACAGCTGATGTGACAAGTCACGGACGTCAGACATTTTTCTGAAGAAGACTGCAGATGACAGTCGAAACATGTCAAAAGTATGAGACATCTCGTTGCTTTGTCTTAACAGAAGACCAACACCAGTTTTATCAGTAAGAAGAAAAAATTAATCTGTTTGAGACAAAAGGCTATTTTTCATCTGTAGTCCCTGGACAGAGTTTACAAGTCACCCTAAAAAGTAGAAAAAAGTAAAAACTAGAGTGATTTTAAAGGGACATGTACTGAAAACAAGCCGTTCTCAGAAAGCCTGCAAAAAATAATTTGCTCCAATAATTAGATAATTAAAGAAATTTTGAACAAAATATGTCACAAAGATTTCATTAAAGTGACACTCCAGCAAAAATCAAGTTTTTTTCTGTTGTTAACATGTCTGTTAACAACAGCAGCCTTCAGCTCATCTGCATTGTTGGGTCTGGTGTCTCTCATCTTCATCCATCCATCCATCCATCTTCTGCCGCTTTTCCGAAGGTCCAGGTCACGGAGGCAACAGCTCAAGCAGAGAAGCCCAGACTTCCCTCTTCCCGGCCACCTGCTATAGCTCTTCAGAGAGGATACCAAGACTTTCCCAGGCTAGCTGGGAGACGTAGTCTCTACAGCATGTCCTGGGTCTGCCCTGGGGTCTCCTCCAGTGGAACATGCCCAAAACACCCTCAAGTGGGAGGTGTCCAGGAGGCATCTGATCAGATGTCCAGATGACCTCAACTAGCTCTGTTCAATGTGGAGGATGCAGCGGTTCTACTCTGAGCCTTCCTGATGACTTAGCTCCTCACCCCTATCTCTGAGGGTGAGTCCAGCAATCCTACGGAGAAAGCTCATTTCAGCAGCTTATATCCACAATCTCATTCTTTCGGTCATTACCCAAAGCTCATGACCATAGATGAGGGTAGGAACGTAGGTTAACCAGTCAATTGACAGCTTTGCTTTAGAGCTCAGCTCCCTCGTCACCATAACAGACCGGTACAGCAGCCACATCACGGCAGATGCTGCTCTGATCCGTCTGTCAGTCTCTCGCTCCATTCTTCCCTCACTCGTGAGTGAGACCCCGAGATACTTAAACTCCTCCACTTGGGGCAGGAGCTTGTCCCCAACCCGGAGAGGACAATCTACCTTTTTCCAGCTGAGGACCATTGACTCGGACTTGGAGGTACTGATTCTCATCCCAGCTGCTTCACACTCAGTAGCAAACCGTCCCAGCAAGACCTGTAGGTCATGGCTCAATGAAGCCAACAGGACATCATCTGCAAACAAAAGAGACGAGATCCTGTGGTCACCAAACATGACACCCTCCATTTCTCAGCTGTGCCTAGAAATCCTATCCATAAAAATTATGAACAGGATCGGTGACAAAGGGCAGCCCTGGTAGAGCCCAGTTCTCACTGGAAATGAATTTGACTGGGTGTTGCCAATACAAACCAAACTCTTGCAATGGTTGTATAGGGAACGGAAAGCTCATAACAACAAGCCTGATACCCTGTACTCCCGCAGCACCCCCAGCCTCCACAAGAAGTCGACGAGAGTCGCCATCAAATGCCTTTCCCTAAGTCCACGAAACACATGTGAATGGTTGGGCAAATCCCATGAACCCTCGATGATTCTCAAGAGGCTAAAGAGTTGGTCTGATGTAACAAAGCCAGGACAAAGACCACATTGCTCCTCTTGGATCTGAGGTTCGACCACAGCAGTCGGACTATCTCTCCAGTACTCTGACATAGACCTTCCCAGGGAGGCTGAGAGGGTGTCCCCCTAAGGTTGGAACACACCCTCTGGTCCCCCTTTTTAAAAAGAGGAACCACCACCCCAGTTTGCCATGCCAAAGGCACTGTCCCCAGCCTTCATGCAATTTTGCAGAGGCATGTCAACTATAATAGCCCTAAAACATCCAGGACCTTGAGGTACTCAGGGTGAATCTTGTCCACCCGGGGGCCCGACCACCAATGGGTTTTTTAACCACTTTGGTGAACTCAGTCCCTGTGATGGGAGAGTCATCCCCCCGTCCTCAAGCTCTGTTTCCTCTGTGGAAGGCATGTCAGTGGGGTTGAGGAGATACTCAAAGTATTCCTTCCACCGCCACCACCACAATGTCTCCAGTCAAAGTCAGCAGCGCCCCATCTGCACCATACACAGTGTGGACAGGGAGCTGCTTCCCCCTACTGAGCTGCCGGACAGTTTGCCAGAATCTCTTAGAGACCGACCAAAAGTCTTGTTCCATCGCCTCACCGAACTTCTCCCACACCCAGGTTTTTGCTTCAGCAACCACCCGAGCTGCACTATGCTTGGCCTGTCAATACACCTCAGCTGCTTTGGGAGTCCCACAAGTCAACCAAGCTTGATAGGACTCCTTCTTCAGCTTGATGGCCCCCCCTCACCAATGGTGTCCACCACTTGGTTCAGGGGTTGCCATCATGAGATGCACCAACAACCTTACAGCCACAGCTCTGGGCAGCTGCTTCAACAACGAAGGTGGAGAAGATGGCTCATTCAGACTCCATGTCTCCAGACTCCCTCGGAATGTGCTCGAAGTTCTTCTGGAGGTGGGAGTTGAAGACCTCCCAGACAGGGGCCCCAACCAGATGTTCCCAGCACACCCTCACTATATATTTAGGTCTACCGGGTCTGAGTGGCATCCACCCCTGCCATCAGATCCAACTCACCATCAGTTGGTGATCAGTTGACAGCTCTGCTCCTCTCTTTACCCAAGTGTCCAAGACATATGGTCAAGACTCTGATGACACAAAAACAAAATCGATCATTGACCTGTGACCTAAGGTGTCCTGGTGCCAGGTGCATATATTGACACCCTAATGCTTGAACATGGTGTCCGTTATGGACAAACTGTGGTTGACACACAAGTCCAATAACTGAACACCACTCAGGTTCCGATTGGGCAGGCTGTTCCTCCCAATCACGCCCCTACAGGTTTCACTGTCATTGCCCCTGTGTGCACTGACATCCCCCAGTAAGACAATGGAGTCTCCAAGTGGAACACTTTCCAGCATCCCAGTCAAAGACTCCAAAAAGGGTGGGTACTGTGAACCATCATTTGGTGTATAGGCACAAATGATGATCAGGGCCTGTTTCCCAACCCAAAGGCGCAGGGAAACTACCCTTTCATCCACCAGGGAGAACTCCAATGTCGAGGCAGCAAGGTGGGGGGGGGGGGTACAAGAATACCCACCTCTGCTCGTTGCCTCTCACCTGGGGCAACTCCAGAGTAGGCCAAGCTCCAGCCCCTCTCCAGGAAACTGGTTTCAGAACCGGAGCTGTGCGTTGAGGTGAGCCCAACTATATCTAGCTGGTATCGCTCAACCTTGTGCACCAGCTCAGGCTCCTTCCCCTCCAGAAAGGTGGCGTTCTATGTCCCAAAAGTCAGTTTCAAAAGCTGGGGATCAGACAGAAGGTCTCTGCCTTCAACCGTCACCTGGTCCGCATTACACCGGACCCCCATGGTCCTTCCTGCAAGTGGTGAGCCCACTGTAGGGCGGACCCATGTAACTCCTTTGGGCTGAGCCCAGCTAGGTCCCATGGGCAGAAATCTAGCCACCAGATGCTAGCCATTGAGCCCCTCCCCCAGGCCTGGCTCCAGGGCGGTGCCCCGGTAACCCCATACCAGGCGGGGTACACTGAATCCTTTGATTGTTTATTCATCATGGGCGTCTATTGGATCACCCTTTGTCTGGCCCTCCCCCAGGACCAGTTTGTCTTGGCAGACCCAACTAGAGGCAAATTTCTCGGACGACATAGCTCCTGGGATCACTAGGGCACGCAAACCCCCCACCACGATAAGGTGGCGATCCATCTCATCTTCCTCTTGACAGTACTCCATAGATTCTCTATGGGGTTTTGGTCAGGAGAGTTTGCTGGCCAGTAAAGCACCGTGATACCGTGATCATTAAACCACGTATTGCAGGGGTGGGCAATCATTTGCCATGGAGGACCATTGCACTGCAGGTTTTCTGTTCCACCCCATCTCTTTAGCAATTTTTTTCAATGATTAGCAATGCTTGAAGCTGATTAGAGCAAACACCTACTGAAAAGAGTGAGTGGAACAGAAAACCTGCAGTGGGGTGGCCCTCACTGCCTACCCATGACGTATTGGTACTTTTGGCAGTGTAGGCAGGTGCCAAGTCCTGCTGGAAAATGAAATCAGCATCTCCATAAAGCTTGTCAGCAGAGGGAAGCATGAAGTGCTCTAAAATTTCCTGGTAGACAGCTGTGCTGACTTTGGACTTGATAACACACAGTGGACCAACACCAGCATATGACCTGGCTCCAGTGGCGTGGTGTGAGGAAAATCTTTGAGGAGGCTGAGTGAAACGAAATGAAACCACTGCTTGCTATCGGGGTGGGGGCCACAAACATAACACTACATACATCAGCTAATTTCACTATTTGGACCACAATTCTGTTGTATCTTACACATACAACTTGCACTTGCTCATTCACTCGCTCCCTCTCTCATTTTACTATTGGGCACATGCATGTTAAACAACACATGACTTACAAAGTTTAATTACTATACCAAAAACACTAATTATGCAATTCCACACCTGATGAGGTTACACACAGACACAGCGATGCAGTTTTTCTGCACATCAGCAACCACAATAAAATAACCAACACAACTGACTGAGAAACACATGCAGCTAAAGCAAAAGCAAAGATAACAAATCAATCACCATATTAAAATTGCACAGGTAATTATTTAGGCAGTTCAGTTAACAGTAAAAGAAAAGAGGAGTAAAGATTGCACTTACCCTATTTGAAGAGGAAGGCAATTCTCCTCTCTTTAATGGTGGCAAAATGTTCAGTCACCATGTCATAGAATTTCCCACTGGCCTTTAGGTCCTCCACAACGGCGGCGTCAATGGATATTTTGGCAAGATTTACAAGTCTTTTTGTCCACGGGTTCCACGAATGTTCCCTTTTCTCTCCATGTGCAGATCTAATTTTGGCATTGGCTTTTTGAGTTGCTGTTCCAGTGGTAGCTTGGTAAAGGAATTTTTTTAAATTAAAAACTCCATAATGGTACTTGCTAATGTTGCTAACAACGACCACTGGCCTCCAACCAACACTGACGTTAATGACCCCCTATGATTTGATTGGTCTGATGTGGACCCAGCAAACTTATACTGGCTGGCTTTTGCACAGAACTGACTAATCTCGCCCTAGAAGTGGCATGCCTATAGCCTCGTTTGATTGGTTAATTTTTGTAGTTTTTTTTTTATTTTTCACAAAACTAAGCAACTTTGCCCTTGCTGGCTCTCAAATCCTCCCCTAGTAGTGCAATACCACATCGCACCATATATTTCCTTACGTGTAACGGAGGCGCTGTTTCTCCCATTTTAAGATACTCTGGGAAATGAGAAAGGACCTCTCTCTGGCAAGTCAAAACTGTTAAATACCATAAATATGCATTTTGATAGTTCACTGTTTTTCCATATTATCAGATGCTATTTCTATTTAATATATAATATATTATATATGCACCCTGCCTCTCGCCCAAAGATGCCGGGATAGGCTCCAGCCCCCCCACGACCCGAAAAGGATTAAGCGGAAGAAGATGAATGAATGAATGAATAACATGGAAGAGAGTAGCCTTTGCTGAATTTACTCAGCCCTCAAGCACCACATCATTTAAAAAAAAATCGGTATCAGAAGATATCCAAATTTAAAATGTTAAAAAGCTGTATAGTGCCATCCCTAATTACTATATCACTACAACAAAGTGACAGTTTAACAGGTTTCAAATGTTTAATCAGCTTTAATGTCAAATGAGCACACACAAGATCAGGTTTGACATTAAAAAATTGGAGACAGGTTATTGAAGCATCAGCCCCTCACTGACAAAACAACTCATTATACAGCAACCACTTCAGAGAAAACATATTTTTTGCCCCCCCCCCGAACTAAGGAAAAATAAACTGTGATTAAATGCAAAGCACATCCATCGTGTAAGCTCAATAGGGGAAACATACATTCAGCTTCACTTTAGTTAAAACAACACTTAAAGATAATGATAACAGGGTAACTGTAAAATTATATTCACAACCAATGTGTGCATCAGTAGACAATGAATGGCATACATGCAGTTATGATTTGCAAGGCAGCTGTCATCTTAATTATTCATGAAACATACATAACATACATCAGAATCAGCACCAACGAAGCCTCACACAAATGATAAAATGAGAGCCGCAACCAGCAAAAGAAAGATGAACAACAAAGCTAAGAGAATCATCTGAGAGGATTTGAAGAGCAGGCTGGAGCTCATTGTTGGACGTCAATTATCTTCATCTCTCTGTGTGTTGTTCATTCATAATAGTGAAGACAAACATTTGTCTGTTATTGGTCTAAAGAGTAGCAGGTGTTCCAGCTTTGGAAGTTGCTGTTTCCCCGAGGATGAGTGTGAATCTAGCGATGCATATGTTGACTGTCCATCTTATAGCCAGACAATGGGGGTGAGGTTTGACCCATGGTAGATTAGCGGATCCCCTTTCCGCCCAGGAATCGCAAGACTGCATAGTTGTAGGTGGTGGCAACCAGATACACAAACTAAACAGAAATAAAAAGAAAAAAAATCATTTGGATTCACAAAAAAAGACAGAAATCTGCACCTTATGTAATCATGTACTTGTGAAATAATTACATTGTACTTACATAGTACTTATACTGTAATTATATCTGATCAAAGTTGAGAAAGAATACAGCACTTGCACTTACACTGTATTAATACTGTAAATTTTTGTTATGATGTACAAATACTATAATTACATCTCATGAACGTAAAGGAATAACAGCCTCTGCACTTGTACTGTTGTTATACTGTAATTATGTGGTACTCATATGGTATGTTCACTGTACTTGAGCCATACCCCATATTTACAGTATGTCTTAAGTATGCCATACTTCCTCTTACATCTATAGTAATTGCTTCAGATGTAAGATGTACTTACTGAGTAATTACATCTTACCAATGGCATAATTACATCATCGTTATATTGTAATTATGCCAATCTTATGCGATACTTATGACAAAATTACATTGTACTTGTGTCATACATATACTGTAATTATGTTTGATCAAAGTTGAGGAGGAATATAGCCTGTGCTTTTTTGTGCCATACTTTTGTCATACTTACATCCTATTTATGATGAACATGTGGAGTACATGCATCATATCATACTCACATCATGGCTATGTTATCTTTACACCATACACTATATTCACATCATATTTACACCATAATTCAACAGTGTATACATCATGCTTACACCGTAATTACTGTATAATTTGTGTGCTGTTTTTTTAATCCTCAGTTTGTAACTTTCAAAAAAGTTAGCGTGTAAATTTGTAAGTTATTTATGTAAATTTAATAATTCTTGTAAATTTGTGAGGATTTTTTGTGTGTTTTGGTCATATCTATAGGGAGCCATGTGTGGTGGTTATAGAGCACAATGCTCTAGCGGTATCAAGTCATGCAGACATGATTAATGTTATCCACTTATTGAAAATCCATTTAGTTTGGCTAAACACAAACGTGGAGATTGGAATTTTGTTTAGATGCTTGCAGCCTTGAAAAACTCAAACCGACACTGACACCGACACCGACAAAGCCCTGACTCCAAATAATGCACATACTTCTTGTGTAGACTGCTAGTGGGAAGGATTTCTTCTCGAAAATCAGTCCATTAAAAGCACAGGCTTTACTGTTATATTTGTGTATTATAAGGAATGAAAGAGACAACTATGTTGCCTGATCTCATAGGATCATCATAGGATGATTCTGTTAGCATCAGCACCGGATCACCCCAGGGCTGTGTACTTTCCCCCCTACTCTTCTCCCTGTATACCAACTCCTGCACCTCCAGCCACCAGTCTGTCAAGCTGATCAAGTTTGCGGACGACACCACCCTCATCGGGCTCATCTCCAACGGCGACGAGTCCGTCTACAGGAGTGAGGTGGCTCAGCTGGCATCCTGGTGCAGCCACAACAACCTGCAGCTGAACGCTCTGAAGACAGTGGAGATGATCGTGGACTTCAGGAAAGTCACAACCCCTCTGCCCCCCCTCACCCTCACAGGCTCTCCCATCACCACTGCAGATTCCTTCCGCTTCCTGGGCACCACCATCACCCGGGACCTCAAGTGAGAGCCAACCATCAGCTCCCTCATCAAAAAGGCCCCAGCAGAGGATGTTCTTCCTGCGGCAGCTGAGGAAGCTCAAACTACCCACCAAGATGTTGGTGCAGTTCTACATGGCCATCATCGAGTCCATCCTCACCACCTCCATAACCGTGTGGTACGCAGGAGCCACTGCCAGGGACAGACTAAGGCTGCAGCGCGTCATGCGTGCTGCTGAGGTGATTGACTACAAGCTCCCATCCCTCCAGCACCTGTACATCTCAAGGACCCGGAGGCGTGCAGGCCAGATCATAGCCGATCCCTCACACCCTGGTCACGTACTGTTTGCCCCCCCTCCCCTCAGGTAGGAGACTTTGGTCCATTCAGACTAAAACCTCCCGTCACATGAACAGCTTCTTCCCCTCTGCCATCAGACTGCTGAACACTAAGTGACTTATTGACTCTCGTGCACTATGTACAGCAGCTCAACCAGACTCATGTCAATTATCACTGTTTTCTTTTTGCATTACCGACTGCACTATGTGGTACTCCACAATATCTGCTGCTCGCTAATATATTTAAAAATTGCTTGACTAGTAATACTCATTCATATTCTAGATTTTATTGCATGTATAGTTTTTTATTTCTATCTTTATTTTTATCATGTTTAATGTTGCAGCATTGCACCGAGACAAATTCCTAGTTTGTGTACTACATGAACAATGGCAATAAATCTGATTCTTATTCTGATTCTGATTCTGATTCTGACAACATGCAGACATCATGGGCCGTCCTATGATGTGCTCTGATCGTGACACACAGACATGATGTTCTGCTTCAGATGGTTGTGGTTTAAAGTAGTGTGTGCTATTGTTAATCAGGTGATAAGTAAGATTTCCAGATTTACACAGAAACTGTTCTTCTTCTTGTGAAGAAGTGTGAAGCTATAGCACTCTTGTGCTGAATGTGAAGTGGCTGGGATGAGAATCAGCACCTCCAAGTTCAAGTCCATGGACCTCAGGCGGAAAAAGGTGGATTGTCCTCTCTGGGTTGGGGACAGGCTCCTGCCCCAAGTGGAGGAGTTTAAGTATCTTGGGATCTTATTCATGAGTGAGGGGAAAATGGAGCGAGAGATTGACAGACGGGTCGGAGCAGAATCTGCAGTGATGCGGACGTTGTACCAGTCTGTTGTGGTGAAGAGGGAGCTGAGCTCTAAGGCAATGCTGTCGATTTACCAGTCAATCTACGTTCCTACCCTCACCCCTACGGTCACAAGCTTTGGGTAATGACCGAAAGAACGAGATCGCGGATACAAGCGGCTGAAATGAGCTTTCTTCGTAGGATCGCTGGACTCACTCTCAGAGATAGGGTGAGGAGCTCAGTCATCCGGGAGAGGCTCAGAGTAGAACCGCTGCTCCTCCACATTGAAAGGAGTCAGTTGAGGTGGTATGGGCATCTGATTAGGATGCCTCCTGGACACCTCCCACTTGAGGTGTTTCGGGCATGTCCCACTGGAAGGAGACCCCAGGGCAGACCCAGGACTCGCTGAAGAGACTATGTCTCCCAGCTGGTCTGGGAACGCCTTGGTATCCTCTCTGAAGAGCTGGAGCAGGTGGCTGGGGAGAGGGAAGTCTGGGCTTCTCTGCTTGAGCTGCTGCCTCTGCGACCCAGACCTCCGGAAAAGCGGTAGAAGATGGATGGATGGATGGATGTTCTTCTTCTTCTTCTTCTTTAGATTGACGGAGATTTCTTGAATTTATAGAGTGATATTTTGTAAGATTTCCAGATTTACTGCTTCGAATGGGTGTGCTTTAAAGTGCTGTTCTATTGTGTATATGACGGCATCGCAAGTCCTGATGGTCCATATAACGTCATAAAGACATCAAGGCATAGGGACATCATAGGAGCCTCATAGGCTGTCCTATGATGCAGACATCGTAGGGACATCGTAGGCACATCATAGGCCATCTTATGATGTCCTATAATCGTGACAGACAGACAGACAGAGACACACACACACACACACACACACAGATTTCTTGAATTTATAGAGTGATGAAAGGGACAACGTTTCTGAAAAAGATGCCTTTGTCACCACAAACTAAATTTGAACAAAAAAAAAGGTAAAATTATCCTGTACACTGTATTCACTTGGTTTGTGAGAAGTGATGAATGTACATAAAAATGACACAGCAATTCCTCACCAGTGCTAAAAGAGTGACTCCAGCACCAGCAAATGCAGCAATGTACAAATCATAGGTGACATAGAACTAAAAGAAAGAAAAAGAAAGGTTAGACAAAGTTTTTTTTTTCTTATCTTTTCAATACTATTGTAAACAACAAGGATTCATTAAAAATGTAGTGGTCATTTGGAAATGATTGTGTTTGAATGCTTTTAAAAGTACTATTGCCTACTTACTTCACTGGCTTTGCAAATAGATGCCAAGGTCATTCCACAAGCCTTGCCTGGCATTGCATTCCAAGGGAGCAGACCTTAAATGAAGACACTGCGTTAGCGAGGCGTCCCTGACAGTTTGAGAATTGCGACGAATTTACGTTCATGGAAACATCTGTGTAATTAAATCTGATATTTCAGAAACAAGCCAGCCACAGTCAGGCCGCTGTGATTAATGCATCACTTTCAGAAGAGACATTAGCATTCTCATCAAGGGGACATGCAGTCAGCCATCACATGAGCAACACACCATACTGCCTGGCGTCGATGCAGATCCAGCCGTGCTGATTAATGCTGGGAGTCGTCTCAGCCAGGATGTTGATGGTGTGGCAGGTCTGCTCCATGTTGAACAGGAAGAAGACAGGGATCGCAGAGAAGGCAAACACTGCCAGCCAGATGAAAGCAAGGACGTACGTCACTATGATGAACTGTTGAAACAAAGAGTGCAGCACATGAGGTCAGAGGATTATAGCACAGGGATGCTCGGGTCTCTGTTTGATAAATGCTGTGCTGTGCAAGTGTTTAGCAACCACAATTCATGCTTCTGTGTAGAAATCAACAAGGAACAGAAGAGCATTTTGTTACAGAAGCAGAATTTGGTTTCTCATCTATGACTTGTCACATTCCCCTCCCTTTTCGTCTTCTCCCACTGTGCCACCCTCCCATCCCCCCCAACACCCGTGTTCTCACCGTCAAGCTGAGGCAGCGGCCACACTGGGTACTCCTGAACTCGCCAAAGGTCTGCTTGACAGCACTCGTAGTGTAGAAGCCCTCAGCCAGCAGCAGGATACCATAGAGGAAGAAAAATGATGCTAGACCATAGATCACGTACTGGAAGTATTTGATACTGTGACAGTCACAGTGAAACATCAGTTAAACATCAAAATAAGACAATTCCTTAAAAGAATCACAATTCAGAGAGTTTTTATAAGCATGACTTACAAAGATGCCATGACCGCATAGTCCTGAACGTTGCGGGCAAAGTAAGTCTCGACGAGGACTTCAGTCTGGGCCAACGCTTCGTGCCCACAGCCACAAAATAACGCCATGCCAGTATAGCACAGCAAGGTGGCCACCAGTGAGGGGTAGGGCACTGCCCCAATGCACCGGATACAGCAATCATAACAACCTGAGGGGGCATAATATATCAGCACACAGGCGGCACACACCGCACATATAACCACACAACACATCTACGCCACAGTGGGGGACTCTTTCACCCTGTGGGTGAGCTATGAAAAAGGCCTCCCTGTGTCTGTACATCCATGAACATACACCAAAGACCCACCAACTGGCAGGAAAAAGCAACAGAAAAAAAAAAGATTAAAGCAGTGACAAACAAAGATTTTCAAGAAGCAATTCCCAAAGAAGCGACTAAACAAATGCAGCCATGACTGACTTCACAACAAACTCAAGCCTTTTTTCCAGTTTAAGCTGTGCTGTTGAAGCAGGAAGCAAACATCCAAAGTGTTAATAAATGCATTGCCAGAGATGGGATAGAGAGAAGCACCTAAGGCTTTGCATAGCCAAGGCTGCCTGACCGGAAACATTTGCTGCTTCTGATCCTGTACTCCACAACAAGAAAGGTCCCAGTGGCCACCAGTGATGCACAGCACTGTTTGAAAGGTACTGCTGCTGTAAAATAAGCCTCTCTGCACTGACTTCAACCAGTACGTGAAAGCTCCTCTGCTTGTGCCAACACCTCACAGTTCTGCCCTTACTAAATCTGGCCCAGCCCTCCTTCTCTAGTTGTCACAGGCGTCGCCGGGTGATTGAGGGATGGTGGTGAAACACTGGCTTCAGGGGCCTGGAGAAAAAGCCTCCCTTTGTGGCTACAGATACAAACAATATCTATTGTGTTTGCTGTGATTATGGAGGAACAAAGGGCAGTGATGTCAAAATAACAAAGACCATCATGCCACTACACACACACATATTCTGTCGTATGGGGATGGCGGAGGGGTCACCGGGACCGTCTTAACGCCACTGTCACTACTCGGGCCATCCTCCCTTCACAGCTGGCTGAGACTGGTACCATGGCACAGGGACTCAGTGCTGGTGGGGGCTGAGTTCAAGTGTTCAGAAACGTGGGTGGAAACATAACAACAAATACACCCGGAATGAATGAAATACGCAAATAGGTGCCCAGACTTTCAGTGGACGTAATATCTATTTGGTTATTTCACTCACTATTGAGTTGTGAGGAGGTAAGTTTAGTGGCCGTCTGTTTGACTCACAAAGTATAAATAGCAACAGCAGGAAAACTGTTGGCTCCAAAAACGATTTGCCTCCAGATGCTTCCAGTTCAGCTGTGTCCTGCTGAGGCAGTAGCCAGAGCAAGAGTGATTCATGCCACCATATCCTCCATTAAGGTTCAGCACAAAAGGCGTCCGTGCATTAGCGGCAGATACCAGAAAATTATTCAAAACTAAAAGGCTGTTAAATGTGTGCGACACCGCAGACAAATTATCTGTGAGTGAGGAGAAACTGCAAAGTAGGGGTGCTCTGGGTACCCAATTCTCATGGAAATGTGCTAATTTATGCCAGTGAACACATGTGGGAGTATCTGACCTCTTTCACATGAGTGACTGGCATGGCCTTTGGTATGATCGGTGCCTGTTTTCTCTTCAGCAACTCAAATTTATCTCATTAATGCTTAAAAGAGTCTAAAGGAGCTAATAAAGACTTCTTTATTTACTGAAAAGTAAATAATCCTTGTTGACTGCATTTGACTTCTTTATATTATAAATGGCTGCTGTTAACCTGCATCATGTATTAGAATAAAAAAGGGGCAAGAGGTTAAGCAGCAGATGCAACAACAAAAAGCAAACAGCAACATACATATAAAGATGCATTTTCAAATCTGTCATAGGGTTATTTTTGCAGGAAATCATGCCAACACACTGGATGAGAACAACATGCTGGTTAAGAGGATGGAGAGGGCACATTAAAGGCAAAACCACAGTATGTTATTGAAATTCATATTTCTTTTTAAAAAAATCACATTAACAACAAATTGATAAGGTTTATAAAAAATTACTGTGCACTCACCCCCCCCATGTCCAGAAAGAAAGAGTAGGGTTATTGAAGTTTTGCGGGTGCCCCTTTGTGATGGCGATATGAAGGATATGAGAAGTTCTACGCCGCACCCCCTATATGATCCGACTCGCTCTTTTGTCTCATCAACAATAGATGACCACATCTCCCCGAGTCACATCTTAAAGTCACTAAGATCCCATTTTCAGCTGCCAAACTATATTTGAAGGGGTCACAGGGTCAGGAGCTGGGGACAGAGAGGGGCCCACAATCCCCCCAATGTGAAATTCCTTTTTGGTATTTTGCTCTTGTTTACTAAATTTTAAATAGCCTTCTTTCTTTTTCGATGCAGATTTTGCATGAATGTTGCATTGAGTGGAGTAGAAGAAACTTCCATCTATTTTATGCAATAATAAGTTTATGTACTTGGTGGGTCAGATAAAATTGTTTTCGTTATATTTTTGAAAAAGGTGGATACAATGAGTCATATTTTTATGAGTAATCTACTCTAATCATGTGGTGGGTGGCTTACTGTACTGTGCAGATTGCCCAAAATGCATGGGGTACCTATTTTTCACATTTTAGTACAGAGACCATCTGCTTATTGTCAGCATGCACGTCATATCTTGTCTCACTCACGCACAGACACAGACACCACATGCTAGTCGTCAGCATCGAGTAGGTAGCAGCTCTGATGGCCTCGCACAGAGATAGGAACACGCACAGACAAGAGGAGTGAAATAAATCGAAACGCCAGCGACTGACATTGATGAAGTTGACTAACAAGGGAGACATTGACTGGTTGGGTCCAGCTGCTGCCCCTCCTTCCCTCCCTCCCTCATGCTTGACCCAGTTGATGGACAAAGCTGGGTTCACTACAAAAGAGCCACTGTGAAGCAGAGAAAAACACCAAGCTGTCATTATTCCCCATTTATGGGGGTGGGAAGAGAAGCCCACCCATTTTGGGTCCAGTCGAGGTGATTGATTTAAAAAACACTCACCAAACAATAAAAAGTCACATTATCTATTGCACTTAGACACCTTAAGATTTAAATAAAATACTATTATTGGATACTAGCAGTTGCTCATGAGGTTGAGTGTGTTCATGTTATTACATTCCCATAAAAGATCAAGATTAGACATAAAACTGAAAATGATTTGATGTGTCGAAAGTGATTAAAGAGCACTTCCCCTTTGTCAGAGATACCCAGCCATCTGACAGGGTGTCTCATGCAAAGATGCTGATTAAACAGTATGATTGTTCATCAAACTTGCATGGCTCAGCTTAGTTCAGTTCAGTTTATTTATATGGTACCTTTCAAGCATATGTGCAACTTAAGGTGCTTTATAGAACCATAGTCAAACAGGAACACATAAAAACACAAAAAGAGGTTAAAATATTCAAAAATATGAAGGCAGGAAGGAACTGATTAAAATATCTATAAGACAATAAAATTACAATAAAAGAGTCAAAGTGAGAGTCAAAATTCCACGAACTGGAAATCAGTGAAAATAACAACATTACTAATAATAACAATAAAGCTATAAGCTCTATCAAAAAGGAAAGTTTTAAGCTTAATCTTAAAAGAAGAGAGAGTATCAGCATCCTGTACCCAGGCAGGGAGCTGGTTCCCCAGGAGAGGGGCCTGATAGCTGAAGTCTCTGCCTTCAAATTTACTTTTAAAAAATCTGGGAAACACAAGCCTGCATTCTGAGAGCGAAGAGGTCTTGATGGGTAATATGGAACAATAAGGTCTTTAAAGTAGGAAGGGGCTTGGCCACTGAGGGCTTTACAAGTAATGAAAAGGATTTTAAATTCTTTTCTAAATTTAATGGAGAGCCAATGTAGAGAGGATAAGATGGAGGAAATGTGATCTCTCTTGGTAGCACCTGTCAGTACTCTGGCAGCAGCATTTTGAATCAATTGAAGAATTATGAGGGAGCTGTTTGGACACCCAGCCAACAGGCTGTTGCAGTAGTCTAGCCTGGATGTAACAAATGCATGGACATTTCAGCATCATGGACATTTCAGCATCAGTTTGAGACAGGATGTTTCTGATTTTTGCAATATTGTGCAGATGAAAGAAAGCAGTTCTAGACATCTGTTTAATGTGTGAATTAAAAGACAAATCCTGGTTGAAAATTACTCCAAGGTTCCTCACAGTAATACCTGGATGCCAAGGTAATGCCATCCAGTATAACTTTATGGCTTAAACACAGGAATCTTTGACTTTTTTAGGGCGCCAAAAAACAATTACCTCAGTTTGCTAGATTTAGCATAAGGAAATTACCAGTCATCCAGGCCTTGATATCTTCAAGGCATGCCTGTAATTACACTAACTGATGAGTGTTTTTAGTGTCCATGACTAAATAGATCTATGTGTCATCGGCATAGCAGTGAAAATTCATATTGTGTTTTCTGGCGATAGTGGCCAGTGGAAGCACATACTGTATAAGGTAAACAAAACTGATCCAAGACCAGAACCCTGAGGAACACCATAACTAACTTGAGAAAGTGTGGAAGACAAATCATTTACATATACAAACTGGAATCTATATTATAAATATGATTTAAACCAGGCCAAAGAAGTTCCCTTGATCCCAGTGATGTATTCAAGTGTATGTAGTAGAATTGTAGGGCCATTGGTGTCGAATGTAGCACTTAGATCCAACAGGATGAGCACAGAGACAAATTCATTGTCATAGGCAATAAGGAGGTCATTTGTAACTTTGACTAAAGCTGTTTCTGTGCTGTGGTGTATTCTATAGCCAGGCTGAAATTCTTCATACAATCCATTGCTCTGCAAATGGGCAATTAGTTGTTTTATTCAAATTCAAATTCATATTCAAATTCAAATTCAAACGTTTATTTCAAGCTCAGGGTTCATATTAAATGCAGAACTAAGACGAGTAGAAAATAAATAAATAAGAGTATATACAGATCAGCAGTCACTCGGCGCTCTTGTAACAACAATAACATACAATATTGAACTCAGATATAAAATAGAACGCCACCACTTCCCAAATGCTGGAGTGAAGTGTTGAGTGACGAGTTGACAATTGCTGATATTAGATGATTGTCTACATGCCAGCAACCTTCTCATAAAACTGTAAACATTCTTTCGTATCAACTCGCCCAAAAGACGGAATGTTCAAGGACACAAACATCTTGCTTGCACTCGATCTACGTGGTATATCTAACAACCTTCTAGGGAGTTATTATATGCAATGCGGATTTTGTTCCTAACAGCAACATTGCTATTAAACCATAAAGGCAAGCAATACAGTGAGGTACAGAAGGTCTTGAACAGCATACATTTAACACCTTCCTTTCATGTCCAAAATCCTGAAGAGGTTGTTTTAAAACAACCTTTTCAGGATTTTGGACATGAAAGGAAGGTTTGAAATGGGCCTATAATTAGCTAAAACATCAGGATGAAAAGTAGACTTTTTAAGCAAAGATTTATTTAAGGCCAACTTAAAGGCATGTGGTACATAACCAGTTAGCAGAGACAGATTAATGGGATCAAGTACAGAGGTGTTAATAAGGGGTAGAATATCCTTAAACAGTCTTGTAGGAATTGGATCCAACAAACTTGTAGATAGTTTGAGAGACAGCAATAATGGCACATTAACTCAGGCAGATCAATGGAATGAACACAGTCTTAAATAAGAGTCTAACGTTGGCATTTCCACAGTCAAGATCATCAGAAAAGAGCATGGAACTGATACTGGATGAGAAAGACTAATCTTTTCTCTCATGGCTACAACCTTGTTAGTAAAGAAGTTCATGAAGTTGTTGCCAGCTCAGTGATGAGGGAATACGTGTTGAACAGTACTGTGACTCTTGGTCAGTCCCCTGCATTCTGAAAAGGAGTTTGGGGTTGTTTTTATTCTCTTCAATTAGCAGTGAAGAGTATCTGTTCTAACCCTGCGTATGGTGTTTTTGTATGCAATAAAATAATTTTTCAGGCTAAAAAGCATTCTCTCTTGTTTAATGGCACAGCATTTCCTTTCCAATTTCCTTGAAGTTTGTTTTAAGGCATGCAATTGATCATTGTACCACGATATGTATCTAATCTGAGAACACACTTTTCTCTGTAGTGGGGCAGTATTATCAAGAGTCACACGTAAAGTGGCTGCAACACTGTCAACCAATCTATTTGAAAAGGAGAAAAGTTTGAAAAGTTTTCATCAACAGAGGTAAAACATGTAGGGAGCAAGGAAGATAGTGATTCCTTAAATCTTATCTGTCAGTAAGAAACTCTCGGTACTGGATATTTTTTATGAAATTCTGTAAAGCCATTGATCATAATGTCAAATGTTATTAATGGCTGATCAGACAAAAGAGGTTTATGAGGCAATATTACCAATTTTTCTATCTCAGTGCCATAAGTCAAGACAAGGTCAGTATATGATTATGACAGTGAGTGGGTTTTGTTTCCATCTGATGAAACCTTAGGATTCTGAAAAGGAATTAAAATGCAGTACTAAGGGACTGTCCCTATAAACATTGGCATAGATATTAAAGTCCACCAACTTAATAATTTTGTCAGTATGGAGCACTAACTCAGACAGCTCTTTCATGATCCATGAAAGAGCTGTCTAAATGAAGGCTATGACACAAATATATTTTTATTTACAAGTTGAACAGTATTGCTTTGTAAAACCTTCCTTAAAAATTAAATTAAATTGCTGTAGTTGCATTTTTCCCTCAGATCCATTGTCGAAGAAAAAAATTATGGAATCATCTTCTGATTTCATTCTAAACAAATACTGTACCTGTGTACTTCTAAATATGCAAATCAGTCTAAAGTAAAAGAGAATGTCTGCAAATCTTAACAAGCTTTTGCACATGGCTGATTGACCAAAAAAAATACACACATGTCCCTAACAAAAAAACTATCAGATTAACATTGCAAATGATTATAAAATTCCTTCATTAGGGTAATTCAACATGAAAGTGCGGACTGTGAGCTGTGTCTACAATGTGAACAAATCTTCATTGGATGAGCAGATGTTGGAACTTTTGTTTGTTGTCATTCCAATGAAACACACAAAGATGACTGCCTGAAGAAAGCAAGCAATTTTCCACAGACATTGATGATATGGGTTAAATGTAGGATAAAGGACCAGAGCAGATGGCAGCCAGTACTTTTAAATGCACAGGTGGACATTGATGCTTTGGACACTTTTCTCATGCCATCAGACAAAAGCAGGTTTGGCAATGATGAAGTCATTTTTCAGGATGATAATGAATCTTGCCAGAGAGCAATGAACATGAAAACTTTTCTTCATTTCAACTCCATGACATGACCGGTAAACAATCCAGAGCTCAAACAATTGAAAATTTATTGCAGAAACTAAAGAAAATGGTCCATGACAAAGCTCCATCATGGAAAGCTGATCTGTCAAGTGCTATACAACAAAGGTGGAAACTGATTGATGAAGATGTTTAGAGTAGTCCTACTGGTGAGTAAACATGACAAAGTAACCAATTAGGTGTCTCTATAATGATGAAGTGCTCCTCCAAGAAAGCTGGAACTTGATTGGTGAAGAACATTTTTCCTCATTGGTGAGGTTCACGCCTCAAATTTAGCTGTCATAAAAGCCAGCAGAGGTGCTACTGGGAAAAAACTGTGACTATTGGCTACCCTTCACATGGGGGAAAATCATTGTGGGCCCTTTATGATTGTTGTGTAATAAATTATGATGGTGTATGCTCTAGAATGAGAAGTGTCTTATCAAGAAATAATATGTCTTTATGAATGCCTTTTCAGTGGAGAAAATCTGATTCTGGGCCACATAAGGTGCCACATGGGTGTGCTTGGAAAATGGAGCCCTTCCATGACTGTCAGCTCAATGTCGTGCTCTTTACAGTCGAGAAAAGCAAATGCAGAGCTCTTTAGAGGATTCCTACCGGTGAGAAAATATCGCAACGTGCCCAATTAGATGTTCCTCTAAGACAGCTGGAACTCGATGAATGAAGAATATTGTTTTACCCATGCCGGTGATGAGGTAGCATGGGTAGGGTCTTCGGTACTATCTGTGACTAGCCAGCAGTGTCCATGTTCTACCTCAACAGAGAATGAGGCTACAGCCACTAAGCTTGGTACACAGGGTGCCCTTGGGACTAGCACCTATGGCTATACTTTTGAGGTTGAAAGGTCAAAGGTCAAGGTCACAGGGTATTAACCAGTGTTGGGAGTAACGCCACTACTTTTGCAGTAACGTGCTGTGTAACAAGATTACTGTTTAAAAATTCAGTAATGCGTTACAGTTACTGAAATTTGATCAGATGTGTTACTCGCCTTACTCATTTTATTAATATGGATAGATATTTTAAGCGCAAATAAATACAAACTGACCCTAAGTAGCTAATGCAGCCATCAGTCAGCGTACCCTGTTGCAAAGAGCCTCTTCACTGCTGCAGCCACAAATGGAGCTTGCTCCTGCTGGGAAAAGATGAAGCTACTTTACTTTTGTGGAAATAGATTATTTTTCCTTTGTCACGGTTAAGGACAAAAGCATATTGGTGGGCCGGTTGAGACCGACTGCAACCTTCAGAAGCACCTGAACAGCAACAAGATCAAAGCCAGTGCTATGCTATGCTAACACCGTGTTATTAATGGATTTATGCTATCTGAACAGCCACAGCTGGATTTCAAGCAAAGGTATGCATCTGGACAGTTTGTGACCCAGCAAGAATTAAACCGACCAATTGCTAGATATGTCGTTAGAGAATGAAGATCTGATAACAGTCATTTTCCATCAGACAGCTGAGACTGTGATCCACTGAAGTTAAAACACATTTACTTGCTACCCAGATAAAGATTATTCAAAAATAGATTTTGATCTCCAAAAGTTATTTAAGGGACTGGATCATGTCACAGCAGACATCTGGACTGTGGATAATGGACATTTTCTTTGGCTCACTGCACATCGGATTAAATCCATAATATAAAGGTAAGAAACGGTGACAGCTTTATGCAGTGTTGCCAACTCAATTTTTTGGAGTGATTTTCACTCTTTTTCCCTCTCTCATGCTACAAACCCTATTTCTCACTCCAGAATGAGGAAATTACTGGTAATTTTGCATTGATTTTCTTCAGATTTTTTCCACAATAAGAGCTCTCAAGGCAGGATAAAGCAGACTGAACATGTTCTAAAGTTCTGTCTGAAACAGTCTATTTTCAGCCCGTATGTAATCCATTAATTAAATTATCTCGCTATGCGTTCAAGATGATTTAAGTATGCATTTAAAAGTAATGTGAAAGTTACTTTTTCAAGTAACTAGTTACTTTAATCATGCAGTAATTGATAAGTAACTCAGTTACTTTTGAAAAGAAGTAACTCGTAACTGTAACTAGTTACTATTTTTTAGTAACTTGCCCAACACTGGTAATAAAGCATCAAATGTCAGTGTTCTAACTCAACAGGGAATGAAGTTATGGCCACCAAACTTGCAACAGTGGATTCACTATGCCCTATTATAGAACAAGTAAAGCTAGGATCATCGAGCTTTGTACAAAGGTTCGCCCTGACATCCTGACCTCTGACTATGGGTTTGGGATCAAAAGGCCAAAGGTCAAGGTCTGCATTCCCTATGCCCTGTTACTATAGAACTAGTTAAAACTAAGGTCACCAAACATGGCCGAGGTCAAAATGGCGTATACAGTTAGGTACTGACACAAGTTTTGTTATTTTAGCTGTTTACCAAAATATATTCAAGGTACAGTTATATAATCAATATGGGTTTAAAGTGCAGACTCTCAGCTTTAATTTGAGGATTCTCACATCCAAATTGGAGTTATGGTTTGGGAATTGCAGTCATTTTCATACACAAACTTCTCAGAGGCTCAAAAGTAATTGAACAA
Source organism: Pholidichthys leucotaenia (assembly GCA_020510985.1). Lineage (NCBI taxonomy): Eukaryota > Metazoa > Chordata > Actinopteri > Cichliformes > Pholidichthyidae > Pholidichthys > Pholidichthys leucotaenia. The sequence goes on along the minus strand of CM035839.1, from coordinate 228,564,675 downwards.
TTTACTCAAAAGCTGTTTCATGGGCTGCACGGGCTATTCCCTCATTAACTCATCATCAATCAAGCAGATAACAGGTCTGGATTTGAATGCAGGTGTGGCATTTGCATTTGGAAGCTGTTGCTGTGAACCCAAAATATGTGGTCATAGGAGCTCTAGGTGGAGATAAAACAGACCATCCTTGGTTGATGAAAAGAAGAGATAGTGAAAATGTTAGGATTGGCCATATCAACAGTTTGGTACATTCTGAGAAAAAAAAAAAAGAGTGCACTGGTGGACTCAGGAACTCAAAAAGGGCTGGACATCCACAGAAGACAACAATGGTGGATGATCGCAGGATTCTTGCCATGGTGAACAAAAACCCCTTCACAGCATCAACCCAAGTGATGAACACTCCAAGAAGTAGGTGTATCAGTATCTAAGTCCACCATGAAGAGAAAGATTCATGAGCGCAAATACAGACAGTTCACCACAAGGTGTAAACCACTAATCAGCCTCAAAAATAGAAAGGCCAGATTACATTTTGTCAAAAAAACATCTGAAGAAGCCAGCCCAATTCTGGAACAGCATTCTTTGGACAGATGAAACTAAGATCAACCTGTGCCAGAATGACAAGAATAAGAAAGTATGGAGAAGTCTTGGAACAGTTCATGATCCCAAGCACACCACACCTTCTGAAAACCATGGTGGAGGCAATGTGATGCATGGGCATGCATGTCTTCCAATGATCCTGGGTCACTCATATTTATTGATTATGTGACAGAAGACAGAAGCAGCCGGATGAATTCTGAAGTTTATAGGGATATACTGTGTGCTCAGATTCTGTTATGAGCAGTGGGAGCGCCCCTCCCCTCCGGTCCCATCTCCTCCAGCTCATCACGGCACCTGAGGCAGAAGACACACCTGCGCCCTCTCATCAGCCAGCATACTTAAGGAGGCCTCCTCCGCGCAGTCAACGCTGGTTCGTCTGGGTATACTGCCCGTCTATCGGACTAGCCATTATCATCGGAACCGTTAACATGTTGTTAACCTCCTTTTTCTCCTCTTTTTCAGGTTGCTGCCACCGTGTAGGTGTGTCCCCGGGACTGCACGCGCTCTCCTGCTCCACCTCACTGCCCATCAGCAACTTCATTTCCCCAGTCAGGCACCATCAGCTTCACTACTCCCCCCTACCCTACTGGTTCGTCTATTCCCCGCTGGGTCTTGCCGGTCATCCCTGGATTTCCCAAGTAAGTGGCAACTTGGCTTGCCTATTTTCCCATTACTCCACTCCTCAGCTCACAGCTCTCATCTTCTCTCCACAGGTCCATTCCTGTGGCGAGTGACTGTTTTCTGTAGCTGTGCATCGCTGTGTTTTGCTATTAATAAACTGTCAAACGTGCCCCTCTGTGTGGTTCATCCTGTGTTTGGCATTGTGCGGGTGAGCTGTCAAAACTTAACACGTCATGACAGAACGAGCCAGCCAGGAAGGCAGCTCAGCCGGTGCCTCACCGCAGGAGCAATCCGCTATGGACCGCCTAGCGTTGACACAACAGATGTCCAACATGTTGACTTTATGGTCCGCGGCACATCCCGCGGCTGCCCCCTCCCCCCTCCCCCCCAGCCTGCTCTGCGGGCTATCCGTTCCGATGCCTTCCCCGTACGTGGGGGAGGTTCATTCTTCAAGTGCAGATGTACCTGTTGCAGGTTGGGGAGGAGTATCCAGGGGATGTAGCTCGGATCCAGTTTTTCACCTTGTTGTTCAGGGATCGAGCCCTGGAGTGGGCCCAGTCCACTCTAGATAACCCTGAGGGACACGATACACATTTGAACAATTTGTGGCCGCATTTAAGTGCGCGTTTGGCCGGACTGATTGTCAGGGCAACATCATGAGCCGCCTACTGACTCTCCGCCAGGGTACCTGGTCGGTTGCTGAGTACTCAGTGGAGTTCCGGGTTTTGGCGTCCAAGTCGGGGTGGAACGAGACTGCATTACGCAGCGCATTCCTCCACGGGTTGAACGACCAACTCCGTGACTATCTGGCAGTTCATCCTGTCCCGGAGACGCTCGACGACCTTATAGATCAGGCGGTAGGGTGGACAATCAGTACCTTGAATGTGCGAAGGAGCGCGGCCCCACTCCTCGCCCGCAAGCCGAGCACGTATCCGCCGTGGTTACTGGAGCTGGCGGTGCCAGCGCTTCATCTGAACCAATGGAGCTCTCTCAGAGCCTAACCAATGATGAGCGTTGGTGAAGGCGAAGGGCCAGCGTGTGCATGTACTGTGGTTTGCTCAACCACAGTCTGGACGAATGCTGCCAGCGGCCAAAAGACATGGCCCGTCGGTAACCGCAGGGGGTCTGGCGGGCGGGACCAAATCTACTCCCCCTGGCAAATTTTGTATTTCGGCCCTTGTGCAGTTGCCGGGGGTCAAGAGAAGGGTTGGGGCGCTGATTGACTCAGGGTCGGAGGGTAATTTCGTTTCTGCTGCTCTAGTCGAGCAGGTGGGCATTCCCAGGTGTAAATTGCTCCGCCATCAGACAGTGACTGCCATATCCGGCAGCGAGCTCGTGGTGGTCACCCTAAGCATGGTGCCTATACACATCCTTCTTTCTGGGAACCACCGTGAGGAACTTTCGTTCCTGGTTCTCCCAGTATCATCTTCCCCGTTGGTCCTAGGTTTCCTGTGGCTCCAGAAACACAACCCAGTGATCAATTGGGCTAAAAGTACCATCTCCGCCTGGAGCCCGTTTTGTATGGCCAACTGTGTGCGTTTAGCTGAATGCTCCCCATCGCTCTCTGTTCTCCCATCCCGGGCTGAGCCGCCGGACCTCAGCCTCGTCCCTTGGGCTTATCACGACTTGGCCAAGGTCTTTAGCAAGTCAAGAGTGCTGTCGCTGCCGCCTCACCGCTCTTACGATTGTGCTATAGATCTCATCCCAGGGGCGAGGCTGCCGTCTAGCCGGCTGTACAGCATTTCCGGCCCAGAAAGGGAGGCGATGGAGCAGTACATCAAGGAGTTGCTGAACGCCGGCCTCATTCGGCCATCTTCGGCCCCGCTCGAGGCCGGATTCTTCTTCGTCGGGAAGAAGGATGGCTTGCTTCGCCCGTGCATCAACTACTGGGAGCTCAACGCTATTACCATCAAGGACAAGTACCCTCTGCCTTTGATCAATTCAGCATTCGAGCTCCTTCAGCGTTTACGGGTGTCCACCAAGTTAGATCTCAGGAACGCATATCATTTGTTCCGCATTTGTGAGGGCGATGAATGGAAGATGGCTTTTAAAACACATCAGGGCCAGTTCGAATACTTAGTGATGCCATTCGGGCTCACTAGTGCCCCTGCTGTCTTCCAGCGACTAATTAATGATGTCCTCCGCGATATGCTTTATCAATTCGTGTTCATCTACCTTGATGACATTTTGATTTTCTCCCACTCGCCAGAGGAACACGAGGTCCATGTGGGGGCTGTTTTGCAACGACTCTTGGAGAATCAGCTGTTCGTGAAGGCTGAGAAGTGTGAGTTCTCTAGACCATCAACCACCTTCTTGGGCTTCATCGTGGCTGAGGGGGAGCTGATTGCTGACTCGGCCAAGGTAAAGTCAGTGTTGGATTGGCCAACAACCCACTCCCGCAGGGAGCTCCAACGCTTCCTCCGGTTTGCAAATTTCTATCGCAGGTTCATTCGGAACTACAGTGGGATCGCACTGCCTTTAACACAGCTGACCTCCGTTAAAGTCCCCTTTCGGTGGACTGAGGCAGCTGAACTGGCGTTTAACAAATTAAAGCGCCAGTTCACGGAAAAACCTATCTTGGCCCAGGTCAACATGCAGCTTCCTTTTGTCCTTGAGGTGGATGCGTCTGATTCGGGGGTTGGCGCTGTGCTGTCGCAGCGCACACACCCCGATCAGAAGCTTCGCCCATGCGCATATTTCTCTCGACGGCGGAACTATGACGTAGGGGACAGACAGCTGCTGGCCATTAAGTTGGCACTTGAGGAGTGGAGGCACTGGTTAGAGGGTGCTGTCCACCCTATCATTGTGTGGACCAACCACAAGAACCTCGAGTACTTGTGGCCGACCCGCCGAATGAACGCCAGGCAGGTCTGTTTTTCCAGCAATTTAACTTTACTATCACTTACCGGCCTGGCACTCGGAGTACCAAACCGGACGTGCTCTCGCACCAGTTTGATTCCAAGGACGTAGCCCCCCCCCCCCAAAGCATTGTGCCACCCGCATACGTCATTGGAACCCTTACTTGGGATATCGAGCAGAGGTGTGGTCTATATTAACCATATATTCCATAACCTACATATGTTGAAGCATGTGGAAATGTTTGGTTATTACATATGTAAAGGACTTCACACCTCTGAAAGGACAAAGGGCTCTCACCCGCCGAGTGAAGAACAAAGACGTTCCCGGACGCGGCGGAGGAGACCGGAGGAGCCACCCTCACCCCCTAAGGCGAGGAGAGGAAATACCAAGACAATGGGGGGATTAAGATAATGAGGGATGTCAGCCTTTGTTATGCATGTCTTTTGTTGTGTGCCAGTACAAAGTCAGTGAGCTGGAGACTTTCTGTCTCTTTTTTCCCTTCTGCCACTCTCTGCACCAGATGAGACTTGTTAGAAGAGCTGAATATTAAAACTTTGCTTATAAACCAAATCGCCTCTTCATTTCCAAGCTCCTCTACACTGGTGACCTTGACGCGAGTATGGACCGGAGGCGTTCCCTCACAAGCGACTCATCCGTGGCGACCCAGGCAGACGCCAGCGGCCACGCAGACGAGGGAACAGATGGACAACTGTTCCCCCCGGCAGAAGAGATTGAGAGGGCTCAACCGAGCACCAGCACCGCCGTGAGAGCCGAGGCAGGGCACTCTCACCCGGCGGGCACAGCAGTGATGGTGTGCACGAATGCCGTCGCTGTCAAGCTGCCAGACTTCTGGCAAGAAGACCCCGCCTCTTGGTTTCAGCAGGCTGAAGCCCAGTTCACACTGGCGGGCATCACGGCTGATGATACCAAATTTTATCATATCGTCTCCAAACTCGACGCCGCCACTTCGAAGTGTGTGCGGAGCATGATCCGGCGACCACCGGCCCGGGACAAATACGAGACGCTCAAAGCAACCATCGTGGCGAACTACGTCCCATCAGTGGAAGAGAGAGCCGAGAAGATCCTGGCGGTCTACGGCCACAGACGGTGCAAACCTAAAGCCCTCATGGAGGATTTGCTACAGCTCAAAGAAGAGGACAATGACAACTTCCTCTTCCAGTTTATTTTCCTCAGCACGCTACCGCCACACATGAGAGGGACACTCGCCAGCATGAAGTGCAACAACCACCAAGACTTCCGCGTGCTGGCCAATGAAGCTCATCGGCTCGTCAACGCCTGCAAGGAGCTGACACCCACAGCAGCATCCGCAGACCTCAAAGCTGACACCCCGAGCCACGAGGAACCGCAACCCACGGAGCAGACCCAGCCAACGGTGACAGCGACACGGCCAAGACGTAACAGACAGAGCGACGTCTGTTATTATCACCAACGCTTCGCTGAGAAGGCCCGCAAATGCGTTCCCTCCTGCAAATTTGCGATTTCGGGAAAACGCCAAAGCCGAGAACCGTTAACAGCAGCGGTTCTCGGCGAGAAAAACAAGCTGTTGTACATGACGGATGGACACACAGGCAAGCAGTTCCTCATCGACACAGGAGCCCAGCTGAGTTTCGTCATGCCCTCCCATGCAGATCGAGCCACGGGCACCCGGGGCAACGAAACCGTGGCAGCCAACGGCTCTAGCATCGACACGTTCGGCGAAAAGAGCCTGCACCTCCTCATCCACGGCCGCAGCTACAGATGGACATTTGTTGTAGCGGCGGTGAGTTTTAACTTATTAGGCGCAGATTTTTTGTGTGCACATGGGTTATTAGTGGATCTAGCAAAGAGACGCCTGGTTAATGCACTGTCCTTTGCTTCTATTCCATGCTCGGCCCGAGTTTCTCCACCACCTGTGCAGGCCAACGTCACCACGGCAGGAGGTAAGTTTGAGCAACTCCTCACCCAATTTCCAGCACTCACAATTCCCAAATTCTCAGCCACTGTGGCTAAACACGGGGTTGAACACTTCATTCCCACAACGGGACCTCCCGTTTTTGCCAAAGCTCGCCGCTTAGACGCGGCCAAGCTCAACATAGCACGGGACGAATTTACAACTCTTGAAAAATTGGGCATTGTTAGACGCTCGAAGAGCCCCTGGGCCTCACCACTTCACATGGTTCCGAAATCCGACGGTTCTTGGAGACCGTGCGGAGATTACCGCAGATTAAACAACGCTACAGCACATGACCGTTACCCAATCCCTCACATTCAAGATTTTTCACTACATCTAGCGGGTGCGCGCATTTTTTCAAAAATAGACTTAGTCCGCGGTTATCACCAAGTCCCAGTCCGAGCAGAAGACGTTCCTAAAACAGCGGTAATAACCCCTTTCGGCCTTTTTGAATTCCTGCGAATGCCTTTCGGCCTCAAAGGCGCTGCTCAAACTTTTCAACGAATGATGGACGCGGTCCTACGCAACCTTCCTTTTGCCTTCGTCTACCTCGACGACATGCTGGTAGCCAGCTCGTCTGAGGAAGAACACGAGCAGCACCTCACTACGGTTTTTCAGAGGCTGGAAGAGCACGGGCTAATAATCAATCCAGCCAAATGCAAATTCGGCGTGTCACAAATTGATTTTTTAGGACACAAAGTCTCTCCGAAGGGGGCAGTTCCACTTCCAGACAAAGTTCACGCGATAGAAAATTTCCCACGGCCACAAACGGTCAAATCGCTACAGGAATTTTTAGGGATGGTTAATTTTTACAACTGCTTCCTCCCCCACGCAGCTCAGCTCATGCAGCCCCTATATGACGCGCTCAAAAAAAAGAAAGCTTCCAACGCGGTCGAATGGACCCCGGAGCGCGAACGCGCTTTCGCGGAAGTAAAAAGCGCCCTAGCTAACGCCACATTGTTAGTTCACCCAGATCCCTCGGCCCGCATCGCACTAACCACAGATGCTTCAGACCTAGCTATAGGGGCAGTTGTAGAACAACTTGTCAGCGGGGTCTGGCAACCTTTAGCATTCTTTAGCAAATCGCTAAACCAAACTGAACGTAAATACAGCACTTTTGACAGAGAGCTGCTGGCGCTTCATTTATCCATCCGCCACTTCCAGTTCTGGTTAGAAGGGCGGAGTTTCACGGCTTTTGTAGACCATAAACCGCTCACATTTGCTATGGCTAAAATTTCAGAACCATGGTCAGGCAGGCAACAAAGACAGCTAGCTGCGATTTCAGAGTTCACCACAGACATTCGACACGTGGCAGGCAAACTTAACGTAGTAGCGGACTGTCTCTCTCGCGCTGTGACACCACCAGAGCGCGGGGAGACAGATTATACTGCCTCAGCAGCAGAACTCTTCACTAACGCAGACTCATACGCAGCACCTATCAATGCAGGGATAGATTATGCAGCCATGGCAGAGGAACAGAGCAGTGACGCGGACGTGCGCGCGCTCCTGTCTGGACCAACAGGGTTAAGGCTGGAGAAAAAGGGTTTACGCGACGGCGTGCCCCCCCTAATATGCGATGTTTCAACCGGCCGACCTCGCCCGTTAGTACCAGCTACATGGCGCCGCTGCATTTTCGACGCAATTCACTTAAAATGGTCGCCGAAAAGTTTGTGTGGCCAGGCCTGTGCAAAAACGTAAAAGAATGGGCAAAAACTTGCATTTCTTGTCAACGCGCCAAAATACACAGGCACACAAAAGCCCCTCTGGAGCCTTTTCCAATCCCTGCTAGAAGGTTCGACCACGTTCATGTCGACCTCGTGGGGCCACTACCTTCCTCCCAGGGTTTCACACACCTGTTAACAATGATAGACCGCACCACACGCTGGCCAGAGGCAGTCCCTCTAGTGGCAACCACAGCGGAGGAAGTCGCTCGCGTTTTTTTGACAAACTGCGTGGCACGTTTCGGCGTCCCATCGGACATCACGTCCGATAGGGGGCCTCAATTTGTCTCAGAGCTCTGGTCAGCCATGTCCAACAGCTTAGGGGCAACAATTCACCGCACCACTGCTTATCACCCTCAGGCTAATGGGTTATGCGAGCGTTTTCACAGGTCTTTAAAGGCTGCCCTCAGAGCCTCACTAACGGACACAAATTGGGTAAATAAACTTCCCTGGGTTTTATTGGGGTTGCGTGCTGCACCTAAAGAGGATCTAGACGCCTCTCCCACAGAATTAGTCTTTGCACAACCTCTCAGGCTCCCAGGTGAATTTTTACCAGAGAACCCAGAGCCAGGGCGCCTTCCAGTCCCAAGGTTTTTAGGCAACAACTGACCGAACTCTCTCCCTGGTCCAGCTCATCACTCCTTCCCACGGGTTTTTGTCCCTCAGGCTTTAAAAAACGCTGAGTTTGTTTTTGTTAAGCATGAAGCTTTAAAACCTACCTTTCGCCCAGCATATGATGGGCCATACAGAGTGCTGGAACATGGTGATAAACACTTTGTGCTTGATTTTGGGGACAGAAAAGAAACAGTCAGCATTGACAGACTTAAACCTGCCTTCTTGTTGAAAGACGAGCCTGCACAGTTGGCGAGAGCACCTCGGCGGGGTAGACCCCCCAAGAGAAAAGACTCAGCCCCCCAGCAGGGAACAGTTAACCTCTCTCCTTCCCACACTGCAGATCCCTTTCAAGAAGGTCCCAGCAGGGCGCCTAAACCAACCTACAGCAGTTTTGGGAGAAGATTAAAACCCAGACAGCACAGGGACTGATACAAACCACTCCACAATTTTTCACTAATTGTGCTGCAACAGTTTAGGACTGACTTATGATTTTACTATGCTGTTATAATTACCACTGAACTCTCTTAGGAGCATGGCTGCTGGAAAGTTTCTTCCGTGGCAACAGATGTAACACTTAGTATGTCATAATAACTATCTTAGACTGTGAACCTTCCTGTTGTCTTTTCTTAGTTGTTTGGGGGGCCTGTGGTCTATATTAACCATATATTCCATAACCTACATATGTTGAAGCATGTGGAAATGTTTGGTAATTACATATGTAAAGGACTTCACACCTCTGAAAGGACAAAGGGCTCTCACCCGCCAAGTGAAGAACAAAGACGTTCCCGGACGCGGCGGAGGAGACCGGAGGAGACCGGAGGAGCCACCCTCACCCCCTAAGGCGAGGAGAGGAAATACCAAGACAATGGGGGGATTAAGATAATGAGGGATGTCAGCCTTTGTTATGCATGTCTTTTGTTGTGTGCCAGTACAAAGTCAGTGAGCTGGAGACTTTCTGTCTCTTTTTTCCCTTCTGCCACTCTCTGCACCAGATGAGACTTGTTAGAAGAGCTGAATATTAAAACTTTGCTTATAAACCAAATCGCCTCTTCATTTCCAAGCTCCTCTACAAGAGGGTCCATAAGGCCCAGTCCCAGGAGCCTGTGCCAGTAGGGTGCCCCCGGAACCGTCTGTATGTCCCGGCCGCCCTCCGCAGCGACGTGATCCAGTGGGGTCATACCAGTCACTTTGCCTGCCACCCTGGCATCGCCCAGACCATTGACTTTGTTAGACGGACGTTTTGGCGGCCCATGCTGTGGCGGGACATCCAGGAGTACGTCAGAGCCTGCCAGCCGTGCGTCTGGGGTAAGAGTGACTCCTCCCCCCCATCAGGACTTCTTCACCCCCTCCCCATCCCTGGTTGGCCGTGGTCCCACATTGCCGTGGATTTTGTTACCGGGTTGCCCTCCGTCATTCTGACCATCGGGGATCGCTTCTCCAAGGCAGTCCATCTGGTGGCCCTCCCCAAACTCCTGTCAACCTTGGAGACAGCAGTCCTCCTCACCGATCACGTCATCAGGATCCATGGCATTCCTATTGACATTGTGTCGGACCGGGGTCCCCAATTCACATCCCAGATTTGGAGGGCCTTTTGTCGGACGCTTGGAACGACTGTGAACGTCTCATCAGGAAATCATCGTCAGCGCAATGGACAGGCGGAGCATGCCAACAAGTCCCTGGAGGCTGCCTTGCGGTGCGTGGCAGCCTATAACCCCTCATCCTGGAGCACACACCTGACATGGGTTGAATATTCTATGAACTCTGCTGTATCCTCCGCCACTGGACTAACCCCCTTTGAGGCGTTGTTGGGGTACACGCCATCTCTTCTCCCTATGGCTGAGAGGGAGGTTTCGGTGCCATCTGTAGGGGCGCACAGGCGGCGCTGCCAGCGTGTCTGGAGATCCACTCAGGCCGCCCTGACCCGCACCACCGAACGCACCTGGGCCGCTGCTGATCATAAGTGGGTGCCGGCCCCCAAGTACGTCGTGGGACAGCAGGTCTGGCTGGCATCTAGCCAGATCCCTCTCAAGGGTAAATCCAAGAAGCTGTTTCCCCGCTTCCTTGGGCCATTTCCCATCACCAGGGTAGTCAACGATGCATTGTTTCAGTTTAAACTGCCCTCGTCCCTATGGGTGAATTCCACTTTCCATGTTAGCAACATCAAACCCCTCTCAACCAGTCCCCTTTGCCCCCCTCCCCCACCTCCTCCTCCTCCCTGTATCATCGACAGCCACCCTGCTCACACTGTTCAGCGGATTCTGGATGTTCGCCGCCGAGGGCAGGGCCTGAAGTTTCTCATTGATTGGGAGGGTTATGGGCTGGAGGAAAAATCCTGGACTCCCTCATCAAGGGTGTTGGACAAAGAGATGCTCCGGGCTTTTCACCATGCCTACCCGGACAAGCCCTCGGGTCCACCAGGAGGCATCCCTAGAAGGGGGGGCCCTGTCATGAGCAGTGGGAGTGCGCCTCTCCCCTCCGGCCCCATCTCCTCCAGCTCATCACGGCACCTGAGGCAGAAGACTGTCAAACGTGCCCCTCTGTGTGGTTCATCCTGTGTTTGGCATCGTGCACGTGAGCGGTCAAAACTTAACACGTCATGACATATTCAGCCAAATGCAGCAAAGCTGATTGGACGGCGCTTCACAGTACAGATGGACAATGATCCAAAGCATACTACAAAAGCAACCTAGGAGTTTTTTAAGGTAAAGAATATTCTGCAATGTCCAATCCAATCACCAGATCTCAACCCGACTGAGCATGCATTTGACTTGCTTAAGGTAGTATCTCATTCGTTCATTCATTCATCTTCTTCCGCTTAATCCTTTTCGGGTCGCGGGGGGGCTGGAGCCTATCCCAGCATCTTTGGGCGAGAGGCAGGGTACACCCTGAACAGATCGCCAGTCCATCGCAGGGCCAACACAGAGAGACATCTCACTGGGCTGAAACAGCTCACAACTAGTTGGAGATAAAAAAAAATGTTAGACAAAACCAAGAATTTGTATCAATTTTCACTTGGAATCACACTGTCTCACGAATGTTACAATAATGTTGCACAAACTCCTAGTTGTCAGGGCGTGGGTTGGTCCTTTGGTCTCGCTTTGAGTTTTGTATTTTGGGTTTTTTTGTATTTGTTTATCATTGCCTCTGCTTTCTGTATTTCCTTAGGTTTATCTCTACCAGTCCTTGGTTATTTATTATTTGTATTATATCATGCCTCCTATGTTTTGTATCTTTAATAATCATTGTTATTCAGTCTTGTGTGTTAGTTTTATTCTTATCATAGTCATATTTATGTTTGCCGGTTATTTCTGTCATGTTCTGCTGTCTTGGGTTGGTTTCATTTTGTGATTGTTCTCAGTTCTGTTTTGCATTGCCTGATTTAGCCTTATTGATTTGTTAAGTGCACACACAGTTTGTAATTATGTTCGTCTGTTTCTCCTGTTATTTAAGGGATGCAGCCCTTCTCCTGGGTACTGCGTTCTCGTCATATTTTGGCGTTTAACCATGCTTCTGTCTAACCCGATTCTGTCTTGCCACGTTTGGATTATTTTGTACTGTGCCTGTCCTGTCTGTCGTTTTTGGAATTATTATTTACAGTCATTGCCTGCAAAGGATTCTCAACAATGTATTTAAAATGAGCATTTTATTTATCCATCCATCCATCCATCCATCCATCCATCTTCTACCGCTTTTCCGGAGGTCCGGGTCGCGGAGGCAGCAGTTCAAGCAGAGAAGCCCAGACTTCCCTCTCCCCAGCCACCTGCTCCAGCTCTTCAGAGAGGATACCAAGGCGTTCCCAGACCAGCTGGGAGACATAGTCTCTCCACCGAGTCCTGGGTCTGCCCCGGGGTCTCCTCCCAGTGGGACGTGCCTGAAACACCTCAAGTGGGAGGCGTCCAGGAGGCATCCTAATCAGATGCCCATACCACCCCAACTGACTCCTTTCAATGTGGAGGAGCAGCGGTTCTACTCTGAGCCTCTCCCGGATGACTGAGCTCCTCACTCTATCTCTGAGGGTGAGTCCAGCAATCCTACGGAGAAAGCTCATTTCAGCCGCTTGTATCCGCGATCTCGTTCTTTCGGTCATTACCCAAAGCTCGTGACCATAGGTGAGAGTAGGAACGTAGATTGACTGATAAATCGACAGCTTTGCCTTAGAACTAAGCTCCCTCTTCACCACAACAGACCGGTACAACGTCCGCATCAATGCAGATGCTGCTCCAATCCGTCTGTTGATCTCTCGCTCCATTCTCCCCTCACTCGTGAACAAGACCCCAAGATACTTAAACTCCTCCACTTGGGGCAGGAACCTGTCCCCAACCCGGAGAGGACAATCCACCTTTTTCCGGCTGAGGACCATGGACTCGGACTTGGAGGTGCTGATTCTCATCCCAGCCGCTTCACACTCAGCGGCAAACCGTCCCAGCAAGAGCTGTAGGTCATTGCTGGATGAAGCCAACAGGACAACATCATCTGCAAACAACAGAGATGAGATCCTGTGGTCACCAAGCATGACACCCTCCATTCCCTGGCTGCGCCTAGAAATCCTGTCCATAAAAATTATGAACAGGATCGGTGACAGAGGGCAGCCCTGGCGGAGTCCAACTCTCACTGGGAATGGCTCTGACCGAGTGTTGGCAATACGAACCAAACTCTCACAACTCTCCTTGGTGGCCGGGCCCCAGGGGTGGACGAGATTCGCCCCGAGTACCTCAAGGCCCTGGATGTTGTTGGGCTGTCATGGTTGACACGCCTCTGCAACATTGCGTGGAGGTCGGGGGCAGTGCCTTTGGCATGGCAAACCGGGGTGGTGGTTCCTCTCTTTAAAAAAGGGGACCGGAGGGTGTGCTCCAACTTTAGAGGGATCACACTCCTCAGCCTCCCTGGGAAGGTCTATGCCAAGGTACTGGAGAGGAGAGTCCGGCCGTTGGTCGAACCTCGGATTCAGGAGGAGCAATGTGGTTTTCGTCCTGGCCATGGCACATCGGACCAGCTCTTTACCCTCTCGAGAATTCTCGAGGGTTCGTGGGAGTTTGCCCAACCAGTTCACATGTGTTTTGTGGACTTGGAGAAGGCATTTGACCGCGTCCCTCGTGGATTTTTGTGGGGGGTGCTTCGGGAGTATGGGGTATCGGGCTTGTTGTTACGAGCTATTCGGTCTCTGTACGACCGTTGTGAGAGTTTGATTCGTATTGCCAACACTCGGTCAGAGCCATTCCCAGTGAGAGTTGGACTCCGCCAGGGCTGCCCTTTGTCACCGATCCTGTTCCATTTTATTTATAGTAACATTAATTTGCCAATTACTTTTAAGCCCCTGAAATGATAAGTTTGTGTATAAAAGTGGATGCAATTCCTAAACCGTAACTCCAATTTGGATGTGAATACCCTCAAGTTAAAGCTGAGAGTTTGTCCTTTAAGCTCATATTGATTGTATAACTGTATTTTGAATATGTTTTGCTAAATAGCTAAAATAGCAAAACAATATATATGGACCCAACTGTAAACTATCTCAAGAGCAACAAAAGCAAGGGTCACCAAATTTGGTACACAGGTTCTGTCATGATCATAGGACATGGGGGTGGGGGATTGCGCAGTTTCCTGTCTAGTTTAGTGTTTTTCTGTCCGCTTGTTCCTTGTTTTCATGTCTGTTGTATTTTGTTCCTGTTTTTATTTTTGTCATTTTGCATCTGTAGTATTATTATGTACATTTTGGGTTCTGTTGTGTTTGTGTCTTTATGGCTTCCAGTTGTGTTTTATTTTGACAGCGCTGTGCAGCTTCCGGCTGTCAAGTTGTTCTGAGCTGCACAGCTGCTATTCATTCTGTTACTCATTTATCCACACCTGTGTCTAATTTTGTATTGCATATAAGGGCACAGCAAACCTCTGGGGTTGGTCGTGTCCTTCTTCCACGTGGACCTGTCCTCAGGAGCAGAGCTATCGTCCCGAGTGTGCTTGGGTCCTGCTGTTGAGGAGAGTAGGAGTGCGCCGTCCAGGTATGTGTTTCCCTTATTTCCAGCCATGAGCCCCCGCAGCCTTCGGGAGGTGCTACTGAGTACTAATTGTCATGTTTTTTTTTTCCTTCTGCAAAAAAAAAAAAAAAAAAAAAAAAAAAAAAGGGGTTGTTATCATGCCAACCATGATATCTGTGTAATATCCTTGGACTGATGCTCTGGAGAGATGGACAGATAGAGGTCACTGCAATATTATCTATAGGCTTACAGAATGCAATATGATCTATAGGATTACAGAATGCAGTATTATCTATAGGCTTACAGATTGCAATATTATCTATAGGATTACAGAATGGGAGTGGTTAGCTAGGTTCGTCCCTGAGTAACGTGCAAATGTGTATGTCATCGGTCTGGTAAATCAAATGCAGCACTCCAGTGAGTATATACAGAACAAATCAGCAAAATACAGAGTGTCTGATTTTATGCTGGATGCCCTTCCTGACACAGTCCTGCCCATTTGTGACCCGTGCTGGCAAAATGAGTCACTTTGAGGAAATTATCAAAACTGAGGTAACCATTTTCCATATTCTGTATTGAAAGACCTTCAAAATGATATTTAATTTGTAGGAAGTGTGCAAAAACGGACCCAGAAAAAGCCGATTTATTTATATTTTGGCTAGGTTGAAAACTCATGTTCGATCGGTTGGGAGTTACGTCTTCTGCAAAAACATAGGTATTTTTTAGAAAGTACGATTTCTAAGCTTTCCTATGATACTAGGCCCTCATGGGGGTTTTCCCGGGACTTGCCGCAAACAAAGAAACAGTCATGATTTATGATTTCTCGTGCTGTAGCTCGTAATGACACGATACGCATTCCGACTCATTTTTCCAGCACAGGTCACATTTATCTGGGCTTAGGTCCGGTATAGGGAATACACTGGTGTGTGCACCCCCTGTGGATGGGTAACCAACCAACCTTCCCCAGTTCCATTATGCTGAGCACCAAGCTAGAGGGCAGGAAGTACTATTTTTATATGGTCTTTAGAATGACCAGACTGGGGCTTGAACCCACAACATGCTCTACCTGTAGGCCACCACTCCAGTTAAACAAATCACATTAAACAGAAGTTAGAAATAATTAATGGAATTGGTTTAGAGTGGTTCCTTTGAAATCTCTGTGAAAAACATGCAAGAGAGACATGAGGAAAGACAGACAAGAAGCAATAATTAACTTCTGTGCTGTGTGAGTGTGTACAATGGTTGTCAGCTTTACTTAATGTTGACTATCAAAGGATTGGATTAGGTAGAAAGACAGGTTTTTAAAGGCTTTCTGGCTTGGGTGACAAGCAAAGAATGTATGAAAGTAATACAGCACACTGCATAAAAGCTGATGTAGACGGCTGGGGGTGGGAGGGGTCTTAATAGCTCACATTTTTTAAAAATTTTTATTTAACTTTTATTTATACAAGGTAGTTCCACAGAGTGGCAAACTCTCTTTTTCAAGGACGCCCAGTTCACACTCATACAGTTACACAGTGAGGGGTCATTTAGCGGTAGGCTGTGTCATCCTAGGTGCATGATGGAGATGTTCCGCAGGTCCTTCCTACCTACGGCTGTCAGACTTTATAACCTAACCAGGGCTGCTTTGTAGATGTCGCATAAACGTACTAAACGTAACAACTTTGCACAATAGAGATCACAACTAGGACAACAACAATCATTACCGAGGGTGGCAACAACACTGTTGATTCAAATGCAAAATATACTGTCTGGGTACATATTCATATTCTGCAGGTTAATTTAACAAACTGTAATGCTGTTTATTCCATCTACAGCCATGGACAAAATTGTTAGTACCCCTCTGTTAATGAAAGAAAAACCCACAATGGTCACAGAAATAACTTGAATCTGACAAAAGTGATAATAAATAAAAATTCTATGAAAATTAACCAATGAAAATCAGACAATGCTTTTGAATTGTGGTTCAACAGGATTATTTTAAAAAATAAACTCATGAAACAGGCCTGGACAAAAATGATGGTACCCCTAGAAAAGATTGAAAATAATGTGACCATAGGGACATGTTCAACCAAGATGTGTCCTCTAATTAACATCACAGGTGTCTACAAACTTGTAATCAGTCAGTCGGCCTATTTAAAGGGTGACAAGGAGTCACTGTGCTGTTTGGTGACATGGTGTGTACCACACTAAACATGGACCAGAGGAAGCAAAGGAGAGAGTTGTCTCTGGAGATTAGAAAGAAAATTATAGACAAGCATATTAAAGGTAAAGGCTATAAGACCATCTCCAAATAGCTTGATGTTCCTGTGACTACAGTTGCACATATTATTCAGAAATTGAAGATCCACGGGACTGTAGCCAACCTCCCTGTATGTGGCCGCAGGAGGAGACGGATAATACGAATGGTAACAGAAGAGCCCAGAACAACCTCTAAACACATTCATGGTGAACTCCAAGGTCAAGGTACATCAGTGTCAGATCGCACCATCCGTCTTTGTTTGAGCCAAAGTGGACTTCATGGGAGATGACCAAGGAGGACACCACTGTTGAAAACAAATCATAAAAAAGCCAGACTGGAATTTTCCAAACTGCATGTTGACAAGCCACAAAACTTCTGGGAGAATGTCCTATGGACAGATGAGACAAAACTGGAACTTTTTGGCAAGGCACATCAGCTCTATGTTCACAGACGCAAAAATGAAGCATACCAAGAAAAGAACACTGTCCCTTCTGTGAAACATGGAGGAGGTTCTGTTATGTTCTGGGGCTGCTTTGCTGCATCTGGCACAGGGTGTCTTGAATCTGCAGTGTACAATGAAATCTCAAGACTATCAAGGTATTCTAGAGAGAAATGTGCTGCCCAGTGTCAGACAGTTTGGTCTCAGTCGCAGGTCATGGGTCTTGCAACAGGATAATGACCCAAAACACAACTAAAAACACCCAAGAATGGCTCAGAGCAAAACATTGAACTATTCTAAAGTGGCCTTCTATGAGCTGTGATCTAAATCCTATTGAACATCTGTGGAAGGAGCTGAAACGTGTTGTCTGGAGAAGGCACCCTTCAAACCTGAGACAATTGGAGCAGTTTGCTCATGAGGAGTGGGCCAAAATACCTGCTGAGAGGTGCAGAAGTCTCATTGACAGTTACAGAAATCGTTTGATTGCAGTGATTGCCTCAAAAGGTTGTGCAACAAAATATTAAGCTAAGGGTACCATCATTTTTGTCCAGGCCTGTTTCATGAGTTTGTTTTTTAAAATAATTCTATTGAACCACAATTCAAAAGCATTGTCTGATTTTCTTTGGTTAATTTTCATAAAATTTTATTTATTACCACTTTTGTCAGATTCAAGTTGTTTCTGTGACCATTGTGGGTTTTTCTTTCATTAACAGAGGGGTACCAACAATTTTGTCCACGTGTGTAGCTGCAGTGCTCCTGCACTGTGTATATATCTGTGTACATATGTATATTCATTTACTGCTTTGGCTAACCAGTTCTTATTATCTTATGAACTATTGCTCTGAGTGCTGCTATCCATTTGCTGCTGTAATCCTGGAATTTCCCCATTGTGGGACTAATAAAGGCTTATCTTATCTTATCTTATATGTTCACACCAGGAAGCTGCCTAGTACAACCACATGTAGTGACCTGTGGCCACTGAGCAACTCCACTGGAGCAGTTGGGGTTAAGGGCCTTGCTCAAGAGCACCACAGTGGGATTAAGGAGGAAGGGGAAAACACCGTAATGTTATCTGTCCCACCCAGATCTAATCCTGCCAGTCCAGGGATCGAACCTGCAACCCTCCTCTCACCAGTCCACATTCCTAACAATTAGGTCACCACTGCCATGATCATGAGCAAATATATTAACTCTTCAAGCCTGTATGCAAATGTTATTAGACTGCATACATCAGTGCATATTTTGCATTCATAGAGGAAATGGTACCAACATACTGATAATTACAGACAGCATATAATGTATAAATGCACTGCATGTCACTATGCATGCACCATCTATATGTTATACAACACACTGTTCTGTGTGCCATTTTTGTCATTGTTTGCTGCGTGACAGATTCACCCACTAGTATTTACACAGTGGATGTGGTACCCTGCATGTATTTGCACATCTGAGAGGGAACACTCTAAAAATATTTGCAGTGCCACTTATACCCCCTTATCATAATTGTGTTATCTTGTGTCAACATGAACAAACAGCAATGAAACAAAGTAGCACTCTCTTGGAGGTCAAAAGCAAGTCCGACTCAGTCAGGATTAAATTCAGAGGCAATGACCTCCTGTGGTGAGGGGATAAAATATTTTAGTGGGTGATGAATAAAGGACAGAGTGAGCTGCTCGCCAACTGAGTGTTCATTTTAGCTGTGTGCTTGGTTTGCTTTTATGATTGACCAGCTTGTATTGTCTGTGCACATGAAGCTTGAGGGATACGTAACAACCCACTGTGTTTCAACACTTTCAATATAAGTTCTAGAGTGAAAGCTCAAATGCCATTATAGGATCAACAGGGAACATTAGGGATATGAAAGAAAGACAGTCAAGTCATCTTGATTATTAAGTATTTTTTACTTCTGAAATGTTACAACATTCATCCAAATGGCTTCATCAGTCAGGAATGAATGCACAGAAGGATGTTAACAGACATAAATAAAAAAAATATTTAAAAGAGACAGATGTTGAAAACAAACTGAATTTGGAATTCTTCAGTAGTTGACCACATGTACAGCAAAAGATGGATGTAATCATTATGTCACTTCCTGGTCTCTGAAGTCTTACACTGGAGCCTCAGCCAACACTCAGAAACTGAGAACACTGCTCACTCACACATATGTCATCATTCACAAAGTTGGCCAGTGGTAGAACCTTGCCCAGATGAAAAATCATCAATAAAACCCCTTCTAGTGCGGCTGAAGCAAGATGAAGTTCCCTATTGGCTGCCGTGCACATAGGTGAAAATGATTGTTTGCACTTTATGATGCACCTCTGTGCAAAGAACTATGATGGCATGCCCTCTAGTGTAAGAAAATTTGATGATATTGTGGCGAGAGAAATAACTAGGCGGAGCGGTCCAGAGCAGAGCAGGCTTTATTAATCTCTCTCTCACGTTCGCCAGAATCACAAGCATCAAAAAACCTCACAGGTCGCAGGCACCGCTCCTTTTATAGCATACAACTCGTCCCGTGACTTGTGGTGCTGCATTAACATAAAAGCCTTTGCAATTCCCATTCTCTTTGTCACTGTTCGCATCAACACATCAACCCCCGCATCAACACATAAACCCCCCATGACAATTCCCCTTGTCCTTTCGTCTGAGTGGAAACATACTGAGTGGATCCTGCCCCCCAGAAACTCAGACTGAGCCTTAACATTCATGTCCTTTGGGCTTCAGCCTACGTCCGTAGCTGCTGTAATGGGGGGCTTGCAGATCCGAGGTGCTGCTGTGTCGGTGGGGCGCCCTTGGGGGTACATCTGTCTGTGGAGGGACATTGGGGGGGGCATCTTTAGCATGCCACGGTGACTGATCTGACGAGTTATGTATCTGGGGAGTTCTCAGTGGGGGTCGTTGGCGCCGAGGAGCTCAGGACAACACCACCTGCTCGTCTGCTAAAACGAAAGCGGGCTTAAGCCTGTCTATACAGACTGTTTCCCTGCGTCCCCCCAAGTCTAACACAAAATGTTTCTCCCCAGGTTCCAGCACTCTGAACAGGCCATTGTAGGGCAGGCGCAAGGGGGTCCGGTGGGCATCGTGCCTGACAAATACAAACACCACGTCCTTCAAGGTCTTTGCCACAAAACAGTGGAAAACACTGGAAAACAGTGGTGGACCGGACCGGGTACTGTCCCTGCCTCTGCGCTATGCAGTGAAAGCGGGGATGGATCGGTGTTCAGCGCGGGGCCGTCTGGCAAAAATTCCCCTGAGAGCTGCAGCGGCTGGGAAAAAAACAGCTCTGCTGGGGAGGCTGCTAAATCCTCCTTCGGTGCTGAACGCAGCCCTAATAGAACCCACAGCAACCGGTCCACCCAGTTTGCATCTGTAAGCGAAGCCCTGAGCGCTACTTTAAGCGACCTATGGAAATGCTCGCATAACCTATTGGCCTGGGGGTTGTACGCTGTCGTGCGATGAATTGTGACGCCCAGGCTCTGGGCCATCGCGGACCAGAGGTCGGAAACAAACTGCGGGCCCCGATAGGACGTGATATCCGAAGGGGCGCCGAAACATGCCACCCATGTCGTCAAAAAAGCGCGTGCAACTTCGGCGGACGTGGTGGAAGCCAGCGGGACTGCTTTGGGCCAGCGCGTGGTGCGGTCCACCACTGTCAGGAGGTGCGTGAGCCCCTGTGATGGCGGGAGGGGGCCCACAAGGTCCACGTGAACGTGGTCGAATCTCTAAGGGGGCCTTTGTGTGCCTATGCACTTTGGCTCGTTGGCACGCTACGCAGGCTGCAGCCCACTCTTTCACCTGTTTGCGCAGGCTCTGCCAGAGGACCTTTGCTCCCACCATTGTGACTGACGCGCGCACTCCTGGGTGCGCCAGGGAGTGAACCGACTCAAAAACACAGCGGCGCCAAGCGCGTGGGACCATCGGGCGCGGGCTGCCCATGGAGACATCACAGATTGGGGGGGGGGCTGTCTTGCAGTACTCTGCTGTCCAGCCTTAACCCTGTTGGTCCAGACTGGAGCACGCAAACGTCTGCATCGTCGATCTGCTCAGCAGCCATGGCCGTGTAATCTATCCCCACGTAGACTGGGGCCACTAATGTGCGTGAGAGGCAGTCCGCCACCACGTTGAGTTTACCGGCCACATGCTGAATGTCGGTCGTAAACTCCGAGATCGCGGCCAGCTGTCTCTGCTGCCGGCCCTACCATGGTTCTGAAACCTTGTCTATCGCGTATGTTAGTGGCTTGTGGTCCACGAATGCAGTGAAGGTGCGCCCTTCCAGCCAGAACTGGAAGTGGTGTATGGCCAGGTGGAGAGCCAGTAACTCCCTGTTGAACACGCTGTATTTACGCTCAAAGTCACGCAAAGACCTGCTAAAAAAAGCAAGTGGCTGCCAAGAACTGGCGATGCGCTGTTCCACGACGGCCCCTATGGCCACGTCCAATGCGTCGGTAGTGAGTGCTATCCGAGCCGCTGGGTCCGGGTGCGCCAGCAATGCAGCGTTTGCCAGAGCTGTTTTAACCTCGGAAAACGCCTGCTCTCGCTCAGGAGTCCAGTCGACTCTGTCCGCCGGTTTCCGTTTCTTAAGCGCGGCATACAACGGCTGCATGAGCTGGGCTGCACGGGGAGAAAACGGTTGTAAAAGTTAACCATCCCAAAAAACTCCTGCAACGCCCTGACCGAGGGTGGGGAAAATCTGCCACTGCACGCATTTTGTCCAGTAAGGGTATCATGCCCTCTGGTGAGATGCGGTGGCCCAAAAAATTGATTCCTGTCACCCCGAACTGGCACGTCGCCGGGTTGATCATTAATCCGTGCTCCTCCAACCTCTGGAAAACTGTCCTGAGGTGGGCTACATGTTCGTCCTCGGATGCACTGGCCACCAGGATGTCATCCAGGTGGATGAACACAAATGGCAGATCACACAACACCGCATCCATCGTGTGTTGGAATGTCTGCGCCGTGCCTTTTAACAAGAAAGGCATGCATAAAAACTCAAAAAGACCAAATGGGGTTATTACTGCCATCTTAAGTATGTCCTCAGTGCGCGCCGGGACCTGGTGGTCACCGCGGACCAGGTCTATCTTAGTAAAAATGCGTGCTCCGGTGAGGTAAACGGAAAAATCCTGAATATGGGGGATCGGGTAGCGGTCGTGCGTTGTGGTGTTGTTTAATCTGCAGAAATCTCCCCACGGCCGCCACGATCCCTCGGCTTTAGGAACTATATGTAGCAGGGATGCCCATGCGCTGTTTGAGCATCTGATGATGCCCAACTTTTCCAAGTTTGCAAACTCCTCCTGGCCAGTTTAGCTGCTTCCAGACGCCGAGGTCATGCGAAAACGGGCTGCCCCGTGATGGTAATGAAGTTCTCCACCCTGTGTTTAGTGATGGTCACCGAAAACGTTGGGACCGTGAGTGCTGGGAACTGGGTGAGTAGTGTGTGAAACTTACCCCATGGAGCTGTGATGTTGGCTAGCATTGTGGACCCAGCTCCTCTAGCTGTACAAGGGAGAGAATCAAAATACATTGCATTAATCAGGTGTCTGTTAGCCACATCGACTAGTAAACCGTGTGCACACACAAAATCAGCGCCCAAGATGGGGAAGCTGCATGCCTCTATGACGAATGTCCATTGGTATGTACGGCCGTGCAAGGTTACAGTCAGTGTCCTCTCACCAAAAGTCTTAATGTCTGAGCCATTTGCGGCCGTCAGCTCGGGGCTGCTAGTTCCCGCCAGCCGGTCTGCATCGGACGGCAGGATGAGACTCTTGTGGGAGCCGGAGTCCACGAGGAACCGTCTCACCGAGCATGAGTCTGTTAGGCGGCAGTGGCTCAGGAGGTAGAAGGTCGTCCAATAACCGCATGGTTGGCGGTTCGAATCCCGCTCTCCCCGGCTATCCTGCCGTTGTGTCCCTGGGCAAGACACTTCACCCCCAATTGCTCCTGGTGGGTCTGGAAGCGCCATGTTAGGTAGCATGCCGCCATCAGTGTGTGAATGTCTGCTTGGATGGGTGGATAGCAGGATCTGTAAAGCGCTTTGGTCATCAAGAGATGAGAATAAAAGCGCTATATAAGTGAATGCCATTTACCATATAGAGCAGCTTGCTTGCTTCACCGGCGGTCGCAGCTGCTACCAACTGCCGGCCCTGGCATTTCCCGAGCGCTTGAATTGGCAAGGTGGCACGCATCAGCATGCATCCTCTTCAAAACGGCAGTGATAGAAGCAGAGTGTGTCTCTCCGGTGCTTCTTGGCCTCTGCTGCAGCCACCGTCGTTGGCTCCTTGCCTCCGCTGGCCGTCTCGCTGGGTTCCAACGCTGTTGCGTTCGCTGTGAGGGCTCTGGTGAGGATAATCCGATCTGCCTCTCGAGCTAGTGCCCAGTAGTTCCGCGCGGCCAGCAGCGGCGAATTGGCAAGGACCGCCCTGGCCACTGTCGGGAGGTTCTGGAGGAAAAGGTGGGCAAAGAGGAGATGCCCATCATCTGTGCCCATCAACGCCAACATCTTCTCCATTAACCCGTCTCCCAACTCGGAATGCATCAGGAGCCTTTCCACTCTCTCACAGTCTGAGAGCATATAGCGCCGGGTCAGCGCGGTTTTGAGAGCCTCGTACTTGTCGTGGTCTGGGGGCCGCTGGAGCAGGCTCGCCACCTGTTGAGTTGTGCGTGCGTTCAGTGCTGCAGCCACGTAGTAGTATCTGGTGTCATCCGCCGTTACTCCCTGGAGCGCGAACTGGACCTTGGTGTGGAGGAACCAAGACTTTGGGTCATGTTACCAAAAGTCTGAGAGTTTGACCAAAGCGGCGCATGCATTGTTGGGACCTCCCATCCGGGTCGTCTCTGACGCGCCGAGTGTCCACAGGACTCGCTGTCCCTCAATACACAGGGTATGGATGAGAAGCGCACGTGCCCTTAGCTTGTCAAGCTGCCGAGGTCCAGCGTAGTGATGTAGGTCTGAAAAGCCTTGAACCATCTAGGCCAAGGCACCGGCGGTTCACCCGGGAGCTCCAGAAAGGGACACAGTGGAGTAATACACACCTCCATGAGTTAATTCTCGGTTGCCAAATGTTATGTATGTAATACCTGTGATAAATGAGGCAAGATGCCGGTTGCGTCGAACACAGCTTTATTGATGGAACTTGGAAACAGTGGTAACACAGCAGGCACCTGGCGTGGGCACCATTTTAAAGAGACCGTAAGATGGTGGCCCACCCACTATATGACGTGACGTGACAGGAAGTCCCTGTCACCACACTGCACTTCACAATAAAGTTATGTCATTTTTGTGTTTTTATTATTATTAAACTTTGCAATTCACAGCGAGCGTTTGGGTCTTCATCCTGCCCTGAAGGGCGATTCATGACAGAACGGTATTGCCAGTTTGGACCCAGCAGCTGTGAGTTTTCCTTTTTTCGTTTTACCTGTTTTTGTGTACTGGAGGAAGAGCGGGCTGTATCATACCAGCTAACCGGGGTTCAGCCAACAGAAGGAGGTTGGCAGCCCGTGGTCTCAGCGTGGATGAACTGTGGGCAGCTCAGTTTATCCAGGATTTCATCACGGAAGCTCTCACCTCCCGCACTTCGGAGAAAGTCCTGAAGAATGTGAAGGCAGTGGCCGGGATAGTGGAGGTGCATCCGGGGCTGAGGAATCATTCCAAGTATACGGCACTTCTGACAACTGTCTCCATCCTCCAGATGACATTCTGTGGGCTGGTAAAAAATTCACCACCATCTGTACCTGTGCCGATGACCATGACCATGGAGTGTCCCCTGGTTTCAGCATCACAGGACCCAGTGCCACTGGTGAGACATTCTCCAGCTTCAGCCGCCATGCCTGGGGTTCCACCAGTGCCTGCCACCATGTCTGTGGTCCCACCAGTTCCTGTCGCCATGCTTGAAGCTACACCTGCCATCATGCCTGCTGCTTGGGCCGCCGCAGCAGAGTTGCTGGAGTCCTGGACGGTGGCAGAGCTCGAGTCTAGGCAAGTACTCTGTTCTGTTTTTACACCTTTAGATTAGAGAAATCTTGTCTAGCGCATGGTGGGGAGAATCAGCTGCTGATGTCCTCTGCTCCTGAGTTCTCCCCGCCAGACTCCACTGCTCCCAGTAACAATTTTCCGGTGTTTTTCTCTTCCTCCCCACCTAAGGTGGCCACGACGAGTGGAGTCGAGACGCCCCAGCCTGGATTGTCGGAGTCCTGGATGGTGGTGGAGCTCGAGCTAAGGCAAGTCCTCTTTTTTGTCTTCACTATGTTGGTATTAGAGAAGTTTTGTTTAGCTCTTGGTAGGGAGAGCCAGTCGCAGCTGCCATCTGCCTCTGAGCTTTACTCACCGGGCTCCACTGCTGCCAGTGATATTGACCTGGTGTCTGTGTCTGTTCTCTCGTTGGAATCTTCGCCTGAGGTCACCGTGGATCCTCCTTCTCTGCCTGAGGTCACTGTGGGTCCTCCTTTTCTGCCTGAGGTCGCGGTGGGTCCTTCTTCTCTGCCTGGGGTCACCATGGGTCCTCCTTCTCTGCCTGAGGACACTGTGGGTCCTCCTTTTCTGCCTGAGGTCACCATGGGTCATTCGTCATCGTCTGAGGTCGCCAAAGGTCAACCGTCTTCACCTGAGGTCGTCACTGGTCATCAGTCGTTGCCTGAGGTCGCCGCTGATCAGCCGTTGTCGCTGCCGAGGTTCCTTGCTGGCCAGCCGTCCTCCTCGCCGGGGTTCCTCGCGGGCCAGCCACCCTCCTCATCGGGTGTCGACACCTCAGCCCCTGTGGTTCGCTAAAAGCACGGGTTCCAGCTACCGCCTCCAGGTGGGGGCACATCGTGCCCCACAGCCCGTTGGCTCAGGGATACTGGGAGGCCACCCGATGGATTGTTCCATTTGCTTAGGTGGTGCTGGAATACTGGGAGGCCACCAATGGACTGCTTCATTTGTTTAGGTGGCTCTGGAATTCTGGGAGGCCACCTGACCTTGTGGTCTTGGGATTCCAGCAGACCACCTGAACTGCCTTAATTTTTTAACTCAGTACCCCTAGAATTCTATTGCTACCCTATTGTTCTGTCTTGTGGGTCATGAGCATAGTTTTTTTTTTTTTTTGGTCCATCTGATCCTGGGTTGCCCCACTGCCTGATTCATGACAATGACATTATGACCACCTGCCTAATATTGTGTTGGTCCTCCTTTTGCTGTCACAACAGCCCTGATCTGTTGAGGCTTGGTCTTGACTAGACTCCTGAAAGTGTGCTGTGGTATACGGCATCAAGATGTTAGCAGTGGTGTACTGTGCACCCTTTTATGGAAACATTCTTCCCTGATGGTTGTGTCCTCTTTGAGCAGGATAATGCGCTAATGTTTACCTATCTTAAAACATGTCCTTTCTGACTTTAATTGGGATCATAATTTACATCTGATAATTTGAAGTTGATAAAGCAGTTACCTTAGGCGTGAGAAAGAAGGATTATTTAACCATAGATTTCCACACAGTCTGATTTCTTTTTTGCGCTGCCTTCTCTACAGACCTGAGCCACATAGTTATTCCCAAAACAATTTTGGAGGTTCATTCCTTGGTGGTGGATGGCTACTTGTTACAAGTAAGCAGTGTTTGATAGTCTTTAAATAAGGGGTAAGTAACAAAAACTGCAGTTCTTCTTGGATTTACAGTGGGGAAAATAAGTATTTAACACGTCAACATTTTTCTCATTAAACATATTTCTGATGGGGCCATTGACCTGAGATTTTCACCAGATATCAGTAACAACTCAAGTAATCCTTACATACAAAGAACTCAAGGCAACTGTGTTCACAAAACAAGTTATAAAGTGGAATGACACAGAGAAATAGTAATTAACACACTTGGCGAAATTCATTTAATATTTAGTAGAAAAACCTTTGTTGGTAATAATAGCTTCCAGATGCCTCCTGTATAGAGAAACTAGGCAAAGGCATTGCTCAGGAGTGATTTTAGCCCATTATTCCACACAAACTAATAGGTTTTGACAGTCGGGGGACCTCCAACAATGCACTGGGCTTCATTCCTTTCTTCTGTGGTGATCCGAGTGCTGATCCCATCTGCGCTCGGGTTACTCAGTATTTTCCATTTTCTCCCATATTATTTCGGGTTTTGTTATTGTTGCCTTTCTGGGCTTTTATTGCGACAGCGTCTTGGTCGGACTTCTGGTTGTCAAAGCTGGCCGGCTCTGTCACAGCTGATCTCAGTTCCGTTAATTACCTTCCCCTTTCCTGTTTGGTTCAGTTCATTTGTGATTCAGTATTTAAGGAAGCAGCTGAGGCTTACTCCTCACTGCGATCTACATTTGTGTCCTGGACTGGAGTCCCTAACCAGTCTAATCCAGTCTCTCCTCGGTGTTCTGATCCATCTTCGTTTCAGCACTTGTAAGTGTGTGTTTCATAGCATTAGGTTCCGTCCTCGCTTCACCCTTACATTCTATGTCAGTATTTATTATTTGGTGTTCTAGTTTATGCATGTGTTTTGCCCCACGGGGCTGTTTACTTTATCTTTTTGTTAAATAAACAGACAATCTTACTGCTGCCGTCTGGCGCCTCATTAATGCCCTGAAAGGGGCATTCATGTCAATAGATAGCAGCCAAGAGAGGTGCCAGCCTCAGTAAGTTTGTTTTGGGCCTGAGTTTTTTCCCTTCTCTGGGTGCCAGTATTTTGGGAAAGATGTTGGCATTCGAGTGTGAGTTTTGCCCCCAGTGGTTGTGGGAGGTTGATGATCTCCTGTCCAACACCCGTCTGCTCATTCCCTCCGACTCCGCATATTGGTACCTGGACCTTACACAAAGGACACTACTACGCTATCGCATGACCTCGTTTCCGGAGGGCAAAGAGAGAGTGTCGGTGATAGTGGCGCTGTGGGAACTGATAGAGAATGCGACCAAGAAGCCTCCACTTCCTCCCCGGGACACGGTCGTCCCAACGAGGGGGAAGTCTCCTGAGCGGGCCGGTCCTCAGTGAGGCTCCTGTCTGGACCCTGTCCTAGGTCGTCAGAAGAGCTCCGCCTCCCCGCCAGCTGCTTCTTCAGCGCCACGACGAAAGGTGAGGACAGCAGCCCCAGCCTCCGGGTCATCTTGTTTTGCTGTTCCGTCAGCTCCACGTCCCTGGACTGCCCCGACTGCTCCTCCTTCCTCTTCGGCGTGCCTTTCAGCTATGGTGAGCCCCACGAATCCTCATCTGGCTCCACCTGTCGCCATTCCTCTGCGAGGTCCCCGTCCGGATCCTGTTCCGGGCCACCGTTGGAACTCTGCCTCCCAGCCAGCTGTTTTCCCCACGTCTTGACAGAAGGGAAAGACAGCAGCCCCAGCCTCCGGGTCATCTTGTTTCGCTGTTCCGTCAGCTCCACGTCCCTGGACTGCCCCGACTGCTCCTCCTCTTCTTCGGCGTGCCTTTCAGCTGCGGTGAGCCCCACGAATCCTCATCTGGCTCCACCTGTCGCCATTCCTCCGCGAGGTCCCCATCCGGATCCTGTTCCAGGCCACCGTTGGAACTCTGCCTCCCAGCCAGCTGTTTTCCCCACGTCTTGACAGAAGGCAAAGACAGCAGCCTCAGTCTCCGGGTCATCCATCCCTGCTATTCTGTCAGCTCCTCGTTCTCGGACTGCCTCGGCTGCTTCTCCTTCCTCCTCAGTGCTCTCTTCAGCTGCTGTGAGCCCAGCGAGTCCTGCTCCGGCTGCACCCCTCATCTATCCTGTGGGAGCGAGCGGCTCCTCCTCGTCTTCCTGGGGGGCCCTCCACCACCATCCTTAGGGAAAGGAGAGAACCAAGCCCGCTGCAGCAGGCACCATCGTTCCCTGGGAAAACAGGAAAGTGTTTTTTCATTCTCAGTCTCAGTGTAATGAATTGCCTTGTCTGATTCCTGGAGGTGGGGCTCAGGGTTCACAGTCCTCTGAGCTCCCTCCATGTGCTGCAGCCATAAACATTGAACTTGTAACCTCTGTGTCTCCTTCCCTTCTCTCTGAGCGTCCCCTGGTGCCAGGAGTAGACTGTCGGACGGAAGAGGAGCCTGCGGCCCTGGAGAGCCTGGTTCCAGTTCCACAGCCGCATCACGGGCAGAGGAGGAGGCCTGACTGTTGCTTGGAGCCTGAGCCAATGATTAAGCGTCCCCGGGTCTCCGTGGAGGAGCACTCGGCCCCAGCAGGTCACGGATCCTCTGCCACCACACCGTGCGGGCCTTCACCATTGGTTTCAGCACCAGTGGGTTCTCAGACTGTGAGGACCATCATGCTGGCTGCGGAGCCCACTGCAGTCAAGTCGGAACCAGGAATGGACCTCCAGATCGTTGAGCCTGGATCATCGGAGTCCTGGACGATGGTGGAGCCCGAGATCAGACAAGTGCTCTATTTTGTCTTCCTGCTTTCTGCTCTGGAGCATTCTTGCCTGTCTCTTGGGGAGAAGAGCTAGGTGCAGCCGACCGCTGCATCCGAGCACGTCTCGCCGGGCTCTGCTGCTGCCGGTGATCCTGACCCCTGTTCTCCCTGTCTATCTGAGCCTTCTCCGAGGGTCACCGGAGACTAGTCAGCTCCGGTCATCGTCTTTGATGCTCCAGGTTCGTGTTTGGAGGTCATCCCAGTACTGTGGTGAACTCAGGGGCAGCATGGTGGTGCAGTGGTTAGCACTGTTGCCTTACAGCTAGAAGGTTCCTGGTTCGAATCCCCAGGCTGGCAGGGGTTGAAACCTCTCTGTGTGGAGTTTGCATGTTCGCCCTGTGCTGTGCGGGTTTACTCTGGGGGCTCCGGTTTCCTCTCACAATCCAAAGGCATGCATGTTAGGTTAATTGGTTGTTCTAAATTGTCCCTAGATATCTGTTTCCTATAGGCCCTTAGAATAGAGGGTTAGTATTAGTGAAAGCGCTTTGAGAGGTCTTTGTGACTAGAAAAGTGCTATATAAGTGCAGGTTAGTTAGTTAGGTGACTGACTGGGCCATTCTAGCAGCTTTATTTTCTTTCTCTGGAGCCAGTTGAGAGTTTCCTTGGCTGTGTGTTTGGGATGTTTGTCTTGCTGAAAGGTCCACCCTCATTTCATCTTCAATGTCCTGGCAGATGGCAACAGGTTCTTATCAGGAATATCTCTATACATTTGTCCATTCATCTTTCCTTCAATTATATGAAATCTGCCTGTACCATGTGCTGAAAAACATCCCCACACCATGATGGAATGTGCAGTGCCATTTCTCCTCCAAACATGCTGTGTGTTGTAGCATCCAAAAAGTAAAATTTTGGTTTCATCTGACTAGACTATATTCTTCCAGTATTTTACTGGCTTGCCCATGAGCTTCAACATGCTTTTTTCTTCAGTAGTGGAGTCTTGCATGGTGAGTGGGCATAGAGCCCATGTCGGTTGAGTGCATTGCTTACTGTTTTCTTTGAAACAGCAGTACCTGCTAACTCCAGGTCTTTCTGGAGCTCTCCACAGGTGGTCTTTGGCTCTTGGATAACTCTTCTGATAATTCTTTTAACTTCTCTGTAAGAAATCTTGCGAGGAGCTCCTAGTCATGGACAGTTTATGGTAAAATGATGTTCCTTCCACTTCCGAATGATGGGTCCAACAGTGCTCACTGCGACATTCAACAGTTCAGAAATGTGTCTGTAACCAATGCCATCATTATGTTTTGCAACAATAAGGTCGTGAAGGTCTAGAGAGAGCTCTTTGCTTCTACCCATCATGAGTTCTTTGTGGTTTGACAATCTAATATTCACAGACCCTTTTAAAGGCAATCAGGCAGGACTTAATTCAATTCAGTTCAACTTCATTTATATAGCACCGTTTCACAACAAGTTATCTCATAGCACTTTCAAACTGTAGGGGAAACCCCCACAATTGCAGAAAGACCCCAGTAATCAGACGATCCCCTGCGAACAAGCACTTGGCAACGGTGAAGAGGAAAAACTCTCTTTTAACAGGAAGAAACCTAAAGCAGAACCAGGCTCATGGAGGGGCAGTCATCTGCTGCAACTGGCTGGGGGGTGAGGGGATAGAGAAGAAGAAAAAAAAGAACAGATATGTAGAGAGCAAACAACACGATGGGGACTCAATCTATGGGAGAGAACAAACAGATGTTAATGACCAGCAAAAATATTTCATTGAGAGTGAAGAAAGGAATGATGCCCAGTGCATTGTTGGAGGTCCTCTGGCTGTCTAAACCAAATTAGCAGCATAAATAAGGGAGAGTTCAGGGTCACCTGATCCCACCCTAACCATAGGCTATGTCAAAAAGGAAGGTTTTAATCCTATTCTTAAAGCGTACCTGTGGTGGTCGTGAAAAAAAAAGATATTATATTGAGCCCCTGTCTCACGTTCTAGTTCAAGTTTAAGTTCAAGTTCAAGTTCAAAGCAATGCGATATAAATCCATTGCTGATGTGCTGGTTCAGCTATGTCAGCAAAACATGCGAGCAGCCATACTGGCAGCTACATGGCCTGCCTGGACGCTTCCTGTGACGTAGTGTCGTGGATACCGCGATCTGGATCAATATTGGCTGAGCCTGGAGTGAATGAGCAGTGGCTTTCAGGATATTCAAATTCAAATTCAAACGTTTATTTCAAACTCAGGGTTCATATTAAATGCAGAACTAAAACGAGTAGAAAATAAATAAATAAATGCTTAAATTCAGCGGGTCATCTCGTCTGATCTGAGGTCGTGACGGCCGCCAGACGGCCAGTGATTCGGCGCTGGGCTCTTCCCTCACCGCTAAAACTATATACAGAGCAGCAGACACTCGGCGCTCTTGTAACAACAAAAACATACAATGCGATATGGATATCGCAACATGGCGGAATGTAAAGCCTTTGGATGTCTCAATAATAAGCGAAAAAACAAAGATAAACACTTCTTTTGTGTACCCAAACCCAGCTCACCTTGTCAGAAGATCGTAGCGGAAAAGTGATTGCGCAATCTCGGAACAGGGCACAGACGTGTCCTTTCAGACGAAATTGCGTTGTGTGTGAGGACCACTTCGTCACTTTCACCCTCAGAAGACCTTTCTGGCTCAAACCTGTAGCCATGTTGGACGAATTCTTCCTCAGAGTCTGACAATTCAGCCATAATAGAATAAAAACACTCACAAAAGCACCCTAGTCTCTCATACAGGCGGAGTATTGACTTTTCAGTAGCAACGTAGTGACGTCACATCCACATGTGTCATGGCTGCGCGCAGAGTTTTCATTGGCTGGCCATGCCTGCAGTCGTATTTGCATATTTCTCTGGTGGTATATGGCTGGCAATAATTATTTAACCAAATAACGGATACTTTGCCTAATGTTTTCAAGTTGAATGCGTTTAGACGACCACCACAGGTACGCTTTAAAAATAGAGATGGAGTCTGACTCCCAAATCCAGATTGGCAGCTGGTTCCAAAGGAGAGGAGCCTGATAACTGAATGATCTGCCTCCCATTGTACTTTTGGATATTCTAAGTATTAAAAGTAATCCTGCATTTTGGGAGCATAATGTTCTGTTAGGATGATAAGGTACTATCAGATCTTTTAGATAACAAGGGGCCTGATTATTTAAAGCTTTGTAAGTGAGGAGAAGAATTTTAAACTTATTTCTAAATTCTATGGGAAGCCAAGAAGGAAGGCCAGAACCAGAGAAATATGATCCTTCTTTCTAGTACCTGTTGAAACTCTAGCTGCAGCATTTTGGATCAGCTGAAGACTTTTTGAAGATGTTTATGGACAATAAAGAGTCACAATATTCTAATCTAGATCTAACAAAAGCGTGGATTAGTTTCTCAGCATCACTCTGATTTCCCTAAGACAAGTCTCTAATTTGGCTAATTGATTACTGTCATCTGGCTTTATTGACAAATATAATTGTGTGTTATCTGCATAACAATGAATATGTATGCAGCGCTTTCTAATAATATTGCCAAGCGGAAGCATATATAAACTAAAAAGAATAGGGCCTAGTACAGATCCCTGTGGAACTCTGTGGCTGAGCTTTGAGTTAGAAGAAAACTCATTATTGACATGAACAAATTGGAACCTATCAGATAAATAAAATTTAAACCACTGCAACAAAGTTCCATTAAGTCCAACAAGGTGTTCTAATCTATCAAATAAAATATTATGATCGATAGTATCAAAAGCTGCACTAAGGTCTAAAAGGACAAGTACAGACACAAGTCTATTATCAGATGCGATAAGGAGGTCATTAGTGACCTCCACTAAAGCTGTTTCAGTACTATGATGGATTCTAAACCTTGACTGAAACTCTTCAAATAAAGCATTTCCCTGTGAGTGGTCAAATAATTGTGTAGCAACAACTCTTTCTTAGATTTTTGATATGAAAGGCAGATTAGAGATTGGTCTATAGTTAGCTAAAACTCCTGGATCCAGTGTTGCCTTTGTAAGTAATGGTTTAATTACAGCAGTTTTAAAAGCCTGCAGGACATGGCCTAATATTAATGAAGAATTGATTATTTGAAGAATAGAATTACCAATAAATGTGAACACTTGGTTGGAATAGGGTCTATTAGACAAGTTGAAGGCTTGGATGAGGAAATTATTTTATCTAAATCTAAAAGGTCAATTGGAGTAAACTCATCCAAACAGATACCAGTTGAAGCAGTTGTTACTGTATTTAAATTAATGGTGGGAAGGATCTGACTGATTTTATCTCTGAGAGATTAAATGTTATTGTTGAAGAAGTTCATAAAGTCCTGACTAGTAAGCACTAAGGGAATGCTAGATTTGACAGAGTCCTGACTCTTTGTCAGCCTGGCTATAGTGCTGAAAAAAAACTGGGATTATTCTTGTTGTCTTCTACTCTGCATTCCAAATTATTATGCAAATAGAATTTTAGTGTCATAAACATTCAATTTTTTGTTTTTCAATTAAGCTCATGAATGGTATTGTGTCTGAGGGCTCTTTGGATCACTGATATCAATCGCAGACACCTGTCATAATTAGTTTGCCAGGTGAGCCCAATTAAAGGAAAACCACTTAAGAAAGATGTTCCACATTATTAAGCATTAAATTAAATCACCCTTATTGTCATTCAACCGTACAACCAATCATGTACAGCAGAATGAGATTGTGCTTTACCTATCTACAGTGTAAATCACACACACCCCAAGTGCAGAATCAGAGGGCCGCTGCCATGCAAGGCGCCGCCACAGAGTTCCCTCCTCCATTCCATTTATCGCTGAGCACCAAGCTGGACAGCAGGAAGTTCCACTTTTATATGGTCTTTGGCATGACCCGGCCGGGATTTGAACCCCTGCCTCCCGGGTGTGGGGCGGATGCTCTACCAACTGAGCCACCACTCCGGTGGTGGCATGCCACAGGTTTCAAACAATATGGGAAAGAAAAAAGATCTCTCTGCTGCCAAAAAGCGTCAAATAATGCAATGCTTTGGACAAGGTATTTCACAAAAACTTAAGCGTGATCATCATACTGTGAAGAAATTTGTGGCTTGATTCAGAGCACAGATGGGTTTGTGCAGATAAAGGCATAATGAGGAAGGCTTATGCCAGACAAATTCATCGGATTAAGAGAGCAGCTGCTAAAATGCCATTAAAACACAGCAAACGGGTATTTGAAGCTGCTGGTGCCTCTGGAGTCCCACGAATCTTGAAGTGCAGGATCTTCCAGAGGCTTGCAGTTGTGCATAAACCTACTATTCGGCTACCCCAACCAATGTTCACAAGCAGAAACAGTTGCAGCGGGTGCAGAAATACATGAAGACTAATTTTCAAACAGTTTTGTTTACTGATGAGTGCTGTACAACCCTGGATGGTCCAGATGGATGGAGTAGTGGTTGGTTGGTGGATGGCTGCCATGTCCCAACCAGGCTGCGGCATCAGCAAAGAGGTGGCAGAGTCATGTTTTGGGCCGGAATCATGGGGAGAGAGCTGGTAGGCCCCTTTAGAGTTCTTGAAGGTGTGAAAATGACCTTGACAAAGTATCAAAGTATATAGAGTTTCTGACTGACTACTTTCTTCCATAGTACAAAAAGAAGAACTGTGCCTTCCATAGCAAAATTATCTTTATGCATGACAATACCATCTCATGCTGCAAAGAATACCTCTGTGTCATTGGCTACTATGAGCATAAAAGGAGAGAAACTCATGGTGTGGCCCCCATCCTCCTCTGGCCTCAACCCTATTGAGAACCTTTGGAGCATCCTCAAGCAAAAGATCTATGAGGGTGGAAGGCAGTTCACATCAAAACAGCAGCTGAGGGAGGCTATTCTGACATCTTGCAAAGAAATTCAAGCAGAAACTCTCCAAAAACTCACAACTTCAATAGATGCAAGAATTGTGAAGGTTATATCAAAGAAGGGGTCCTATGTTAACACGTAACTTGGCCTGTTAAGATGTTTTTGATTGAAATAGCTTTTTATTTCAGTAAATATGACCTCCTAATGCTGCAAATTCAACAAATGACCATTTTCAGTTCTTTACAACCAATAAAATGTTTTGAAACACTGTTGTGCATAATAATTTGGAACAGTGCATTTTGAGTTTTTTATTTTTGCAAAAAATAGTTATCATTTGGAGGCTTGTTCAATAAAATTTGAATTATGCTCTAACAGTTGATGACTTGAAAATTATACTGACTGTCATTTGAATCTACTATTTAGGAAAATCATGGACAAATATTATTTGCATAATAATTTGGAACATGGTGTATTAATGAAGAATAATAAATTGTTCTCTCTTTCCAAAGAGATTTTTTTTTTTTTGTAAATTAGAAGTTGATTTCTCCAAGCTAGATAGAATTCATCTAGTTTAGTGGAGTGCCATTTTCTTTCTAATTGATGAGTCTTCTGTTTTAATCTTTCTGTGTTGAACCAAGGAGTCAGAAATCTCTGATTAGACTTTTTCTTTTTAAAGGGCCACCATGTCTTGAGTCTGATGCAGAGAAGCTGTAACATTATCTACCATGTTATCAATTACAGAAGGAGTAAAATCTCCATAACTTATCTCCGTTGTGTTGACACATGGTATTAAGGAAACAATCTGCTCAAATTTGGTAACGGCATCATCTGAGAGGCATCTACTGGAGTAATATTTTTCTTTAGGAGCCAAATAGTCTGAAATAGTAAAATCAAAAGTTAACAGACAATGGTCTGACAGTACAGGGTTATGAGGAAACACTACCAGATTTTCTATTTCTATGCCATATGTCAGAACAAGGGCCAACGTATAGTGGAGATAACGGGTAGAATTTCCTACTTTCTGAGAAAACCCTATCGAGTCTAATATTGCAATAAATGCGATATTAAGGCAATCACTATCTCCATCTGCATGTATATTGAAGTCCCCTACTATAAATATTCTGTCTGATTTAAGCACGAAATCAGCTAACTGCAAATTCAAATAAAAACTCAAACTAAAAGCTGTGGGAGGATGATAAACGATGGCAAATAAAATTGGTTTTAACTTAAAATTGCTAACATGCCCAATACTGAGGACCAGGCTCTCAAAGAAATTTTAACATAGTTTTTGCTTTACATTAACAAGTAATTTGGAATGGAAAATTGTTGCTACTCCTCCTCCACGACCAGAACTTCTAGGATTTGACAGTTTAAATAACCAGAGGGAGTTCATACATTTAAACCAACATAACCCTCTTGCCCTAACCAAGCCTCTGTAAGGGGTAGTAAATCAATCTGATGATCAATTAACAGATCATGGACTAGAAGAGACTTGGGAGTTAGAGACCTAATATTTAACAAACCACATTTAATTTTTAAATTATGTGGAGGAACAAAGGCCAAGTCATTAGATTTAGAGGCTACATATTTAATTTGAGTTTTGCCATTTTTTGTTTCATCACTTTAGGATGCTTATGCATTATATTTTTATTTACTTTAGAGGGAGCAGACAGTGATTCTCTGCTGTGGGGGACAGAGACTAAATTAAGGGGTGCCGGATGGAGAGAAGTTGCAGAGAGGTGTGTAAGACTGTGACTCTACTTCCTGGTCAAAACTCTGAGTAGTCAAGGCTTTGGAACTTTGGATAAAAATTATGCCAGATTGTTAGATAAATGAGACACACCATCCAAAGTGGAATAGATGCTGTCTCGCCTAACAAAACCAGGGTTTCCCCAAAATGAGTTCCAGTTGAGAGGCAAATTGCCAAACTTGAAGTATGCTGGACACAATGCCTGAGAAGTATGGTGAAAGGAGGCTGGCGCCGGAAGGCTTGTGATGATGAGGAAGATGCATTTAAGATAAGATAAGCCTTTATTAGTCCCACAATGGGGAAATTCCAGGATTGCAACAGCACAGGGATAGCAACATTCAGAGCAACAATCAGAAGGCAAGAAAAAACAAGAGCAGCTAGCATACATACTGTATGTACATATTAATATAAATATACGTATATATATATATATATATATATGTATATAGACACACAGTGCGGAGCATTGTGGTTGGTGGATGTGCAGCAGAAAGTCTAAGCTCGCTCTCCGAGAGAGAAATTTCACTTTGTTTATTCCATCCATCCATCCATCCATCCATCTTCTACCGCTTTTCCGGAGGTCCGGGTCGCGGAGGCAGCAGTTCAAGCAGAGAAGCCCAGACTTCCCTTTCTCCAGCCACCTGCTCCAGCTCTTCAGAGGGGATACCAAGGCGTTCCCAGACCAGCTGGGAGACATAGTCTCTCCACCGAGTCCTGGGTCTGCCCCGGGGTCTCCTCCCAGTGGGACGTGCCTGAAACACCTCAAGTGGGAGGCATCCAGGAGGCATCCTAATCAGATGCCCATACCACCTCAACTGACTCCTTTCAATGTGGAGGAGCAGCGGTTCTACTCTGAGCCTCTCCCGGATGACTGAGCTCCTCACCCTATCTCTGAGGGTGAGTCCAGCAATCCTACGGAGAAAGCTCATTTCAGCCGCTTGTATCCGCGATCTCGTTCTTTCGGTCATTACCCAAAGCTCGTGACCATAGTTGAGAGTAGGAACGTAGATTGACTGGTAAATCGACAACTTTGCCTTAGAACTCAGCTCCCTCTTCACCACAACAGACCGGTACAACGTCCGCATCACTGCAGATGCTGCTCCAATCCGTCTGTCGATCTCTCGCTCCATTTTCCCCTCACTCGTGAACAAGACCCCAAGATACTTAAACTCCTCCACTTGGGGCAGGAGCCTGTCCCCAACCCGGAGAGGACAATCCACCTTTTTCCGGCTGAGGACCATGGACTCGGACTTGGAGGTGCTGATTCTCATCCCAGCCGCTTCACACTCAGCGGCAAACTGTCCCAGCAACAGCTGTAGGTCATTGCTGGATGAAGCCAACAGGACAACATCATCTGCAAACAACAGAGATGAGATCCTGTGGTCACCAAGCATGACACCCTCCATTCCCTGGCTGCGCCTAGAAATCCTGTCCATAAAAATTATGAACAGGATCGGTGACAGAGGGCAGCCCTGGCGGAGTCCAACTCTCACTGGGAATGACTCCGACCGAGTGTTGGCAATACGAACCAAACTCTCACAATGGTCGTACAGAGACCGAATAGCTCGTAACAACAAGCCCGATACCCTATACTCCCGAAGCACCCCCCACAAAAATCCACGAGGGACGCGGTCAAATGCCTTCTCCAAGTCCACAAAACACATGTAAACTGGTTGGGCAAACTCCCACGAACCCTCAAGAATTCTCGAGAGGGTAAAGAGCTGGTCCGATGTGCCACAGCCAGGACGAAAACCATATTGCTCCTCCTGAATCCGAGGTTCGACCAACGGCCGGACTCTCCTCTCCAGTACCTTGGCATAGACCTTCCCAGGGAGGCTGAGGAGTGTGATCCCTCTAAAGTTGGAGCACACCCTCCGGTCCCCTTTTTTGAAGAGAGGAACCACCACCCCGGTTTGCCATGCCAAAGGCACTGCCCCCAACCTCCACGCAATGTTGCAGAGGCGTGTCAACCATGACAGCCCAACAACATCCAGGGCCTTGAGGTACTCAGGGCGAATCTCGTCCACCCCCGGGGCCCGGCCACCAAGGAGACTTTTAACCACCTTGGCGACCTCAGCCCCTGTGATAGGCGAGTCATCCCCCTCGTCCCCAAATCCTGCTTCCTCTGTGGAAGGCGTATCAGTGGGATTGAGGAGATCCTCGAAGTATTCCTTCCACCGCCCGACGATATCCCAGTCGAAGTCAACAGTGTCCCATCCGCACCATACACAGTGTGGACGGGGAGCTGCTTTCCCCTCCTGAGCTGCCGGACAGTTTGCCAGAATCTCTTTGAGGCCGACCGAAAGTCTTGTTCCATAGCCTCACCGAACTCCTCCCATACCCGGGTTTTTGCTTCAGCAGCCACCCGAGCTGCACTCCGCTTGGCCTGCCGGTACACCTCAGCTGCTTTGGGAGTCCCACAAGCCAACCAAGCTTGATAGGACTCCTTCTTCAGCTTAATGGCCCCCCTCACCACTGGTGTCCACCACTTGGTTCGTGGGTTGCCACCACGAGATGCACCGACCACCTTGCGGCCGCAGCTCTGGGCCGCTGCTTCAACAACAGAGGTGGAGAACATGGCCCATTCAGACTCCATGTCTCCAGACTCCCTCGGAATGTGGTTGAAGTTCTTCCGGAGGTGGGAGTTGAAGACCTCCCGGACAGGGGCCTCAGCCAGACGCTCCCAGCACACCCTCACTATACGTTTGGGTCTACCAGGTCTGAATGGCTTCCTCCCCTGCCATCGGATCCAACTCACCACCAGGTGGTGATCAGTTGACAGCTCTGCACCTCTCTTTACTCGGGTGTCCAAGACATACGGTCGCAGGTCTGATGATACGATAACAAAATCGATCATTGACCTTACCTACTAATTCAATGTAAACAAATGCTGGGATTATGTTTGTATGTTTGTGTTCCTGTACACAAAAATGTCTGACCAATATCCATTATCTTTTTACTGTAGAAATGGGCCGCCTACTAAAAGCTTTAAATAGCTTACTTGGGGTGACCTTTTCACACTCCAAATCAATGTAGAAAAAAAGCTTATTGTATACTGCAATTCATGCTGTGAATAGCTCATACTGTAATTCATTCATCCATCCATCCATCCATCCATCCATCCATCCATCTTCTTCCGCTTAATCCTTTTCAGGTCATGGGGGGCTGGAGCCTATCCCAGCATCTTTGGGTGATAGGCAGGGTACACCCTGGGCAGATCACCAGTCCATCGCTAGGCCAACACAGAGAGACAGACAACCATTCACTCTCACAGTCATACTAAGGACAATTTAGAATCCCCAGTTTGATGCCAACTAACCTAACTTGCATGTTTTTGGCATGTGGGAGGAAACCGGAGAAATCCCGGAGTAAATCCACACAGATCACTGTTGGCCGGGGGCTGGGATCGAACCCAGGATCCCTCGGCCAAGGGTGAGTTGTTGTGCTGCCACAATGCTAACCACTCCGCCAAGGCACTGCCCTCATTCATTTGTGCTGTTGATTATGTTGATAATGTGTGATGTGTGTATGTGACTAAATTAAACTAAACTAAACTAAACTAAACTAAGATGCTGAAGATGAAACGAGGGTGGATATTTCAGCAAGACAATGATCCCAAACACACAGCCAAGGAAACTCTCAACTGGCTCCAGAGAAGGAAAATTAAGCTGCTAGAATGGCCCAGTCAGTCACTTGACCTGAATGCATTTGAAAATCTATGGAATGAACTGAAGATCAGAGTTCATAGAAGACACCCATGGAACCTTCAAGATTTGAAGACAGTTTGTGTGGAAGATTGGGATAAAACCACTCTTGAGCAATGCCTGCGCCTAGTTTCTCAATACAAGAAGCATCTGGAAGCTGTTATTACCAACAAAGTCTTTTCTACTAAATATTAAGTGAATTTCACCAAGTGTGTTCAATACATATTCCCTGTGTCATTCCACTTTATTAAATATAACTTATTTTGTGAACACAGTTGCTTTTATTTCTTTGTATGTATGGATTACTTGGATTGTTACTGAAATCTGGTGAAAATCTCAGGTCAGTGGCTCCATCAGCAATATGTTTAATGAGAAAAATGTTGACGTGTTCAAACCTCATTTTCCCCACTGTAAAACTCTAATCTTCGATTTCGTTCAGCCTGAGTTTAGCTCTCTTCAATTTTACATTCACATGTACTCACTTGTTACTTTCACCTTTAAATATAATTTTAAAGGTTAGTTACTAATTCTACATGTTTAAGGTTAGGTCTGTGGTTAGGGATAGACACTAAATCTACCCATTAAGGTTATCGTCAGGAAAAGGCAAGGGTACATTTTACTGTCCTACAACACTGATGCCGTAGCTAAGACATTACAACTCTGAGCATAAGGCCACTTTTTCATCATGCAGCAATGCCAAAAGTTCTGCCCAAACATTAGTTCATGGTGAAAATTCCTGCAGAAAATGTTGCTAAAAAGAGCTGCCAACAATGCCCCACACATCCAAGTAAGCCAAAAACAAAGACGGACTCAAAAGCTAACACAAAGTAGACAATTCAAGATAATATTTGTGTATCTCAGGAGATCAGACTGTTGCACATTGCTGTTGTCATGATTCAGTGCAAGTGAGGCTCAAACACAGAGCTTCCAGAACGAACACTCAGACTCTGTTGTAAAAGTTCACCAGTTTATTGCAAAAATAAAACTACACACAACTCTAAATAAAGAAGCACAACTGAGGAAAACGCAACACAAAAACGCACACTTAAATAGACACAAAACTGGGACCCGCTGGAGCGCACGTAGCCTACGGGAAAAGAGTAGACAGATAATTAAGGACAGAATCTCCCAAAGGGGAGAATAATAATGGGAAAGCACTCTTACTCTGTGAGCACAGGAGTCCGGCAGGGAACTCCTGCGTGGACCAGGGAAACAGGGGGAAGACGATGACCTGGGTGGACATCCGGCGTTCTTCTTGGTCAGGCGAGCATGATCTGCTCCGGAAGACACACCGACGGGTGGCAGCAACCTGAGAGACAGAAGTACAAAAGGAAAAAAAACACAGGTCAACCAAAAGATAATAGAGTACCAGGCTTTGACGTTTCTTGTGGTAGTAAACCTAATGATCCAGCGATGGGTTCTCCACACTCTGGCTCTTAAATATGCTGGGTCATCAGGACGCAGCAGATGTGTAATCACGCAGGTGTATCTGATCCTCCGGAGCCAAGAAGACAGGGACAGGAGGGGAGGGGGAGCACCCTTGCATGATCAGTGCCCCTTCCTCAAGGGGTGCCTCCTGGAGTCTCACTGGGCTTGAGTGGATAGGCCTGATGGAATGCCTGCACCATCTATTTGTCCAGGATGTAGGACCCTGGGATCCAGGACCTCTCCTCTGGACTGTACCCCATCCAGTTGACGAAGTACTGGCACCCACGACTCCGTCATGGGTGTCAGGATCGCATCCAGGATTGCGTCCAGGATCTTCTCCACTGTGTATGTGGTCTGGCCGTTGATGACTCAGGGGGAGGTGGTGGGGGATCCGGAGGAGGGCAGAGAGGGGCTTAATGCGGGAGACCTGAAATGTCGGGTGGATCCACATTGAAGGCGGCAGGTCCAACTAAACAGTGACGTCATTGATCAGCTGCTTGATGGGGAATGGGCCCAGATAGCGGGGTGAGAGCTTCCGCATCTCCATCTTGAGCGGGATCTGTTCGGTGGACAGCCACACCATCTGCCCCACCGTGTATTTTGGTGCCGGCATGTGTCTGTGGTTAGCATATTGTTGGTTACGCTCCGCAGAGCGGAGGAGGGCAGCTCTTGTGGCCCTCCACAGACGGCGGCACCGGCGTACGTGGATCTCCATGGATGGGATGGCGAGGCCACTCTCTGCCATGGGCAGTAGAGGTGGTGTGTAGCCCATCAATGCCTTGAACGGTGTGAGCCGAGTAGAGAAGGAGACAGCCGAATTATGAGAATACTCCACCCAGGTCAGGTGGGAACTCCAGGTTGAGGGATTATGAGAAGCTATGCACCTTAGGGTGGCCTCAAGAGACTGATTGGCACGCTCGGCCTGGCAGTTGCCCTGTGGATGGTATCCAGACGTCAGGCTGGCAGTAGCACCCAAAAAGTGTCAGAACGCCTTTCATACATGGGATGTAAATTGTGGACCCTGGTCTGAGACAATGTCCAGTGGAATCCCACGTAGTTGTATGACATGCTGCATCACCAGGTCGGCCATCTCCGTGGCAGATGGAAGTTTGCGGAGAGGGACCAGGTGGATGGCCTTGGAGAACCAGTTGACTATGGTGAGGTTCACCGTGTTGCCTTGGGATGGAGGGAGGCCCGTCACGAAGTCCCGGGCAATGTGTGACCATGGACGACTCGGCACTGGGAGGGGATGGAGGAGGCCAGCTGGGGGAGAAGAGTCCAATTTAATAGCAGCGCAGGTGTGACAGGCCTTGACATACTCCCGCACATCCCTCCCGGGTGTGGGCCACCAAAACGCTCTCCTGAGCAGCTCAATTGTGCAGGAGATGCCGGGAAGGCAGGCGAAGAAGCTGGTGTGCCCCCACTTAATCACCTCGCCGCGTAGCGTGGAGGGCACATACAGCCGGTAAGGCGGACCTCCCTCCAGGATAGGTTCCGATGACTGGGTCTGCCGGACCTTCTGCTCAATCTCGCACGAGAGTGTCCAGACAAAGCAAGAGGAGGGGAGAATAGTCTCTGGGAGATGCAGCTGCTGCAAAGGAGGAGGAGGAGGAGGAGGAAAACTGGGGTGAGAGAGAATCAGCTTTGGCATTATGAGACCCTGGGCAGTACGAGATGGAAAGATTGAACCTATTAAAGAACAGGGCCCACCAAGCCTGCCGAGAATTCAACCATCTGGCCCATCGAAGATATTCTAAATTTTTATGATCGGTCCAAACAATGACCGGTTGGAAAGCTCCCTCCAGCCAGTGTCTCCACTCCTCCAGCGCCAGCTTAATGGCCA
Source organism: Pholidichthys leucotaenia (assembly GCA_020510985.1). Classification (NCBI taxonomy): domain Eukaryota; kingdom Metazoa; phylum Chordata; class Actinopteri; order Cichliformes; family Pholidichthyidae; genus Pholidichthys; species Pholidichthys leucotaenia. The sequence goes on along the minus strand of CM035839.1, from coordinate 228,520,784 downwards.
ACAGTTCGCGGTCCTCAACATCGTAATTCCTCTTGGCTGGTGTTAGCCGCCAGGAGAAATACATGCATGGCCAGAGCTTCTGGTCAGAGCTGGAGTGCTGGGAGAGGACAGCACCCACCCCCGAATCAGAAGCATCCACATCGACCACGAACTGTGCTGAAGGATCCACCTGCGCCAGGATGCGCACGTTGGTGAAGAGGCCTTTCAGGATCACAAAAGCTCATTCAGTGGCCTTGGACCACTTGAATGGGCTTTTGGTCAACGTCAACTGCGTAAGCGGTTGTGCTACCTTACTATAGTCATGGATAAATCAGTGGTAGAAGCTGGCAAAACCCAGGAAGTGTTGGAGGTCCTTCCTGGACTGGGGGGTTGACCAGTCTACTACCACCTTGATTTTGCCGGATCAGCCTTTAACGCGCCCTCGGTGATGATGAACGCCAGGAACAAAGTTGATTGAGTGTAAAATTTGCACTTCTCCGCTTTCACAAAAAGTTGATTCTCCAGCAAGCGCTGCAGGATGGAACGAACCTGGGCTACGTGCTCCTCCAGCGTAGGGGAAAAAATCAAAATATCGTCCAGATACACAAAAATAAACTGGTTCACCATGTTCCGTAAGATGTCATTAATTAATCGGTGGAAGACCGCAGGGGCATTAGTCAGCCCGAATGGCATGACCAAATATTCAAAATGGCCCAGAGGTGTTTTAAATGCAATCTTCCACTCATCTCCTTCATGAATACGGACCAAGTGGTACACATTACGGAGGTTGAGCTTGGTGAAAAATTAAATGCAATCTTCCACTCATCTCCTTCACGAATACGGACCAAGTGGTACACATTACGGAGGTTGAGCTTGGTGAAAAAATGCGCTCGTTAGAGTAGCTCAAACGCTGAGTTGAGAAGGGGCAGAGGATATTTATCCTTAAGGGTAATTGTGTTAAGCTCACAATAATCAATGCATGGCCGCAATGTCCTGTCCTTTTACCCTACTAAAAAGAACCCAGCGCTGAGAAGGGTAGGCGATGGATAAATAATGCCGGTGCTGGGGGGGTCTCCATCGCCTCCCTCTCCAGCCCAAATAAACTGTAGAGCCAGCTGGATGGCAGTCACGTGCCTGGGAGGGGGTCGATAGCACAGTCATAGGCCCGATGAGGTGGTAAAGAAAGGGCCCTGGACTTGATAAAGATCTCCCCTAAGTCATGATAGACCTCAGGTACGGAGCTGAGATCCGCCGGCTTAGCTGGAGGGGAGGAGATTGGGAGCGAGGGCAAGCATGTGGCCAAATGGAGACACGATGACAGGCAAAAAGGACTCCAGGACGAAATGGAGCCCTGACTCCACTTTAATAATTGGGTTGTGAATGCGGACCCATGGATACCCCAGAATCATGGCGTGATGGATTGAGGCAGAACATAAAACTGAACAGTCTTGCGGTGATTACCACACAAAATGACCGAAATGGGGTCAGTTTGTTCCGTGACCACCACGATGCCGCTGCCTGAAACCACCGAGACACTTAAGGGTGTTGGAACATTCCGGGTGGGTATCTGAAATTTTCTGAAAATGGCCTGTTGAATGAAATTCTGCTCTGCTCCTGAATCAATCAGAGCGGAAGTTTTGAACTCGGCCCCCAGCAACTGAATGAGGGCCGGGAGTTCAAAATGGTTAGGGGAATTTTGCAAAGATCTTCCCGCCAGACCCCCCATGGCGACTGGTGGGCTGGGTCTTTCAGGCTGAATTGGGCATTTCACGATTGCGTGGCCAGGGACCCCACAATAAATACACTCCCCCACCTTCTTGTGATGCTGGCGATCCCTTGGAGTCAGACGGACCCTGCCGAGGTCCATCGGCTCCGGTACCGATGCCGGCAGAACAGCATCAGAGGCTGGGGGAGCCGGCCGTGGAGCGAACGGGGAAGCAGTGGCCTTCTGCTCTCTCGCAGGCTCCCTAAACTGGTTCTCCAGGGCCACTGTCTGCACAATCATCTCATCCAGAGAGGAGGAGGATGTGCGGATAGCCACCTTGTCATGGAGGTGCATATCCAGGCCCCAGAGGAAGGCACTGTGCAGGGCAGCATTGTTCCATCCGGAGTCGGCTGCAGCAGCCTGGAACTTGACTTAGAAATCGGTCAACAGATCGGTCTCCCTGTTGAAGTCCCATCAACTATAAGATAAGATAAGCCTTTATTAGTCCCACAATGGGGAAATTCCAGGATTGCAACAGCACAGGGATAGCAACACTCAGAGCAATAATTTAGAAGATAAGAAAATAAGAGCAGTGAATATACATATGTAAACATAAATATATAAATATATATATATATATATATATATATATACAGTGAGGAGCATTGTAGCTAGATGGAATAAACAGCATAACCGTCTATTTAGTTACCCCACATAGTATGAATATGTACCCATACATATTGTCACCCTCTGTAGCGATTGATATTGTCCTAGTTGTATACTGGAGAGGACCATTTTGTGTAAGTCTGTTGCGTCTTTTGCATTCATTACTATTAGGTCATCACGTTTTTTTGCTATCTCTGCACGCAGCCCTGCTTAGGTTATAAAGTCTGACAGCTGTAGGTAGGAAGGACTTGCGAAACCTCTTGGTCGTGCACCTAGGATGATGTAGCCTACTGCTAAATGAGCTCCTCAGTGCGTTCAGTATGTCCTGCATAGGGTGGGACTCGGACTCCAGCAGAGATGACAGTTTAGCCACCATCCTTCTCTCTCATATCTCCTCCACTGGGTCAAGGTGCTGCCCCAGAACAGAGCTAGCTTTCTTGATCAGTTTATTCAGTCTCTTCCTATCGGCTGCTGTGATGCCACTGCCCCAGCAGACCACTCCAAAAGTGATGGCTGATGCCACCACCGAATCGTAGAATGTCTTCAGGAGCACCCCTTGTACATCAAAAGACCTGAGCCTCCTCAGTAGGAACAGCCGTGCTGTCCCTTCTTGTAGAGTGCGTCGGTATTGTGTGTCCAGTCTAGTTTATTATTCAAATGAACACCCAGGTACTTGTAGGATGTCACCATCTCAATGTCTGTTCCCTGGATGTTTACTAGTGCTGTGAGGGGTTGTCCTTGCCTGCGGCAGTCCACCACCAGCTCCTTAGTTTTTCTCGCATTGATCTGGAGGCAGTTCCGATGGCACCGGTCCACAAAGTCCTGGATAAGTCCTCTGTACTCAGCTTCATCTCCATTGGAGATGAAGCCCACGATCGCAGAGTCGTCAGAGAACTTCTGCAGATGGCAGTGTGTTGTGTTGTGTGAGAAGTCTGCAGTATAAAGGGTGAACAGGAAGGGAGCCAAAACCGTTCCCTGGGAGGCCCCCATTCTGCCGATGATCGTGTCGGACACACAATCCTGGGTTCTCACAAACTGTGGCCGGTTTGTGAGGTAGTCCAGGATCCATGATGACAGGTGCTGGTCCACCCCTGTGCACAGCAGCTTGTCCTTCAGGATCATCGGTTGGATGGTGTTGAAAGCACTGGAGAAGTCAAAGAACATGATCCTCACCGCAGTCCCAGGCTTCTCCAGGTGGAACAGGGAACTGTGAAGAAGGAAGATCACTGCATCCTCCACCCTGATGCCATGCTGGTAGGCAAACTGGAGTGGATCCATCGCTGGTCCCACCAGGGGGCGGAGGTGAGCAAGGAGCAGTCTCTTCAGGGTCTTCATCAGGTGAGACGTCAGGGCCACTGGCCTGTAGCTGTTCAGGTTTCTGGGGTGGGAAGTCTTTGGTACGGGTACCACACAAGATATTTTCCACAACTGTGGTACCCTCCCCAGCTTCAGGCTCAGGTTGAAGATGTGCTCCCCAATCCCACACAGATGGTCTGCGCAGGACTTGAGGAGCTTTGCGCTGATGCCATCCGGTCCCGAGGCCTTCCTCGCCTTGATCTTCTTCAGGGGGGCTGTGTGCTGGGAGTGGGGGGGGGTGGAGGGGGGGTGGACAGCAGGTCTTGATGACGGTAGAGGCAGCAGTGCTTGGTGTGCAGGCGGAGGGGAGGGCGGTTGGTCAAACCTATTAATAAACAGGTTCAGATTGTTCACCCACTCCCTGCCCTCCGTGGCCTTGGAGGAGGTATTCTGGAGCCCAGAGATGGTTTTGAGGCTTCTCCAGAGCCCGCCGATGTCGCTCCGTTGCAGCTTGTCCTCCATCTTCTTCCTGAAGCTGTTCTTGTCTTCTCTGATCTTCCTCCTTAGCTCCCTCTGTACGGACTTTAGCATCTCCCTGTTCCCCGACCTGAAGATCCTCTTCTTCTCTCTCAGAAGTGTTTTTTTCTCAGGGTTGATCCAGGGTTTGTTGTTTGAGCAACACCGTATGATCTTGGTGGGTACGGTGTTGTCCACACAGAAGTTGATGTAGTCTGTGATGGTGTGAGGCCGTCGATGTCCTCACCATGTGGATCGCAGAACTGCTCCCAGGCAGTGATTTCAAAACAGTCCTTTAGAGCGTCCATTGCCTCCTCAGACCATATCTTCACCATGCGCATAACCGGAGGTTGTCTGTGTACTAGGGTTTTGTACACCGGCAGGAGATGAACCAAGTTGTGATCCGATCTCCCAAGTGGGGGGAGTGGTGATGAGGTGTACGCCTTCTTAGTATTTGCATAGAATAAGTCCAGTGTTTTATTGTCTCTCGTGTGGCATGTGACATACTGGGTGAACGTGGGCAGAATGAGGGACAGTGAAATATGGTTGAAATCACCGGAGGTGAGGAGGAGAGCATCTGAGTGTTCTGTCAGCAGCCTGCCAGTTACTGAGTGAATGGCGTCATGCGCTGTCCCAGCGTTCGCCGTCGGATTTGCATAAATAACAATGCAGATCACATGTGAGTATTCCCTCGGGAGATAAGCAGGCCGCATGCTAACCGCTAGCAACTCAATGTCTTTGCTGCAGTGTTGCTCTTTAATAGTGATATGTCCCGGTTTGCACCAGCTGTTATTGACATACATTATCACTCTTCCGCCTCTTGCCTTCCCACTGGCTGGTGTCCGGTCTGCCCGTATTGCGTGGAAACCCTCCAGTTTGATGTTAGCATCTGTTGCTAGTTCTGTTAGCCACGTCTCAGTAAACAACATCATGCTAATCTCTCTGAAGACGCTTTCGTAGTGGGAGACAGCCGCTAGCTCGTCAGTCTTATTGAGTAGTGATCGAACGTTCCCCATAATAACGGATGGGAGGACGGGTCTGTATCTTATATTCCTCGCCCACCGTTTTACTCCATCTTGACATCCACACCATTTCCATCTTATTTCTCCCGGTATGCCTAGTTTTTGTGTTAGCATCATGGGCCGGTTAAATGCTAACAGCTGGTCGCTATTCAGGTTCAGGTTCGGGTTCAGGTTACTTTATTTGTACCCGTAGGTAGATTTGTTTTGTTTGTTTGAACTTTTGTTTTAGAATTGTATTGCCTCCTGCTATAAGCAGTGGCTCCGTCCTCCAGCTCAGGAGACATTTGGATGATCTGCGTGTCTGTGATGGATAAGGTGTCGCCGGATCAGAAAGTTTAGCAAGAAAAGCCAGATAGTAAATAAAAAATAGGAAGAAATTCAGCCGCTGTTGCAAAAAGGCAGCCGACTCGTGTGGTGTCGGAAGTTATGTGAGGAATTATGCTCCCTTCACTCTCCGTATGGTCAAATGCCATAGGGGGCAGGCAAAGGAACAGAGATGTTCCTGTGGATGGCAGACACTTCTGGAGCAGCAGGTGCAGGGGGAGACACCGCACCAGGAAGCCAACCTAAGTGCTTGGCGATGGTGGCCAATTACTGGGTAACGGTTTTGAGCTGGTCAAAAAGAAACATGACCCGGCATTCTGTGGCCTCCAAGCACCAGAGTGTCCACTGTTCATCTGGCTGAGCGCTCGCTGAGCCTCAATCTCGGCTGGATCGTTCTGTCATGATTCAGTGCAAGTGAGGCTCAAACGCAGAGCTGCCAGAATAAACACAGACTCTGTTGTAAAAGTTCACCAGTTTATTGTAAAAATAAAACTGCACACAGCTCTAAATAAAGAAGCACAACTGAGCAAAACGCAACACAAAAATGCACACTTAAATAGACACAACACTGGGACCCGCTGAAGCGCACGTAGCCTATGGGAAAAGAACAGACAGAGATAATTAGGGACAGAATCTCCCGAAGGGGAGAATAATAATGGAAAAGCACTCTTACTCTGTGAGCAGAGCCCAGTGGCTCTGGGCTGGAACAAAGCTGTACCCTCGGTGGCTCCAGGCTGGAGCAAGACAGCACTTGTGGTGGCTCCGGGCTGGAGGAAATCAGCACCCACAGTGACTCCTGGCTGGAGCAAGGCAGCACTTGCGGTGGTCCCGGACTGGGACATGTCTGCCCTTGCGGTGGTCCCGGACTGGGAAATGGCTGCACCTGCGGTGGCATCGGGTGGAGAATGAGGACCCACAGTGACCTCGGAGGGAGGATGAGGACCCACAGCAACCTCGGACGGAGGATGACGATCCACGGCGATGTCAGACAAAGGCAGAGGAGGACCTGCAAAGATCTCCGGTGATGGTGACGAATCCACAGCGGCCTCAGGCGAAGGAGGAGGGCGATCATCCGAGGACCCGGACGATGACTCAAGCAGAGGAGAAGACACAAACACCGGGTTACTACCACCTGTAGCAGTGAAGCCTGGTAAGGACAGCTCAGAGGCAGTTGACAGCTGTGACTGGCCCTCCCCACCATGAGCAGGACAAGAAATCTCTAGATCTGATGATGTGAGAACAGAAGAGAGCACTTGCCTTGCCTCGGACTCCACCGATGCCCAGGACTCCAGCAATCTTGGCAGGAACGTCTCAAGCCTTCCCATCTGGGCGCCCTCTCTCAACATGGTCACCTTGGGAGAAGGACAGCAAGAAAAAACTGGAGAAGAATTGCTGGTAGTGGAGGAGCCCGGCGTGGAGAACTCAGGAGCAGAGGACATCTGCAGCTGACCCTCCCCACCATCTGAATCTGCCAAAGGAGAAACAGAACAGACCACTTGCCTGGACTCGAGTTCCACCATCGTCTAGGACTCTGGCAAACCTGCTGCGGTGACCTCGACAGCAGGCATGATGGACAGTGCAGCCCCAGGACCTACGGGCGAAACAGCTGATGCAGATGGCCCATGCGATGTGGCAGCTGGAGGTTGCTCCACCACTGACGCTGACTCCTGCGTAGCTGAAGCCAGGGGACACTCTGTTGTTGGCACAGGTCTCAGGTCACAGGGAGCGCTGTCCTCCCATCCGGATCATGGCTGCAGGGCTGGAATGTGACTCTCCAGGGCCGCAGGCTCCTCCATCGTCCGGCGGCTCCCTCCCGGAATCGGCGGACACTCAAGGGAAATAGAAGGAGACATGGGGGTAGCAGGTGAGGAAGTGATAACAGCAGCTGATGGTGAAGACTCAATGGGCTGCTGTGATTGAGCCTCACCACAGGGAATGAGGCAAGATTGTTCAGTAGTGAGTGAAAGAGAACTAAAGTACTTGCCTGAATTCCCGGGAGGTAATGATGTTAGCTGCTGCTGGACCAGACGATGTTCTCCCTGAAACGGCGGAGGTCGTCTGGCAGGACGCTGGAGCCTGGGGACGCTGATTCATCAGTGCAGACTTCGACGTGGGTGGCCCCCTAGCCCCAGGTACAGGGGTCAGGGTCCGCCTCACCAATGGCACCAGGTCCTGTGATGCCGAAACCAGGGGATGCCCTTTTGTTGGCACAGGCTTCGGGGCACTGGAGGCGTGCCTTTCCCTAGCTGGGTGAGGCTGCAGGGCCGGACCAGGACCCTCTGGATTAGCAGACCCCTCTGTCACCCGGTGGCTCCCTCCCAGTACTGGTGGGCACTCAAGGGAAACTGGAGAAGCAGGTGAAGGAAATGTTCCAACAGCTGGCGTTAAGGACTCAGCAGAATGTAGCTGCTGCTGAGCCCTGCCACCGGTAATCAGACAAGACACTTCATTGTGAGTTAAGAGAGAATAAAAATGAACTTGCCTTAATTCCCGGGGTGTGATGGTAGCAGCTGCGGCGGGACCAGGTGAAGCCTCTCTGGGATCAAAAGAGGTTGTGTGGCGGATGGGCAAGGACACAGGCACCTGCCGGGGTGAGTGAGCTGTCTGCACCCAGGGACGCTTCTTCATCAGCACAGGTAAGGCAGAAGAGGAGTCTCTCACCCGCTTACAGAGTTTATGTCAGGTCTCCAATGTGGTGGTGAAGAGCACTGTGAGACCCAGGTAGCTCCAGAAGCTGGGATAGGCCTCAACTACCCAAGCCATGCTGTTCAGATGTCCCAGAGCCTCCTCCGGAGTGTGGGAGGCGGGAGCCTCAGAGACAAAACCCACAATCAGTTCTACCGCCCCACACTCCTCCTCGCTCAGTCCAAAAACACAGTAGTCCAAGGTGGCAGACATTCCAAATAGCACTGGACTAATGAAAAAATGTGGGAGAGAATTTACAGAAAAAAAGAGAGGAAAAGCACACTACACTGCCGCTGGCGTCTGTACTGGCTGGGTCATACTATCATGAACGTCTGGCTGTTCATGGGGCAAACAGATGATGCCAAATGTGAACAGTGAGTTTACAAATTTAATAACAACACACATACAAAAACACACACACTACAGAGCAGACGAAAAACTACGACTTCCCAGCAGGGCTGGACATACGAGAGGGAGAAACACAATCTACAATTTCCCAGAAGAGCTGGACTGGCGTTACAAGAAAACCACGGAGACGGGAATGCCGTCTCCGGACGAGGATAGATGAATAATGGCCCAGCGATTAGCAAGCAGAGGGCCAGGACTTAAGTAGGCAATGAGAATGATTGCACAATTAAGATCAGCTGTGAGTCAAGAGAGGACAGGAGATGGGACTGACAGCTTAACAGGGGCACCGCCCATTACCAGAACAAAAACCTGGAAGTGCCACTGACAGCTTCAGCCCCGAAGAGAGAGAGAGAGAGAAAGAGAACCCAGGGACAAAAATGTGCTGGCAAAAATACAACTATAAAACGAGGACTACAATAAGGGCAAATAATAAACTGAAGGATAAATACAGATACTACCAAATAACTAAATAACAAGACTGTGATGAATGAAAACAGGAGAATGAGAACTAAGAAATAATACAAGATATATGAAAACCAACCAAGGATATAATGACAGGAAACTAAGAGCACAAAAATACAACAAATATACAAATATGGAAAGAGACAGAGCACGGTGGAACCCTCCGTGCTCAGATCATGACAAAGCTGAAGCACACTTGGGTTCTGCAGCAGGACAATGATCCAAAACACACCAACAAGTCCACCTCTGAATGGCTTAAGAAAAACAAAATGAAGACTTTGGAGTGGCCTCGTCAAAGTCCTGACCTGAATCCAACTGAGATGCTGTGGCATGACCTTAAAAAGGTGGTTCATGCTCGAAACCTTTTTTACCTTTTTTACCTTTTTTACCCTTGGCCGGGGGATTGTGGGGATCGTGGGATCGTGGGTTCGATCCCAGCCCCTGACCAAGAGTGATCTGTGTGGAGTTTGCATGTTCTCCCCGTGTTGCGTGGGTTTACTCCAGGATTTCTCCGGTTTCCTCCCACATGCCAAAAACATGCATGTTAGGTTAATTGGCTGTTCTAAATTGTCCCTAGATATTTGTTTCCAATAGGCCCTTAGAATAGAGGGTTAGTATTAATGAAAGCGCTTTGAGTGGTCTTTGTGACTAGAAAAGCGCTATATAAGTGTAGGTTAGTTAGTTAGTTAGTTAGTTAGAAAACCCTCCAGTGTGGCTGAATTTCAACAATTCTGCAAAGATGAGTAGGCCAAAATTCCTCCACAGCACTGTAAAAGACTCATTGCCAGTTATCACAAATGGTTGTTTGCAGTTGTTGCTACTAAGGGTGGCCCAACCAGTTATTTGCCATGATCCCAAGTGTGGTTCTGTACTGTGCTCGGGTCTCCTGTTTATTATCCTTTTTTCCTATGTATGTATTTAGTCATGTTTTTGTTGTTATGATTGTGCTTTTATTTTGAAAGCGCTGTGGCAGGACTTCCTGCTGTCAAACCTGCTCACAGCCTGTCACAGCTGTTTGCATTCAGTGATTACGTTCACTCCGCACCTGTTTGTAGTTTAAGTTTTGCTCCCTATTTAAGATCGCCAGTGTGACTCAGTCGTCGCTGCGATCTCGCGCAACTCAGACTGGAGTCCCTATGCCCGGCTCCAGTCTCTCTTCAGTGTCAGGTTTCGCCCTCGCTTTATTTCATATGTAAGTGTTTGTGTTTATTCTTTATGTCTCACGTTATCTCCCAGTTTGGTCGTGTTTAGTGTGTGTTTTGCCCCTTGTGGCACATTATTTTGTTTCCTTTGTTAAAAAATAAGCAAACTAACTGCTGGCGTTTGGTGCCTCATTCATGCCCCGAAAAGGGCATATATGGCAGTAGATTGCAGCCAAACAAGGGGCCAGCCACAGTGAGTCTTGTTTTTGGCTCTGTTTCTTTTTCCTTAACCGGGTGCCTGCGTTTCTTTTTCGGGAGGAGGTCATGGCGTCATTTAACACATGGTATCCTATGAGCCTGGGCTTTGAGCTCATCCAGGCTCTAATGGAAATAGATGACCTCCTAGCCATAGCTCATCAATGTTCCCCCGAAAGCACTTTATGGTACCTGGGCCTCGCGGAGGCAGCTGTCAAATGTCATCCTCGCCTTGTTGATCACACTGAGGGCAGGGAGGGGATGGCTGAGCTATCGGCGCTTCTACAGAATTGTGAGTTGGATCAGAAACTCTCCAGGAAGCCCAAGAGGGGGCCGAAGGTGAAGCACTCCCATTCCTCGGCTCTTTATGAGGCTCCTGCCACGGTTCCAGCTCCCGTATCTGCTCCGCCGAAAGACCATCTTCCTGTGCAGTGGAGGAGGTGGGCAGCCAGGGGTCCCAGCGAAGATGGACGGTGGACAGCTGAAATCATCAGGGGCTGTGTGGCTGAAGCTGTCTCTTCCTTCCACCCCGGTAAAGTTCTTAAGAGTGTGGTGGAAGCTGCCAGACTGGTGGAGGCTAATCCTGGGCTAAATAATTTTCCTGAGTTCACTGAGCTGCTGGCTTCAGTTTCAGCACAGCAGCGGCGTTTCCCCAATTTAAATTTAGCCTTGCCCCCAGCCAGAAGATGTCGCCGCCCTGCTCAGAATCCATCTCCTCCCCGGGACACGGCTGTTTCGAAGGGGAGGAAGTTTTTTGACCGGGTCAATTCTCCATGGGGCTCTCGTTTGGATCCTGCTACTGGTCACCAGGAAAATTCCCTTGCCAGCCAGCTGTTTTTTCTTCACCACAGCAGAGACTGAAGACAGCAGCCTCAGCCTCCAGGTCTCTTTTTTCTGCTGTTTCGCCAGCTCCTCTGCCCCGGACTGCCTCAGCTGCTCCTCCCTCCTCTACAGTGCTTTCTTCAGTGGCTGCGAGCCCTGTGGTTCCTTCTCTGGTCTCGCCTGTCACCGATCCTGCTGGGGCGGCTCCTCCTTGTCTTCCCGAGGAGTCCACCATCTCCATTTCTACTGGAGGAACCATCTAACCCCTGGAAAACAGGCAAGTGTTTTTTCATGCTTTCCCTCAATTTGATCAATTACCTTGTCTGATTCCTAAGGGTGGAGCTCAGGTTATACAGTCCACTGAGCCCCCTCCACCTGCTGCAGCCACTGAAACTGAACTTGCTACTTCTGTGTCTCCTCCTATAGCCCCTGAGTGTCCGCCAGAGTGTCCCCCTGAGTGTCCGCCAGTGCCTGGAGTAGACCACCAGACGAGGGAGGAGCCTGTGGCCCTGGTGAACCTGGTCCCAGCCCCGCAGCCATGATACGAACAGAGGAGGAGGGCTGCCAGCCTTTTGGAGCCAGTGCCGATGATGAAGCGTCCCCGGGTCTCCAGTAAGCAGGATTCAGCCCCAGCAAAGTAACGGACCTCCTGCCACCGCGCCGAGTGAGCCATCAGTGTGGATTACTGTGCCAGGGGGTCCCAGGACTGCTGAGACCATCATGCCGGCTGCAGTGGCCCCTGAAGCTGAGTGGGAACCTGCAATTGACCTTCTGATGACCAAGCCTGTTTTACCTTCATTACCTGGATCATCGGAGTCCTGGACGGCGGTGGAGCTCGAGATCAGGCAAGTGCTCTATTTTGTCTTTCTTTTTTCTATTTTGGGGCAATCTTGCCTGTCTCTTGGGGAGGAGAGCCGGGTGCAGCCGCCCGTTGCATCCGAGCTCGCCTCGCCAGGCTCTGCCGCTGCTGGTGACCCTGACCCCTTGTGTCTCTCTGCTGTGTCTGAGCCTTCTTCCAGGGTCACTGGAGATGATCCAGCCTCATCTGACGTCCCCGAGGGTCCGGGTTTGTCTCTAGAGGTCATCCAGGGCGCTGCTTCCCCCCTGCCCAAGGCCGTCGTTTGGGTCCCTCCTCGGGTTGGGCCCATCGTGGGTGCAGCGTTGGCCTGGGTTGGGTCCACTGTGGGTGCAGTGTTGGCCCAGTCGGGGTCCATCGTGGGTGCAGCATTGCCCTGGGTTGGGTCCACTGTGGGTGCAGCGTTGGCCCAGTCGGGGTCTGCTGCGGGTGCTACTGAGCTCAAGCCTGGAGCTGCCGCGGGTGATACATTGGTCCAGCCGGGGTCCACCGCAGGTACTGCTAGGCTCTGGCCTGACGCTGTTGTGGTCACCCTCCTCTCTCCACCACCAGACGGCGTTGGGGTTCCTCTCCCCCGGCCCGGCTTCCTGTCAGTGAGCCTCCTGGTGGGTAAGCCACTTCCTGGTTCCCCCCTCCGGTCCTGGTGGCTGAAAAACACTGGTCGGCTGCCCTGAGGACTGAGCTGCCGGGTCAGGTGGTCTAGGTTCTCAGGCAGACCACCTGACTCATTCCATCTGGCTGTTCGACATTCCTGGGATTTCGGTTCGCCCCCTGAACTCATTTTTGGTAGTTGGAGTCTCTGGGGTGTTGGTTGGCTGCCCGGACTTTGCCACACTCCTGTACTTGTGGTAGGGACTCCCGTGTGCATACTAGTTCTTGTCTAATAAATACTATAAACCGTCACCTTACCTCCTCCTTTATTCGGACACTACATTGGCGACGAGGATGATTGGAAATGGAGAGAGTTGCAGCCGCCTGTCGACCCTTTTTGGAGGCTCCGGGAGAGCCGTTGGTCCCGTGGACCAGGTGGTTTGTGGCCTTTCAGAATTATCTGCTGGCGTTGGACCTCGGCGACCTGACAAAAACATGTGCGAGGACTCTCCTTGTCCATAACCTGGGCATGGAGGGCCAGAAGATCCTCAGCACTCTTGGAGGGGGTGACACATTTGATGAGGTGGTGAGGCTTATGGCTGGCTATTTTCAAGCGCCCGACAACATCATCATGCGGCGCATCCAGATCCGGCAATGGCGCCAACGGCCTGGTGAATCGGTCCAGCAATTTGTGGCAGACCTCTGGCAGTTGGCAGGTGAGTGCAGGTTTGGACTTTTAGAGGAGGCGATGGTTCGTGACCAATTGGCCGAGTGCGTGGCCTACTCCTTGGCGAAAGTTCGCCTGCTAACGCACGCTGGTGACCTAACCCTGTTAGCGGCCATTGAGCTAGCACAGCAACATGAGGCAGCAGAGCAGCTAACGAAATGCATTAGCCGTGAGGAGGCCCCTCAGAAGAGCGGAGCACATGGGACGACCCTGGCTTTGGATTCGGACGAGGGGAGCGATGACGAGTACAGGGCCATCGTCAAAATAAGGTCCACCCCGGGGACTCCACAATGCTATGGCTATGGCTGCAGATCCTCTAAGTACCGGTATCGAGCCAGGGAGTGCACGGTGAGGGGCAAGAGTTGTGGACGGTGCAGCCTGCTCCATCACTTTGCCAGAGTCTGCCGTAATTTCGTCAAAGAGGAACGGGACCCAGCTAAGGTAACACCGAAGAAGAAGAAGGCCCCTACGGTGGTACACACAATCTCGCCTGACACCGACGTACATATCGTGTGTGATGTCGTGTTGGACAGGACGGAGGTGCCTCTGTTGGTGGATACGGGGTCAGCGGTTTCCATCCTGAACTTGACGATGGTAAGACGGCTCTTCCCCCACTATAGGATTAGCAGGACTAATATGCTAATATGCTATTAAACATGCTATGGTTATGGTAGTCACCCCGCTGGATGTCGTGGGCTCAGTTTGACTGTCGGTGAGGTACGGAGGAGCCTCTATCTACGCCAACGAGTTCTTGGTGTCAAGGGAGGGCAATAACCTTATGGGATGTGATATTTTTTACGGGCTCGGTTTTGCTATCCCTTGCGGTGATGCAGAAGAATGGGCAGGTGGTGGTTTGTGGGATCGGCCGTTTTATGTGGGATGTGAGGACGAAGTGTGGGACTTATGGTGGCCCATTTTGGGTGAAGAGGGACACCGTCGGCACCATAGTACGCCGTCAGGACGGGGCTCCCGCGCCAGTGTTTGTGGTCCAGCAGAGGACGGACCCGCACTGCGTGGTTTGAGCTCTGCGGAGGCAGAAAGGTCCAGAGAGTGAGAGTTACAGGGTTCCAGTGGCCATTTGGATTCCACTGTAGAGCCAACAGTGACTAATGCCGCTCCAACGCACCTTCATCTGGTGTCCAGGACAACACCAGATGGCACAGACCCCAACTGTGCCGTGAACCAAGGTGAGGGACACAAACTGAGTCACAAGAGAGCCAGAACGCGGCGCAGCCAATGGAGTAAGCCAGGGGGTGCTCCCCTAGGGGAGGGCGATTCAGTGCACCCTAGGGTTGATCCCCAGCTTGGTCGGGTGCGCAGTTCCAGAATCGGAACAGCAGGACAGGATGATCTACAGGTGATCCAGTCCGGCGGCAATGGCTACCTAAAGTTGACTAATGGGTCGGACAGCCATCCCAACGAGCTGCGGCGCCGGAGAGCGGTGGGGTGTCGATGCAGTCAGTCTCCACTCGCAACAAAGTGGAGACGCTCTGGAAGTGGGCCGTGTGACGGACACTCCGGGGGATGGGGGGGGGGGGCTTTAGAAGACCTGGGCTAAATGAATGGGGCTAACAGTTGGTCTACTGTGCTGTTTTGTTATGTCTATTTTATTTAATGGTTCTGTGTGTTAAAAAAAACAAAAAGGAGTTGTACAGCTGTGTTGATGTATTTACTGTGGGAGTGACCTGGGGGTACGACTTACGGCTAGGGTGGAAAGTTACAGTAATTTACAGTGTAATACAGTTTTGCATGTTACTTCTTTTGCAGCATGGACTGCCAGAGTGACTCCCCTTCACGGGCTGGCCATTAGTGCCGCAGGTCGTCTCATTAGGGACGTGATTTCCTTTGTGTTAGGGTGAGTCAGATAGTAGGTGTTAGACCACTGATGCGAATGTGAGTGTGACTGGTGTGTGTGTGTGTGTGTTAGGCGTTTAATGCCTGGGAGGGAACGGAATAGTAATTGCCCATTGTGTGTCTTACTTATTTGTGTGTCTTTATTTTGGGAGTCCCCTGGTTATATGTGTGTATATTCTGTGGATTATAGGATGGGTACTGCCATTTTCTGTGTTTAGTGTCTGTGTTTAGCTTAGGAGGGATTATTTTAATTGGGTGAGTGGCTCATTTTGTTTTCAGAGACTTTTATGTTTACATGGTGGGTTCTGCTGAGCCAGTGTGGTGTGAATGGATAGGACAGTTCCCCTGTATTAGAGTGTGATTCGGGTACAAATTTATTGGTTGGGTAATTAGTGTGATTGCAGTTTTTTTCAAGGGGGGGGGGGGGTGTAGAATAGGAATATAGTAGTATGTTAGTATGGCGGTGCCCTAGGCTGGGAGAGGTGATGCCCCACCTCTGGGAGGTGGCGTCACCTGCACTATATAAGCCTGAGGCAGGAGACCTCCGGTCTCCTTTCCCACACTCCTGTACTCGCGGTAGGGACTCCCGTGTGCATACTAGTTCTTGTCTAATAAATACTATAAACCGTCACCTCGCCTCCTCCTTTATTCGGACACTACAAGGGGGCAATCACTTTTTCACACAGGACCATGTAAGTTTGCATTTTTTTTTTACCCTTAATAATAAACACCTTCATTTAAAAACTCCATTTTGTGTTTACTTGTGTTACCTTTGTCTAATATTTAAATTTGTTTGATGATCTGAAATATTTAAGTGTGACAAACATACAAAAAACTGAGAAATCAGGAAGGGGGCAAACACTTTTTCACACCACTGTCATTCCCCTATAAAAACAAATCCATATTGTCTAAAACGGTATCTTATGCCCTTTTTTCTACAGAAAACCTCTCATTGTCTTACAGTTTCATGTTAAAATCTTTTCACTATTCCTCTTTCTTCAAATGCCATGATCTGTGAATAGGCCCACCCAAATCCCAAAAGGCTAACAATGGCTAGTGCTACATTAAACAAAATAAATCCTGTGATAAAAAGACTTACTGGTTGAAGGACTTACTGCTTCGGTCTTTAAAAGCACTGTAATGGTAAAACCCATCTTAATTTGGGTCAAGTTTTCAAAGCAGTTTGTTAAAAAGTGCTAACTACCCTGGACGATAACTTCAATTAGGCCAGAGTCCTGACTGGCTCAACACTACCCACGTGCCAGCTTCATGCATAGTTACGTCACCAAAAATGCTCCGTCTCAACTCGCCTTTTCCCAGGGGGTGGGGCTTAGGTGAAACTTTACAGCAAAAAAAAAAAAAAAAAAATAGAGGCTTGAGATATTAAATTGTAAAGTGCTTTGGTTATCCAGAGATGAGAAAAAGCACTATATAAAGGCCCATTTCCATTAGTATCGCCTTGGCCTTACTTAGTTCTACTCGTTTCACTTTCTCGCTATTTCCACTATACCCAGCACGCTTTAACGGACACTATTTTCGTGCCGGTTAAGAGCCAGGGTATAACCGTGCAAAACCGAGCCGAGATGTGACATCAATAGACTGCTAGCCGCTGATTGGTCAGGGCGTAACGTCACGAAAGCGCCCGTCTTCGTTGAAATCTTTACGACCGCCATTTGCAATCACGGTCTAACTCGGTCACGGAGTAAATACGATATTAATACAGACAGCGTTGTAGGTTTTGCGGAACCAACGAAGAGGTGCGGAGTTTTCTCTGCTTGGTGGCAGATACACAGTGAGGAGTGACCCGGACCCGATGGCTGGCCAGCATACAACCGGACTATAGACAAGCTGAAGACGAACGTGAGAGAACCATCAATGGTGAGTGATTTGTAATAATGTGCATCTGTTCGCTTATTTATCCTGTTGGTGGTAAGCTCACTTTTTTTGAGCCATACAGCCCGTTTTTTGCTGGCTAACTCGTTTTAGCTAACTCGTTTTGGCTAGTAGCTAGCTAGTACCAACTGCTGATTCGCGCTTGTTTTCTCCTAAATATTCGCTTGTGAGAGCAAAACGATGAAATATGTTAATCCTGGTTAAAGTCCTGGTTTTTGTTTTGTATTGCACTTTGGTGCTGCGCATTAAATTGTGTGCAATTTAATACTAGAATGTGTTTCCACATGCCAGGGTTTAGCCTCCCTGTTTATAGTGGATACTGGTGAGACCACAGGAGCCGAAATCTCAACAATATAAAAGTGCTTTTTCAAATCAGTGATTTATAAAGTCATTCATATAATTTTCTAAAGCGTCAGAAAGAAAAATCCATATATTATATCGATTCATTACACAGACAGTGATATATTTCAAGCATTTATTTATTTTAATTTGGATGATTATGTCTTACAGCCCCTGAAAACCCCAAATTCAATTTGGCAAAAAATTAGAATATTACATAAACTTTAAAAAATAGTTTTTAAATAGAAATGTTGGCCGCTGAGGTGTTGGTTAATATGGCCTGTAGCCATAATCATCAGTATTAAAATAAACACTTTCAATATATCACTGTCCCTGTCCCTGTAATGAATCTATATATGGGTTTCACTTTCTGAAATGAGTGACAAAAATATTTAACTTTTTCATGATATTCTAATTTTTGAGATGTGCCTGTATAAGTGTTGAACTTGCTTGAAACTAACTACCATCCATTTCTGTCGTTCGTCTAGGGAGGAGGGAATCAGCCGCTCAACAACGGACGTTGCCACTGTGGAAAGTACTGAAATCCTTTGCTTTTATAGGTAAAGTCTCAAAACCAAAGTCGCACAATTTCCACTTAATATAAAAGGGACTGAACTGAGATTTATTTGATTGTGTGAGTATTAATTACAGAATAATTGCAAAAGACTGGCGCATCAACTGTAAAATAAACCACTTGTTAATGTATTTATTTTTTTTGTCAGATCACTTGTGTGATCCTTTGTGAGTTATGTTCATAACTGTATCTTTTGGGGAATGGCAGTTGTTCAGTCATCCATATAATTTAGTTTATATGTGTAGTTTATACTCTATCATCAATAAACTCATGCAGTAACAGGACACATTACAAATATTTGAGACCCATTGTAGTGCATCCTTTTATATTTTAGCAATAAAAGTACAAAACACCGCCCACACTTGAAGCCAGGGCAAGAAGAGCCACTTTTACATTCCAGACAAACTTTTATTGATAAAAACTCCATATTTTGACTGAGTGACTCCATACTCTGTGATGCACACCTTCAGTTAAAGTACTATATTCCATTCAAGTGAATGTATTAATTCATTCTGATTGCTGAGGCCACGGTAAAAGCAGATGATTTTAAATGTAACCCAGCCCTTGTAAAATCGACTTTACATCAGTGCAGCTACATGAAAATTGTGGTTAAATACAACAACGAAGTATTTTATTGTCACATTGGAATTGGAATCGCTGCTGTTTTGTTTTTCTTTTGAATTCTTGGATGGAATATGGGTGGGCAATATAAGCTGCAGCTTCAGCCATCACCCATTTCAGATAACCTATGATGAACTGTGTAATCAGAGGAGTTATTGTTTAATTCAACCTTATTAGATTTTTTTTCCCCTTTGTTGTATTATTCTATTTTCTTTTAATCTATCCGAAATAAGATTCATTCATTCACATTCCACCACTGGCTTTTAGCAACAAGTGTATTTCCCAAATATGTTTTAAACTTCCTTTATTTAACCACCGCCCATTTCTGTCTTTTGTCTAGGCAAGAGGTAAACGATCGATCCACCCCAAACTGGACCTTGCGTCACTATTTACAGCGATGCAGGCCTAAGATCTGCTGATCTGAGACCAGTGTGAGCTGCACATCCCAGCTGCTGAGTGACCCAGTCTTACAGTTTGAGTTTTGCACATTCTGAATAATCTGGAATTTGCTGCTGATTGTAATAAACAATTTAGTGACTTATGTGTTTGCATCATGATTTCTATTTTTGTCTGTTAATACACTGGCTGGAAAAGAGTCAATAGTACAAACCATTAATGGGTGACCTTGAAAATAATGGCTCATTTTTAAAGAAATTTAATGTCACATGGTGGTAACCTTCACATATAAAAAGAGACATCTGCAAAAAACTTCAGAGGTTTGTCAGTGCAATACTACATGAATGCATGTATAGTACATTGTTGATGCAGAGAATATATATTTCTACAGTATATGTATCTAGTAAATCAAGCATTTTCCATGTAACCTTGTGACTGCATTATTTTAATTGCTTTTGATCCTAGATCAAGTTTGTTTTGGCCTAAAATGCATCATAACTGTCAAATACATCTTATTATACCAAACTCAGTACTGTTTACTTTTTGAATATACATTTTGTGGCTAATATAGTTATTAACCTGGCGATCAAGTTGTGTCAGCTGATCATTTTTTGCTATGACAGCATCTCAGACTCAGTGCAGCTGGAGCAGGTACGTCCATGATGTCTCAACAGTCCATGATTTTCACGCAGATCAGAGCAATTTTTTTCCCACAATATTTTTATTGAACTTTTTTTTTTTTTTACAAACAGCACACACAGTCAGACACTAACTCAAAAGTAATTTAAAAACTAAAAAGAACAATAACAAAATAAAAAAAAGGGTAATAAAAACAACAACCATTAACAAAAACAAGTCAACAACAATGCTCCTCTGTTTAGGTAATCTATTACATAAGAATACATAATATACATTCACCAGCTTGGAATTTGCAAGGTCCACACACATCATTCACCTTCTTCTTCAGAAGTTATGTTTAATTTCTTTATATAATCAATGAAAGGTCTCCATATATTCTCAAACACATTTTGCTTTGATTTCAGTATGTATGTTATTCTTTCTAGTGGAAGGTTGGTAACATCTGTCTTAACCACTGAGTCACATCTGGTCTATGAGTTTTTCTACAGTAATGCAATACATTTTTTGGCATTAAGCAAACTGAGGTTTATGAATGTTCTTTCACTCTTATTAAAGTTATGTTTTTCTGGATACAGACCCAACAAAAACAGTTTAGGGTTCAATGTGATTTGTTTTGAAATTATTTTTTCAATTGTTACCCTCACCTCTTCCCAAAACATTCTGATTTTTCTACATTCCCATAAACAGTGAAATAGGGTTCCTTTACTTAGATCAGAGCAATTTTTTGCACAGGAAATAAACCAGACATTCTTAAGCTCTACAACCACTGATCGTTTGTGAAGCTGTGCTGACATCAGTGACAGGCTGATGACATCCGTGACAGGCTGTGCTGAATGCCAGACTGACCGTTTGAAGTGGTAATTTTCCCACAACAGAGCCATCTGAAACACACACAGCGTACATATTTTAGTACCTAACAGTGATAACTTGCAGAGATTACAGTGTAGTACGTTGTACTTATAGCAAACTAGCATTAGCAACATTAGCTTACCGTCACATATGGCCTAGTTTGTATCCTCACGTCTTCAGCTCTCTCCAGAAGCTGCAGAAACTATTCCAGATGTTTCGTCTCACTGCCTGTACCCTTGTCTGATGGTCCTTTTTGGCATTTACGGTGAAAAAAGCCACAGACCGAGGAGTCGCCTTGTAAAGCTGCCATGTTGTGTTTGGCTTGGGTCGCGTGTTTTACGTCACGGGAGAGTGGCGCCGCCTTGCTGTAAAAAAAAAATCCCGCCCACCACAGCTATACACGGCTTTACATGGTTGTAATGGAGGCACAAACCGCGGCCGAAACGAGTAGTAACGAAACGAAACGAGGCGAGTCGAACTGGGCTAGTGGAAATGAGGCAAAATTTACCATTTCCATTTGAGTGATTTTGCTCTTGATAGTCTTTTAAGTCATAAAAACATGTTAACAAGAAAAAAAAATCGATTTTGGTGAGTGTCACTTTAAATATTTTGAGCTCTAAAATGACGTTTTGAAAAACTCCTCCAAGGTGAAGACTTGCACTGACTTTGTAAGGTTTGTACACTGGGTAACTAGCCTGTCATGAGGTGTTTCTATGGAAAAGTTGGGTAAAGGTTGTCCTGCTGTTTCAGCTTTGTTAACGGGACTTTTTATGTTTGCACATACTAGTAAATCTCACTATGCTAGAATATTGTGGAAAAAGTTATTAATTGTTTTCAATATAGTTCAAAAATAAACTTTCATATATTCAGTATTGATTGCAAATTTCATACTGTATATTAAGAAACTGGTGAAAATATTAGAAAATATTAAATTGATTAATTAACCATAATAATCAAAATAAAAATGCTCATTAACACTCTGAATCAATAATTATTGCTATAAATTTCAAATCATTCTTTAAGATCAAAGACTAATTATAGCACTGAGTGAATGTGTAGGAAATTACAATATATGTTTGAGGTTTTGATTGTGGTTTTAGATATGCTTCAAATGGTTTTATTATTAAAAGATACGAAGTAGATCCTCATGGATCGTCAATTTATCCATGGTAGGGGGGGTATGCATGCCCTAGTGATCCTCCAGGAGCTATGTTGTCCAGGGCAATTTGCCTCTGTAGGACACCCAAGATAAACTGGTCCTGGGTGTAAGGGTCAGATCTAAGAACGATCCAACAGACTCTCATGATGAATACTAGAACAAGGATTCAGTGTACCCCTGCCCGTTATGGGGTTACTGGGGCCCCACCATGGAGCCAAGCCTGGGGGAGGGGCTCCGTGGCTAGCGCCTGGTGGCCAGGTTTACTGCTCATGGACCCGCAGGGCTCAGCCCGAAGGAGTTACATGGGTCCGCCCTGCAGTGGGCTCACACCTGCAGGAGGGACCGTGGGGGTCGGTGCTATATGGATCAGGTTGCGGTCGAAGGCAGAGGCCTTGGCAGTCTGATCCCAAGCTTCCTAAACTGGCTTTTGGGATGTAGAATGTCACCTCTCTGTTGGGGAAGAGGCTGGGGCTGGTAGGTACTATTCAATGTAGTCGCCTCACCTCAACAACAGCTCTGGTTCCAGAACTAGTCTCCTTGAGAGGGGCTGGAGGCTTGGCCTACTCTAGAGTTGCCCCGGGTGAGAGCCAGGGAGCAGGGGTGGGTATTCTTGTATCCCCCCTACCTGCTGCCTCTATATTGGAGTTTCCCCGGTGGACGAAAGGGTTGTTTCACTGCGCCTTCAGGTTGGAAAACAGATCCTGACCATCAATTGTGCCTATGCCCAAATGATGTTCAGAGCACCCACCCTTTTTGGAGTCTCTGACTGTGGGTGCTGAGAGTGCTCTTCTTGGAGACTCCAATTGTCCTACTGGGTGACTTCAATGCGCATGTGGGCAATGACAGTGAAACCTGGAGGGGGTGATTCTGAGGAACGGCCTGCCTGATCTAAAAACCCCAGTGGTGTTCAGTTATTGGACTTCTGTGCTAACCACAGTTCGTCCATAATGAACACCATGTTCAAGCATAAGGGTGTCCATATGTGCACCTGGCACCAGGACACCCTAGGTCATAGGTCGATGATTGATTGTGTTTTCATGTCATCAGACTTGCTACCGTATGTCTTGGACACTCGGGTAAAGAGAGGTTCAGAGCTGTCAACCTGATCACCACCTGGTGTGAGTTGGATCCGATGGCAGGGAGGTTGCCATTCAGACATGGTTGACCCAAACATATTCTGAGGGTGTGCTGTAAAGTCTGGCTGAGACCCCTGTCCGGGAGGGTCTTCAACTCCTACCTGCCGGAACAACTTCAACCACATTCCAAGGGAGTTGGATACATGGATTCTGAATGGCATGTTCTCCACCTCCATTGTTGAAGCAGCTGAGCTGCAGCCGCAAGGTCATTGTGCATCTCGTGGTGGCAACCCCCGAACCAAGTGGTGGATACCAGTGGTGAGGGGGCCATCAAGCTGAAGAGTCCTATCAAGCTTGGTTGGCTTGTGGGACTCCTGAAGCAGCTAAGGGTGTACTGCAGGCCAGCGGAATGCAGCTTGGGGGGTTGCTGAAGCAAAACATCGGTGGAGGGGAGTTTTGGTGTGGCCATGGAACAAGACTTTTGGTTGGCCTCGAAGAGATTCTGGCAAACTGTTTGGTGACTCAGGAAGGGGAAGCAGCTCCTTGTCCACAATGTGTATGGTGCAGATGGGGTACTGCTGACTTTGACTGGGGATATCTTCGGTGTAGAGGAATACTTTGAGAATCTCCTCAATCCCACGACACGCCTTCACAAGAAGCAAGGCTTCTGGACGAGGGGGACGACTCATCCATCACAGGGCTGAGGCCCGCCGTAAGTGGTTAAAAAACTCTTTGGTGGCCGAGCCCGGGGGTGGACGAGATTTTGCCCTGAGTACCTCAAAGCCCTGGATGTTGTAGGACTGTTATGGTATGACAGCGCCTCTGCAACATTGCATGGAGGTTGAGGACAGTGCCTTTGGCATGGCAACTGGGGTAGTGTTTCCTCTCTTCAGAAAGGGGACCAAAGGGTGTGTTCCAACTTAAGAGGATCACACTCGTCAGCCTCTCTGGGAAGGTCTATGCCAAGGTACGCAGAGAGAATCTCACCGTTGGTCGAACCTCAGATTCAGGAGGAGCAATGTGGTTTTTGGCCTGGCGTGGCACATCAGACAGCTCTTTACCCTCTCGAGAATCCTTAAGGGTTCGTGGGAGTTTGCCCAACCAGTTTACATGTGTTTTGTGGACTTGGAGAAAGCATTTGACCGCGTCCCTCATGGTTTTTTGTGAGGGGTGCTTTGGGAGTATAGGTGTTTCAGGCTTGTTGGATGGCTGAAATAGCAGGATCTGTAAAGCACTTTGGTCATCCAGAGATGAGAAAAAGTGCTATATAAGTGAACGCCATTTACCATTTACCATTTGTTGTTATGAGCTATCCGGTCTCTATATGACCATTGTGAAAGTTTGGTTCATATTGCCAACAAATTTTTATGGACAGATTTGTAGGCGCAGGCAGGGAATGGAGGGTGTCATGCTTGGTGACCACAGGATCTCATCTCTCTGTTTGCAGATGAGATTGTCCTGTAGCTTCATCCAGCAATGACCTACGGGTCTTAACTGGGACCGTTTGCTGCTGAGTGTGAAGCGGCTGGGATGAGAATCAGCACATCCAAGTCTGAGTCCCATAGTCCTTAAGCCAGAAAAAGGTAGATTGCCCTCTCTGGGTTGGGGGACAAGCTCCTGCCTCAAGTGGAGGAGTTTAAGTAATCTCGGGGTCTTATTCACGAGTGAGGGGAGAATGGAACAAGAGATTGACATACAGATCTGAGCAGCACCTGCAGTGATGCGGATGGTTGTACAGGTCTGTTGTGATGAAGAGGGAGCTGAGCTCTAAAACAAAGCTGTCGATTTACCGGTTCAATCTATGTTCCTACCCACACCTATGGTCAATGAGCTTAGGGTTAATGACTGAAAGAATGAGATTGCGAATATAAGAAGGGGCTAAAATGAGCTTTCGCCGTAGGATTGCTAGAGTCACCATAGAGACAGGGTGAGGAGTTCAGTCATCCGGGAGAAGGTCAGAGTAGAACCGCTGCTTCCCCCACATTGAAAGGAGACAGTTAGGTAGTTTGGGCCTCTGATCAGGATGCCTCTTGATGCTTCCCATTTGAGGTGTTTCGGGCACGTCCCACTGGGAGGAGACCCCGGAGCAGACCCAGGACTCACTGGGGAGACTACGTCTCCCAGCTGGTCTGGGAACACCTTGGTATCCTCTCTGAATGAGCTGAGCAGGGTGGCCGGGAAGAGAGAAGTCTTGGCTTCTCTGCTTGAACTGCTGCCACTGTGACCCGGACCTCTGGAAAAGTGGTAGAAGATGGATGAATGGATGGATGGATGGACAAAGAGAAGAAACACAAGCGATCTGATTATAGAGACAAATAAAATTTTTATAATACAAAATAGATAACTGACATTATTATTATTATTATTATTATTATTATTATTATTAAAAGCCAATCACATTGTGTGATGTTATGAAAAGGTGCATGATCCGAGCCAATTTGAGAACCCAAGCACATCTGTGATCTACACCAGAAATGAATGCAAATCCTTGCCAGAAATCCTGTAAATTTCTGTGGCACAAGTATGCCCTGAAATTTACAAACATTTCAAGGAAAAATCAACTTACCATTGGAGATTTCAGTATGCCTCTGTACACTTTATGTTTCACAGAATTTTACTATGTCCAGTTACTTACTGAAACTTTACTTTTCACCCAGTGCGGGGCTTAACTGAAATTTCACAGCAAAAAAAGAAAAAAAAACACACACAGAAATGACACATTTGAATAATTTTGCTTTTGATATGTCTTGTAAGTCATAAAAAAAGCAGTGCTGTCTCCTGACAGGCTGGTGCATTGAGTTTTGTTAAAGAATCAGACAGTTTGTGTTTTCTTCAGTTTCTCCTTTGAATAGCATTAACAGTCCATCCATCCATCCATTCATCCATTTTCTACCACTTTTCTGGAGGTCCGGGTCAAGGAGGCAGCAGCTCAAGCAGAGAAGCCCAGACTTCCCTTCTTCCTGGCCATCTGTTCCAGCTCTTCAAAGAGGATACTACGACATTCCCAGGCCAGCTGGGAGACATAGTCTCTCCAGCGTGTCCTGGGTCTGCTCCGGGGTCTCCTCCCAGTGAGACGTGCCTGACACATCTCAAGTGGGAGTGACATAGGTCCGGACCCAGGGAACACGCACATAGGCTCGAGCAAGATTCAATAATTTTATTAAACAATAATGAGTGTTTGAGTGAGTGTGTGAGGGGTGTAATGTAGTGCTGGAGGACAGGGTGCATCGAGGGCAGAGAGGAGCGCCATACAGCCAGGTAACCCTAAGGGCAGAGCACACACAAAGGTTAGCTGCGGGCAAACACCCAGTGGAATGGATATTAATTCTGGTGCTTACTTGCAGGTGGTAAGGTGGCTGGCATTGGCTAAAGCCGCAGGTCTCCTGCTTGGAAGACAGCGTCCAGCTGCTCGCTCGGCGTGACGAGGAGAGTGATGGCGAAGACGGGGGAGCGATGTCCGCCGCCAGGGAATCCATCTGTGCACAGGGGAGAAACTGGAGAGAAGGTGAGTAGAGATATCTTATGTACAGGATGAACGGTTATCATAGGAGCGCTGGCCGTAGAGGAACAGGTGAGCATGGAAGAGGAAGGCGTTGATGAGCAGACGGCTCCAGACCGAAGCTCAAGGCGAAGCGGGCTTTATAGCCCGAGCTTGATGAGGCGCAGGTGTGCGCACAGCTGAGACGGGAGACAGGCGAGAGTGAGTTGTGACAGTACTCCCCCCCCCCCCGAGCAGCGCCTCCCGGCGCTGGCTTACCTGGATACACCCGGTGGAACTCCGTGACGAGGCGTTTGTCCAGCACAAATGATGGATGTACCCAGGACCTCCATTCGGGGCCATACCCCTCCCAGTCCACCAGATATTGGAGGCCACGACCCCACTGGTGGGAGTCCAGGATGGAGTTGACAGTCCACGCCGGGTCGCCGTCGATCACCACGGGAGGGGGTGGGGCCCTGGGGGGGGGACAGAGAGGGCTCATTACCAGGGGTTTAATCCGGGAGACGTGAAACGTTGGACATACCCGGAGGGAGGGGGAAAGAGCCAAACGCACAGCCACCGGATTAATTATCTTGACGGTCCAATAAAGCGCTGGGCCAGCTTCTTCTTCTCGGCCTTCAGGTTAATGTCTCAAGTCGACAACCAGACCTGCTGACCCACTTGATAGTCGGGGGCGGCCTTCCTATGACGATTCGCCGTCTTAGAGTTGCGCGCCATCGTGCGTAATAGCGCTTGGCGCGCCGTGGTCCAAAAGCATCGGCAGTGCTCAGGATGGCCTGGATGGACGGTTACTGCCACCATCCTCCTCCTCCTCTCGGGAATAGCGGGGGATCATAACCCAGAGACGCCCAGAAGGGAGACATCCCAGTGGCTGACGATAGGGTAGAGTTGTGGGCATACTCTATCCAGGGTAAATGGGTGCTCCAGGAGGAGGGATTGGACGAGGTGACGCAGCGAAGTGCAGCCTCCAGCTCTTGTTCATTCGCTCGCACTCCCCATTGGTCTGGGGGTGGTGACCGCGGAAGACCAAGCTCAACCGTGGCCCCCCCAAAGCGTTGCAGAAGCTCCTCCAGACCTTGACACGAACTGGGGGCCCCCCAATCGGAGACAACATCCACCGGGATCCCATGTAGCCTCACGATGTGCTGGACCAACAAATCAGCCGTCCTCCTGCGCGTAGGGAGACCGCAGAGCAGCACAAAGTGGTGTGGCCTTCGAGAATCGGTCCACAATGCTCAGGATGGTATTAAAGGAGTTGATGTTGGGGAGACCGGTGACGAAGTCTAGGGCTACGTGGGACCAGGGCCTTCCGGGGACCGGCAGGGGGTGGAGGAGCCCCGCAGGAGGAGAGGTCGAGGTCTTACCCGTAGCGCACTGGGGGCAGGCACGGACGTAATTGGCGACGTCGTCTCATAAACCCGGCCACCAAAAGGACCTCTGAAGAAGCTCCACAAGCTGGGAGATCCCTGGGTGACAGGCGAGCTTGGAGGTGTGAGCCCAGTGGATGACGTCACCTCAGGACAGATGATGGCACGGACATACCTCCCAGCAGGACCACCGCCAGGATCAGGTTCCGTCTCCTGTGCCCTCTGGACCTTGTCCCTGATGGACCATGAAACGGCACCCACGATGCACGAGGCCGGCAGGATGGTGTGTCCGGGTTCCTCAGTGGCCTCCGGGGCGAACTGCCGGGACAACGCGTCCGGTTTACCATTTTTTGGAGCCGGGGCGGTAGGTGATGGAAAACCTGAAGCGGCCAAAGAACAGAGACCAACACGCCTGTCGGGCATTCAGTCGCTTGGCTGTCCTCAGGTACTCCAGGTTTTTGTGGTCTGTCCAGACCACGAAAGGTTGTGCTGCCCCCTCCAGCCAGTGACGCCACTCTTGCAGTGCAAGCTTAACCGCAAGGAGTTCTCGGTCGCCGACGTCATAATTCCTCTCCGCTGCAGACAGGTGCTGGGAGAAGAAGGCGCAGGGGCGCACCACCCCATCCACCGGGGAGCGCTGAGACAACACTGCCCCCACCCCCGTGTCAGAGGCGTCCATCTTGACGAGGCACTGAAGCGTGGGATCCACCTGAGTCAGGACCCGGGAGGAGGAGAATTCCTTCTTCAGCGTCGCGAAGGCCGACGCAGCCTCCTCGGTCCACCGGAACGGCACCCTGGGGAAGGTGAGGCAGGTCAGAGGGGAAGCGATTGAGCTGTAGCTAGGGACGAAATGGCGGTAGAAGTTGGCGAACCCCAGGAACTGCTGGACCTGTTTCCTGGAAGGGGGGGGGGCACTCAACTACCGCCTTGATCTTGGAAGGGTCCGGGATGTTTTGGATGTGTGGCACAATGAAGCCCAAGAAGGAGGTTTTGTCGGTGAAAAACTCGCACTTCTCTGCTTTTACGTAGAGCCTGTTCTCGACGAGACGCTGGACGACCCGCCTCACGTGGATCTGATGCTCCTCCCGAGACCGGGAGAAGATCAGGATGTCATCCAGGTAGACGAAGATGAATAACCCCAGGAAGTCTCGTAGAACGTCATTAATGAGCCGCTGGAAGACGGCCGGAGCATTGGTGAGCCCAAACGGCATGACCAGATACTCGAAATGGCCGCTGGGCGTCCGGAACCCCGTCTTCCATTCGTCACCCTCCCGGATCCGAACGAGGTGGTACACACTGCGGAGGTCCAGCTTCGTAAACCAGGTGGCCTCCTAGAGAGAGTCAAAGGTGGAGTCCATCAACGGCAGCGTGTACTTATCCTTAATTGTGATGTCGTTTAGGGCCCGGAAGCTGATGCACGGCCGGAGGGGCCCATCCTTCTTGGCCATGAAGAAGAATCCCGCCCCGACGGGGGACGAGGAGGGGCGGATGATGCCCGCACTGAGCGACTCCTTTATGTAGACCTCCATGGCCTCCCGCTCCGGAGCCGACAGGCTGTATAAACGACCCGATGGCAAGGGGGCCCCCGGGCGGAGGTTTATGGCGCAGTCATACGGGCGGTGGGGGGGAAGAGACAGTGCTTTGGATTTACTGAAGACCAACCCTAGATCGTGGAACTCCGGGGGCACCTTGGAGAGGTCCGGAGGGGAAGCGTTGGAAGGAGAGAGGGGCCGTGAGGGGGCACAGGCAGCTGACTGGAGGCAGGCGCTCATGCAGAAGGTGCTCCAGGAGAGGACGCACCCGGACTGCCAATCGAAGGCCGGGTTGTGGAGGCGCAGCCAGGGGTAGCCTAGAATCACGGGGGCAGCTGAGGTGGGCAGTACATACAGGCTCAGGTCCTCCCTGTGATTACCAGAGACGATGACAGGAACAGGCGAGGTCCGGTGTGTGACCTTCTCCAGGGGAGTCAGAGAAAGAGTTACCAGACTGAGAGGGGTGGGCAGAGCTTGGCAAGGGATGCCCAGGCGGGTTGCAAGGCTTTTGGAAATGAAGCTTTGCTCCGCCCCCGAGTCCACCAGTGTGTGAGTGGAGTGCTCTGTGAGATTATGGCAGAATCTGATGGGAAGGAGGCACTTTGATAGGGGGTTTGATTGGGTTGAGTCCGCGAGACCCCCTACAGCGACTCGTGGACTCCCCCCTTTTGGCTTAACGGGCAGATTCCACAGGGTGCTGGTCATCTCCGCAATACATGCAGAGTCCCAGCTCCTGCGGCGCTGTTTCTCCGCAGCGGAAGCTTGGCCCACCAATCAGCATCGCCTCCGGATCGTCGGCGGACTCAGGCGCAGGTAACGCCAGGGGGTGAGGTTGAGAGACACGGGAGGAGGCTCCGCTCGACCTGCTAAACGTCTTCCGCTCGGCGGCCCGTTCTCTCAACCTGTTATCGAGGCTAATAACAAGGGAGATTAACTCGGAAAGTCGCTCTGGCAGATCTCGGCTGGCCAGTTCATCCCGATTCATCTCATGCACACAGGCTCGAGCAAGATTCAATAATTTTATTAAACAATAATGAGTGTTTGAGTGAGTGTGTGCGAGGTGTAATGTAGTGCTGGAGGACAGGGTGCGTCGAGGGCAGAGAGGAGCGCCGTACAGCCAGGTAACCCTAAGGGCAGAGCACACACAAAGGTTAGCTGCGGGCAAACACCCAGTGGAATGGATATTAATTCTGGTGCTTACTTGCAGGTGGTAAGGTGGCTGGCATTGGCTTAAGCCACAGGTCTCCTGCCTGGAAGACAGTGTCCAGCTGCACGTTCGGCGTGACGAGGAGAGTGATGGCGAAGACGGGGGAGCGATGTCCACCGCCAGGGTATCCACCTGTGCACAGAGGAGAAACTGGAGAGAAGGTGAGTAGAGATAGCTTACGTGCAGGATGAACGGTTATCATAGGAGCGCTGGCCGTAGAGGAACAGGCGAGCATGGAAGAGGAAGGCGTTGATGAGCAGACGGCTCCAGACTGAGGCTCAAGGCGAAGCGGGCTATATAGCCCGAGCTTGATGAGGAGCAGGTATGTGCACAGCTGAGACGGGAGACAGGCGAGAGCGAGTTGTGACAGGGAGGTGTCCAGGAGGCATCCTGATCAGAGGCCTAAACCACCTCAACTGGCTCCTTTCGCAATGGAGGAGCAATGGTTCTACTCTGAGCCTCTCCCGGATGACTGAGCTCCTCACACTATCTCTGAGGGTGAGTCCAGCAGTCCTACGGAGAAAGCTCATTAACAGTCATAAAGTTAAATCAAGGCAGAGATAGCAGACTAATAATAATAATAATAATAATATTAAAACGCTTTTGACATTAATGATGATTTGTAACCAGCAATGGCATACCTATGAGCAAGGAACTGTAATTACAAGACAAAATCTAATTTTAAACTTCTCTTCCTCTGG
Organism: Pholidichthys leucotaenia; assembly: GCA_020510985.1. Classification (NCBI taxonomy): domain Eukaryota; kingdom Metazoa; phylum Chordata; class Actinopteri; order Cichliformes; family Pholidichthyidae; genus Pholidichthys; species Pholidichthys leucotaenia. The sequence continues at coordinate 228,489,622 of CM035839.1, read as the reverse complement.
GGGAAAGGTAATTACTAGTAATAAAGTAAGCAAGACATACTGAATATTGCCACCTTTTTCATACAGTGAGCATAGAAATGGATGTTCCTTTCAAAATAATCACATTTTCTTACTTTGCAGCCTAAAATGAAGACGGACACAATTTGTATTTTATCCAGCTGTATTTAATCAGTGCAACTTATACATCAACAGGTCAGAAAAAAATAAATAAAATGAAAAGCAGAATCACTGAGTTGGATAAAAGACACCCCCCCCCCCGCCGCCCCCCAGAAACATATGCAAACTTAATTACGTGTAGCTTATATCTGTCTCAGTGGCATACACCAAACAATTTCATGTTCCCCTGTGACCAATTCGGGTTCATTTTTATCAGTTCAGTGTAAAGAGATTTTCCTGGAGCCATAGTGGTAGAAGTGTAGAAAGACGTCCCTGCTTCAGAGCAGCTGTTTTGCGCGCCATGCGCTTGGGCTGCAACCTCAGCCACAGCTCTGTCATCTCTCAGCAATGTGTAAAAACCACAGCTCAAAATCAGATAATTTCCCCACATTATCTCTGCTATTCCCAATTTCTCCTTGCTATATCTGGAGCAGGTTTTTTTTTTTTTTTTTTAATGGGGAGCTTTTCCAGTGTTGCTGACTTTCTTTGATTTTTCTTGGAGTTGTGATTACTTGTTGCCTTCATTACGCATGGGTTTAATATCAGCTGGGGACTGAAATCCATAGAATGTTTGTTATTGTCAAATTAAGCAGATTCTTCTCTTTCAGGTGACTATAAAAATGCCACTGTCCTGATTTAGGATGTTTTTATAGCAGCTAATTATACCAGTAATTTTTTTTGGGGTGCACCAACGCAAGCGCTAGGCTTTCCCTTGAGGCCCTGTCACACTCTGATGATTTAGGTACTCTGATGGTGATAAAAAAAAAAAAGTTTATTTTCAATAAAGTGGAAAAAACAAGATAATGAATGGAGTGTGCTTTTGCCAGGAGGCTCAGCCAGCAGCAAAGTGTGATTTATCATGGAAAACAGCTGAGCTCTGCGCTTGGGGCGATCAGCTGACTGCTCCTCTCCTCTGTGTATCTGACATTTTGGCATATCTATCAGAACAGCACTGGACAGCTGATGCTACAGACTGCAGTCAATGGTCAAAATCTTTATCCTGTAGCTTGAAAGTGCTCAGACACAAACCAGACAGGTCTCATTGTATGAGCAAGTACGTGTGTTTAGCTCTGTGTGTGTGTACACTGCAGGCAGCAGCAGAGCTCTGTACAGTTTTTCCTGTGAATCAATGCTGCAAAAATGCCATTATATGGCAGCTGTAAGTTAGAAACCTGTTCAATAAGTTACACATGGGTTCAAAGAGCGTTACTCATATGTTAGAAATAATTTTGGGGTATGCTAGACATTAATCTTGATGTATTTTGACTGTATAAACAATGACTGCTTACCTTTGTGTTAAACGATGGTTTTCTGGTTGTTCACCCAGAATATTTGAGGCGACTGGACCCATTCATTGGTTAATTGAACATGAGCCTCTAATGAGTTATAGTTTCTAAATTGCTCGTGGGTTTATGTGCTCACCCCACAAACCAGGTAGGCAAACACATCTGACTGTGAGGCAGTTGGTCGAGATCCGTGGTCCATTTCTTGTGCTCATATCAATCGATCCCATTTATTTCTTAGAGGTAGCGCTCCTTTGCTTCGAATAAGGAATTGGAATTTTCTGTTTGCTCCGTTCCATTGCTCGCATGTCTGTTCACGTTAGCAGCTGCCTAGACTACAGGTAAACAAAGAAGCCAGACCATGATGACAGCGACAATGGCCCAGAATGCCATGATGCCAATGCCCATTCTCGCTTGGAAAAAATAGTAAAACATTTTGTTGTTTACCTGTACTGTCAGCAGCAGGTGTCGCCGCTGCCTCCTCATTGACGAGCACCTGTTAATGAAGAGGAGGAGTCTAACAGTCGGAGGAGAAGGGGGGACGATGTTACATTTGTGGTTTGATTTGCCGTTTTTGTAAATACTCATGTTTCTATATTTTGTCGGGCATCATGTTAAATATGCTAAACATTTAAAAAAAATATATATGGGGCTCCTAGTAGATTGGGGCCCTTAGTAGACTGGGGTCTAAGGCAGTTGCTTACCTTTGCCTAATGGTAAAATCCACCTCTGCATATATGCCCAGATCTCCTGCCCTTTGACCCTGACCTTGATGCATATCCATCGCAATGAACTAAAAAAATGCGTCTCCCTGAATTTCAGACTGAAAAGCAACAAAATATGAATATCTTGAATATGGTGATTCTTTTCTATCACTGTAAGTGTGGAAATTACAAATGGTGAAATAAGTTGTTTTATAACATGCTTCATTTGTTCAATATCTGTGCCCACTTTAACTATGAAACTTTAGTGATTTACCACTAATGGTGAAGGCTGACATTTTAAGACAATCTGAATTTGTCAGCATCACTTTTATATATGTGGAGGGGATCTAGAATAAAGAAAAATAACAAAATGTGAGGGAAACAAGCTGCACATTTGCCTCTCTGAATGCCCCTAGTTATCTTTATAAGTTTTTAAAATTTTTTGACAAGACTCATTTTTAGTTCCAAAAATCTTTTAATAGCCATCTCATTAAGATTACTGGTAAACAATGTCATGATAGGTTCAAAGAAATCAAATCTCAAAGCTTGTCGTCCATCACGTCCATCCGGTAGGATGACCTCTAACTCGGTGTGGATGGGATCCCACTTGGAGGAGGAGCAATTACCTGTAAGGTTCTTTACAACTCTGTATTCAAATGTGAGTAACCAACTGGTATAGATACAACATGATTACAGTCATCTTTCTAAAAAAAACCTCGCAGCAGGCTGTTCATCAACAAACGACAAATAAAATGTTGATTTAACTTCATTCTGTACAAACGAGCCAAGCCCAAAAAGAACCGTGAGTTGGTTAGAGAAGGAAACACATCATAAGCACTTTTCTCTTTATAGTGAAGTTATATTCCTACAATGGACTAAGTGAAAATGAAAAGCACGACGTAAAAACAATATTATAGCAAGGATATTCAAATAGACTACAATAGATTACACAACACTACATATGCCAAACTGAAGAGTTAATTTAAAACACTGCCTAATTTACATTTTTGTACTGCATTTTTCACCCGTCCACACACTCGCACACCCATCCACCTGCTCTCTCGCACACACACACACACACACACACACACACACACGCTATAGTTTGCACTACCAGATAGAAATATTTTGGATAAATTTGTACCACATGTGACCAGTAATTTTCACTGTTGTTATGATTCCACGGTAAATCCTTACAGAAGCAATGTGCTGTACAAGGCATTTTAAAGTAATTACAGTAAAAATACATTTTCATAAGAAGCAATGTACCATGAGAAATATGTATAAAATAGCTTGATAATAGTAATAATAATACTGCTTCTCTCCCTTTCCCCAGATCTCATCTCTGTCCACATTGTGTCGCAATGTTGCTTGTTCCACAGATCAAAACAGAGATCACAGAGTAAGAAAAACTTCCCATACAAATCCAGCTGTAGAAACATTATACTAAGTACTCGCTAGGTAAAAGTCCAAAAAGCCATAGTGGAAAATGAAATGCACTTTTCCTCTCTGCCAGTGAAAATGATTATTATAAAATGACTCCGCAGTTAGACTTTGTATTCATGAGAGAGAGAGAGAGAGAGAGAGAGAGAGCAAAGGCAGGATGTACAGGCGTCGTACACCTTTGGAAAAGATGGAACATACATATTTGACCCTATTTTACCTACTCATTCTAAATACAGCTTTACATTGCCACGCTTCATGTACACCGCATTTCTCATTGCCTGTCACCTGCCAGGCTATACCCGCGTTGTAGAGTGGGTGCTGGGCAGGCCTGCGGAGCTATAACCGGCAGGAAAGGTGCTGTAGGGACTCATGTTGGAGAGGCCCATTAGGGAATTGGGGATCATGGTGATGTTGTTGGGGCTCATCAGAGGGATGTCGTCAGGGGAGCGGCGCTGACTGAGCGAGTAGTCCATGCTGGGTGAGACATGGAGCGGATTGTGAAGGGCCTCGCACTGGTTCCTCTGCTGGGGAGACAAGGTCTCGTCTACTGTGGTGGCGTGGCTTGAGCTGTTGCCTTTGCTTTCGCGCTGGGGACTGGGCTGCTGAGACGTGTCCTGCCGACTGCGCTTGTCCTTGCGGTAATACAGAGCAGCAAAGGCAAGGACGTTGAGGAAGAGCAGCGACGCCCCCACGGCAATGGTGACACTGAGCTCCGTGGAGTAGTCTCTCGGGTTCGGCATGATCAGAGGGCCCATCTCTCTCCCCCCTTCTCCATTGCCGTGGTTGGAGGATACAGGAGGCTGTCCGGTGCCACCGGACCTCTTCCTATTGGACTGGGTGGGATCCAGCGGTGTGACCTTGGTGGTGGTGGAGGAGTAATGGAACATGTCGTGGAGGTTGTATAGGTGGGGCACCAGGTGCTTCCAGAAGGCCACTTTGGTGGCACGGTAGTGGTCACGGATTCGAGGCTTGAGGCCAATGTGCAGGTACAGCTGGTCGTAGGGGTCGTACTTGGACCAGGCTACCTCCTCAAAACGGTTGGCCTTGGTGTGGATGAACTTGGTGTCCTGGGGAACTGGTTTGTTGGGATCCCTATGAACACACATAACAGAACAGTTGTGTCAAAGAAGAAAAATGATAGCACTGCAGCTGGGTTCAATATACACTCAAAACATGAAGCATGTGTGTTGTTAAATTTAATTAGCATGTCTAATTAATCATGTTTATTAAAGGTGACAGGGATAGCATTATTACGTCCTGGTCAGTTGGTGTCACACTCATTCTTGCCCCACTGTAATATTGTACTGGTTGCCAGGTTGAAGCAAATATCCAAAAGTCACAAGTATGTGGCACAGCTGAGAGAATCTGATAACCCCTGAGCTTCCTGATAAATGACGAGACGAGACGATATCAACCTTGTTATGCTACTGGCTTTGAGATCCTTACTGGCCACGACAGTTTTCATCAGTAAATTTCTCAAATGTAAATATTCTGATTGTTTTGGAAAATTTTTTTTAATTATTTTTCCATGACTATAATATTTATTCAAGAAAAAAATAGACTTTCATTCAGCATTGTTCTAAATGTTTTGTGGCTGTATTATTTTCAGAAAACTGGTTTCATGAAAATGTCATCAACATGACATCATCAACATGATATCGGACCTTTTTCCAGACCTAATCTGCTTTAGTTGGTAATAATGCAGCTTTCCAATTAAGTTAAAAAAAAAAACATCTTTCAGATAAGTAAGTTAAATTACAAACTCCAATTCAAATAAAGGTGGGACTTTGTGTAAAACATAAATAAAAACAAGATACAATGATTTGCAAATCCTTCTCAACCTATATTAAATTGAATAATAATGCATCATATTTATATAGCGCTTTTCGTAGCTGCTTTGCAGTGGATACATTACACAGGGTTACAAAAATGATTTTTTTGTAAGTTGTCTGTGTTTCTTCAACTGATTTAAGACAATTTTGCACCGCTGAGTCTGAAAATGACATCTGTTTTTCTCCATCAGGTGCTAAGTAAAAACCTGTACTTACTTAGTACTGTGCATGTACTTACCTTTATATAAAGGTACAGTAAGTACCTTTAAGTACCAGTAAGTGTGTGTTCATATATTCATATATTTATTCCATCCAGCTACAATGCTCTGCACTGTGTGTCTGTGTGTGTGTGTGTGTGTATATATATATATTTTATAGTAATATGTACATATGTATATTAGCTGCTCTTGCTTGCTTGTTTTTTCTTGCCTTCTGATTGTTGCTCTGAGTGTTGCTATCCCTGTGCTGTTGCAATCCTGGAATTTCCCCGTTGTGGGACTAATAAAGGCTTATCTTATCTTATCTTATCTTATCTTAAGTACTTATAAATTGAATGTTACGTCATCATTGTTCAAAATTCAGAGAATTTTAAGACATAAAAAGAATTTTGCATCATATAAACCAAAAATACCCGTACATGTAAACATAAACGTATAAAACAACATGTGGCCATACTTCAAAAAGTTGACCTGATTGAGCAAAACCAATGTGATTTTTGGATTCAGCGCATCAAAATAGTCCTAAATCAGCTAAAAAAAACCTTAGACAATAAATCTGGTATTGACCAGTGTTATTCATTCACTCCACAGACAACTGTAGTGGTAAGCTACTGCTGTAGCCACAGCTGCCCTGGGGCACACTGATGGAAGCGTGGCTGCCAATCTGTGCCAACCACTACCGAACATTTATACCCAGTGTCATGGACACTGGAGGCAAGGTGGGTAAAGTGTCTTGCCCAGGGACACAACAGCAGGATGTCTAGGGAGAGCGGGATTCAAACTGCCAACCCTCTGGTTATTGGGCAACCCGTTCTACCTCCTGAGCCACTGCCACCCACATTTCCCCCCCCCTCTGTTCCATTTTTGCTGAGTACCAAGCTGGATGGCAGGAAGTTCCATTTTTATATGGTGTTTGGCATGACCCGGCCAGGACTTGAACCCCGGCCTCCCCATTGTGGGGCGGATGCTCTACCTCTAGGCCACCAAAGACAAGATATTTAATGTTCAAACTGATAAACTTAATTGTTTTTTGCAAATATTCACTCATTTTTAATTTGATGCCTGCAACATGTTCAAAAAAAAAAAACTGGGACAGCTGAGGAATGCTCAAAAACATCTTGATGGAACATTCCACAGGTGAACAGTTTAATTGAAAACAAGTGAGCGCCATGACTGGGTATAAAAGGAGCATGCCCAAAAGGCTGTCTTTCACAAACAAGGACGGGATGAGATTCACCACTTTGTGAACAACTGTGTGGGCAAATTGTCCAACAGTTTAAGAACATTTCTCAATGTACAATTGCAAGGAATTTAAGGATTTCATTATTCCCCCCCAAAAATTCAGAAGATCTGGAGAAATTTCTGCTCAGTAAGCGGCAAGGCCAAAAACCAACATTGAATGCCCGTGACTTTGATCCCTCAGGCAGCACTGCTTTAAAAACCACCATCATGCTATAAAGGATATCACCACAGGGCTCAGGAACATTTCAGAAAACCATTGTTAGTTAACACAGTTTGTCACTACATCTACAAGTGCAAGTTAAAACTCTACCATGCAAAGTGGAAGCCATATATCAACAACATCCAGAAACGCTTGCCGGTTTGCTCTTGGGCCCGATCTCATCTGAAATTAACTGATGCAGAGTGGAAAAGTGTGCTGTGGTCTGACGAGTCACATTTCAAATTGTTTTTGGAAATCATGGACGTTGTGTCCTCTGGGCTAAAGAGGAAAATGACCATCCACATTGTTATCAGTATTCAAAAGCCAGTATCTGTGGTGGTATGGGGGGGGTGTTAGTGCCCATGGCATGGGTAACTTGCACATCTGTGAAGGTACCATTAATGCTGAACAGTCCATACAGGTTTTGGAGCACATACTGTATTGCTGCCAGGGCTATACCCACGATTGTAGAGTTATCTTTTTTGAAACATGTTGCAGGCATCAAATTCAAAATGAGTGAATATTTGCAAAGAAAAAAAAAACAAAGTTTATTCAGTTTTGAACAGGTCAACATCTTGTCATTGTAGTGAATTCAATTAAATATAGGTTGAAAAGGATTTGCAAATCATCGTATTCTGTTTTTATTTACACTTTACACAACTTCCCAACTTCATTGAAATTGGGGTTTATAGTATAACAAAAATCTTTAGGGATGTACACTACCGTTCAAAAGTTTGGGGTCACTTAGAAATTTCCTTATTTTTGAAAGAAAAGCACTTTTTTTCAATGAAGATAACTTTAAACTAATCAGAAATACACTCTATACATTGCTAATGTGGTAAATGACTATTCTAGCTGCAAATGTCTGGTTTTTGGTGCAATATCTACATAGGTGTATAGAGGCCCATTTCCAGCAACTATCACTCCAGTGTTCTAATGGTACAATGTGTTTGCTCATTGCGTCAGAAAGCTAATGGATGATTAGAAAACCCTTGTGCAGTCATGTTAGGTCTGCAATGCTGTAATTGCTGCAAATGGAGGATTCTTTGACGAAAGCAAATTTTGAAGGAAAAATTATTATTTCAAATACAAATCATTATTTCTAACCTTGTCAATGTCTTGACTATATCTTCTATTCATTTTACAACTCATGGTGGTAAATAAGTGTGACTTTTCATGGAAAACACAAAATAATTGTCTGGGTGACCCCAAACTTTTGAACGGTAGTGTAAGTTAAGTCAAGCAAAAGAAACAGACTTTTTATTTTAATCTAATATTATAAGTTAGCTGAACACAGACCTATTGACTAAGGGTGCTTTCACACCTAAGTCTTTTTGCTTTGGCTCAAATCATTTCAGGATTTTTTAAAAAGTGGTTTCTTCTTCCATTGTTTCCCTTTCCTTTCACGTGGACAAAACTCTAAAACGCATCACTTCAAACACCCTCTGTGCTTGGTCAGATGACTGCCATGGCAACAAGAAAAGTAAACCCAGTCGTTGTTGATGACTTGTTTCTGTGATGGAGAGAGATGATGGCGGTTAAAATACACGGACTGTTCATCACTCTGGTGACTGGTTATTATATTATTTGTATCTACCTCTTAAGGGGGTCATTGATTGCATTCTTCCACATTTTAACAGCTCACCCATCTTAATGAAATGTTTGTGACATATTTTGGCCACAGTTTCTTTAATTAATTATTGCGGCATCAAAGCACTCATTTCAGTGCATGCCTCTTTAAATCTCTAAAGCATAACTCGGAGCCAACTACCATTTCTCTTAAAGGTAGACCATGTAGAAACTGTCCCAATACTGCCAACACCAGGTGGCAGTATTGGACAACACCCCCCTTCCAATCTCACAGCACCACCTGCGCCCTCCTTCATCTACTCAGTCAAAGCATTTTTTTAATTTTTTTTTTTAACTGATGACTCATGAAGACTTCTTCAAGTTTGTCTACTCCAAGTGGACTGGTAATTAATTGTTATCACTACATGTTTTTGCCCAACCCGAAAAATTAATGTAGTTAACTATATTTTTTGTTAAGTAGTACATGTACTAACTGCAGCATTTACACCATAGCTCAATGCAGTTTTTTTGAACTTTCTTACATTGAAAAAAATCCTGAGGCACCCCGCCAACCCAAAATGTTATAAAATGACACACTGTAGCCTATTATGCCATAATAGGCCGAAAATCAAGTGGGATTGGTTGTGTTTTAATGTATTTTTCAGTTTCCATTAGAACTTTTTTCAAATCAGGCCACATACCAGGTCATTAACATTACTGGGTGCTCCTGCTCATTTGGCTTCAGTCCAAAATGCTCCCAATTCAATTTTCTATTTATTCGTCCCTGCGTACGCATGCGTACAACAAAAACACACAGTACTGAACAAAAGTCCATCATTTCAGCATACTGCCAGAGGACTTCATACAGCTGACCCAAAGTAAGCAATTATGTAATGTAATAACTGTATAGAGTTGTATATTGTTAGTTCTGTTGTTGCAGTACATCTGTTACATATAACTGTAGTTAGAGTGCAGTTTAAAAAAGTAAATGTTGTACTGGAGAAAATAAGAGACCTATAGATCATTAAAAAACACCACTGTACTGGAGAAAATTAGTGGTATATAGATTGTTTTTGTTTAACTATAATTTTATTGACATCTTGAAGTTTTTTTTGTATGTGAATGTATGATTGATTGTATTGTTTAGTTCTACCACTATATTAAACAATAGGTATGCCGTTCTGTCAGTGTAAATTAAACTATCAGAACATCATACCACTGTATTAAACTAGTATTCTTTTCTATTACTTTAAATGTACCTACCGGAACATCATAACATAAGTATGCTATTCTGACAAAGTACGCTAAATGGATAGCTACATCTATTGATTTGCCATACGGGTATGCTATTCTGACAAAGTATGCTAAAATGTCAGAACACCAGCACAGCTCCATGACTCTCGATTGATTACACCCCATTCACGCTCCCGACAGATCCCTGATGCACAGGAGGCACAGGGACCTTCCAGCAACAGACACCTAGGTGGACACGTAGCCTGACCATCTCCTGGCTGTGGCGCCAACACCAGCCTGTCCTGGTTCAGCACTGAGCAGTCTCCTTGTTCACCTCTGCTCTGTGCTTGTTTGTGCATCCTGGTCCTGCATTAATATTTCACCCTGTAACCCTGCGGAGCATTCACCCTGTGATGCTCTGCTCCTCTTTTCCCTGACAGCCCCTTCCGAAGAAAAAAAACGTATTCCCCTTTTTGCAGCACTGGACACAAAATATGACACAACAATCCATGGCTCCACCAAAAAAAAGTGCAAGCACATAAACACAAACACACATAGTGTCTCTTCCTGTAGATATGAAAGCTATTCAGCTGTCTGTTGACACAGAGGACAGACAGCAGCAACCATTGAACATATGTCAACCACTGGTCCCTGGAGTATGATAAGCACAGAAACATTCACGAATGAGTCAAGACTAGTGGCTAAACTGCTAGTCACCTTGGTGGTGCTAACAGTTCGATATTGCATCACTGCAAAAATATAACAAAATAAGCCAGAATGACGAGAGATCTATTATCCTCTATGGATTAGTAAACCAGGTGGAAACAGTGCTTTCTATTAGGGTGACTGAAAACTAAAGAAAATAACCTACAGTAAATGCTAGTTTCCTAGTACCAAATGGCAAATGCTAAATGATGATAAGTTGTGCTAACTGGATGTGATGATCGGGTGAGCGCGCTCCCCCTCTCCTCCTGTGGGAGGTTTCTTGTCTGTTTCCCGGCTCCACAGGTCATCAGTGCACCTGTGTGAGTGGACGCACCTGCTGTCTCCTCGCTGCTAGTGCTTAAAAGGATCAGTCTGTGAATGCTCCAGCGTTGGACCGTTGGGTACTGCTGCCGTTAATAGTGGTCAATCTCTTAAACTGAAACCCAAGCCTAACTTCTCTTTTCCTCCTCTTTCCCCAGGTTGCTGCCATCTCAGCGGTGTGTCCCCGGGATTACGGCGTGCTCACCTGCTCTCACCATTCCATCGGAAGCTCTCCAACCCCACCCAGTCAGTCCTCTCCCCAGCTCCATTCCCGCATCTCTCCCTTCTCCAGCTCCTCCTGCCAGCTCAGCCCCGCTGGCTCCTCTGCCTGCCTTCGCTGGGTTTCACTGCTGGGTCCTCTGCTTATTTCTGTAAGAAATCCCCAGCTCACACTCCTCATTCCTAGTATTATCCTCTGCCTTGAATCAGCTGTTTTTCTCTCTCCCTCTCTAGGCTGTGGGTTCCTCGGTGTGTGCAGTTTTTTCTAAGGTTGTGTGTTTTCAATAAATTTACGGTAAAACGTAAAAGGCCTCTATGTCATTTCAGCAACGGGAGGAACTAAGGTCTAATGTAAGGTTATAACAACACTGCAAAATTATGAGGGGAACAGGTGCATGTAAAAAAAAAAGAGACGGTCCTTTTTATGTGACTATCTAAACTGTAGAATATGCAGAAAATGGATATCGTGATATATACCGTTATTGTGATACAAGATGACTTATATTGTGATATGAAATTCTGCCATATCACACAGCCCTACAATGACCTCTTTACGACAACTAAAACAGCTTCAAAACAACCTGGTGATGTACTGGAGTCACCGAAGCAGCTGTCTTGAGACAACATCAGAGTTCGCCAGATGAGTCAAATCAGAACCACCTCTCGTGTGGTCTCAGTCCAGTTTAGTTCGTGTGCACCCGAGTGCGACAACTGTGTTTTCACCAGATGAAACGACACACTCTGAAGGAGAACACAAACTAGAGTTCAATTTGGATCTAGGTGAAATCAAAGTGCCAGACAATGTCTATCTAACATGACTTTTTCATGGAAATTGTTGACACAACTGGGTTAGGTAAAGCCTGGGATTATTTTAACGTCATACTAGTCATTGAAGTCAAGATTTAATCTAGTCACAATAACAATTTTGTGTTCTAGAGAAGTGGAAAATTAATCAGTTCACTGTCAGATTATTGTTAGCTGTGTAGCTTGTGTAATACTGTATTTGCTTTATCTTTTGCCTTATATAGTGCACACTGTTACAAAAAATCTGCTTAATTATCATGAAAGTCCTTTTAAATCGATTGCACTGACTTCAGTGGAAGACCAAGATGGCGCCCACAGCGGTCGACATGGTGCTTCGCTGCGCTCTTTGTTTGTTTTTGTTTGTCAATTGTGTGTCTGCTTGCACTTATACCCGTGAAGAACTTCTAAATATCAGGACTTTCACCCCCACGGACCTCCTCCCAGTTTTTTTTAGCCCCTGCCGGCGATCTGGTTCATTGCTTGGCTCGGAAAGTGAGACGGCGGAAGAGAGGTAGACGAGCGGGCGCTCTCGTGCGGCTTCGCAGGAGAGGCTCGCGAACGGCGCTGCCTGGCATATTTCTGTCCAATACCAACTCTCTCTCTAACAAGGTAGATGAACTGAGACTGCTGATGCGTTTTAGGGACCTCGCCTCCTCGGCTGCCCTCTGCTTTACTGAGACCTGGCTCCGGGAAAATATACCGGACAGCGCGCTGCGCCTCGACGGCTTCCAGCTCTTCCGTGCTGATCGTGACACAGAGCTTTCCGGCAAGACCACAGGAGGCGGAGTCTGCTTCTACATCAACTGCAGCTGGTGCTCTGATGTAACGGTAATTTCCAAACACTGTTCTCCCGCCCTGGAATTTCTTGTTATCAACTGCAAGCCTTTTTATTCCCCGCGGGAGTTTGCTTCTTTTATACTGATCGCTGTGTACGCCCCTCCCGACGCGGACACGCGCGAAGCTCAGCGCGTGCTCGCGGATCACATTCAACACACAGAGCGGAGTTTCCCAGACTCGCTGATTATTGTGGCTGGCGACTTTAATCAGTGCAATCTGAGCCACGATCTCCCCCGCTACAAACAGTTTATTAAATGCCCCACCAGAGGATTAAACACACTGGATCACTGTTACACCACAGTGAAAGACCGCATATCGCGCTGTTCCTCGCGCTGCGCTGGGATTATCTGATCACGTGATGGTTCACCTCATTCCCACATACAGACAGAGATTGAAGCTCACTAAACCTGTCGTGAGCACTACGAAGAAACGGACCAGTGAAGCTGAGGAGAAGCTGGAAACGTGCATGGAAATATCTGACTGGGGCATGCTTAAAGGAGCCACGCATGATCTGGATGAGTACACGGACACTGTGAACTCATATATCCACTTTTGTGAAGAGGTCATTCTTCCATCACGCACCAGGGTGAGTTACTCTAATGACAAACCCTGGTTCACAGCTAAGCTCAGACAGATCAGGAAGGAGAAGGAAGCAGCGCTGAAAAGTGGAGACAGGGACTGCTACAGGGAGGTTAAATACCGGTTTAACAGAGAGCTGAAGAGGGCTAAATCTGTGCATTCAGAGAGACTCCAGCAGCAGTTCACTGCTAATGATTCGGCTTCCGTGTGGAGAGGACTGAGGCAGATCACCAACTATCGGCCTCAGGCTCCTAAAGGTCAGGATGACAAAGCCCTTTGTCAAAGACTGTCCCAACACTATGCCCGTTTTGACACCTCGTCATCTGTGTCCAACTCCCCCCCTCCCTCCAGCTCCACAGCCTCCACAATCCCTACTTCATTAAAGGCACCCCCCCCTCCTCCCCCCCCTGCCCTTATCATCAGTGAGCAGGACGTGCTCAAACAGTTCTCCAGACTGAACCCGCGCAAGGCCCCCGGCCCGGACGGCGTGTCTCCCTCCACCCTGAGACACTGTGCGAAACAGCTGGCTCCTGTCTTCACAGACATTTTTAACACCTCCCTTAAGTTATAAGATAAGATAAGATAAGATAAGCCTTTATTAGTCCCACAACGGGGAAATTCCAGGACTGCAACAGCACAGGGATAGCAACACTCAGAGCAACAATCAGAAGGCAAGAAAAAACAAGCAAGCAAGAGCAGCTAATATACATATGTACATATTACTATAAAATATATATATACACACACACACACACAGACACACAGTGCAGAGCATTGTAGCTGGATGGAATAAATATATGAATATATGAACACACAGTGCAGAGCATTGTAGCTAGATGGAATAAATATGTAAATATATAAACACCCACAGTACGGAGCATTGCAGCTAGGTGGAATAAATATGCAAGTATATAAACACACACAGTGCGGAGCAATGTAGCTAGATGGAATAATATGTAGATATATAAAAACACAGTGCGGAGCATTGTAGCTAGATGGAATAAATATGTAAATATATAAACACCCACAGTACGGAGCATTGCAGCTAGGTGGAATAAATATGCAAGTATATAAACACACACAGTGCGGAGCAATGTAGCTAGATGGAATAATATGTAGATATATAAAAACACAGTGCGGAGCATTGTAGCTAGATGGAATAAATATATAGATATATAAATATAAACACACCCAGTGCAGAGCATTGTAGCTAGATGGAATAAATATGTAAATATATAAACACACACAGTGCAGAGCATTGTTGCTAGGTGGGATGAAACAGCATAACCGTCTATTTAGTTATCCTACATGGTATGATTATGTGCCCATACATATTCTCACCCTCCATAGCGACCGGTATGTTCCTAGTTGTATGCCGGAGAGGACCATTGTGTAAGTCTATTGCATCTTTTGCATTCAAAAAAAAAACAAAAAAAAAAAAAAAAAAAACTATTAGTTTGTTACGTCTTTTTGCTATCTCTGCGAGCAGCCCTGCTTAGGTTGTACAGTCTGACAGCCGTTGGTAGGAAGGACCTACGAAACCTCTCGGTTGTGCACCTGGGATGATGTAGTCTGCTGCTAAATGAGCTCCTCAGTGCATCAGTATGTCCTGCATAGGGTGGAACTCGGACTCCAGCAGAGATGACAGTTTAGCCACCGTCCTTCTCTCTCCTATCTCCTCCATCGGATCAAGGCGTTGCCCCAGGACAGAGCTAGCTTTCTTAATCAGTTTGTTCAGTCTCTTCCTATCGGCTGCAGTAATGCCACTGCCCCAGCAGACCACTCCAAAAGTGATGGCTGATGCCACCACCGTGTCATAGAATGACTTCAGCAGCGCCCCTTGTACACCAAAAGACCTGAGTCTCCTCAGCAGGAACAGCCTGCGCTGTCCCTTCTTGTAGAGTGCGTCAGTATTGTGTGACCAGTCTAGTTTATTGTTCAGATGAATACCCAGGTACTTGTAGGATGTCACCATCTCGATGTCTGTTCCCTGTATATTTACTGGTGCTGTGAGGGGCTGCCCATGCCTGCGGCAGTCCACCACCAGCTCCTTAGTTTTCCTCGCGTTGATCTGGAGGCAGTTCGATGGCACCAGTCCACAAAGTCCTGGATAAGCCCTCTGTACTCAGCTTCATCTCCGCTGGAGATGAGACCAACGATCGCAGAGTCATCAGAGAACTTCTGTAGATGGCAATGTGTTGTGTTGTGTGAGAAGTCCGCAGTATAAGAGTGAACAAGAAGGGAGCCAGCACCGTTCCCTGGGGGGCCCCCGTGCTACTGATGATCGTGTCGGAAACACAGTCCCGGGTTCTCACAAACTGAGGCCGGTTCGTGAGGTAGTCCAGGATCCATGATGACAGGTGCTGGTCCACCCCTGCGCGCAGCAGCTTGTCCTTCAGGATCATCGGTTGGATGGTGTTGAAAGCACTGGAGAAGTCAAAGAACATGATCCTCACCATATTCCCGGGCTTCTCCAGGTGGGACAGAGAACGGTGAAGGAGGGAAGATCACCGCATCCTCCACCCCAATGCCATGCTGGTAGGCGAACTGGAGTGGATCCATCACTGGTTCCACCAGGGGGCGGAGATGAGCAAGGAGCAGTCTCTCCAGGGTCTTCATCAAGTGGGACGTCAAGGCCACCGGTCTGAAGCTGTTCAGGTCTTTGGGGTGGGAAGTTTTTGGTACAGGTACCACACAAGATGTTTTCCACAGCTGTGGTACCCTCCCCAGTTTCAGGCTCATGTTGAAGATATACGTCACAATCCCACACAGCTGGTCTGCACAGGACTTGAGGAGCTTTGCGCTGATGCCGTCCGGTCCCGACGCCTTCCTCGCCTTGATCTTCCTCAGCTCCGTCCTCACCTGGGTCTTGGTCAGGGTCAGGATGGGGGGCTGTGTGTTGGGAGTGGGGGGGGTGTCGGTGGAGTGGGGAGTGGGTAGCAGGACTTGATTTCTTAGAGGCAGCAGTGGTTGTTGTGCAGACAGGGGGGAGGGCGGTTGGTCAAATCTATTGAAAAACAGATTCAGGTTGTTCGCCCACGATGTTATGTTATGCCACGTGCCGACCTGCCTCAAATCCTCCACCATCATCCCTGTCCCCAAGAAGCCACGGATCACTGGACTTAATGACTACAGACCTGTAGCGCTCACCTCTGTAGTCATGAAGTCCTCTGAGCGCCTGGTCCTGCCCCACCTCAAGTCCATCACCACCCCTCTCCTGGACCCGCTGCAGTTTGCCTACCGAGCCAACAGGTCTGTAGACGACGCAGTCAACCTGGCCCTCCACTCCATCCTGCAGCACCTGGACTCCCCGGGAACCTACGCCAGGATCCTGTTTGTGGACTTCAGCTCCGCATTCAACACCATCCGCCCCGCTCTGCTCCGGGACAAGCTGTCCCTGCTCAACGTGCCTGACTCCCTCTGCAGGTGGATCACCGACTTCCTGACGGACCGGAGGCAGCATGTGCGGCTGGGAAAGACTGTCTCAGACTCTACTAGCATCAGCACCGGATCACCCCAGGGCTGTGTACTTTCCCCCCTACTCTTCTCCCTTTACACCAACTCCTGCACCTCTAGCCACCAGTCTGTCAAGTTGATCAAGTTTGCGGACGACACCACCCTCATCGGGCTCATCTCCAACGGCGACGAGTCCGCCTACAGGAGAGAGGTGGCCCAGCTGGCGTCCTGGTGCAACAATAACAACCTGCAGCTGAACGCTCTGAAGACAGTGGAGATGATTGTAGACTTCAGGAAAGTCACTACCCCCTCTGCCCCCCCTCACCCTCTCAGGCTCTCCCATCACCACTGCTGATTCCTTCCGCTTCCTAGGCACAACCATCACCAGGGACCTCAAATGGGAGCCGACCATCAGCTCACTCATCAAAAAAGCCCAGCAGAGGATGTTCTTCCTGCGGCAGCTGAGGAAGCTCAAGCTACCCACCAAGATGTTAGTGCAGTTCTACACAGCCATCATCGAGTCCATCCTCACCACCTCCATAACCGTGTGGTACGCAGGAGCCACTGCCAGGGACAGACTAAGGCTGCAGCGCGTCGTGCGCACTGCTGAGAAGGTGATCGGCTGCAAGCTCCCATCTCTCCAGGATCTGTACATCTCCAGGACCCGGAGGCGTGCTGGCCGGATCATAGCCGATCCCGCACACCCTGGTCACGTACTGTTTGCCCCCCTCCCCTCTGGTAGAAGACTTCGGTCCATCCAGACTAAAACCTCCCGTCACATGAACAGCTTCTTCCCCTCTGCCATCAGACTGCTGAACACTAAGTGACTTATTGACTCTCGTGCACTATGTACAGCAGCTCAACCAGACTCATGTCAATCATCACTGTTTTCTTCCTGCATTACCGACTGCACTATATAGTTCTCCACAGTATCTGCTGCTCACTAATATATTTTAACTGCTGACCAGTATCACTTACTCTTATTCTACACTTTATTGCATGTATAGTTTATTTCTTTTATCTTATCATGTTTAATGTTGCAGCATTGCACCGAGACAAATTCCTAGTTTGTGTACTACATGAACAATGGCAATAAACCTGATTCTGATTCTGATTCAGTGCATTTAACACCATTTTAACAACATCCAAATGTCTGCAGAAATTCTTAAGATTTTTCCATCCATCCATCATCTTCCGCTTAATCCTTTTCGGGTCGCGGGGGGGCTGGAGCCTATCCCAGCATCTGTGGGCGAGAGGCAGGGTACACCCTGGACAGATCGCCAGTCCATCGCAGGGCCAACACAGAGAGACAGACAACCATTCACTCTCACACTCATACCTAAGGACAATTTAGAATCCCCAGTTTGATGCCAGTTAACCTAACTTGCATGTTTTTTGGCATGTGGGAGGAAACCGGAGAAATCCCGGAGTAAACCAACGCAGACACGGGGAGAACATGCAAACTCCACACAGATCACTGTTGGTCGGGGCCAAGGGTGAGTTGCCGTGCTGCCGCAGTGCTAACCACTCCACCACCTAATGCAGAAAGACAAGAACCATCCACAAAATGGATGCAATATCACCAAGTCTCCTGAAGAGCTCAGCATTCCTTCACTCCTACACCCCCCTGTGAGCGGTGCTGTAGATTTGTTACCTATAGTACAAGCCCATTATCTCCATCAGAGCAGCAGAGATGTCCTCCTCTGCAACTCACTAAGGTGTGCCTTATGTTCAAAACTACCCAGCAACCATTTGAGAAATCACGAAGCAAACTGTCCAGAGGAATACTGCAGTCCTTCACTCCGCTGCACATTTGACGGGAAGCGTTTTCACTGACGGCTCAGTTCTTGTGCAATTTAAGGTCAACTTCAGACCACTGCTTGTCCTGTGTTATAAAATCTAATTTTCTTTCCACACTTAGACAAGGTAAAACAGCTTTTCATCCAAAGAAAAACTATGGGAAAGAGATCTACAGAGGACAGATATATAGAGTATTTTTTAGGGTCTGTTAAATCAATTTCAATGCTAAACTGCCAGAAGCAAAACAAAGACGAGAGAGAGATGATAGTTCATCTCACTTCAGCTGTACTTTTCAGGCTTTGTGCTTAAATCTATATACAAGAGCTTAAAAAAGACACTGTTATGCACCAGTGTATCAAGTGCATTACAAGCCAGACATAGACATGCAGTGCGTGTAAGATATATTTGTGTCACTCCTACTTGAAATCACAGCTCTTAGTAAAAGTTGGCTTGGGTTTACACGGCACATCTGAACCGCCAGTGCAAACTTCCTCTGTAGCACAACATTTCTCTTTAACCACGAGAAACAGCTTTAAACATTTATGTGGACTGAGCTCTAATTTTTTATATCCCTCACCTCAAGGGAATCTGCCCCAAGTGATGAAAATTTATTGTGCACATTAGGGGAAATTTTACAGAATCCTAAATGTGATTCTGGCTATTTAGAAATAAAAGAAAGCCAAGCAAGAAGGGTAGAAAATATCACAATTTTTGCTACTTGATGTGAGTATACAATAGGGCACGAACCGATATTCTGCCAGACATTTTACATTATACAGTTGAAGAACTGACGTGGAATTTAGAGCCGCTTATTTAAGGCAAGGTCAAATCTATTACAGCAAGGAGAAGCAGATCGAATGCGGAGCAGTCAATTTTTGGACTTTTAATGTTAAGAAATCGATACAATTTGACAAAAGCTGAGGTACAGTTTTTCAACTAACAAAGTAAAAAGGGAAAAGTCATTGGGAGTTCACATTGTAATCTATTAAGAAACAGTTCACTGAAAATTGTGACAAAAGCAATAGATATTGATTGAAAATTGACTGCATCCCAACAATGTATAAATGAGTCATTACGTCCACCAAAGAGGTCATGTGGCCTTTAGTGTCTTTCAGTTTGCTTGTCTTTTATGTTTTTGATTTTTTGCAGGATTACACAAAAACTATCGGATGATTTGCGTAAAAAAAATCCACCAAAGATACAGCTTGGCCCAGCGTAAAACTGATCTGGTTCACTGTCTACATCCAGGAATTGTTTTAAAGAACACAATGTTCTCCCAGACATGTTTTGCTGGCCACAGGCAGCCAGCAGGACTAATGCAGCGGCACCAGTCCACAGGTGCTTGCTTATGTCCACGCACACCCACTGTGCCACCGCAACAAATGCAGATTTATTCTGTGAGAAACAGTGTAATGTGAGAGAGAGCCTCCCTCGCTGGGCATGCTCACAAAGAAGTGAGCTGCCAAAATCAAGATAACACATTTTAACACCCGATGACATTTTTATGTAATAAGGTGAAAAATCCTTTTATTAATTTAATAAATTCAACGTTTGTTCAATGAGGTTTGGTTCGTTTGCATATCAGCCAGATTATATTCATTTATTCATGTTTAAACCAGTTAATTTAAGTAAAACTTTGCCTTTGATTACAAATTTGATTGTCTTCAAGAGTTTTTTTTGAAGGATTAGCAAGGGGGAAATGTGCTGCTTTGGTCGTGGCACGGTGCTACACTGGAGCTACGGGTGCTACAGGCTCATCACACAGCAGCATAGCCCCTACTAAATCTCCCAAAGTTGAAGTCAGAATGGATCATTACCTAATAGTTTCTAACTTTTTAGCCCCCCCAGCACCGAGAAGAAACAGCTCCTGGCGCTGTGCCTGGAATTAGTGGAAGTTTGGGATCTCATAGTTCCAGTTTTTAAAAAAAAAAAACTCCACTGTGTTTTCACTCACCCACTCTTTGCAAAGTTGGTCCAGTAAGTCATGACCACAGCGCTCAGCATGATGTCATTCCTGGAAAAGTTACAGGGGAACAGATCGGTCGGACCCACCATTGGGATGCCAAACACATAAGGCACCTCGTCTCCGTGTGCCGAGTCCGACCAAACTGGCTTCATAAGGCTCTGGCAGTGGTGATAGAAGGCGTAGAAGTACGTCGGGGAGCCGTATCGGGCGTGTAGGTCGGCTGTCACCACTGAGGGCTCTACCCATTGGTGGTCAGTAAAGAGGGCCACAAGGGTCTTCCTCCTGGTCTCTGGGTTGTCCTTATCAGCCCAGTCTGTGTACATGAATTTAATAGTCTCCCTCAGCGTGTCCTTCCCCTCTGGATAGCCATATAAACTATCCACAAAGTCTGACACTGCAAAATCAAAGTCACTGCCAGACACGCCGTCCTCCAGGTCCATCACATTCTCCACGAACCGTAGTCCCTCTCCCTGATTAACTCCCAGCATTATATCATAGTTCAGGAACTCGCCCTGCTCCATCAGGATCTCAGGGTCATCCGGGATGACATCACCGTCAATGACAGGCCCAAAAGCCACGCGGTACCGGGCGGCCTGGATGTCTTGCTCTACAAGCTCCTTAGCATTCTTCTTCTGCAGACAGGAAACCATGTCCACTGTGTCCAAGACGTTGCAGCCAACCTTCTCAGCAAGCATGCGAGTGTACTTGACCGGTTGATAGTTTACAGCCCAGCTGGACAGTGCTGAACCACTTTGGATGATGGCTCTGTGGAACAGGCCTATGGACAGGGAGAAAGAAAGAAATCAGAACAAAAAGAAACAAGAGAAAGGCTCAAGCACATCGTTTTACCCCCAGAATCATTATTATTAATAGCAGACTGAAATGCCCTAAGCAAATACATGATACACTAATTGCTATTCAGAATTAAATCCAAGGCTTGTTGCCACACTAAACAGTCTGGCAACAAGGTAAAGAAGAGAAAACAAGGCAACACACTGTGTACTGTGATTACTAATCAGGAAGATAAATCAGAACAAAGACTGATATACCACACAGTTGAAACTGGTGATAGGATTCTGGCTCCTTCTGTTGTTAACATAATGAGAAAAATGACAAAGAAAAAAAATCTTGCATTTTTACCACACCATGTTTTTGTCTCATGCGGCGCCTTCTCTATATGCAGATGACAGTGGGTGCACATCAAACATATGATCAATTTTCAGCATTGCTTAAGCTAAGGGGCTGTCTAGTTTTGCCTACACCAGTTATTCACCAGCACACAAATTATGCAATTGTTAATGCTGGTTGTCTAACAAGCACACAGACTGCCACTGCTGCCAACTGTGCCGTGGAGGGTGTGTGCAGAGAGCCGAATACGCAGTTACCCTGATCCTTCACTGCTAATACAGTAAACGCGCCGCTCACCGCTCCGGTGAGTTGTTTTTTTCTTATGCAGTACGTCACCTCTGTCTCTTGGCATTTTTTTTTTATATCTACCGCCTAAAAATTACAAGTGATATGCATGAACTGGAAAAAAGCAAAGGAAAAAAAACTTTGCTAGGGTTAAGGAATAACCGACACTGGAGAAAGAGTGCGGGGACAGTGTCACTTTCCCTCTTCTCTGCTGTCATTTATTTCAATTTTTTAGGGCAGCGGCAAGCTCGTCGACTTCAAAGACAGCCGGAGGTCTTTGTGCATTTGCTGCAGCCGAGCCAGGACACCCATGCACAAAGGACGGTTGCCACAGCTTCCCTGGCACAGATGGAAACACACACACACTTTCTGCCCTTCTTCGTGATTTTATCTAAAATCGATGATGACAACCAGGGCAATAGCACAGCAAAAAGAAAAGACATCCACTTCCCAGTGGGCTCCCCACATTAAAGCATACATATCTGATTTAGAACATTGGAGCAGTGTTAATCACACAACATGTTTTAATGACTTTCACTGGGCAACACTGAAAATTTGGAATGGCAATGCGGTATGTGTTCCACATACAAATATTTTAATAGAATTCACTTTAGGTCAAAAAGGTTCATTTTGTCTTCTTTTAATTATTTATCTTTTGTTCATATAAAAGACACTCCTTTCTATTTTATTTTTTGTCTTTTATATGAACAAAAGATAAATAAAGAATTCACATTAATGCTTCATTTTATTCATATTTTGAACATATTTATAACTTAACATATACATTTTCATTTCTATTCATTCTGTTTTCTAATGGGGGAAAAGGGCCAATTTTGTCAATTTTAACTTCAGTTCAAACAATTTAGTTGCCATCAGCTGTTTTCATCTGCTAACAAAATTAGTGCTGGACTATAATGCTATTACTTTAGGCAGATAGAATTACTGAACATTACTTTCTAAAATTACATACTGAGATAACTATTAAAGTTTTTGTCCCTTTTGTTGGGTTGCTTGAGAGAAGGAGTTTAACTCGTCTTAGAGAACAATTTTCTTTTGTAGTTGATCTGGAATCAACCAGAAATATCATTTACCAACAAGTAGCCCTTCATAGGTTTGGAGTTGTGGGTCCGGGAGAAGACAAACCATGTTCGGATACCAGGTTGGAATTACTCTTAGTTTGTTCTCTCAGGAGGGCTTAACTAAACCCTCACCCTGAGTGAATGCTTCTTTTTTTTAGACTATTTATTTATTTATTACTTTGCTGAGATCATTCTCACTTCTGTGCAATATAATCTTGTTGTATTGTTTTTACAATGACAATTAAAGCTATCTATCTATCTATCTATCTATCTATCTATCTATCTATCTATCTATCTATCTATCTATCTATCTGCACAATAACAATGCGGTAATCCTACTTACCAAAAAGTAGATTTAACAGATTACTATTATCAAGCACTAAAAAACACATTCCTAGAGGGCACAGAAAGAAGTACATTCCTTGCTGGTCTCCCAGAAGCCAGGAGCTATTGGAGGAATATGAGTGCACTCGAGACCAAAAAATGGCTGACAAGCTTTTAAGATAAGATAAGATAAGATAAGCCTTTATTAGTCCCACAATGGGGAAATTCCAGGATTGCAACAGCACAGGGATAGCAACACTCAGAGCAATAATTAAGAAGATAAGAAAAATAAGAGCAGTGAATATACATATGTAAACATAAATATATAAATATATATACACAGTGTGGAGCATTGTAGCTAGATGGAATAAACAGCATAACCGTCTATTTAGTTACCCTACATGGTATGAATATGTACCCATACATATTGTCAATTGTCACCCTCCTTAGCGACTGATATTGTCCTAGTTGTATACTGGAGGGGACCATTTGTGTAAGTCTATTGCGTCTTTTGCATTCAATACTATTAGGTCGTCACGTTTTTTTGCTATCTCTGCGAGCAGCCCTGCTTAGATTATACAGTCTGACAGCCGTAGGTAGGAAGGACCTGCGAAACCTCTCGGTTGTGCACATAGGATGATGTAGTCTACTGCTAAATGAGCTCCTCAGTGCGTTCAGTATGTCCTGCATAGGGTGGGACTCGGACTCCAGCAGAGATGACAGTTTAGCCACCATCCTTCTCTCGCCTATCTCCTCCACTGGGTCAAGGCGTTGCCCCAGGACAGAGCTAGCTTTCTTGATTAGTTTGTTCAGTCTCTTCCTATCGGCTGCTGTAATGCCACTGCCCCAGCAGACCACTCCAAAAGTGATGGCTGATGCCACCACCGTGTCGTAGAATGTCTTCAGCAGCGCCCCTTGTACACCAAAAGACCTGAGCCTCCTCAGTAGGAACAGCCTACGCTGTCTCTTCTTGTAGAGTGCATCGGTATTGTGTGACCAGTCTAGTTTATCGTTCAGATGAACACCCAGGTACTTGTAGGATGTCACCATCTCAATGTCTGTTCCCTGTATGTTTACTGGTGCTGTGAGGGGTTGTCCTTGCCTGCAGCAGTCCACCACCAGCTCCTTAGTTTTTCTCGCGTTGATCTGGAGGCAGTTCCGATGGCACCAGTCCACGAAGTTCTGGATAAGTCCTCTGTACTCAGCTTCATCTCCGTTGGAAATGAGGCTGATGATCGCAGAGTCATCAGAGAACTTCTGTAGATGGCAGTGTGTTGTGTTGTGTGAGAAGTCTGCAGTATAAAGGGTGAACAGGAAGGGAGCCAAAACCATTCCCTGGGGGGCCCCTGTGCTACCAATGATCATGTTGGACACACAGTCCCGGGTTCTCACAAACTGTGGCCGGTTAGTGAGGTAGTCCAGGATCCATGATGACAGGTGCTGGTCCACCCCTGCGCACAGCAGCTTGTCCTTCAGGATCATCGGTTGGATGGTGTTGAAAGCACTGGAGAAGTCAAAGAACATGATCCTCACCGCGTACCCGGGCTTCTCCAGGTGGGACAGGGAACGGTGAAGGAGGAAGATCCCTGCATCCTCCACCCCAATGCCATGCTGGTAGGCGAACTGGAGTGGATCCATCACTGGTCCCACCAGGGGGCGGAGGTGAGCAAGGAGCAGTCTCTCCAGGGTCTTCATCATGTGAGATGTCAGGGCCACTGGCCTGTAGCTGTTCAAGTCTTTGGGGTGGGAAGTCTTTGGTACAGGTACCACACAAGATGTTTTCCACAACTGTGGTACCCTCCCCAGCTTCAGGCTAAGGTTGAAGATGCGCTCCACAATCCCACACAGCTGGTCTGTGCAGGACTTGAGGAGCTTCGCGCTGATGCCATCCGTTCCCGAGGCCTTCCTCGCCTTGATCTTCCTCAGCTCTGTCCTCACCTGGGTCTTAGTGAGGGTCAGGTTGGGGGGCTGTGTGCTGGGAGTGGGGGGGTGTTGGTGGAATGGGGTGTGGACAGCAGGTCTTGATGACTTTAGAGGCAGGAGTGGTTGTTGTGCAGTCGGTTTTAAGGTTCCTCCAGACCCCGCCCATGTCGCTCTGTTGCAGCTTGTCCTCCATCTTCTTCCTGAAGCTGTCCTTGCCTTCTCTGATCTTCCTCCTCAGCTCCCTCTGTACGGACTTCAGCATCTCCGTTCCCCGACCTGAAGATCCTCTTCTTCTCTCTCAGAAGTGTTTTTATCTCAGGGTTGATCCAGGGTTTGTTGTTCGAGCAACACCGTATGGTCTTGGTGGGAACGGTGTTGTCCACACAGAAGTTGATGTAGTCCGTGATGGTGTGAGTGAGGCCATCGATGTCCTCACCATGTGGATCGCAGAGCTGCTCCCAGGCAGTGGTTTCAAAACAGTCCTTTAGAGCGTCCATTGCCTCCTCAGACCATAACTTCACTGTGCGCATGACCGGAGGTTGTCTGTGTACTAGGGGTTTGTACACCGGCAGGAGATGAACCAAGTTGTGATCTGATCTCCCGAGTGGGGGGAGTGGTGATGAGGTGTACGCCTCCTTAGTGTTTGCATAGAATAAGTCCAGTGTTTTATTGTCTCTAGTGTGGCATGTGACATACTGGGTGAAGGTGGGCAGAATGAGGGACAGTGAAATATGGTTGAAATCACCTGAGATGAGGAGGAGAGCATCTGGGTGTTCTGTCAGCAGCCTGCCAGTTACTGAGTGAATGGCGTCACGCGCTGTCCCCGCGTTCGCCGTTGGATTTGCATAAATAACAATGCAGATCACGTGTGAGTATTCCCTCGGGAGATAGGTAGGCTGCATGCTAACAGCTAGCAACTCAATGTCTTTGTTGCAGTGTTGTTGTTTAACCGTGATATGTCCCAGTCTGCACCAGCTGTTATTGACATACATTATCACTCCTCCGCCCCTTGCCTTCCCACTGTCTGGTGTCCGGTCTGCCCATATTGCTTGGAAACCCTCCAGTTCGATGTTAGCATCTGTTGCTAGTTCTGTTAGCCACGTCTCAGTAAGCAACATCAAGCTAATCTCTCTGAAGATGCTCTTGTAGCGGGAGATAGCCGCTAGCTCATCAGTCTTATTGAGTAGCAATCGTACATTCCCCATAATAACGGATGGGAGGACGGGTCTGTACCTTATATTCCTCGCCCGCCGTCTTACTCCAGCTCGACATCCACGCCATTTCCGTCTTATTTCTCCCGGTATGTCAAGTTTTTGCGTTAGCATCGTGGGCCGGTTAAGTGCTAACAGCTGGTCTCTATTGTACTGCCTCCTGCAAGAAACAGTGGCTCTGTCCGCTGGCTTAGGAGACATTTGGGCGATCTATGTGTCTGTGATGGATAAAGGTGATGCCAGATCAGAAAGATTAGCAAGAGAGCCAGATAGTAAATAGAAATAGGAAGAAATTGATCCACTGTTGCAAAAAGGCAGCCTACTCGTGTGGCGCCGGAAGCTGATAATTTCTCCAACTCACTCTCCAACTTTCTCCAACTCTCCAACTTTTTGACCTCACTACAACAGCAGAAGAGAGACCGATGGGTGGACACAGTGGAGAATATGGACTTAAGTAAGTCAAGCCTCCACGCATGGCAGATGCTTAAAGAAATAGTTCTGGTCGGAACAACACCAAAGCTAACAGCTACAATAGATGTAGGTTTAGGGCGCTCGCGCACGCAGCGACCAGCAGCCGGTGGCTTGTCACCAGACTGCAAACCAAGTCTACCTACGGGTACAAATAAGTAACAAAAAAAAAAAAAAAAAAAAAAAAAAAAACGTGGTGGCAAAACACATAATAAGAAGAAGTAAACATAAACCAAGGAACAAATCTGAGACATCCATCAGAAAACAATTCCAATAACTGTATAACAATAGCCCCGAAGATGTGGAGGAACTCACAGGACCTACCTGTTGAAACTGAGGAACTCAGTGAAATATTGAGAAGCCTCAAGTTGGGAAGGGCAGCAGGTGCTGATGGGATCTACCATGAGCTGGTCGTACATCTGGGAGAAACCAGTGCCATTACACTGGCTAGCTAGTGTAATGACACAAATCATCAATATAGGTAAATACCCCGAAATCTGGAAATATTCCAAATTTGTAGCAGTCTTAAAGCCAAGGAAAGACTTAAAGGATCCCGAGAGCTACAGACCAACCTCACTTCTGTGCTGTTGCTACAAGGTGCTAGAGTGGGTGCTATTAATAGATTGTTGCCACTTGTGGAACCCCATATCCCACTGGAACAAGCTGGCTTCAGGCCAAAATGAGATACCTCTGAGCAAGTTCTGGCCTTGACTTCATTTATTGAATCAGGATAAAAGCAAAATTTGTTGATTCCTCAGCTGCCTACGACATGGTGTGGTGAGATGGGCTGATGACGAAGATAGCCTCATTGGTCCGGTGCAGGAAAATACTGAAACTGTTGAACCTCATGACAAACATTATATTTCTCAGTGAGAATGAGTGGAAATGAGAGTAAAGTCTGGAAAATCAAGAATGGGAGTTCCCCAGGGGTCAGTCCTGACCCCGGCTCTGTTCAACTTGTATATTTGGAATATTCCAGAGACAGCATCTAAAATGTCTGGTTGCACCAACGACTTTGTGTTGGCAATACAAGCAACAAAAAAGATACACTGAAAAGAAGATTGACCGAGGATGTGCAAACTGTCTCGGAATACTTTGACAAGTGGTACATGAAGATGAACCTTACTAAAACTATCTACATACTGTATCTAGTCTAACCTACAGAACCCATCTTGACAGCATCCATAAAAACTGCAAAATCATCATAATTAGAAAACTAGCCGGCACAAGTTGGGAGCCCTCCCAACAAGATGTCATCCTTTTTGCTCTGTTACAGTGTGGCTGAATATTGCACACCAGTGTGAGTAAGAAGTGCTCACACAGAAAAGATTGACACTGGGCTTGCCAAGGTTATGCACACTATAACAGAAGTGCCAAGATCAACTCCAACGCAGTGGCTTCCTATGATGAGCGGGGTAGCTCCATCAAAATCCAACTCCAGTTAAAACCATATTACAGAATGCCCCAACAACCAGCAGAATGAAGTCTTGCAAACCTTTATACAAAAATTCAACATGGTAGAGATGTGGTGAGTGGAGTGGAGTGCAGACATACCAAACTGAGGAGCTGTGGTGGATGACCAAACACAGAAGCGGCTACGATTTGATACACTGAACCATAGACAGTGGACCCTAGTAAACAGAATAAGATGCTGACAGTGCAGAACAGCTGCTAATCTTCAGTGGTGTGAAAAAGTGTTTGCCCGCTTCCTGATTTTTATTAAGGGAAAAAAATTCAAACCCACATGGCCCTGTGTGAAAAAGTGATTGCCCCTAAACCTAATAACTGGTTGGGCCACTCTTAGTAGCAATAACTGCAATCAAGCGTTTGCGATAACTAGCAATGAGCCTTTTACAGTGCTGTGGAGGAATTCTGGCCCACTCGTCTTTGCAAAATTGTTGTAATTCAGCCACATTGGAGGGTTTTTGAGCATGAACTGCCTTTTTAAGGTCATGCCACAGCATCTCGATTGGATTCAGGTTAGGACTTTGACTAGGCCACTCCAAAGTCTTAATTTTGTTTTTCTTAAGCCATTAAGAGGTGGACTTGCTGGTGTGTTTTGGATCATTGTCCTGCTGCAGAACCCAAGTGCGCTTCAGTTTGAGGTCACAGACAGATGGCCGGACATTCTCCTTCAGGATTTTTTGGTAGACAGCAGAATTCATGGTTCCATTTACTACAGCAAGTCTTCCAGGTCCTGAAGCAGCAAAACAGCCCCAGACCAGAAAGTTCAACTTTTGTCCTGTCAGTCCACAGAGTATATTCCCAAAAGTCTTGGGGATCATCAAGATGTTTTCTGGCAAAACTGAGACGAGCCTTTATGTTTTTTTACTCAGCAGTGGTTTTTGTCTTGGAACTCTGCCATGCAGGCCATTTTTGCCCAGTCTCTTTCTTATGGTGGAGTCATGAACACTGACCTTAAATAAGGCAAGTGAGGCCTGCAGATCTTTGGCTGTTGTTGTGGGGTCTTTTGTGACCTCTTGGATGAGTCGTCGCTGCGCTCTTGGAGTAATTTTGGTTGGCCGACCACTCCTGGGAAGGTTCACCACTGTTCCATGTTTTTGCCATTTGTGGATAATGGCTCTCACTGTGGTTCACTGGAGTCTCAAAGCTTTAGAAATGGCTTTATAGTCCTTTCCAGACTGATAGATCTCAATTACTTTGTTTCTCATTTGTTCCTGAATTTCTTTGGATCGCAGCATTGATGTCTAGCTTTTGAGGATCGTTTGGTCTACTTCACTTTGTCAGGCAGGTCCTATTTAAGTGATTTCTTGATTGAGAACAGGTGTGGCAGTAATCAGGCCTGGGTGTGGCTAGAGAAATTGAACTCAGCTTTCCAAAGATGTGATAAACCATAGTTAATTTATGTTTTAACGGGAGTGGGGGGGTGTCACTTTTTCACACAGGACCATGAGGGTTTACATTTTTTACCCTTAATAATAAACACCTTCATTTAAAAACTGCATTTTGTGTTTACTTGTGTTATCTTTGTCTAATATTCAAATTTGTTTGATGATCTGAAACATTTTGTCATGGTCTGAGCGCTGATCTCGTCCGTGCTCGGGTCATGCAGTATTTTCCTCCCATTCTGGATTATTCCTTATGGTCTCTCAGAGCTCTTGTTCTGACAGCGTCTCTGCAGGGCTTCCGGCTGTCAGAGCTGAGCTCAGCAGTGACAGCTGGAATTAATTGAGCTGATGACGCCCTCATCAGCTGATCAATCCTCCTGCCCTATTTAAGGGAGCAGCTTCGGTCTCTCGGGGCTGCGACCTCGTACGAGTAACGCTGGTCTTCCCAGTGTTAGGCTGGTGTCCCCATTTCCCGGCTCCAGTCATCCTCTCGATCCTAGCTACTCTCAGTAAGTTATCCCTTAGTCTGTGTATTTCGTCAGTGTGTCTTAGCCACAGTCTTCATTTGTGTTTCGCCCCTCGAGGCACATTATTTTGTACATTGTTTCAGTCCTTTAATAAAAACGCAAACTCACTGGTTGCCTATAGTGTCTCATTAGTGGTCCCCCAGGACCGCTCCATGACAGTAGGTCGCAGCCAAACGAGACGCCGGTGACCGTGAGTTTGCTTAATTGGGCTTGTAGTTTTCCCCTTTCCGCATACCAGTGTGCTGGGAGATGGCGTCGTCATGCAAGGGCTATGCCATGAGCCTGGGCTACGAGCTGATGATGGCCCTTATCGAGATTGACGGGATCATTTCCAGTGCTCGCCATCACACCATCCCCAGCGCCTCACACTGGTACCTGGACCTCGTTGAGGCGACTATTAACCGCCATCCTCGCTACACAGACCACCCTGAAATCATGGCGAGGATGGCGGCGATCTCTGCATTCCAGGAGAAGCTCCGTGGGCTGAAGGGAAACTCTGGCAGGAAGCCGAAGGGGAGACATCCTTGCTCCTCGTCTCGGGATCCCATTCCTGTCCCCCATCCAGTCCAGGAGTTCGCACCACCCAAGGGTCATCCCCAGCGGAGAAAGACGTCAGCCGGGATTCCCCCGGCGTATCCTCAGCGAGAACCTCGTCCAGATCCAGTTCCGGGTAGCCACACGAACTCTGTCTCCCAGCCAGCTGTAGCCTCTGCATCTCATCAGAGGGGCAAGACAGCTGCCGCCATCTCTGGGTTGTATGTGCCTCGTCCCCGGCCTGCCTCGGCTGTTCCTCCCTCCTCCTCGACGCTCTCTCCAGCGGCTGAGAACTCCACGAGTCCTGCTCCTGCTGTGCCTGTCATCGATCCGGTGCAAGTGGCTCCTCCTCGTCCTCCCGGGGGGCCCTCCATCACCATCCAATGGGGAAGGGAGAAAACGAAGCCCACCGCAGTAGCTTCCATCGGCCCTCAGCGGATCAAGCAAGTGGCTTTTCATTCTTTCCCTCCACTGGATGAATTGCCTGGTTCGATCCCTGGGGGTGAAGTTCGGGGTTCTCAGTGCCCCGAGTTTCCTCCACCTGCAGCAATTATTAATTGTGAAACTGCTACCTGTGTGTCTCCTTCCCCTGAGCATTCCCCGGTGCCAGGACTACACCGTCGGATGAGGAGGGAGCCTGCGGCCCTGGAGTGCCTGGTTCCAGCCCTGCAGCCACGTCATGGGCAGAGGAGGAGGGCGGACTGCCAATTGGAGCCTGCGCCAACGACAAAGTGTCCCTGGGTCTCCATGGAGGAGCAGTTCGGCCCAGCAGGTCAAGGATCCCCTGCCACCACGCCGTGCGGGTTTTCGGCGTGGACGTCAGCGTCAGGGAATCCCCAGACTGAGGACACCATCATGCCGGTTGCAGAGCCTGCCACAGTCGAGTGGGAACCAGAGGTGGACCTTCAGCGCGCTGAACCCGGATCGTCGAAGTCCTGGGCTGCGGTGGAGCCCGAGATCAGGCAAGTGCTCTATTTTGTCTTCCTTTCTTCTATTCTGGAGCATTTTTGCCTGTCTCTCGGGGAGACAAGCTGGGTGCAGCCGTTCGCTGCATCCGAGCTTGTCTCACTGGGCTCTGCCGCTGTCGGTGATTCTGATCCCAGTTCTCTGTTCTCCTCTGAGCCTTCTCCCAGGGTCACCAGTGACAAGCCTGCTCCGGTCATCGCCTTGGAGGTTCTGGGTTCGGGTCTGAAGGTCATCCCTGGTGCTGTGCCGGCCCAGTCGGGGTCCATCGTGGGTGCAACTTTGACCCAATTGGGGTCCGACGTGGGTGCAACGTGGACCCAATCGGGGTCCATCATGGACACTGTTCTGGCCCAGTCGGGGTCCATCGTGGGTGCAGCACGGTCCCGCTTGGGATCCAACGTGAGTGCAGCGCCAGTCTGTGTGGGGTTCGGAGAAGGAGCTGCAGATCCTCTGCCGATTGACGCCGCACTGGCCCCTCATCGTTTCCCCGATCCCTTTTTCCCTCCACCTGGTGCCGCTGTGATTTCCCTTATCCGACGCGACTCTCCCTTGCTATCCCTTTCAATAGGGAGGCCCCCTCTGAGTTCTCCCTTGCGGTCCTGGTGGCTGGATGACGCGGGTCGGCCGCCTGGGAAACTGCTTTCGCCTGTTTGCCATTCTGGGTCGACCACCCGACAAACTGGACTTTTTGTTTGGCGACCTGGTTCGGCCGCCAGAGGTTCTGGTTCTCCGGGCCTGGGACTGGGGTAGACCGCCGGAACTCATTCTTCTTCCCCTGTTAGCGATCTGGACGCTGGATGCAGGTAGACCGCCTGAACTTATTGTTTTTCTTTATTTCTTTGTGCTCTGCCTGCCGTCATCCCTGTAGGTTTTTTTTTTTCCCTCCCCTGTAGTTCTGGGATGCCCTTGTGTTTTCCTTTTTTTCTATGAACTATATTGTACTGTGTATATCGCCGCTCTGTAGCCTGTTTTTTCGTTCTCGTTTTGTCTAGTTTTATTAGGGTACGTTGTATTTTGGTATGTGCCTGTATTTCAGTTCTCCCTCCTATTGTTTGAGAGGTTCTTTTTGTTGCCTCTTATTTGGACTTATTGATTTCTGTATTTCGCCGCTGTTTAGCGTCTCTTTTTTTCCCTTCCTCTGTTTGAGAGACGCTCTGTTTTTTTTTTCTCCCGCTACCTGTGTATCATGGTCTTTAGGCATAGTATTTGTTATTTGCCTCCATTGTTCTGTTTCTGCATTTTCTCCTGTGCATTATAGAGTATATTTGTGGTTTTGTTTTTTTTCCCATGCTCTGTTGTTGTACCAGGTTCTGGTTTGTTTCTGTATTCCCCCTTGTCATTTTTGTCCTGGTTCCTTTCTTGTTTTTGTTTTTTTTTTCAGGTTCTCGCCCTCCTGGCCTCTTTTTTCCCCCTCCTCCCATCCTGGGTGGGGGGGAGGCTTGGATGTTACGTTTACGCCCAGAATGCGTCGTTCGGGGGGGAGTACTGTTATGGTCTGAGCGCTGATCTCGTCCGCGCTCGGGTCATGCAGTATTTTCCTCCCATTCTGGATTATTCCTTATGGTCTCTCAGAGCTCTTGTTCTGACAGCGTCTCTGCGGGGCTCCTGGCTGTCAGAGCTGAGCTCAGCAGTGACAGCTGGAATTAATTGAGCTGATGACGCCCTCATCAGCTGATCAATCCTCCTGCCCTATTCAAGGGAGCAACTTCGGTCTCTCAGGGCTGCGACCTCGTACAAGTAATGCTGGTCTTCCCAACGTTAGGCTGGTGTCCCCATTTCCTGGCTCCAGTCATCCTCTCGATCCTAGCTACTCTCAGTAAGTTATCCCTTATTCTATGTATTTCGTCAGTGTGTCTTACCCACAGTCTTTATTTGTGTTTCGCCCCTCGAGGCGCATTATTTTGTACATTGTTTCAATCCTTTAATAAATATGCAAACTCACTGGTTGCCTATAGCGATTCATTAGTGGTCCGCCAGGACCGCTCCATGACACATTTAAATGCGACAAACATACAAAAAAAAAGAGAAATCAGGAAGGGGGCAAACACTTTTTCACACCACTGTATATTGATGGAGGATCACAGACTTGCCCATTTGCTCAAAGTGTAGTGAAGCTCCTCAAGAAACAGACCATTTAGTATTGCATTGTTTAATCACAAAGATAGCAGGACAAGGTAACAAGGTGACATACAAATGTGGTGAGGATTTTCCTGCCTAGGACATGACATTAAAATTGGAGTTGTAGCCATACGATACTATCTGTGTTGGGAGTAACGCCACTACTTTTGCAGTAACGTGCTGTGTAATGAAATTACTGTTAAAAAATTCAGTAATGCGTTACAGTTGCTGAAATTTGATCAGATGCATTACTCGCATTACTCATTTTATTAATATGGATAGATATTTTAGCACAAACAGACGATCATACAACTTGCAGTAGCTAGACACCCTCCTCATCAGCTGCCAACTGGGGATGAATACACAGTTTCGGTGGCTATTGGTGGGACTGCCATCCCCAGCACCACCTGTGGCCTCAAGCAACTGGAGGTTGTCACGCCAAAGGCAAAGGCAAGAAATAAATAAGCAAATAAATATAAACTAACCCTACCGTAACTGACACAGTCGTCACACAGTCTCCTCTGCAGGTCCGTTTCCTGTCCTGCCCTAGTTCACATCACAACCAGGTGAAGAAATGCCGTGGCGGTGGCAGCTTCTCATATCAAGCCCTGATCACCTGTTTTCCGAGCGGTGAGTAGCCCCTAACAGCTCCTACCTCTGTGGTTAAACATGAGTATTTTTTGAGCAAGAAGCTCACATTTAATGTCTGCATTAAATGCATTTAAAGTTTTCTTACGCACAGAGAAAAAGTGACTGTGATTTGTTGCAGTAAAGAACAGCTTCTTCTAAGCAATGACCCTTCATTTATCTGTGCTTTCTATTTTATTTTATCTCATTTATTTACATGCTGTTGTGATATACAACTATTTCATGGAAGTAAATCCTCTAAATATGCGTTTTTAATGGGCTGGTCCAGGGGTGTCAAACATACGGCTCATGGGCCTAAAACGGCCCACCAGGGGGTCCAAAATTTTCTCTGAGAATTCACAGCTTAATTTCTAGTAAATTTCTGACTTTCTGCTGATTACAATAGTTTGTGTAAATCTGAGACATTTTTTGTCTGTAAGATGAGACTTTTTTCTCATCAGTTTTCTTTTTCTTCTTTTTTTTCCAATTCAATTCAATTCAGCTTTATTTATATAGCGCCATATCACAACAAAAGTCATCTCATAGCACTACCAAATGAAGGGAAAAATCCCACAATTGCAGAAAGACCCAGCAATCAGACGATCCCCTGTGAGCAAGCACTTAGCGACAGTGGAGAGGAAAAACTCCCATTTAACAGAAAGAAACCTCTAGCAGAACCAGGCTCAGGGAGGGGCAGTCATCTGCTGCGACTGGCTGGGGGTGAGGGGATAGAGAGGATGAAGAGAACAGACATAAAGAACAGGAACAATGAGAAGCCAAGTACATTATTGGAGGTCACCCGGCAGTCTGAATCTATTAACAGCAAAACAAAAGGGGGTTAAGAGACACAAGATCCCTCCGGATTTTACCCTATTCTTAAAAACAGAGATCAAGTCTGACTCCCAGACCCAGAGTGGTAACTGGTTCCACAGAAAAGGAGCTTGATAGCAGAAGGCTCTGCCTCCCATTGTACTTTTGGAGATTCTGGGTATTACAAGTAATCGAGCATTTTGGGAGTGTAGTGCTCTGTTAGGATGATAGGGTAATATAATATCTTTTATATATAAGGGGGCCTGATTATTAAGAGCTTTGTAAGGGAGAAGAAGGATTTTAAACTTAATTCTAAACTCTATGGGAAGTCACTGAAGGGAGGCCAGAACCGGAGAGATATGATCTCTCTTTCTAGAACCAGTTAAAACTCTTGCAGCAGCATTTTGGATCAACTGAAGACTTTTTAAAGATATTTTAGGACAACCTGACAATAACGCGTTACAATAATCTAATCTAGAGCTGACAAAGGCGTGGATCAGTTTCTCAGCATCATTCAGAGACAAGATGCTCCTAATCTTGGCAATATTGCACAGATGATAGAAAGCAGTCTTAGAAACAAATTTAATATGTGAATTAAAGAACAGATCTTGATCAAAAATAACTCCAAGGTTCCTCACAGAACTATTCAGAGTGAGAGTAGTGGCATCCAAATTAAGAGTTTGATTTGGAAAGGAATTTCTAAGGTTTTTGGACCAACAAGAATGACTTCAGTCTTATCTGGGTTTAAAAGCAGAAAACTACAAGTCATCTAGGGTTTGATTTCCTTAAGACAGGCATCTAACTTGGCTAATTGATTACAATCATCAGGCTTCATTGACAGGTATAATTGTGTGTCGTCTGCGTAACAATGAAAATGTATACAGTGCTTTCTAATGATATTGCCTAACGGAAGCATATATAAACTAAAAAGAGTAGGGCCTAACACAGACCCCTGTGGAACTCCGTGACTGAGCTTAGAGTTGGAAGAAAACTCATCATTGATGTGAACAAACTTAAGTCTATCGGACAAATAAGATCGAAACCACTGCAGTGAAGTACCATTTAGTCCAACACAGTGTTCTAATCTATCAAGTAGAATGTCATGATTGATAGTACCAAAGGCTGCACTAAGATCTAAAAGGACAAGTACAGAAACAAGTCCATTATCAGATGTGATAAGGAGGTCATTAGTGACCTTCACTAAGGCTGTTTCAGTGCTGTGATGAACTCTGAACCCAGATTGAAACTCTTCAAATAAACCATTTCCCTCCAAGTGGTCAAACAATTGCACAGCAACAACTCTTTATAAGATTTTTGAAATGAAAGGCTGATTAGAGATTGGTCGATAGTTAGCCAGAACTCCTGGATCAAGCGTTGGCTTTTTGAGTAAGGGTTTAATTTAATTACAGCAATTTTAAAAGCCTGTGGTACATAACCCAAAGTTAAAGAACAATTAATTACATATATGAAGAATATGGCTGCCAATAATTGGGAAGACTATTTTAAACTACAGAAGCACTCAGATAGCGCATACCTCCGCCAAGGCTCCTTCAGTCTCTCATGGATCACCTCCAAAATGTAATGGATTTGTGTGTAGGCTGAGAGCCACTTGTGGTGCAAATTGCATCAAAGTCTGTCCATTAGTTTTGGAGTATTGTTGCTGACACACTGTGAGAAGAGCCTTGGCTGAGGTATGCATTCCCAGATCATCACCAAAATGTAATGGGTTCCTCTGTAGCCCAAGAACCACCTCTGGTGAAAATTTCATCCAAATCCATCCAGTAGTTTTTGTGTAATCCTGCTGCACAAATACAAACAAAGCCCTTGGTGGAGGTATGCACTCTCAGATCATCACCAAAATCTAATCATCTGTTCCCCGTGCCATTACACACCTTTCCTGAAAATTTTTTATCAAAATCCGTTGATAACTTTTTGAGTTATGTTGGTAACAGACAAACAAACAAACAAACAAACAGACAGACAGACAAACAAACAGACAAACAAACCAAGGTAAAAACATTACCTCCTTGACGGAGGTAATAACCTGGTAGGAATAGGGTCTAAAAGACAAGATGAAGGCTTAGATAAGGAGATTATTTTATCTAACTCTAAAAGGTCAGTTGGAGTAAACTTATCTAAACAGATATCAATTGAAGGAGTTGGAGTAGTTAATGTACTTAAGTTTACGGTGGGAAGAATCTGACTGATTTTATCTCTAATAGATAAAATTTTATGATTAAAAAAGTTCAAAAAGTCCTGACTAGAAAGCTCAAGGGGGATGTGAGGATTGACCGAGTCCTGACTCTTTGTCAGCCTTCCTATAGTGTTGAAAAGAAACCTGGGGTTATTCTTATTCTCTTCTATTAATGCAGAGTAATAAGTTGTTCTAGCTTTTCTAAGAGATTTTTTTATAAATTAACAGATGATTTCTCCACGCTAAATAGAATTCATCTAAATTAGTAGAACGCCATTTTCTTTCTAGTTGACGAGTCTTCTGTTTTAAGCTATGAGTTTCTGTGTTAAACCAAGGGGTTAGAAATCTCTGGTTCGAATTTTTCTTTTTTAAAGGGGCCACCAAATCTAGAGTCCGATGCAGAGAGGCTGTAACACTATCTACCATGCTATCAACTATGGAAGGAGCAGCCCCTCCATTTTTATTTTCATTGTGTTGACCCAAGGCATAGAAGAGACGATCTGCAAAAATTTGGTAACGTCATCTGAAAGTCATCTGTTGTAGTAATATTTTTCTTTAGGAGTCAAACAATCAGAAATAGTGAAATCAAAGGTTAACAGACAATGGTCTGACAGTACAGGATTATGAGGAGACACTACTAGATTTCCTATTTCTATACCATAAGTCAGAACAAGGTCCAATGTGTGGTGGAGATAATGGGTAGAATTTTCTACTTTCTGGGAAAACCCCATTGAGTCTAAAATTGAATTGAATGCCTTATTAAGACAGTCACTATCTACATCAACATGTATATTAAAATCCCCTACAATAATCTGATTTCAGCACTAAATCAGCTAAAAATTCAGCAAATTCGGATAAAAACTCTGAGTAGGCCGAGGGAGGGCGGTAAACTATGGCGAAGAAAATTGGATTCAAGCCAAGATAGCCAACATGCCCCACACTGAGGACCAGGCCCTCAAAGGAATTAAAACATGATTTTTGCTTTACATTAACTAGTAAATTAGAATGGAAAATTGCCACTACTCCACCTCCATGACCAAAACTTCTGGGATTATGATAGTTTAGATAACCAGAGGGAGATGATTCATTCAAACCAACATAATCATCTTGCCCTAGCCAAGTCTCTGTGAGGGATATTAAATTGATCTGATGATCAATTAATAGATCGTGAACTAGTAGAGACCTGGGAATTAAAGACCTAATATTTAATAAACCACATTTAATTTTTAAATTATGAGGAGGAACAGAGGCTAAATTAATAAATTTAGAGACTTGAGGTTTGATTTGCGTTTTACCAACATTTTGTTTAAACACTTTGGGATGTTTATGCATTATATTTTTATTAACTTTGGGGGGAGTAGACAAAGGTTCTCTAAGGGAGAAGACAGGGGCAAAGTTGAGGGGTGGCAGATGAGGAGGCGCTGCAGAAAGACGTGTATTTATCAAGTTGTGTCGTATTTGTCTTGGGTTATAATATTTTGGGTAACGGGAGACAGACACAATCTCTGTAGGGTTATAAATCGAAGACTGAATCAAACAGTGAGGATTATTTGGATTAATGGGATTAATATGAGAAGTGGAAACAAAAAAGGGCTGGTTGGCAGACCCAGGAACTTCGGAGTGAGTAAACGCACCAAATCCCAGTCACTGCATTAAAAAGCGCTGAATGGAATAGAACAGATTGTCCCTTAAAACACGTGCACCAAGTCTATTCGGATGGATGCCATCAGGCCTCATAAGTGATGGGCGGTTCCAAAACAGGTTAAAATTGTCAATAAAACCAATGTTAAAAGTAGGACATGTAAAACACAACCAAGTATTAAGACTGAGAGTTCTGCTAAAATAATTGCAACCTTGTCTGAAAGGTGCCAAAGGCCCAGAGATAAACGCACATCTGCCACAGTTCATAAGAATGGACAGAAGGCTCCTGAAGTCACTCTTTAAGATCTCTGAGGCTTCAGCTGGGATGTTGTTGCATCCAACATGTACAATGACAGTTTTAACGTGGGGGAATTCATTTAATAGGTCAGGGGTAAGAGCCTCAATGTCAGACACTCTAGCCCCAGGAAAAAAATTAATCACACAGTACTTGCTTTTGACGTTCCTCATAATCGAGTCACCAATTATCAGCATTGTCTGGGGGGGCTTTGTCGGTGGTTTCTGAGGTGGTGAACAATCTTGTCGAAGGTGTTGTTGTGATGGCGGGGCGATGCGCTCTCCTCTTTTTGGAGCTGGTGTGTAATTTGGCACACCTAAAGTAGTCTTAATCCGGGGTTTGCGGGTTTGAGCCGCCGCTGAAGGAGGAGAGGGAGGAGGAGGGGCGGCCACGGGTGGACAGCTAGAGTCCAGGTGGGGAAAATCCTCCAGAGAAAGGATGTCAAATCTATTTTCCAGTAGCAGGAGAAGAGAAGAGGCACGGCCCTGTCTGGTCGATCGACGATGATTGCCTGCTGGTCTAACCAAGGTCCAGGGCGCACACTGAGGATGAGAAGAACCAACCGGGACTTTGGGTTTAGCCCTGAGTCGAAGCCAGTGTCTATTGCTGTGGTCCTGGACGTCAGAAGAAACCGGAGCAGGGGTGGAAGTAGGCGGAGATGCGCTGAACTCACCAGGTAAGTAGCCGTCTCTGCCAGCTGCGAGTCGGTTGCCAGGGCCGTTGTTCACCCAAGAATTATGGTGTCAAGGTGGTCTTCGGCCTCCCGAATCTTATAGAGGTTGGAGAGTCTAACTTCCAACTCAGAAACCTTCCTAAGGAGGGACACGCAGCTGACACACATCGGGGATGGAGCCATGACGTTCCAGGCGATAGGTGGATAGCCAGCCAGCCAAAAGCAGCTAAAAACAGGTTAGCTAAAAACAGCTAAAAACGCTTAAAAACAGGTTAGCAGGTTAGCCTAGCCCGGTAAAAACAGCTCAGCTGGGGGTCCAACCCACCCGCATGTCCGATCGGGCTTTTCTGCTAGCCCACAACTAAGCTAACGCCAAGCAAAAACTAATATCAACAAAAAGATATAAAAAATTAAAAACTAAATCAATAAAAACAAACAAAAGCGGACAAGATGACGCGACAAGACATTTTTTCTGATGAGAACAAGGGGCCCTTGATCTTGCTGTGTGTGCAAGATGATTTAAGTATGCATTTAAAAGTAACGTGAAAGTTACTTTTCCAAGTAACTAGTTACTTTAATCATGCAGTAACTCAAAAGTAACGCAGTTACTTTTGAAAAGAAGTAACTAGTAACTATAACTAGTTACTATTTTTAGTAACTTGCCCAACAATGGATACTATTACCACCAACAAGTAAGCCTGTAACAATAACATATTTTGATGAATGACAAATTATCTCCAAAATTACAGTGATAAACAATATTATTGTTGATGTCATAAACAGGGGTGGGCGATCTGGCCAAAAAAATTATATCATGATTTTTCTGTGAATTTTCAAGATAAGGATATTCTTGACGATATTGCTATTTTTTTCCCCCATTTATAAAGGATAGCTTTCCAGGCCAGCATTTGCCTTCAACATATTCAGTAAAAACAAATTCAGTAAAAACAAAACAAAAAAATATTTCTTCTGTTTATAAACAGTAGCTCAGATTGCATTTCTATATCAAATATTACAAGAAAGTAATATAAACCACCACATCATAAGTTGCCCTTTAGATGTGGGGGTTTATATTATGTTTGTGTGGCCGGAGCGGTGGTCTAGAGGTACAGCATCCACACCACAACCGGGAGGTTGGGGTTCAAGTCCTGGCCGGGTCATGCCAAAGACCATAGAAAAGTAGAACTTCCTACTGTCCAGCTTGGTGCTCAGCAAAAATGGAATGGAGGAGGGAAATGTGGGCGGCAGGGGCTCAGGAGGTAGAGTGGGTTGTCTAATAACCGGAGGTTTGGCGGTTCGAGTCCCGCTTTTCCCAGACATCCTGCCGTTGTGTCCCTGGGCATGACACTGGGCATGAATGTGCATAAATGTTCAGCAGTGGTTGGTGAGGCCGTTGGCATGGATTGGCAGCCACGATTTCATCAGTCTGCCCCAGGGCAGCTGTGGCTACAGAGGTAGCTTACCACTACTAATGTCTGTGGAGTGAAGGAATAATGTATCCATTGTAAAGTATCTTTGAGTGTCTATGAAAAAGCGTTATATAAATCTGATGTATTATCATATGCTGAATCAGTTTACCTTTTAGGCGTCTCCACTGCACTGACCTCTCCTTGGGCTTTTTGGCTTTTGTCGCACTGAATGGTTTTTTCCTTCTATGGGTGGCTGAATAAATTCAACCTGAAGTGACTGAATCAGTTGTAGTAACAATTGGTTATAAGGTACAAATATTATTTAATTTATACCTAGAGGTGTATGTGGAAACAGAGGTTTACCTCGAGTTCATGCACACACCGGAAAAACTCGTTTTTGGGGCACCAGTCCACAAGCCTGGACAATTTATTAATAACTGATCTTTATACCTTCAATCAATCAGTCTCAAATATTCGTGAATTCTACTAGGAGACTTTAGAAACAAACACAGGAAAAGAAAACAACAGAAACTTCCATATACCGTTTACAGTTTTAATGATCAGACTCAGATTACATGACATTACATTCAATGGATTTGTTGGTAAAGTGAAATGACCAAGTATTAAGCATCACATTCAACTTGTAACTGATTATTGAGTAACAGAGTGTAATCACATTTGTGGAACCAAGAAAACCTTAGTATGAATTCGTAACTGTGATGAAAATGGAGACTGAAATAACTGTAACAAAAATATGAAGAAAGCTGGATGCAAATTTTATGAAGAAAATTATTAAAGCTAATTATATGGAAAGAAATTCTGAATCACTCTAAAAAATAAAAAGGAATTTAATGAAAAGAGGAATATTATTTCTCTTTAATTCTATAGCTCTGATCAGAGTTATAAAGTAGTTTTAAACCTGAGACAAATTATGGTACATTTAGGCAATGGACATTGCATTATTCAGCAGATGAAACAAAGGAATCTTGCTCACATGATCTTGGTGCGTTTTTGTTGGCTTCTAGCTGGATCCAGGAGCTGAAGCTTTATTTGAAGATTATACCAGAGAATATCTGCCAGCAGATATTTCTTCCCAGGGCAGTAGTCAGGAGCTGAGGTCCGGTGACAATAATATGGCTGCTGGCCACATAATATGCCATGCGGACAACACGAGAATTTTTCAGCAGCTTCCTCGGGTCCAGATAAATTGGATACAGTTCAGTCTGATCAGAGTCACAGGATTGGAGAGACAAGATTAATAAAAAAAATTCAAACCACGAAATCCAAGTTCTGCAGATGTCGTGGTGAC
This sequence comes from Pholidichthys leucotaenia, assembly GCA_020510985.1. Taxonomy (NCBI): domain Eukaryota; kingdom Metazoa; phylum Chordata; class Actinopteri; order Cichliformes; family Pholidichthyidae; genus Pholidichthys; species Pholidichthys leucotaenia. The sequence continues at coordinate 228,446,683 of CM035839.1, read as the reverse complement.
TGGCAAGAACAGCTTCCAGTGTGAGAAAAACGACCAGTCCATTTTAAAACACGATGAGTTAATAGAAAAAGTTTAACAGAATAAAATAGAAAAACATCTGTGAACACAGAGTTTCACTCCATATAAAAGAGAAGTTTGAGTTCAAAAAAGAAGAAAAAGTATTTTCCCAGACGTTTAAAGGAAAAGAATTTAAGGCAGGACACTGACAAAACTTTCACACAGAACAACTCTCTGCCACTCTCTCTCTCTCTCTACGGCATTCCTCACTTAAAACTGAGTAAGTTTCCCAGGGAAAAACTTGACTGACATGAAAGGGAACCAATTGTCTCCCATTGCAGGAGGTTTGAATGAATTCTGGTCCAATAAGAAAACAGTCCTTTGTCTGTAACTGACCAATAGAATGAAAGGGGGTATTGTCCAACAGAGACTGGCTGGTGATTGGCTGAGCCAGTCAGATGACTTGAGTATGCTTTTCCAACAGGATGAAACATCTTGATTAATATAAAACTTCACTTTATGCTTTTTTTTTTTTTTTTTTTTTTTCTCTCTCGGCGCCACACGAGTAGGCTGCCTTTTGCAACAGCGGCTCGATTCCGAGTCTTTTTCCCTTCCTCTCTCTTTTGATTCGTCTTTTTTTTTCACCCCACTTATATCACGGACACACAGATCGTCCCAAATGTCTCCTGAGCCGGTGGACGGAGCCACTGTTTATAGCAGGATACAATACAGCAGGGAAGAGCTGCTAGCATTCAACCGCCACCCGGTCCCATTGGAAAAACTCGACATACCGAGAGAACTGAGGTGAAAACACCGCGGCTGCCGGGCTGGAGTAAGGCGGAGGACAAAAAATATAAGGTACAGACCCTCCCTTCCATCTGTTGTCATGGGAAATGTACGGTCGATACTGGGAAAGTTAGATGAGCTAGCGGCTATCTCCCGTTATGATAGCACATACCGGGAGTGCTCTCTCCTTTTGTTTACTGAGACGTGGCTAACTGAACTAGCAGCAGATGCTAACATTGAGCTGGAGGGTTTTCACATGATACGAGCTGACCGAACACCAGACAGTGGCAAAACTAGGGGCGGTGGAGTGATAATGTATGTTAACAACAACTGGTGCAGACCGGGACATATCACTGTTAAACAACGACACTGCAGCAAAGACATTGAGTTGCTAGCTGTTAGCATGAGGCCTACATATCTCCCGAGAGAACACTCACACGTGATCTGCATTGTTGTTTATGCAAATCCGACGGCGAACGCTGGGACAGCGCGTGACGTCATCCATTCAGTAACCAGCAGGCTGCAGACAGAACACCCAGATGCTCTTCTCCTCATCTCAGGCGATTTCAACCATGTTTCACTATCTCCCATTCTATCCACGTTCACCCAGTATGTCACATGCCACACTAGAGACAATAAAACACTGGATTTATTCTACGCAAACACTAAGGAGGCGTACACCTCATCACAACTCCCCCCACTCGGGAGATCGGATCACAACTTGGTTCATCTCCGGCCGGTGTACAAACCCCTAGTGCACAGACAACCTCCGGCCATGCACACTGTGGAGTTATGGTCTGAGGAGACAATGGACACTCTAAAGGACTGTTTTGAAGCCACCGCCTGGAAGCAGCTCTGCGATCCACATGGTGAGGACATCGATGGCCTCATTCACACCTTCACGGGCTATCTCAGCTTCTGTGTGGACAAATCCGTTCCCACCAAGACCATACGGCGTCACTCAAACAACAAACCCTGGATCAACCCTGAGATAAAAACACTTCTGAGAGAGAAGAAGAGGATCTTCAGGTCGGGGAACAGGGAGATGCTGAAGTCCGTACAGAGGGAGCTGAGGAGAAAGGTCAGAGAAGGCAAGGACAGCTTCAGGAAGAAGATGGAGGACAAGCTGCAACAGAGCGACATCAGCGGGGTCTGGAGAAACCTCAAAACCATCTCGGGGCTCCAGAATACCTCCCCCCAGGCCACGGGGGGCAGGGAGTGGGCGAACAACCTGAATCTGTTTTTCAATAGATTTGACCAACCGCCCTCCCCCCTGTCTGCACAACAACCACTGCTGCCTCTAAAGAAATCAAGTCCTGCTGCCCACTCCCCACTCCACCAACACCCCCCCACTCCCAACACACAGCCCCCCATCCTGACCCTGACCGAGACCCAGGTGAGGACAGAGCTGAGGAAGATCAAAGCAAGGAAGGCGCCGGGACCGGACGGCATCAGCGCAAAGCTCCTCAAGTCCTGTGCAGACCAGCTGTGTGGGATTGTGACGTATATCTTCAACATGAGCCTGAAACTGGGGAGGGTACCACAGCTGTGGAAAACATCTTGTGTGGTACCTGTACCAAAAACTTCCCACCCCAAAGACCTGAACAGCTACAGACCGGTGGCCTTGACGTCCCACTTGATGAAGACCCTGGAGAGACTGCTCCTTGCTCACCTCCGCCCCCTGGTGGAACCAGCGATGGATCCACTCCAGTTCGTCTACCAGCATGGCATTGGGGTGGAGGATGCGGTGATCTTCCTCCTTCACCGTTCTCTGTCCCACCTGGAGAAGCCCGGGAATATGGTGAGGATCATGTTCTTTGACTTCTCCAGTGCTTTCAACACCATCCAACCGATGATCCTGAAGGACAAGCTGCTGCGAGCAGGGGTGGACCAGCACCTGTCATCATGGATCCTGGACTACCTCACGAACCGGCCTCAGTTTGTGAGAACCCGGGACTGTGTGTCCGACACGATCATCAGTAGCACGGGGGCCCCCCCCAGGGAACGGTGCTGGCTCCCTTCCTGTTCACTCTTTATACTGCAGACTTCTCACACAACACAACACACTGCCATCTACAGAAGTTCTCTGATGACTCTGCGATCGTTGGCCTCATCTCCAATGGAGATGAAGCTGAGTACAGAGGGCTTATCCAGGACTTCGTGGACTGGTGCCATCGGAACTGCCTCCAGATCAACGTGAGGAAAACTAAGGAGCTGGTGGTGGACTGCCGCAGGCATGGGCAGCCCCTCACAGCACCAGTAAATATACAGGGAACAGACATCGAGATGGTGACATCCTATAAGTACCTGGGTGTTCATCTGAACAATAAACTAGACTGGTCACACAATACTGACGCACTCTACAAGAAGGGACAGCGCAGGCTGTTCCTGCTGAGGAGACTCAGGTCTTTTGGTGTACAAGGGGCGCTGCTGAAGTCATTCTATGACACGGTGGTGGCATCAGCCATCACTTTTGGAGTGGTCTGCTGGGGCAGTGGCATTACTGCAGCCGATAGGAAGAGACTGAACAAACTGATTAAGAAAGCTAGCTCTGTCCTGGGGCAGCGCCTTGATCCGATGGAGGAGATAGGAGAGAGAAGGACGGTGGCTAAACTGTCATCTCTGCTGGAGTCCGAGTTCCACCCTATGCAGGACATACTGGATGCACTGAGGAGCTCATTTAGCAGCAGACTACATCATCCCAGGTGCACAACCGAGAGGTTTCGTAGGTCCTTCCTACCAACGGCTGTCAGACTGTACAACCTAAGCAGGGCTGCTCGCAGAGATAGCAAAAAGACGTAACAAACTAATAGTTTTTTGAATGCAAAAGATGCAATAGACTTACACAATGGTCCCCTCCGGCATACAACTAGGAACATACCGGTCGCTATGGAGGGTGAGAATATGTATGGGCACATAATCATACCATGTAGGATAACTAAGTAGACGGTTATGCTGTTTCATCCCATCTAGCAACAATGCTCTGCACTGTGTGTGTTTATATATTTACATATTTATTCCATCTAGCTACAATGCTCCGCACTGTGTTTTTATATATCTACATATTATTCCATCTAGCTACATTGCTCCGCACTGTGTGTGTTTATATACTTGCATATTTATTCCACCTAGCTGCAATGCTCCGTACTGTGGGTGTTTATATATTTACATATTTATTCCATCTAGCTACAATGCTCTGCACTGTGTGTTCACACTGGCTTTTCCCTGCACTGTGTGTTCATATACTCATATATTTATTCCATCCAGCTACAATGCTCTGCACTGTGTGTCTGTGTGTGTGTGTGTATATATTTATTTTATAGTAATATGTACATATGTATATTAGCCGCTCTTGCTTGCTTGTTTTTTTCTTGCCTTCTGATTGTTGCTCTGAGTGTTGCTATCCCTGTGCTGTTGCAATCCTGGAATTTCCCCGTTGTGGGACTAATAAAGGCTTATCTTATCTTATCTTATCTTATCTTATATATAAATCTAAGCTAACTTCAGTGATTCATGACTAACTTTCAGTGAGCATGCACTTTTATAAACTTGTCCCTCTATAATTAACATGCATTAGAATAAGGTTCATTTAAGCCTTTTCAAACATTCAACACATTTAAAATCAATAAATGATTAAAGGGAACCTGTGGTGGTCGTCTAAACACATTCAACTTGAAAACATTAGGCAAAGTATTCGTTATTTGGTTAAATAATTATTGCCAGCCATCTACCACCAGAGATATATGCAAATACTACAGCCGGCATGGCCAGCCAATGAAAACTATGCACGCAGCCATGACACATGCGGATGTGACGTCACCTCGTTGTTACTGAAAAGTCGATACTCAGCGTGTACCAGCGACTACGGTGCTTTTGTCAGTGTTTTTATTCTGTTATGGCTGAATTATCAGACTTTTAGGAAGAATTCGGGCAACATAGCTACAGGTTTGAGCCAGAAAGGTCTTCTGAGGGTGAAAATGACACTGATTCGTTGGAATCTTCAGATTCCTCGGAGGAAAATGCTGCTATAAACTGGTGTGCTGGCCGAGCCAGTATGGCCAATGCAGACTGGTGCAAATGTGGGCATTGTGTTTGGCAAAAAACTGATGTTGAATGTTGGGGCTTTATTCACACACCGCACTGTTAATAGCAGCAATTTTTACCTGCTCCGGTCGCCTCGCTCTCTCTCCACTCATCCGCCAATTCACACACACCGTTCGCTTCTCGGGGCCATTCCACACACACGGGGGCGCGCCTCGGCTGCGCGCACGCACTCACTCACGTTCTCGCACTGAGCTGCCCTATCTAAACACACGAGTTAGACACATCTTACAACACGAGATTGTGCAACCACTTTTCCGCGACGATCTTCCGACAAAGTGTGCTAGGTTTGGGTACACAAAAGAAGTGTTTATCTTTGTTTTTTCGCTTATTATTGAGACATCCAAAGGCTTTACATTCCGCCATTTTGCGATATCCATATCCCGACAGCCACTGCTCATCCGGGCACTCCAGGCTCAGCCAATATTGATCCAGATCGCGGTACCAACGCTACTACGTTCACAGGAAGCGTCCTGGCAGGCCATGTAGCCGCCAGTATGGCTGCGCCCATGTTTTGCTGACATAGCAGAACCAGCACATCAGCAATGGTTTTAGATCGCATGGCTTTGGACTTGAACTTGAAGTTGAACTTGAACTAGAACGTGAGACAGGGGCTCAATATAATATCTTTTTTTTCACGACCACCACAGGTTCCCTTTAATGAAACATTTCAAACCCGAATGGTACATCAGAGTCCCGCTTGATTTTCCAGGGTGTCCCGAAAAAGAAAATAAATTGAGAATTGAGAGTTTTTGTGAAAAGGAAGTCATTTTATTCATTAACCTCAGTTCAGCAAAAGCAAACATATTCCAGAGTCGTCCACAAGGGGTGTGGTAATGTTGAGCTGTGGATAATTCCTAGTAACTGTGGAATGCACTCAAGGATATCTGGAATGTCTCAAATGGTTGTTAACACATAAAACTGTCTGATTGGGAGGAAATTCCAGTTATTTATGATGGCAAACTAAATCCATTCCTGGCACAAAATTGGAACCTTATCGTCCTTTTTACCATGGAATGTGTTTTCAAACGGTGGTTCTTAGATGAAGGAAACAATTCTTGACCAGACTTTTTGGGTGAAACAATTTCTTTAAGGTGAAGAGTGATTTTATAGATTAGAGCCAAAGGGAGTTGATGCTGCACAGTACATAAATACGTAGACCACCGTATATCGGCAACTTTGCACCATAGCGGTGTCACTGACATGCAGAACAATTCATGGGCAGATAATCTGCACTGCCGTACCATTTTTTTCATGGCAGCAGTCTGAATCAGCCTTAAAAACAAAATATTTCCACATAACTCAATCTGGTTTCAGGTAACTCTGACCATGGGGTGACCGTTGTCTTCTCATGCCATGTTTGTTTATTCCTTGTAACCACAGAAACATGTAACTTCCACAGCATGTGGGACACCATGTGGTGTATGGGGCAGCGTCTATATCTGTTTCTCTGACCCTAGGCCACACAGCTGCTGTAAGTAGTGAAAGCTACAGTGGTAGCTCTGTGCATTAACTTTCCCCATTCTATTATGCTGAGCACCAAGCTAGAAGGTGGAAAGTACCATTTTGATATGGTCTTTGGTATGACGCGGCCAGGATTTGAACCCATGACCTCCCGGTTGTAGGGCAGATGCTCTACCAACTAGGCCACCACTCCGGTCTCCGGAGACCGGCACAAGGAGTACACTGATTTTGTGCTTTCCACTGTGGCTGGGTAACAAAATAAACTAGAAAAGCACTCAGAGAGCGCAGACCTCCGCCAGGCGGCACAGTTCCGCCCATACAGTGTTTGTGTGTACGTTTTCAGATTCTTTGACCATGAAAACATATGACTAGCAATTGGATTGACAATGATAGGACTAGCGGTTCAGTAGTTATTCCCGAAAATGGCATTTTCCGTAATGGTGGCCACAGTTCCCCCCATACAGTGTTTGTGTGTACGTTTTGAGATTCCTTGACCATGAAAACATATGACTAGCAATAGCACGGTGATTCTCCGCATCGTCTGTGTTATCTCCCTGCCTCCCCCCCCCCCCTTTTCTCATGCACTCTGCACTCTGTTGCCTTTTGTGTTTCACACTTTTAGACTTTGAAAGAGGCATGACTGGCAATATTGAGCAGATCTTCTTTTTTTTTTTTTTAAAAAAAACATAACCTCCTTGCGGAGGTAATAAGAAAAAGAAAAATCAATAAAAAAAATAAAACTAAGCTCGACAAGCTTCAATAGCGCCTGAGTCGCTGCATTTCTTCTGTCGCTGCAGAACGGTGATTCTCCGCATCCTGTGTGTTGAAAATGGCCCTATGTCTCAATGTTAAAGAATCCTTTAACCCCTTGCATTCCGGTCAATTTTCCTAAAAACGCCAAAAAAATGTGCCCAAAGTAAATTGAAAGCTGCTCTTCAACCCTTTGCAGCATCTTCATGGGGTTGGTCTCATTTAAAAGAAAACACTTTGAATTTTTTGGCAAAAAAAACATGATCTCTCTAAGTGCTCCGGCCACTGAGTTACAGTCATCTAAACATAGTGAACTTGAAGAAAATAAATTTGGCCTGGGTGTTTTTTTGGATACAAATGCTTGCAAATAACACACAGCTTCAGATCCGGGCTGGAAAATGCAACAGAAATGTAGAACCAAGTGTTATCCAGCTGAGGTCAAAATTTTGTAATAATACCACAAAAAATGAATATTTTACACAGCTTTGTTCTCAGGCTGTTGCCAAGCGTTTTAGAACTGTGCCAAATTGTGCCAAATGGCACAGTTTGGAAAAACGTCTGTAACTTCTGAATAATTCAATATAGAAGCTTCATTTTAGGCTCTAATGAAAGGTCACACTCAGGGCTGTCTGTGTGTGTGTGTGGGGAGGTTTGTCCCCCCCCCCCCCCGCTCGCTACAGAGGATGGACTTCGGCCATCGCTACACAACGGATTAGCCTCATGTGGTGATGTGGGACAGCAGCGCAGTCACCGCGGCTCCCCCCCCCCCCCTTCGCTGCAGAAGAATATCGGGGGTGGGGGGGGCGTTCCCAGCCTGTATGCGGCGAACAACCCCTTGTACCGCGGTGCACGAACTTCAGACTTCGTGCGCCGCACAGTTGTAATTTACTGATCGGTCAAAAGTCATTTTGGATTACAATTTTCAGGGATAAAAAATAATTTAGCTTATAACACCTTACCTCTTCACAGCAGCAGTGTCCTGGCCAACTTCTCTTCCTCATTGTCAGACGAACGCGACGCTGGTCCGCTCTGGTTCTGGTCTCGCGACCCGATCAAAACATAATTCCATTATTGCGGTTTTGTGCTTTCATGATTGCGGTTTTTGGCGAACGATTTTTCAAAACAAATAACAGTAGTAATTAAAAAAGACTGGCGAAGACGTGTGTGTCACTCAGCCTTCGTCGTCAGCCTCCGTCGGTCTATGATGACCATGGAAGAAATCATAACGTCTACTCTGCTGGAACCAATACAAAATAAGCACCGCCTGTGACCGAACATGCTGATCCACGAATGGCACTCCCTGTCACACAGGTTGCATTTGTGGATGGTCTCCATGCTGCTGGGTCTGTGGGGCTCTTCCTGCATCCTTTTTTGATCCGCTCCAGCAGCCAGTCTTCACCCAGCCTTAAAAAAAAAACAGCTCGCGAACTTCTCTGCTTCAATTGGCTAACTGCATTCAAAGCGTTGGAAGGTGGGTCCTCCTTTCTAGGTTTTCATTCATTGGTTCTTCAAGGTTTCAGAAACCCAATTCAAAGCTCTTATTAGTCGAATGAGAGGTCAATCAGATGAACTAATCTGTTCGCGGCTGTGTCTGCAGCTTTTTTTTCAGTGGCGCTTGGACGGCAACACCAACTATATCACCACCATCAGGACCATGCGTCCGAGAGCGCACGAGGACGCACGAGTGCGCCCTGCTGCGCCCTCCTGCGCCCTAGGACGCAGAGACTTGCCCGCCCGCGGTACAACGGAGCGCAAGAGGTTAAAAAATTCCTGTATCCAGACGGTGATCCGGATCATCCCCAAAATTTAATCAGTTCTTCCTTCTACCATTTGCAATAACGCCTGAAAGTTTCATTGAAATCCGTCCAAAACTTTTTGAGTTATCTTGCTAACCAACAGACAGACAGACAAACAGACAAACCCCGGCAAAAACATAACCTCCTGGCCTGCGGCCTGGCGAAGGTAATAAATAAAAATAAAATTTAAGCATTTTATATAAGATAAGATAAGATAAGATAAGCCTTTATTAGTCCCACAATGGGGAAATTCCAGGATTGCAACAGCACAGGGATAGCAACACTCAGAGCAACAATCAGAAGGCAAGAAAAAACAAGAACAGCTAGTAAACATATGTATATATTACTATATATATATATATATATATATATATAGACACACAGTGCGGAGCATTATGGTTGGTGAATGTGCAGCAGAAAGTCTAAGCTCTCTCTCCGCGGATGCGGCGGGCCAGCTGGAAGTCTTTGGGCATGATGGTGACCCTCTTAGCGAAGAAGAGACCCACCAGGTAGGCCTTGCTGGCCTCCTGCAGAGCCATGACGGCAAAGCTCAGGAAGCGCAGGTCGGTCTTGAAGTCCTGAGCGATCTCCCTAACCAGGCGCAGGATGGGCAGCTTACGAATGAGCAGCTCCGTGGATTTCTGGTAGCGACGGATCTCTCTCAGAGCCACAGGCCTGTGACGGTGAGGCTTCTTCACTCCGCCGGTGGCCGGAGCGCTTTTCCGAGCAGCCTTGGTGGCTAGCTGCTTCCTGGGGGGCTTTTTCCTCCAGTAGATTTTACGGGCAGTCTGCTTGGTTCTTGCCATCGCTCTTTATTATTCTGTCTTATATTTCTTGCACGCCGCCTAAACTCCAGCCCGGCACACGCGTCGTTTTCGCTACAGTTCCCGGTATGTCGAGTTTCACCGTTAGCACCGGGTGGCGGTTGAGTGCTAGCTAGCACTAGCTCTTCCTGCTGTAATGTCTCCTGCTGTAAACAGTGGCTCCGTCCGCCGACTCGGGAGACCTTTGGGGCGATCTGTGTGTCCGTGATATATATATAGAGTGAAAGGTGTAGAAAGAAGAAGGAAGATAAAAAAAGGCTGTTGCAACGGGCAGCCAACTCATGTGGCGCCACCGGTCCGGCGGAACCGGGACCGGAAAAGGTCCCGGTTCCGCCGGATTATTGATGATATATATCATCAATAATCAATATTGAAACTGAATTTTGCAAAAATATTTGCTGTTCCTATGTCCACACAGTAGATGGCAGTGATGCATTGCCAAACTTGATCTGAACACTCAGAATCACACAAAATGAAGAGGAAGAACATGAGGTGAACTCTTTTAAGTACAATCAGTGGTATACGATAAGCATAAAAATAAACTCCATAAATAATTTTTGGATGATAAATTGATATAGTAATTATCATGATAGGCCTACCAACAAGAGATGGTGCACTTTATTTTTACTAGTGGCGAAGGCAATAATGGATTTAATCACAGCTACCTCAATATCTGTTGATCTCAATTGATTAATCTCAGTTATTCATGAACGTGGGTTTTTTGGATTACATTACCTTTGAGAACTCGGTATGGGCCACAGTGGAACTACGTAGTGGTGACAGGATACTGGTGGGTTGCTGTTATAGAAATCCCGACTCAGATGAGGAAAATAATGAGCGGCACAACAAGTACTATCTCCTCATGGGTGATTTCAATCTACCACAAATACAGTAGACAACCTATAATATCAGTGGCAACAGCCTATCATTTACAAATAAGTTTTTTGAAGCTACACAAGATGAGTTTCTAATACAGCATGTAAATTTTAAGCCAAGATATATAGATGGTTGTCAGCCATCTTTCCTCGATTTAATATTCACCAAAGATGAGAATACTGTACAGTGGACAACGTTAGTAACTGTGCACCTTTAGGGAAAAGCAATCACTCAGGGATTAGATTCACATTTGTTTTACATAACCAGCTGCATGAGAGGCAAGCTGTATCTAGACAAAACCATTGGAGACTATGACACAATGAGGCAAAACTTAAGAGAATTAGATTGGGAAACCTTGCTTCAGGCAAGGGAGGTAAATGAAGCGTGGGTCATCTTTAAACATCATATTATGGCCCAGATAGCGACTCATGTACCAAGGATCAAAAGAAGAATATAAAAAAGCAGCCAGCATGGCTGACCAATAGTATCAAGAAGATCAAGCAAAACAGGACAGATGGAAGAAGTATGTAGCCACTGGCAGACGAATCGAATACCAAGCCTATGCTGATGTTAGAAATTAACTCAGTACAGATATAAGAAAAGCAAAAATGGAGAATGAAAAAAAGACTGTCAGAAATTTTAAAAGTCAACCTAAAGGTGCGTTCACACCAAACACGAACAGAAAAATTTTTCACGTGGCACAATTACATTATAACTCAATGTAAACACGTGAACAGACATGAATAGTGAGATGCAGACAGGCAAAGTTGTCTTTAAAACTTCTTCAGCTGTGTTCAACCTGCTGTGGAAATTCCCAAAGTAACGTCATGCTTAGGTTTACATTATCTGACTGGGGGCTCACCTGAAAATGTTGTCTCAAGCCTCCAAAACTTCACAGATGATGGGTGTTTACGTTGCTAGCTTGCCAGGACATCCGTGGCTGGAAACCGTGGGTAAATAACTCCAAAATCCTGATTCAGCTGAAGAGTTCCAGGTCCTCTTGTCTCCCAGTGAGTGAGTTCCACTTTCAAACTAGTTTACTCTGCAATGGTAATACTTTTACTCCGGTGACAGCAGAATCTCAAAGCTAGCAGCTTGCTAGCTAGCAACGCGTCTGCACGTTAGCTAGCTAGCTAACGCGCGGACGCAAATCGTGTCTTCCCAGTCACTTTATATGGATTTGCGCCGCCTGTTCGGATTTGGTGTGAACACACCTTAAGTTGTTTTACAAGTATGTTAGGGCTCAGCAGAACGTGAAGACCACAGTAACCCAAGTACTAAAGGAAGACAGATCGAAGATGGTATCAAACTTGGAAACAGCAGATGAATTATGTAGATTTTTAAAAAAGTGTTTTTGTGAGAGATGAGAGTTCCCTAAAAAACTTCACACTAGACATGGATGCAAGTGTCAGCAATGTCAACATCACATTTGAAGCTGTAAAAAGAGACTCCTAACTCTCAATGAAGATAAATTTCAAGGTCTTGATAACATACACCCCAAACTTCTAAAGGAACGTGCAGAAGAGCTATGCTTACCTTTGTTCATCATATTCAAGCGATCCCTGAGTGAGGCTAAGTTAACAACTTATCAAGCTCCTCTCCTGTGGAATCAGCTGCCAATCTGGATTCGGGAGTCAATGTTATGACCCGAGCGCCGGTTCTGATGGCGCTCGGGCTAAGTTATGTTTCGCTGCCGGCCTTGACAGTTGCGGGCTGTATTCTGGCCTCACCGGGCTCTTATTGTGAAAGTGCTCGGTGGGGCTTCCGCCTGTCAACGGTCAGTCAGCTGATTGTAATTACTGTCGTTAGTGCTTCGCCTTCTTAAGCCCGGCACTGGCGGCGGTAAGACACAGCAGTGTCAGTCGTTCTTCGTCTGAGCTACGGATGCTTTGAACTGTTACCTACCTCGTCTGCTTGTGGTTGACCGTCGCTTCCCCAGGACCAGTAAGTGAGCTGTTAGCCTCACCCCTCCCGGTGTGAGTAGACCTCTGTGTGTCTCTGCCTCAGCAGCCTGTGTAGCCATTACTCCAACAACCTTGCCTGTGTATGACCGTCTCCTCCTACGGACCTGTATGAGAGCTGTTTAGCCTTACGCCTCCGGATGTGTGTAGACTTATGTGTCATTGCTCCTGCATCTTGTGTTGTTACTTTTTCACCGTAATAAAACTCACTGAAACTCACTGGTGACTGTGTGGCGTCTTATGGTGGCTCGCGAGGGCCACCGCATGACAGTACACTGCTGCCAAAACGGCGTTTACGGTGACGCCAACCGGAGACGCAATTCACCAGTGGGTTCGAGTTTTTGGACATTTGCTTTTTCCTGTCTGGGTACTGTGTATGTGAAGAATGCTGTCGCGGAGGGGCCGCGTTTGGAGTCCGAGCCGCGAGCTGACAGGTGTGCTGGAAGTCGTGGATGAGCTGCTCATCTCCGCTTCCCTGCTGGATTATGACCACGGCATACACTGGTACCTGGATGCCGCCAAAGATATTCTTTGTCATCTCTCTCCCCGCTATGCCGACCACCCGGAAGTTGACGCGAGGAGGGAAGACATCGCCGCGCAACGCGAAATATACCTGATGATGGAGGAGGAACGTGGCATGAAGCAGGAGAAGAGGCACTCCTGCTCTTTGCCTATGGATCCCGATCCTGTCCTCGATCCGTTTCGGGAGTTCGCACCGTCTGGGGGCCGGCGAAGGCGTCGGCGCCACGGCCGGGCGCATCTTCGGCAAGCTCCTGCTCCGGATCCAGTTCCGGGCCGCCGGGATGACCCCCTCAATCAGCCAGCTGCTGTGAGTGAGCTGAGTCCTGTGCCAGTGGGCTCCGTCCATGGGTCCTTTTCTACCACCCAGCGAGCGAGGGAAGGAGCAATGTCCGCTACAGCTGATACCATCTTTCCTCTGGGAGACAGGCAAGTCCAATTTCACTGTCCTATTTTTCATAGTGATCTGTCTTGTCTGACTCCTGGGGGTGAAGCTCGGGGTTCGCAGCTCCCTGAGTTTCTTTCCCCAGCTGTAGCCATTTGTATTAAACCTGCTGCCTCTGTGTCTCCTCCTGCTGAGCGGTCCTCGGCGTTAGTCCCACGCCGTCGAACGAGGGGGAGGCCTGCGGCTCTGGGAAATATCCCGGCCCTGCAGCCTTGTTTTGGACAGAGGAGGAGAATGGACTGCGATGAGGAGCCAGTGCCGACGAGAGAGCGTCCCCAGGGGTCCTCAGGGATGCAGCCCAAGTCAGCAGGTCGAGGGTCCTCTACCCCCACGCCATACGGGTTTTGGCGTGGACGCCAGTGCATGAGGATCCAGCTGCAGAGACCATCAGGCCGGCTGTGGAACCCGACGCAGCCGAGTGGGAGCCCGACGACGAGTGTCTTCTTGAACCTGGATCGGCGAAGTCCTGGACGGCTCCAGAGCCCGAGTGCAGGCAAGTGCTCTTCCTTGTTTTCCTGTATGGTGTGTTAGAGCATTTTTGCCTGCCTCATGGGGAGGCGAGTGAGGGGCAGCCGTCTGCTGCACCCGAGCTCGTCTCGCTGGGCTCTGGCGCTGCTGGTGGAACTGATCCCGGTCCTCTTCTGTTTTCTGAGCACCTCCACAGCGTTACCGGTCCAGAGCCAGTCAAGGTCACGGGACTGGGGGTTCCAGGTTCGGAGATGGAGGTCGTCGCCGGAGCAGTCCTGACCCAGTCAGGGTCCGACGTGTGGGCTGAGATGACCCAGTCGGGGTCCGACGTGTGGGCCGAGGTGACCCAGTCGGGGTCCGACGCGTGGGCCAAGGTGACCCAGTCGGGGTCCGACGCGTGGGCCGAGGTGACCCAGTCGGGGTCCGACGTGGGTGCAGCGATGACCCAATCGGGGTCCGACGAGGTCCAGTGGGGGTCCAGCGCTGGTGCGGCTGTGACCCAATCAGGATTCGAGGGGGTCCAAGTCTTTGGTTGTTCCCTTCTCAGGAGCCACCAGCTGGGGGCCGTTAGAGGTTTGTGTTTGGCAGACTGGTGCTCTCCTGTCTTGTCGTCTTCAGGCGGGCGGCTGCATGCATTTCCTCCACAGTCCTGGTGGTTGTGGGATGTGGGTCGGCCACCTGAGGAACTGCTTGGTGCGTTCGGCGTCTTGGGTTGGCCACCCAATAAACTGTGTTTGCTACGGGGTGACCTGGTTCGGCCACCAGAGGACTTGTTTCTGGGGGCCTGGGACTGGGGTAGGCCACCTGATCATGTACTATGTTTGTGGGACTATCTGTGGGCCCATACGGTGCCTAGTCATGTCAAGTACGTTTAGCAATCTTTTTTTGTTGTTTCACGTAGTCATAGTCATAGTCAAGTCAAAGCAATTTTAGATTGCCTCATGTTTCCTTTTTTTTTTTTTTGGAAAGCCACAGTTTAGTCATAGTCAAGTCAAGTCAAAGCAATTTTAGATTGCCTCATGTTTCTTTTTTTTTGTAGGCCATAGTTTAGTCATAGTTAAGTCAAGTCAGAGCAATTTTAGATTGCTCCATGTTTCTTTTTTTTGTAAGCCACAGTCTATCTATAGCCAAGTTATGTTAAAGCAATTTTAGTTTGCTCCATGTGTGTTTGTATGTATTTCCTGTTTTGTTTGTGTTTAGGTTGCCTCATGTGTTTTTTGAAAGGCAGTCTACTTATAGTCACGTTATGCCAAGCAATTTTAGATTGCTCCACGTGTGTTTGCATGTATTTCTTGTTTTGTTTGTGCTTAGGTTGCCTCATGTGTTTTTTGAAAGTCACAGTCTAGTCATAGTCACGTTATGCCAAGCAATTTTAGATTGCTCCATGTGTGTTTCCATGTATTTTTTGTTCCATAGTTATCGTGTTTTTCCATCTATTTCTTTTTCCATAGTTATCGTGCGTTTCCATGTATTTCTTGTTCTATAGTTATCGTGCGTTTCCAGGTATTTCTTGTTTCATAGTTATCATGTATTGAGGTTGTTTAGGAGTATGATTTTGGCATGTTAAGTTTGGGTTTTTGAAGAGATCCTTACTTTGAGTTCTTTACCACGTGGGATTATGTACTTTGGAGTTAGACGGGTTGTCTGTTGTCCCTGTGGGAAGACGTTCAGTGTCAGGTGCTTATGCTCTTTATGGTTTTGTATCCCTTGTATTTTTTAGTCATGTCTTGTTTTTTCTGGTTTCGTCATGGTTCTGGGGGAAATTGATGTATTCTTTTTCCTTTTGGTTTAAGGTCTCGTTCATGGGTTGGTTCTCTCCCTCCACATCTGTCCCCCAACCTCCCACCATGGGGGGGGGGGGCAGGGTGGTTCCTTGGGGCATTCGGAGCCCGCCCGTGGAGGGAGGGTACTGTTATGACCCGAGCGCCGGTTCTGATGGCGCTCGGGCTAAGTTATGTTTCGCTGCGAGCCTTGACAGTTGCGGGCTGTATTCTGGCCTCACCGGGCTCTTATTGTGAAAGTGCTCGGTGGGGCTTCCGCCTGTCAACGGTCAGTCAGCTGATTGTAATTACAGTCCTGAGTGCTTCGCCTTCTTAAGCCCGGCACTGGCGGCAGTAAGACGCAGCAGTGTCAGTCGTTCTTCGTCTGAGCTACGGATGCTTTGAACTGTTACCTACCTCGTCTGCCTGTGGTTGATCGTCGCTTCCCCAGGACCAGTAAGTGAGCTGTTAGCCTTACCCCTCCCGGTGTGAGTAGACCTCTGTGTGTCTCTGCCTCAGCAGCCTGTGTAGCCGTTACTCCAACAACCTTGCCTGTGTATGACCGTCTCCTCCTACGGACCTGTATGAGAGCTGTTTAGCCTTACGCCTCCGGATGTGTGTAGACTTATGTGTCATTGCTCCTGCGTCTTGTGTTGTTACTTTTTCACCGTAATAAAACTCACTGAAACTCACTGGTGACTGTGTGGCGTCTTATGGTGGCTCACGAGGGCCACCGCATGACAGTCAGACTCGATCTCTGTTTTTAAGAATAGGGCTAAAACCTACCTTTTTGATATAGCCTACAATTAGGGAGGGATCATGCATTTCTGAACCCTCCCTTAGTTATGGTGCTAATAGGTTTAGTCAGCCGGGGGACCTCCAGTAATGCACTGGGCCTCACTCCTTTCCTCACTCTCAATGAAATATTTTTTTTTTGCTGGTCATTAACATTTGTTTGTTCTCTCCCATAGATTGAGTCCCCATCGTGCTGTTTGCTCTCTACATGTCTGTTCTTTTCTTCTTCTCTATCCCCTCACCCCCCAGCCAGTCACAGCAGATGACTGCCCCTCCCTGAGCCTGGTTCTGCTGGAGGTTTCTTCCTGTTAAAAGGGAGTTTTTCCTCTCCACCTTCGCCAAGTGCTTGCTCACAGGGGATCGCCTGATTGCTGGGGTCTTTCTGCAACTGTGGGGGTTCCCCCTTCAGTTGATAGTGCTATGAGATGACTGTTGTTGTGAAATGGCGCTATATAAATAAAGTTGAATTGAACTTGATTGGAAAAGAGCTAAGATATCTCCCATTCATAAGAAGGAATCAAGAACTAAAGCAGAAAACTATCGCCCAGTAAGTCAATTCAATTCAATTCAATTCAACTTTATTTATATAGCGCCATTTCACAACAAC
This sequence comes from Pholidichthys leucotaenia, assembly GCA_020510985.1. Classification (NCBI taxonomy): domain Eukaryota; kingdom Metazoa; phylum Chordata; class Actinopteri; order Cichliformes; family Pholidichthyidae; genus Pholidichthys; species Pholidichthys leucotaenia. The sequence goes on along the minus strand of CM035839.1, from coordinate 228,429,534 downwards.
AGTCATCTCATAGCACTATCAACTGTAGGGGGGAACCCCCACAGTTGCAGAAAGACCCCAGCAATCAGGTGATCCCCTGTGAGCAAGCACTTGGCGACGGTGGAGAGGAAAAACTCCCTTTTAACAGGAAGAAACCTCCAGCAGAACCAGGCTCAGGGAGGGGCAGTCATCTGCTGCGACTGGCTGGGGGTGAGGGGACAGAGAAGATGAAAAGAACAGACATGTAGAGAGCAAACAGCACGATGGGGACTCAATCTATGGGAGAGAACAAACAAATGTTAATGACCAGCAAAAAAAAAAAAAAAATATTTCATAGAGAGTGAGGAAAGGAGTGAGGCCCAGTGCATTACTGGAGGTCCCCCGGCTGACTAAACCTATTAGCAGCATAACTAAGGGAGGGTTCAGAAACACATGATCCCTCCCTAATTGTAGGCTATATCAAAAAGGTAGGTTTTAACCCTAATCTTAAAAACAGAGATCGAGTCTGACTCCCGAATCCAGATTGGCAGCTGATTCCACAGGAGAGGAGCTTGATAACTGAAGGCTCTGCCTCCCATTGTACTTTTGGAGATTCTAGGTATTACAAGTAGTCCTGCATTTTGGGAGCGTAGTGCTCTGTTAGGATAATACGGTAGTATCAGATCTTTTAAATAAAAAGGAGCCTGATTGTTTAGAGCTTTGTAAGTAAGAAGAAGGATTTTAAACTTAATTCTAAACTCTATGGGAAGCCAATGAAGGGAGGCCAGAACCGGAGAGATATGATCTCTCTTTCTACTACCTGTTAAAACTCTTGCTGCAGCATTTTGGATCAGCTGAAGACTTTTTAAAGATGTTTTAGGACAACCTGATAATAAAGAATTACAATAATCTAATCTCGAGCTAACAAAAGCGTGGATCAGTTTCTCAGCATCACTCTGAGACAAGATGCTCTTAATCTTGGCAATATTACGCAAATGATAGAAGGCAGTCTTAGAAACAAATTTAATATGTGAATTGAAGGACAAATCCTGATCAAAAATAACTCCAAGGTTCCTCACAGAGCTATTAAGAGAAAGAGTAACTGCATCCAAACTGAAAGTTTGATTTGGAAAGGAATTTCTAAGGTTTTTTGGACCAACAAGAATGACTTCAGTCTTATCTGAATTTAATAGCAGGAAATTACAAGTCATCCAAGCTTTGATTTCCTTAAGACAGGCTTCTAACTTGGCTAATTGATTACTATCATCTGGCTTCATTGACAGGTATAATTGTGTGTCATCTGCATAACAATGAAAATGTATACAGTGCTTTCTAATAATGTTGCCTAACGGAAGCATATATAAACTAAAAAGAGTAGGGCCTAGCACAGATCCCTGTGGAACTCCATGACTAAGCTTTGAGTTGAAAGAAAACTCATTATTTACATGAACAAACTGGAACCTATCAGATAAATAAGATCTAAACCACTGCAACGAAGTTCCATTAAGTCCAACATAGTGTTCTAATCTATCAAGTAGAATATTATGATCGATAGTATCAAAAGCTGCACTAAGGTCTAAAAGGACAAGTACAGAAACTAGTCCATTATCAGATGCAATGAGGAGGTCGTTAGTGACCTTTGCTAAAGCTGTTTCAGTACTATGATGGATTCTAAACCCAGATTGAAACTCTTCAAGTAAACCATTTCCCTGCAGGTGGTCGAATAATTGCGTAGCAACAACTCTTTCTAAGATTTTTGAAATGAAAAGGAGATTAGAGATTGGTCTATAGTTAGCTAAAGCTCCTGGATCTAGCGTTGGCTTTTTGAGTAAGGGTTTAATTACAGCTGTTTTAAAAGCCTGCGGTACGTGGCCTAAAGTTAATGAAGAATTGATTATATGAAGAATAAAGCTACCAATAAGTGGGAAGACTTCTTTAAATAACCTAGTAGGAATAGGGTCTAAAAGACAAGTTGAAGGTTTGGATGAGGAAACTATTTTGTCTAACTCACAAAGGTCGATTGGAGTAAACTCATCAAGACAGACATCAAAAGAAGGAGTTGTAGTAGTTACAGTATTTAAGTTAACTGTGGGAAGAATCTGATTGATTTTATCTCTGATGGATGAAATTTTATTATTGAAAAAGTTCATAAAGTCCTGACTAGTAAGCTCTAAGGGAATGCTAGGATTGACAGAGTCCTGACTCTTTGTCAACCTGGCTACAGTACTGAAAAGAAACCTGGGATTATTCTTGTTCTCTTCTATTAATGCAGAGTAATAACTTGTTCTAGCTTTTCTAAGAGATTTTTTATAAATTAAAAGATGATTTCTCCAAGCTAAATAGATTTCATCTAAATTAGTAGAGCGCCATTTTCTTTCTAATTGACGAGTCTTCTGTTTTAAGCTACGAGTTTCTGTGTTGAACCAAGGAGTTAGAAATCTCTGATTAGACTTTTTCTTTTTTAAGGGGGCCACCAAGTCTAGAGCCTGATGCAGAGAAGCTGAAACACTATCCACCATGTTATCAATTACAGAAGGAGCAAGCTGTCTATAGCTTATTTCTGTTGTGTTGACACATGGCATAGAGGAAACAATCTGCATAAATTTGGAAACAGCATCATCTGAGAGGCATCTACTGTAATAATATTTTTCTTTAGGAGCCAAATAGTCAGAAATGGTAAAATCAAAGGTTAACAGACAATGGTCTGACAGGGTTATGAGGAGACACTACAAGATTTTCTATTTCTATGCCATATGTCAGAACAAGGTCCAATGTATGGTGGAGGTAATGAGTAGAATTTCCTACTTTCTGAGAAAACCCAATCGAGTCTAATATTGAATTAAAAGCCACATTAAGGCAGTCACTATCTACATCCACATGTACTGTATATTAAAGTCCCCTACTATAATTATTCTATCAGATTTCAGCACTAAATCAGCTAAGAAATCAGCAAATTCGGATAAAAATTCTGAGTAGGTTGATGGGGGACGATAAACTATGGCAAATAAAATTGGGTTTAACCTAAAATTGCTAAAGTGCCCAATACTGAGGACCAGGCCCTCAAAGGAATTATAACATGTTTTTTGCTTTACATTAACTAGTAATTTGGAATGGTAAATTGTTGCTACTCCTCCTCCACGACCAGAACTTCTGGGATTTTGACAGTTTAAATAACCAGAGGGAGTTGATTCATTTAAACCAACATAATCCTCTTGCCCTAACCAAGTCTCTGTAAGGGAAATTAAATCAATTTGATGATCAATTAACAGATCATGGACTAACAGAGACTTGGGAGTTAGAGACCTAATATTTAGTAAACCACATTTAATTTTTAAATTATGAGGAGGAACAGAGGCCAAATCATTCAGTTTAGAGGCTTTATGTTTAATTTGAGTTTTACCAATGTTTTGCTTTATCACTTTGGGATGCTTATGCATGATATTTTTATTTACTTTGGAGGGAGCAGACAACGATTCTCTGATGGGGAAGACAGGGGCTAAGCTGAGGGGTGGCGGATGAAGAGGAGCTGCAGAGAGGCGTGTAAGACTGCGACTCTGCTTCCTGGTCCCAACTCTGAGTAGTCATGGTTTTGGAAATTTGGATAAAAAAGATGCCAGATTGTTAGATAAATGAGAAGCACCATCCAAAGTGGGATGAATGCTGTCTCGTCTCATAAGACCAGGTTTTCCCCAAAAAGAGCTCCAATTGTCAATGTAGCCCACGTCATTTTTAGGACACCACACAGACAGCCAGCGGTTCAAGGATGACGAGCGGCTAAACATGTCATCACTGGTCAGATTGGGGAGGGGCCCAGAGAATACTACAGTGGCAGACATCGTTTTTGCAAAGTCACACACCGATTCTACATCAAGTTTGGTGACTTCCGACTGCTGGAGACGGATGTCATTAATGCCGGCGTGAATAACAATTGTGGAGTATTTACAGTTACTTTTAGCCAGCATTTTCAGATTTGACTCGATGTCGCCTGCTCTGGCCCCAGGAATGCATTTGACTATGACCGCTGGAGTCTCTAGGTTCACGTTTCTGACTACAGAGTCGCCAATGATCAGAGTTTTTTCCTCAGCGGGTGTGTCGCTGAGCGGGGAAAAACGATTAGAAACGTAAACAGGTTGGTGGTGAACCGGGGCTTTGCGACTAGGCTTCCTTCTCACCGTCACCCACCCAGTCTCCTCGCTGCTGAGGAGAGCCGGGGAACCGCTGACAGGGGGGCCTAAGCTAGCTAGCTCCGCTGCAGCTAATGGGCGTCCGTCGAGATTAACTGGCGCAGACGGTGTTTCAATGCAGCGGAGCCGGGATTCCAAATCAGACAACCTCGCCTCGAGCGCCTCAAAAAGACAACATTTATTACATTTACCGTTATCGCTAAAAGAGGCAGAGGTGTAGCTAAACATCTGACAGAGAGAGCACACCAGAGGAGAGGAAAGAGAGCTAGTAGCCATAGCTAATAGCTGGAGAGCAACCACACAGGCAGACAGCAAAACAGGAAGTGACGATACGTTACGTTACCACAAGGAAGTGACGATCCCCAGTCCCCTACCACAAGGAAGTGACGATCCCCAGTCCCCAGCAATACAAGTCTGACTTGTATTGCTTGTAAGACATTAGAATCCTGAGTTCATGAGTGCCTACTAAAACATCTAGAAGACAACAGCTTGATGAACCCTGACCAGTATGGTTTCACCAAAGGCAAATCATGTTTGACTAATTTGCTAGAAACTCTTGAAGACTGGACCCATGCACTCGACCATGGCTGTGGAATTGATTCATTGTATCTTGATTATAGGAAGGCCTTTGAGTTGGTGTCCCACAGTCGTCTATTACTGAAGTTGCGGTGCTATGGGATTACTGGAAACTTGTATAAATGTCAAAGATTTTCTGACAGAAAGAATGATGCAGGTGTCCATAGATTGTAGTAGCTCAGCAGAAGCAGAAGTCATCAGAGGCGTGCCGCATGTCATGAGCTCCCTGTGCGCTTCTCCATAGCGCACGGTGAGGGAAGAAAAAGGACGAGGATTTACTCACTGGGTAAACCAACACACATTTATTAACACACAAGGGATTATACATGAGGACATAAGCAGCTCAGGTACACTCGAGAATCCTCCGGGGCGCCCAACACACACCGGAGGAACGTACTGGACAAGAGCCAAAGCGTAGTGGCACAACGGCGAACAGAAACGCTAACAGTACTCACAGTGAGGAGGCAGTCCGAGTAATCCCAGTGCAGACCACAAGCAAACACAGCAATAGTCCTTACAGTGATATGGCGGTTAGACGGCGGAGCGCAGCCATCTAACACGTACAACGATCCAGCGGTGTTTGTCTAGCAAAGAGCTGCTCTTGTACAAATGCCGCTGGTGTGACAGATTTGGAACACCTGGGCGAGCGCGGGAAAGATGATTACCAGGGCTGGGACAGCTGGTGGAATATAGAGAGCGAGGGGGCATGGTAGGACCGACAGACTGTCAGCAGTGTGGGAAAAAGCTCAGAGGCTGAATAACAGCTGTCGGTCGGGCAGCGGCTAAGATGATGGAAAAAATACACAAAAACCACATAAACAATGTAGCCAAAACCCACAGAGAGCTCAGGGTCGAGCCGGGGAAAACCAAGCTGGCTCGGCTCATGACAGAGCCCCCCCCCTCCAAGGGGTGGATTCTCAGACACTCAGGGTAACATCAAGAAGCTCCCCCCTCCCAACAGTTGCAACAACGACAACAACAAACAACACAAACCCGGGTGGGCGGAAGGGGGAACAGGAAGGAGGGAACACAATGGCCCGCCCAGGGCTCACAATCAACCCCCCCCAAGTCCACGGGTGTTGGGGCTCAGGAGGCTGCCCAGAGTCCCAGGCCCAGCAGAAGGTCCGTTGGATGGTGTCCAGCGGCCTGCCGGGAAACGTGGGCCACCTGACCCAGGGAGTCACTTCTTCTGGTGGCCGGCCAATGCTGCTCAGCCACCAGGACTGAAGGGGTGAAGCAGGAGGTGGCCTGCCCATCGGAAGGCTGACCGATGAGTACCCGGACCAAAGAGAGGGAGCCTCCATGGCATCCTTCGGGTGGTCCGTGGCGGTACCCGTGGTGGCCCCTGACCGGGCCGGCTCCGTTGCACCCACGATGATCTCCAGTGGGAGCCTAGCTGCGTCCGTGGTGGCCCCTGACCGTGCCGGCTCTGCTGCTCCCGCGGTGGCCTCCGGCTGAGGCCCTGCAGCACCCGCGATGGAACCCACACTGGAGGGTTGCTTCCATGACCGGTCCGAGCAGGAGCGCAGCACCCATGTTGGGCTAATCCTGGGGCGCAGCCCCCACGACGGCCCACAGCCAGCCTGCTGGACCCATGGCGGCGCGGCCTGTGGAAGAGACCACACGACAACCTCAGACCTCAGGGAAGCTGGAGCCGCGACATCATCGCGCGGTAAGACCGGCTCCACGAAGACTCCTGGAGATGGTTGTTCCTCTCCAACGACCCTAGAACATAGCTCAGGAGTGGGGGAAGAAACAGGGTTGTTACGGTTGCCGGCAGCGGTGGAGCCCGGCGAGGGAAGTGCAGACACAGCTGTGCACTGCGCCCGACTCTCCTCACCTAGAGCCAGACAAGCTCTCTCTAAAACTGCCATAAGAAAAACAAGAAAGAACACTTGCCTGAGCTCGAGCTCCACTGCTGTCCAGGACTCCGTCGATCCTAGCGATGAACACTCGGGCCCGGTCTCCAGGAGGTCCAGCTCAGGCTCCCAGTCCACTGCAGACGCCTCCGCAGCTGGCAAGATGGTGATTGCAGTCCTACTGTCCTCCTGCAGCGGCTCCAATGCTGGGGATTCATCCGGAGTGGCTGCAGGGGGACCTCTCCGTGCTGGCTCCGGGAAGGGAACGTCCGGAACCACTGGCTCCTCCACTGTCTGGCGGCTCGGTTCCAAGACCAGCAGGCACTCAGCGATGAAGAGAGAAGACACAGAGGGAGTAGGGGATAAGTTCGCAGCTGCAGCTGGAGGAGAGGACCCAGCGAACTGCGGAGACTGGCCATCTCTCTCGGGAGACAGACAAGGGTTTTCATGGGTTACTTGAGTTAACTGAAAACACACTTGCCTGTCATCCCGGCGTTCGATGTTCTCAGCTGTAACAGGCGGATTTTTTGGCCCCTTCCCACAGTACCGATGACTCTCTCGGCGTGGCTGCAGGGGACCAGCTCTGTGCTGGCTCCAGAGTGAAATCCTCTGGGGCCCTCAGCTTCTCCATTGTCCGGTGGCTCTGCTCACTCTCAGGAATTGACGGGGGGAACACAGAAGAGACAAAAAAGTGGTTTACCTCCGCAGCTGGAGGGGAGGACCCAGCGGACTGCCGAAGCCGGGCCTCTCTTCCGGGAGACAGACAGTGTTTATCAAGGTGAATTAATCAAAGATGAATTAGTATTTGCAGCCGGAGGAGAGGACCCAGCAGACTGCTGAAACTGGGCCTCTCCCTCGGGAGACAGACAAGGTTTGTAATTAGATGGAGTGAAATGAAAAAAACACTTGCCTGTCATCCCGGTTCCCGATGCTGACAGCTGCAAACTGTTGGCAATCACCCTTCTCCATGTCACTGACTCCTTTAACGGGTTGTACAGCAGCCGCCTCCGATGATGTGGAGGTGGGCATAGCCGAGACAATCTCGGAAGACCTCTCGGCGGCTGGAGCGATGACGGCCGCCGAAGACGAGAGGGGCTGCCTCCGGTGAGGCTTCCTTTTCCTCACGTTCGGTTTGGGCACCAGATAGTCCGGGATTCTGAGCACACCATCCAGCTGAAAATAATCAAGGCCGATGAACTCCGGAGTATCCGGAAATGAAGGCGGTGTAGCCGCGGGGGGCTCGAGCGCTGGGAGCTCCTCACCCGACCCCTTGGACGTCAAGGCAAAAATCTCCCGGAAAATCTCGGCCGCCTCTGGATGGTCCCACAGGTTATCCCAATTCATCACTCTCGCTGCAGCGTCCCGAGCCCATTGAACTGTCTCGGGTGAACAGGGCTCCAGTGCCCACGAAAGTATGTCCTCCAGCAGACAAAACAAGCGCAGCTCCCTCTCCAGCAGCTCATTGTGCCCGGAAAGCAGGCGAGTGAAAACGAGACAGTCCCAGAAATGAAAAAAAATGATTTGTGTGGGTGTAACCCGCTAAATCCTTTTAGATGGCTGGATCATTCTGTCATGAGCTCCCTGTGCGCTTCTCCATAGCTCATGGTGAGGGGAGAGAAAGGACGAGGATTTACTCGCTGGGTACACCAACACACATTTATTAACACACAAGTGATTATACATGAGGACATGAGCAGCTCAGGTACACTCGAGAATCCTCCAGGGCGCCCAACACACACCGGAGGAACGTACTGAACAAGAGCCAAAGCGTAGTGGCACAACAGCGAACAGAAACACTAACAGTACTCACAGTGAGGAGGCAGTTTGAGTAATCCCAGTGCAGACCACGAGCAAACACAGCAATAGTCTTTACAGTGACGCGGTGGTTAGATGGTGGAGCGCAGCCATCTAACACGTACAATGTTCCAGGGGTGTTTGTCTAGCAAAGTGCTGCTCTTGTACAAATGCTGCTGGCGTGACAGATTGGGAACACCTGGACGAGCGCGGGGAAGATGATTACCTGGGCTAGGACAGCTGGTGGAATATGGAGAGCGAGGGGGCGTGGTAGGACCGACAGACTGTCAGCAGTGTGGGAAAAAGCTCAGAGGCTGACTAACAGCTGCCGGTCGGGCAGTGGCTAAGACACAGGTGTCAAACTCATTCCATGGAGGGCCAAGACCCTGCAGGTTTTACCTCCACCCAGTGTCTTCAACAGGTGATTTCTCTGAATTTCTTCCTACTGATTGCTGATCAGTGAAAACACCTGCTGAAAAGACTGGGTGGAAGTAAAACCTGCAGGGTCTTGGCCCTCCATGGAATGAGTTTGACACCCCTGGGCTAAGATGATGGAAAAAATACACAAAAAGCACATAAACAATGAAACCAAAACCCACAGAGAGCTCAGGGCCGAGCCAGGGAAAACCAAGCCGGCTCGGCTCATGACACCGCAGGGCTCAGTGATAGCTCCCCTTCTATTTTTGATCTTTGTGAATGACTGGTAGTGATTTCAACTCACCCTTTAAACTCTTCACCGATGACAGTAAAATCTACAGCATTATTAAAACCGAGAACAACCAACCAATACTACAAGCCAATCTAGACTGAGCAAATGAATGGTCAAAAAAGTGGTTACTCTCTTTTAATGTTGAGAAATGAAAGAGAATTCATGTGGGGCACAGAAATTCTAAGTTCAACTCTAGAAGACAATAGTGGAATCAGAAGAGTATTAGAAGAGACATCAGCTGAAAAGGACCTAGGCGTCTGGGTATCAAACAACTTAAAGCTGTCCCTGCATTGTGCCAAATCAGCTGAGAAAAGCATGAAGGTCCTCAGGATGATTAAAAGAAGATTTGAAGCTTTAGATGAGAATAATTTTATAACCCTGCACAGGACATTTGTTAGGCCACATATAGAATATGCTGTGCAAATTTGGAACCCATTCTATCAGAAAGATATCCAGATTTTGGAGAACATCCAGAGACGTTCCACCAAATTAAGCATTAGACATTTACCCTATGAAGAGAGACTGAAAAAGTTGAACATCACAACACTGGAGAGAAGAAGACTCAGAGGGGACCTAATTGATACTTGGAAGATTCTAAACAATGTTGATATAGTATAATTAGACTTCTTTACAAAGTCTACATCACACCACCTGAGAGACCACGAGATGAATCTGTACCAACACCTTTCCAGATTATAAGTCAGAATTTATTTATTTTTTTCCCAGCGAATAGTCAAGAAATGGAACAAGCTACCAGCAGAAATAGTCACAGCCCCAACATTGAATGTCTTCAAAAGCAACCTGGACAAATACTGGGATCAGAATACAGCGGGGCAAAAAAGTATTTAGTCAGCCACCAATTGTGCAAGTTCTCCCACTTAAAAGATGAGAGAGGTCTTCAATTTTCATCATAGGTATACCTCAACTATGAGAGACAAAATGAGGAAAAAAAATCCAGAAAATCACATTGAAGGATTTTTAATGAATTAATTGGTAAATTCCTTGGTAAAATAAGTATTTGGTCACCTACAAACAAGCAAGATTTCTGGCTCTCACAGACCTGTAACTTCTTCTTTAAGAGGCTCCTCTGTCCTCCACTCGTTACCTGTATTAATGGTACCTGTTTGAACTCATTATCAGTATAAAAGACACCTCTCCACAACCTCAAACAGTCAGACTCCAAACTCCACTATGGCCAAGACCAAAGAGCTGTCAAAGGACACCAGAAACACAATTGTAGACCTGCACCAAGCTGGGAAGACTGAATCTGCAATAGGTAAGCAGCTTGGTGTGAAGAAATCAACTGTGGGAGCAATTATTAGAAAATGGAAGACATACAAGACCACTGATAATCTCCCTCGATCTGGGGCTCCACGCAAGATCTCACCCCGTGAGGTCAAAATGATCATGAAAACGGTGAGCAAAAATCCCAGAACTACACGGGGGGGACCTAGTGAATGACCTGCAGAGAGCTGGGACCAAAGTAACAAAGGCTACATCAGTAACACACTACGCCGCCAGGGACTCAAATCCTGCAGTGCCAGACGTGTCCCCCTGCTTAAGCCAGTACATGTCCAGGCCCGTCTGAAGTTTGCTAGAGAGCATCTGGATGATCCAGAAGAGGATTGGGAGAGTGTCATATGGTCAGATGAAGCCAAAATAGAACTTTTTGGTAAAAACTCAACTTGTTGTGTTTGGAGGAGAAAGAACACCATACCTACTGTGAAGCATGGGGGTGAAAACATCATACTTTGGGGCTGTTTTTCTGCAAAGAGACCAGGACAACTGATCCGTGTAAAGGAAAGAATGAATGGGGCCATGTATCGTGAGATTTTGAGTGAAAACCTCCTTCCATCAACAAGGGCACTGAAGATGAAATGTGGCTGGGTCTTTCAGCATGACAATGATCCCAAACACACTGCCCGGGCAACGAAGGAGTGGCTTCGTAAGAAGCATTTCAAGGTCCTGGAGTGGTCTAGCCAGTCTCCAGATCTCAAAACCATAGAAAATCTTTGGAGGGAGTTGAAAGTCCGTGTTGTCCAGCGACAGCCCCAAAACATCACTGCTCTAGAGGAGATCTGCATGGAGGAATGGGCCAAAATACCAGCAACAGTGTGTGAAAACCTTGTGAAGACTTACAGAAAACGTTTGACCTCTGTCATTGCCAACAAAGGGTATATAACAAAGTATTGAGATGAACTTTTGTTATTGACCAAATACTTATTTTACCGAGGAATTTACCAATTAATTCATTAAAAATCCTTCAATGTGATTTTCTGAATTTTTTTTTCTCATTTTGTCTCTCATAGTTGAGGTATACCTATGATGAAAATTAGAGACCTCTCTCATCTTTTAAGTGGGAGAACTTGCACAATTGGTGGCTGACTAAATACTTTTTTTTCCCCACTGTATACGGTACGGTACTCTAACTTGGATGGCATATTAGCTTTGCTTATTTAAGTCCAATACCCTATGACTATGACTATGATGACTATGAATATGACTATTGACATTGCTGGCTTTCCATATGTAAGTCGCATGTCCACTGTTTGGTAAATGTTGGTGCGCATACACACAACTGTTCGGTGTTCTTTTATGCAGTCTCATAGCTGTTTGTGTGCATAATGTACGGGTTCCTGACGACTTCCTGGGGACAACATCTGCAGCTGGCAGGATCTTCTAGGATTGGTTTACAGAGCAAGGAACATGTTACAGCTGAGTTTCTCTGCTTGCAGAACATTCTGGAAGAGCCTGCCAGCTCCCCAGTGTCTTTGTGGGTCTTATGATCTGTGTGATGTCATAGGGAGTCATATGATCGTGAGTCATGCCTGCTTTTGATCTTGGAATCTGTCCTATGTCCTATGATCTTTGGTGATGGCATAGCAAGTCCTATGATGCCTGCATTTGATCTTGGTTTAAATTAGTGTGTCCTATTCTTAATCGGGTGATGAGTATCTCTTCTTTCCTGTTTCTGGCAATGCCCATTCAGTTTCAAGTGCTGTGTCCTATTGGTAATCGGGTGATGAGTATCTCTTCTTTGGTGAGTGATGGTGTATATGACATCATAAAGACATGAAGGCAGGCATCGTGAGTGATGGTCTATATGACCTCATAAAGACATCGAGGCAGGCATCATAGGACCTCATGCCTACATCATAGGTAGCCAGTCCTATTGTGTATATGACAGCATCGCAAGTCCTATGTTACCTGATATCATAGGATTATCATAGGACATCATGCAGACATCATAGGCCGTCCTATGATGTGCTCTGATCGTGACACCCAGACATGATGTACTGCTTCGAATGGGTCTGGTTTAAAGTAGTGTGTCCTATTGTTAATTGGGTGATGAGTAAGATTTCCAGATTTACACTGAAACTGACCGATATAGTGACATTTTGTAAGATTTTCAGATTCACTGCTTCGAATGGGTGTGCTTTAAAGTGCTGTGTCCTATTGTGTATACTAGTACATACCCATGCATGCCCATGCATGCCATAGAAACCAAGTATAAGCAAGTATTTCTGCATGCCCGTAGAAAGCAGGTATAAGCAAGGGTGTAAGCAAGCACGTCAGCACTCATTCAGTGATGCCTGCCTTTGATCTTTGATGGTGTCTTAGTGAGTCCTATGATCATTGATGATATCATAGCGAGTGCTATGATCATGATATGACGGCATTGTCCTTTTCTCTATATGATGGCATCGCGAGTCCCAATGGTCTATATGACATCATAATAACATCAAGGCATAGGGACATCATAGGAGCATCATAGGCACATCATAGGCCGTCCTATGATGTCCTATGATCATGGCACACAGACAGGCAGACACACAGAGATTTCTTGAATTTATAGTGATGTAGTGCTAACAAGAGTAAACTTGGACACTGAATTGTGTCAGCACTGTAAGTCATGTTACAATGAGGTCAGTATGCCCTGCCCATCTCTTTTGCACAAGCAGTCTCAGGTTTTCTGAGGTTTTTGTGGAGAATATTCTGGATAGTATTTGTCCTGATGTTAACATGTTGAAATAATAATAAACCTGCAGTTGCAGAAGCCAAGTACATTTGTCCACTCCCATGCTAATAAGAGCACGAAAAACTTGAAAATGACCAGTTTAAGGTAAATAGGAAAAAAGGTTGCAATTAAAGTGTGATAAATCACGATTTAAAAAATTTTCATCATATGTCACCACTAATTTTTAACTTTAGTGAACAGACAGGTGTAAAAGAGAGAGACAGGAAATTGGGAGAAGAGTGGGGGAGAGAAATGGAGGAAAGATTACTGGCTGCAACCTGAACTAATGTCACTGCATTTGAGCAACATGCTCCTATGTATGTGTTGCAACCATTAGGCTGCCAAGATACCCCAATAAGGCACCACTTGATATTTGTTTTTATTATATCTGTAAATATGTTAGTTGTACAGCTTTTTTTTTTTTTTTAAAAAGTGCTGTACTTGGGGAAAAAAATGACAACATGCAAAGAACAGCAGTATGTACAGCAGAGGAAAAATGTATTTTATCAAGTAATGGTATTGTATGAGAACTTCAACTAAGGCACTCACACTTTGTCTTGGTGCTTCCTTAGAAATATACCTTAAAGTGTAGGGTTACAGAATTAACAAAATCATTTAAATGATTCCAAATGAATTTGTCTTATTGAACTTTATTAAATTCAATCTATTTACTTTTGACCTTGAATTTACTGTGTACCACTTTACATGTAAAAAAAAAAAAAGTAAATTTCTTTTTTTTTTTACAGAAAATATCAGATTTATTTTTTCTTTTTTGTCCTTCTTCTTCATTTGTATTCAAACCTTGTCTGTACAAAACCTTGTGCAATGACACAAGGTAAATACACAACATCACCGGTATTTTAAAATATTTTTTGGACAGTGCAGGTAGGCATTCAAGGGAAAACAAATCAGCCGCTGAGAGACTGAAATATAAATGAGATGGAATGGTGAAAACTGATAGTTCCAGGTGAGCTTGACAACATGCTGAAAACTTTATAATGCCAGTAGGCTTCTTTAAGAGATTCACATTTTAAGAGGCAGAGCTTTTAGTCTGATTAGATTGAGTACAGGGGAACAAAAGCAATCACTTACTTAACAAATATCCCCTTTACCCTACTCCCATATCATAACACTTTATCTCCCTGACACACCAGTTGGAGACTGAGACAAAGAACTTGATTCTAGAGGAAGTTTCTTTAGTCTTTGAATAGATCACTTATTTAAAATACTTCCTTTATGTTGCTCAAAGCACCAATAAATACATCAGAAAAACACAGCTGCAAGGCTGTTGTTCAAATCATGGCTGGTGTACTCTTCTTGCCCATAGACTGCATATGAAGGATGATTAACGGGGTATTAGTTTATGAAGTCTGAAGTGATGGAAAACTGAGGCAAACCATATGCTCATAGGTTAGCCCCTTTTCAAACAACATCTGAACCTTTTAATCCCCACTGTGGTGCCCTTAACCCCAGCTGCTCCAGTGGAGTTGCCCAGCGGCCGCAGGTCAGTCTGTGGTTGTACTGGGCAGCTTCCTGGTGTGAATGTGTGAGTGAGAACAGGGCGTCCTTGGAAAAAGAGAGGCTGCTTCTCAGTGGACCTTCCCTGTATAATTAAAATGTTAAATAAAAAAGCACACCTTGGTTTGTCCTCCTATGAGACTACAATATGGACCGACATCTGATTTATTCATTATGGCGTAAAAAAGTAAAGACTGAGTGTAGCCCATATCTATTTTTACAGCTGGATCGACAGTTGAAACTAGAAGTTTACATACACTGTATAAAAAGAGAAATAACCTTTTTTCCCCTCACTGTCTGACATTAAATCAGACTAAACTTTTCCTGTTTTAGGTCAGTTAAGATTACCAAAATTATGTATGCTGAATAATTTTTATATTTGATAAATACTTTTTATATAGAGTTTTTTATTACTTTCTTCAAAGTCATCAGTTTACATATACTAAGATCACTATGCCTTTAAACAATTTATGAAAGCCCAGGTGATGATGTCATGGCTTTGGAAGCTTCTGACTGGTTAAGTGACAACATCTGAGTTAACTGGAGGCACACCTGTGGATGTATTTTGAGGTATTTTATGTTTAATATGATCAAATTTAACTGTTGCATGCTAAATTTTACTTGAACTAAATTTACAACCTTTTTAAATGTAAATGACCCTTATACATACATAAAAATAGCAAGAGAAACACTGTGTAATTATTAACAGGAGTAAATCAGGAGTAAAGCAGTCGAGAAAGATATTTGCAATATGAGAGTGAAGTACTGGTAGATTTGGGCTCTGTCCCAATTCTCATTTGTACTTCTTCCCCTTTGCCTCCCCCCACCCCCTGGTCCTGGAAATTAAAGGCCAAGGGGTAGGAGTTAAAAATGACCCCTATGAATTGGGACACCACTTCAGAGCTGCACTACGTCATTAGTAATTGCTTATGGATTTAATCTAAAAGGACACTACCTATTTTCACTAGAAAAAAAGAAAACAGATGAGGAAAAAAGTCTCACCTTAAGGAGAAAAATGTCTCAAATTTACATTAACAATTTTAATCAGTAGAAAAGTTAGAAATTTACTAGAAAGAAAGCTGTAAATTCAGAGAAAAACTTTGACCTCCTGGTGGACTGTTTTTGACCCCCAGGCTACATGATTGACACCCCTGGACCAGCACATTAAAAATGCATAATTAGAGGTTTTACTTCCACGAAATAGCTGCAAATCACAGATATCATAGATAATCACAGATAAACAAAAGTTTACTTCAGAAGAAGCTTCATTTGCTCTTTACAGCAACATAAAGTTTAGTCACTTTCTCTCTCTGTCATACAAAAACTTAAATTTGCACAATTGCAGGCAGTAAACGGGAAATTCTTGCTCTAAAAATAATCATATTTAACCATAGAGATAAGAGCTAATGTGGGGGGAGAGCACAGGTTATTCTCACCGCTGGGACAACAGGAGATCAGGGGCAGTTGTCCCCATGATCTGATCACTGAGAGCGGCTACTGTCAGGTCATCGCCGTTTCTCCAGACTGGAAAGAAAATGAACTGACCTGTGGAGTTAGACTCCTGGGCTGCCTGCAGCTGGCTGGCAGTGGACCAATGAGAATACACTGTGTGTGTGCAGATAATGTCATGAACTGAGCTTGGATGTTCTCCCAGGCTCAGTTTAATGGCTTTTCTCTGGTTCCATATTTATCTGAGGTACTGTTATGCCGTTTGAGTATTATACTGCCTTTCATTTTCCTTGCTTTTGTTCAGTCTGTTATGAGTTTGTTTATTTCTTTAATTGGGTCTTTGGGCTGGCAGTTGGCAGGCAACTTCTCCTGGTCTGCACTTTGCGTGGGCGTTGCCTGTAACTCTGCCAGTCTAACTACTCCCCTCTCATTATCGCCAGCTGATCTCAGTTACTAGTTTTTGTTCCCTTCTCCTGCTCATGTGAACCCACACCAGTGATCATTCATATTAATGGTTATTCTGCTATTTAAGGACTGCCTGTCTGCACTATTATTGCTGCACTATTGGATGTCAATGTGATTGTCTATCCGTACTTTCATTCGGATTGCTCACCTGTTCTACTCTCGCGTCCGCTGGGTGATGCCCAGGGACGCCAGCTGTAAGTTCTTCCATTATTTATATTTTTGTATTTTTGCACAGTTTTTGGACTTTTGTTCTTTTCTTTAATAAAATGTCACGAGTGTCTCTCTCCACCTTGTAGAGGCGCACACGACAGAATAGTGCAGCCATAAAAAAAGACTCAGCTGTACACTTGTGCATTTTTTCCTTTTTGTGTGCCTTTTTCACTCACCTGCCTGTGGGAGCATGCGATGGATTCAGCATGAAGGAAGAGAAGGTGGAGTCGGGACGAGCTGAGGTATGTGGCCATGGTCAAGGACATGACAGCTGCCGCTCGGAGCTGCAGATCCCGGCAAGACGTGATGCTGTGTTGACGTGGAGTGGCTAATCTAATGGAGGTCAGACCCAGCGTGCGCTTCCATCCCCGGGTGCTCGACCTCTATCTGCCTCCAGCACCGCCTATGCCTCCGCCTCTTCCATCTACCCCACGGTGGCAACGTCATCCCGCAGCTAACCGTCGGAGGAAGCCTTCCTCCTCTTTGACAGCCATTTCCCCCACGTTGAGTATGACTATTCCCACAGCAGGGCTCCTGTCTTGCTCTTCTTCGTCAGCTGTTTCTCCAGCCTCATCTCCCTCTGCCGCTGCTGCAATCTCAGTCACCTCGACGAATCCTCCTGCTGCCGAGAGGTCCTCCAGGCTTCCCCTGGTAACGCCCACTTCTGTGTCAGCTGAGGCGGTCCTTCCACAGTCCTCTGAGGGGCCCATAGACACAGAGGGGGATGACTGTTCACCGGCTGCAGCAGATTCCATCACCCACTGGGATGACAGGCAAGTTACACTCCATTATATTCCTATTGTTGATGACATATCTTGCCTGATTCCCGGTAGAGAGACTCAGGAAATCCAGTCCCCTGAGCCCTCCCCACCTGCTGCAGCCAACAATTCTTCACCTGTCCTCTTCGTGTCTCCTCCGGTTTTCTCTGAATGTCGACCAGCCCCAGAATCTAGCCGTCGGATGACGGAGGAGCCCATGGCCCTGGAGGATCAAAATCCAGTGCCAGCACGGAGCCGACCCCCAGCTGCCACACCGGAGGAGCCACCAGTGTGGGTTATTTTGTCTGGGGGCACCATGACTGCAACCACCTTCATGTCTGCTGCAGAGACTGCCGCAGCAGAGTCAGCAGATGAGCTGGACCACCCAAGGGCTGAGCCAGAAGCGTCGCCATCGTCTGGATCATCGGAGTCCTGGATGGCGGTGGAGCCCGAGCTCCAGCAAGTGCCCTTTTTTGTCTTCCTTCTCTCTGCTTTAGAGCAATCTTGCCTGACTCTTGGTGAGGAGAGCCAGGCGCAGCCACCTGCTGCACCTGAGCTCGCCTCGCTGGGCTCCGCTGCTACCGGTGACCCTGAACCCCCTTCTCTATCTTTTTCCTCTGAGCTTCTTCCTAGGGTCACCGGAGACAATCCAGCACAACCTGAGGTCTCCGTGGGTCCAGGCGCGCCGCCTAAGGTCGTTCAGGGTCCAGTCTTCACTGCTGAGGAGGCCATCACAGGTGCTCCGTCCTAGCCCGGGATCTCTGTGGGTGCAGCTCCCCCTCTGCCCGAGGCCATTGTGTCGGTTCCTCCTCAGCCTGAGTCACCGTGGGTGATGCGTCCCGGCCAGGGACCCTCTTGGGTGCTGTGCTCCAGCAAGGGCCCGACATGGGTGCTACCCCTCCGCCAGGGGTCCACCGAGGGTGCAGCATTGGCCCTACCCGGGTCCACCGAGGGTTCAGCGTTGGCCCAGCCCGGAGCCACCGAGGGTGCTGCAGTGCTCCAGCCCGGAGCCACCGAGGGTGCTGCAGTGCTTCAGCTGGAAGCCACTGCAGGTGCTACTACTTTCCCGTCAGAGGCCACCGAGGGCATCGTGGCCTCTTTTTCTCCTCAGCCAGACGTCATCGTGGTCCCACTCCCTTCTCTGCCAGGCACCGTCGTGGTCTCCCTTCCTCCACTGCCAGATGACGTCGTGGTTCCCCCTCCTCAGCACTCTACTCCTTCTTTGAGTCTCCCTGTGTGGAAGCCGCCTCCTGGGCCACCTCGCCTGTTCAGGTGGCTCAAGAACTTGGGCCGGCCACCCAAGAGACTGAGCCACTGGGTCAGGTGGTCTATGTTCTCCGGCGGGCCACCCAACTCGTACCACCTGGCCGTCCGGTTGGCCTGGGACTTTGGCAGGCCACCTAACTGGGTTCACCTTGCCATCCACCGGGCCTGGGACTGTGGGTGGCCCCATGAACTTTAGGGGGCCGGGGGCCTTTATTCTGTGTTTTCTGGTGTGGGTCCTGAGCAGGGTTGTTTTTGTTCCCTCCTAGCCTGTTCCCCCCACCACCTGCCCTGGGTAGATTGTTGTGTTTCCTGCTGGGGGGGTGGGCAGGTTTTTCCTTTTTCTTTTGATGTTACCTTGGGGTGTCTGGGATCCATCCATTGAGAGGGGGGTTCTGTCATGAACTGAGCTTGGATGTTCTCCCGAGCTCAGTTTAATGGTTTTTCTCTGGTTCCATATTTATCTGAGGTATTGTTATGCCATTTGAGTAATATACTGCCTTCCATTTTCCTTGCTTTTGTCCAGTCTGTTCTGAGTTTGTTTATTTCTTTAATTGGTTCTTTGGGCTGGCAGTTGGCAGGCAACTTCTCCTGGTCTGCACTTTGAGTGGGCATTGCCTGTCACTCTGCCAGTCTAACTACTCCCCTCTCATTATCGCCAGCTGATCTCAGTTACTAGTTTTTGTTCCCTTCTCCTGCTCACGTGAACCCACACCAGTGATCA
This sequence comes from Pholidichthys leucotaenia, assembly GCA_020510985.1. Taxonomy (NCBI): domain Eukaryota; kingdom Metazoa; phylum Chordata; class Actinopteri; order Cichliformes; family Pholidichthyidae; genus Pholidichthys; species Pholidichthys leucotaenia. The sequence goes on along the minus strand of CM035839.1, from coordinate 228,410,049 downwards.
TTCATATTAATGATTATTCTGCTATTTAAGGACTGTCTGTCTGCACTATTATTGCTGCACTATTGGATGTCAATGTGACTGTCTATCCGTACTTTCATTTGGATTGATCACCTGTTCTACTCCCGCATCTGCTGGGCGATGCTTTTTTGTATTTTTGCACAGTTTTTGGACTTTTGTTCTTTTTTTTAATAAAATGTCATGAGTGTATCTAGCGCTTGAGTCTGTCTCTCTCCGCCTCGTAGAGGCACATATGACAAATAGTACTTATGTGAGTTGTAGTTTTGTAGTCTCACTTTGTGATAGGTTTATTATTTAGATGTCATTTGAAAAAACTACAACCTGCCAAAGTGGCTAGTGGGAGTCGCTGTCTTCTCTGCCACAGCCGAAATATACCCGCCAGTGGCGGGTGCGCGGGTATTAATGTCAAGCCCTGGTATCAACCCCAGAACAAAAGCAAAAGAACTTGTGAAGACGCTGGTAAAAGAGTGCCTTTAACCACAGTGAAACGAGTCCTGTACCATCATGAGCTGAAAGGCCACTCAGCGAGGAAGAAGCTATTACTCCAAAAGCAACATAAAAAAAATCGAGATTATAGTTTGCAAATGCACACAGGGACAAAGACCTTAATTTTAGGAGACATGTCCTGTGGTCTGATGAAACTAAAACTGAACTGTTTGGCCATAATGACCACTGTTACATTTTGAGGAAAAAAGAGGAAGCTTGCAAGCCTGAGAACACCATCCCAACTGTGAAGTATGGGGGTGGCAGCATAATGTTGTGGGGGTGTTTTGCTGCAGGAGGGACTGGTGCACTTCACAAAATAGATGACATCATGAGGAAAGAACATTATGTGGAAATATTGAAGCAACATCTCAAGACATCAGTCAGGAAGTTAAAGCTTGGGCACACATTGACATCAGTTGGACATTGTTCTTCCAAATGGACAATGACCCTAAGCATACAGCCAAATTAGTTACAAAAGGGCTTAAGGACAACAAAGCCAATGTTTTGGAGTGGCCATAACAAAGCCCTGATCTCAGTCCCATAGAAAATCTGTGGGCAGAGTTGAGAAGATGTGTGCAACTGACATCAACTAACTGATGTCAACTAACTGACATAAAACAGGAAAAATTTAGTCTGATTTGATGTCAGACAGTGAAGAAAAAAAGGTTGTGTGTCTTTTTATACAGTGTATCTGGTTTCAACTGTGTTTTGTAGTCACAGGTGATCATTAGACAGAATGCCGATTTAAAGCACTGGCAACACATTCCAGACCAACACATCCTTTAAATGAAGTAATGTTCTGTGCTAGTTCTAGCAGTTAACTCAAGCTGTGCCCTGTAATTGTATATATGCATATAAGTCATACTCTTCAAAATTGGTGGCGTGTTTAAGCAGCACAACTTCCCCCATCACCCTCTGAGTTGGTACCACTCTGCCCTGCATTGCTGTCTGTTGTTCAAACCTTTTCACCACCCCAGCATCCACCTGCAGGTATCCGGGTCATGGTGATAGATAGAAGAAGAAGAAGAAGAAGAAGAAGAAGAAGAAGAAGAAGAAGAAGAGGAAGAAGAAGAAGACGAAGACGAAGAAGAAGAAGAAGAAGAAGAAGAAGAAGAAGAAGAAGAAGAAGAAGAAGAAGAAGAAGAAGAAGAAGAGTTTGAGTTTTTAAAAAAATGGCTTTATTGCACAATTCAAAAATGTAAGAACACCAATATCATGCCCCCAAGTGTGTCACATCTCAAAAGTGCAAACATAACTCATCCCCATGTCCCACAGAACACAAAACATTCCCTACAGACCATCTATTGATGAATGCCTCCAAATTGTCCACCATTTGATAGTAAGAGAACTCCACCTGGAGTCTGACTTTCAACAAGGCCTTGAAAGCAGACACAGGATCCACATTGCCAGCGTTGGTAGTCCGATTTTTCCTTGTCAGCCAGATGGCAAGTTTAGCAGTACCAGATAGGAAGTTCATCAAAGTGTGCGCAGACTTCTTTGCCACTTTATACTTTGGACCGTAAATGAACAAACCAAAAGAGAAACATTCACCCAAAGCCTGAAACCACACTCGCAAACGATCAAAATGGGCAGATAAACGAAAACACTGAACAAACAAATGCTCCAGGGTCTCAACTTGGGAACAAAACAAACATTCCCCCCCCACAGTTGGATCCAGGCGTGCTCTATATTTATTCGTAGCTATTGCCCCATGAACAATCCTCCACTGGAGATCTGCCGTCCGTTTCTCAATAGGGAGCTTGTACATGCACCGCCAGCTGCCTTTCAGGGAGACCTCTGGCCCCAAAAAACCCGCCCACTTCGACTCTCTGATGTCCATTAGAGAGCGCAGATTCAGAACCTTCACACAGATGTGATATACCATCTTCGTCCCCACAAACTGGAACCTGGCCAGACGAGGATTTCTGAAGGCCAGCAGGTGATCCTCTCCCTCCTGCCACTCCCCCACAGCTGGACTTATGGAAATGGCAGGAAAGTTGGACACAGTGTCGTCATCCCATTGAGTGGAAAGAGTCCGGTTTTTCGCAAACGCTCGAAGTGGCTGTGGCAGGGCGGCGCACACTTCCCCCACCACCCTATGCAGCAGTGTGACAGATGTAATGTTGGCACTCCGCCTCAGTGTTTCCATCGATGTGGTCGACATCTTCATAAGATGACCAAGCTTGGTACAGCGTGCCTCTCGTATACAAGTCCGCAGACTGACCAACTGCAGCACCTGAGTGTCGATGAATTGATTGAAAAACAGTGGTTCGTCGAACAGCCACATGCCCGGTGTGTCGTCAGGGAAGCGGGCTACGGTGAAGACTCGCCATGCATGCAAGACGGATGTGTAAAAAGCAGAAAGTCCAGTAAGGTCCACCGCCCCAGATGTCACGAGGAAGAGCTCCTTATCATAGCCCAAGTGGCCAACTCTCCTCAGGAGCAGTTTTGCAGTGTCCATCCAGCAGGGGCCGCATCCGTAAAGGAGGCGTTGTGCAGTCTGAAGCCTAAAGCAGGCGATCTTGGAGTGTATGTCCACCAGGCCCTGTCCTCCCTCGGCAACAGGCAGGTAGAGAACAGGCGCACGGACCCAATGCCGACCAGACCAAAAGAAATCCACGATGATCTTCTGAACCTCCTCCACCAGGCTCCTGGGCGGTGTCAAAACAACAAGCCTATGCCAAAGAGCCGAAGCGACCAGATTATTGGCGACCAGAACCCTGCCCCTATATGACAGCTGTGGTAGCAACCATTTCCATTTAGAAAAGCGAGCACACACCTTGTCCTTACCACCCTCCCAGTTCTCGATTCAAATTCCTCAGAGCCCAGAAAAACCCCCAACACTTTGAGACCGGCTTTCCCCCTCTGAAGACCTCCGGGTAGCTGAGGAATGTCCTGATGTGACCACTGGCCCACCAATAGACCCTCACTCTTGGCCCAATTCACCCGTGCAGAAGACGCCCTTTCATAAATAGATAAAGTGTCCACCAGACGCTGTACATCCCTATGGGATGTGATGAAAACGCTGACGTCGTCCGCGTAAGCAGACAAGACGATTGGGCGGCAACTGCTGGAGGGCCCCGGCAGAACCAGACCACCCAGCTGAGTGCGCAACATGCACAGCAAAGGCTCAATAGCCAAGCTGTACAGTTGACCTGAGATTGGACAACCCTGCCTTATTCCCCGGTGTACAGGGATTGGCCGACTCAGCCCTGCCCCCATCTTTACCAAACACTCAGCTCCAGTATATAACAGATTGACCCACCTCAAAAACATATTGCCAAAACTGAACCCCTTCAGTGTGGAAAACAAATAGGAATGGTCAACCCTATCAAATGCCTTTTCTTGGTCCAAAGACATAATACCGAACTGTAAGTCATAACATTTACTGAGCTGGAGAATGTCACGTACGAGAAAAATATTGTCCATAATGGTCCGGTCAGGAATACAATATGTCTGATCTCTATCTACGATCAAATCCAATACATTGTTCAGTCTATTTGACAGGGCTTTCGAAAGCACCTTGTAGTCCGTGCAAAGAAGAGCCACGGGCCTCCAGTTTTTCAGCAAGGCCAAGTCCCCATGCTTAGGCAGCAGAGATAGCACTGCACAGCGGCAGGAGACAGGTAAGGTTCCCTTTCTGTAACAGGCAGTTAGTATGTCATAGAAGTCTGATCCAATAATATTCCAAAAATGCTTAAAGAAGTCAGAAGAAAGACCATCAAGTCCAGGTGCGCGTCCCAGAGCCATCTGATTAACAGCCACAGTTAACTCATCCAAAGTCAGGGCACAGTCCAGAGCGGCCCTGTCCTCCGGGCTGAGCACCGGAAGACCTTCGAAGAGCTGGTTTTGAGATTCCATGCAGCACGGTCCCGCACCAAACAGGGCCCCGTAATAATCCACTGCATGGCGCCGCATCTCGGATGGATTTGTAGTCATTTGACCATCTGGGAGCGTCAAGCAAGTCATCAAACTCTTTTTCGCAGCAGACTTCTCCAGATTGAAGAAGAAGGACATTGGGGCATCCATGTCCTGCAGGTGAGTGAACCGTGACCTCACAAGTGCCCCCTTCACTCTTTCCTGCATTATTGTGCGCAGGGCCGATCTCTTCTTCTGCAGCAAAGGACCTGCGGTAGAATCCTGATCCGTAACCAAACTGTCCTCCAGCCTCTTGACAGTGTCCTCAAGTTCACCGACCTTGGCCTTGATGATGGAAGTGGAGTTTGCAGTGTACTGTTGACAAAAAATGCGAATTTGCACTTTGCCAACCTCCCACCACTGTTCCAGGGAACTAAAACGAGCCTTTGTGGTCCTCCAGTGTTCCCAGAAACACACAAAATATTGACAAAAGGTGTTGTCCTGAAGGAGCTTATTATTGAAGTGCCAATAAGATTTAGTCCCGTCCCCTGGTGAGGTAATTAACACCGCAGTGGCCAGGTAATGATCCGTGAAACCGACGGGACTTATGTTACTGTGGAGGATTCCGGGGCCAAAGGTTTGAGAAACATATATCCTGTCTAATCTAGCAGCACTGACAACACCGTCAGTGACTCGGACCCAGGTATACTGTCTAGCGTTTGCGTGTTTAGACCTCCACGTGTCCAATAAGTCGAACTGTACAGTGAGATTTTTTAGGAGTCGAGAAGACTGCAGATGGGGCTCTGCATTAGTGCGATCAAGAGTGAAGTCCAAGGTACAGTTGAAATCACCAGCAACAATAAGTTGGTCTTGGTGATAGCTCTGCAATTCATTTGTCAGTGTATTGAAAAAGGCAACCCTTTCAGAACTGTGGTTTGGAGCGTAAACGTTGACCAGGCAAAACACGAAATTCCCTATTTCGGCCCTAACAAGAAGCAGCCTGCCCCTCACTATCTCCACCACCAATAAAACTGTTGCATTTGCTGATTCCCCAAACAAAATGACCACTCCTGCACTAAGATTGGTACCGTGACTGAGTGAAAAAGGGCCCTTCCACCACAAGCCCCAGTCCACTTCATCTGCAGAAGTGGTATGAGTTTCCTGCAAAAACAAAATGTTGAGATTTTTTCATCGGAACAGGTCACTAATTAAACCCCTCTTATGATTGCCCCTCCCACCATTGATGTTTAAGCATCCTAATTTTATGTTTTGCATAGGGCGATAGATCTAAGGAACACCGTGCTGTGCCCATGTAAGTTATTCCATCTTCGCGCGCTTGACCTTTTGTCCCCCTGCTGATTTACGCAGGGCTGTGAGGTGCTTTCTGAGGCGAAAACGTTTTCTTTCATCCAGGAGGTCAAGACCAACCTGTCTTTTAAGCACATTAACAGACCTAATGAATTTATCAGTGTCACTGAAGTAATCAGTGACTTTAACGGCTCTGTTATTATAGGTTTCATCCAGAAAAGCATTTAATTCTTCCAGTGAATACAAACCCGTGTTTGTACTGCAAGTTGCCCCAATATACTCAGTTTTAGCAGACAGTGTCAGAATCAGAATCCATTTCCTCGTCAGCACAACTCAGCTGGCATTACAGCTGGCCCAGCTGATTCATCATTAGCCACATTTTCCTGGACGGCACCTCCAGCAGCTGACCGGCGTTGCTCCGTCTGCTGCTCTGAAGCGGCAGCAGCCTCCAGCAGCACAGCCGCTGATGTCACACAGCGAGATTCTGGCGCACCGTCAGTGACTGTTTGGGCGCCATCACCAGCGACACTCCCAGCTGCAAGCTGTGCTGCGGGCGCCACAGGCGGGCTGTCCACAGACACAGCAGCAGGCTCCGGAGCAGGACCGGCGGAAGGCCCCGCAACGTCGGCTGCAGCAGTGGCGGGGGCGGAGGCCACGCCGCCGGGATCTCCGCTCCCGCCGGACTCAGCCGCGGCGGAAGCCCCCGCAACGCCGTCCGCAGCAGCGGCGTGAGCGGAAGCCGCACCGCCGGCTCCAGCCGCGGCTCCATCAGAGCCCCCCGCCCGCTGCCTGTGCAGGCAAGCGAACCGTTTATGGCCCACGTCTCCACATTCAAAACACTTCATCTGTCCTGAGCTCGCATACACCATATAGGAGCCGTCACCGTGTTTGACCCGGAAGAACACTTCCAGAGTTGGGCGAGTCTAGAAACATGAACACCTGTCGCCTGAGTGATCTCACATGTTTTAACTTGGTATCCTTGCATCCCAAACTCACAGTTCTAAACGGGACCGCAAACTTCCCAAATCTGCGGAGCTCCGTCGCCAACTGCTCGTCAGTGATGAAAGGTGGAACACCTGAGACGGTGATACGCGTTGATGGGACAGATAAGGGGGACACCTGTACATACGTTTCCTCGATCACAACACCGCTCGCAATCAGAGCGTGGACATCCTCCTCAGCAGCCAGAAACACAACTACAGCTCTATTCATTTGGGACGCATAGTAGATCGCATCATGGCCCACCTGCTCACCCACAGCCAGAAGGACCTCCTCCACAGTAACACTGCTGTCCAGGGGAACAATCCGCACCCCCTGGCGGATAGATGGAGGTGGCATTCCCAAGGTCGCCATCCTCCACCCAAAAAGACAAAAACTGAATACGCGGGCAGTGATAGAAAATTGAAAAAAAGTCCAAAAAAACCACGGAGTTACCTATTTCCGCCCTCCTCCTTCGGCCGCCGGAAACAGGAAGAAGAAGAAGAAGAAGAAGAAGAAGAAGAAGAAGAAGAAGAAGAAGAAGAAGAAGAAGAAGAAGAAGAAGAAGAAGAAGAAGAAGAAGAAGAAGAAGATGAAGAAGCAGAAGAGGTTTTTTTTTTGAGTTTTAAAAAATGGCTTTATTGTACAATTCAAAAAAGTAAGAACACCAATATCATGCCCCCAAGTGTGTCACATCTCAAAAGTGCAAACATAACTCATCCCCCTCTCCCACAGAACACAAAACATTCCCCACAGCCCATGTATTGGTGAATGCCTCCAAATTGTCCACCATTTGATAGTAAGAGAACTCCACCTGGAGACTGACTTTCAACAAGGCCTTGAAAGCAGACACAGGATCCACATTGCCAGCGTTGGTAGCCCGATTTTTCCTTGTCAGCCAGATGGCAAATTTAGCAGTACCAGATAGGAAGTTCATCAAAGTGTGCGCAGACTTCTTCGCCACTTTATACTTTGGACCGTAAATGAACAAACCAAAAGAGAAACATTCACCCAAAGCCTGAAACCACACTTTCAAAAGATCAAAAAGCCCAGATAAACAAAAACACTGAACAAACAAATGCTCCAGGGTCTCAACTTGGGAGCAAAACAAACATTCCTCCCCCACAGTTGGATCCAGGCGTGCTCTGTATTTATTCGTAACTATTGCCCCATGAGCAATCTTTCACTGGAGATCTGCCGTCCGTTTCTCAATAGGAAGCTTGTACATGCACTGCCAGCTGCCTTTCGGGGAGACCTTTGGCCCCAAAAACCCCGCCCACTTCGACTCCTTCACGTCCATCAGAGAGCGCAGATTCAGAACTTTCACACAGATGTGATAGAAGAAGAAGAAGAAGAAGAAGCCAACTTTATTGTCATTCAATCCATACAGCGAATCATGTACAGTAGAACGAAATTACGTTTCTCTTATCTACAATGTTAACCACATCTAGAATCAGTGGGGCCGCTACCATGCAAATCAAGGCCACAAACAACTTTTCCTTTCCCCATTGATCAGCTAACTCAAAAATGTTATTGCTAGGCTAGCAGAAAGCCAATCACAATAATGAACTGCTGTAAGCTCAATCTATGCTTTATGCATCCACTAGACCATGCGCCCTGTGTGACACAAATTTCGTCATCCTACTCAGTCTGTTAAGGTCTGTGTGGTTTCTCCATAGCCAACAGACAAAATTTTGTGACTGCGAAGAGAGTGCATATAGAAATGCACTGACTATGCATGCACCAGGATGTGACCATCTGTTCAATGGCAGGACCTGGTGAAATACAGTGGGGGGCAAACACTTTTTCATACCACTGTATGCCACTTGTTCATACCAGGTCCAGGCCCCCGTTAAAACATAAATTAACTGTGGTTTATTACATCTTTGGAAAGCTGAGTTCAATTACTCTAGCCATACCCAGGCTTGATTACTGCCACACCTGTTCTCAATCAAGAAATCACTTAAGTAGGACCTGCCTGACAAAGTGAAGTAGACCAAAAGATCCTCAAAAGCTAGACATCGTGCTGTGATCCAAAGAAATTCAGGAACAAATGAGAAACAAAGTAATTGAGATCTATCAGTCTGGAAAAGGTTATAAAACCATTTCTAAGGTTTTGGGACTCCAGCGAACCACAGTGAGAGCCATTATCCACAAATGGCGAAAACATGGAACAGTGGTGAACCTTCCCAGGAGTGGCCGGCTGACCAAAATTACCCCAAAAGCGCTGTGACGACTCATCCAAGAGGTCACAAAAGACCCCACAACAACATCCAAATAACTGTAGGCCTCACTTGCCTCACTTAAGGTCAGTGTTCATGACTCCACCATAAGAAAGAGACTGAGCAAAAATGGCCTGCATGGCAGAGCTCCAAGACGAAAACCACTGCTGAGCAAAAAGAACATAAAGGCTTGTCTCAGTTTTGCCAAAAAACATCTTGATGATCCCCAAGATTTTTGGGAAAATACTCTGTGGACTGACGAGACAAAAGTTGAACTTTTTTGAAAGGTGTGTGTCCCATTACATCCGGCATAAAAGTAACACATCATTTCAGAAAAGGAACATCATACCAACAGTAAAATATGGTGGTGGTAGTGTGATGGTCTGGGGCTGTTTTGCTGCTTCAGGACCTGGAAGACTTGCTGTGGTAAATGGAACCATGAATTCTGCTGTCTACCAAAAAATCCTGAAGGAGAATGTCCGGCCATCTGTCCGTGACCTCAAGCTGAAGCGCACTTGGGTTCTGCAGCAGGACAATGATCCAAAACACACCAGCAAGTCCACCTCTTAATGGCTTAACAAAGCAAAATGAAGACTTTGGAGTAGACTAGTCAAAGTCCAGATCTGAATCCGATTGAGATGCTGTGGCATGACCTTAAAAAGGCAGTTCATGCTCGAAAACCCTCCAATGTGGCTGAATTACAACAATTCTACAAAGATGAGTGGGCCAAAATTCCTCCACAGCGCTGTAAAAGACTCATTGCCAGTTATCGCAATCTATGCGATAACTGGCATTGATTGTGATACTGATTGCAAACTGTGTGATCTTTGAAAATATGAATAACTGTAACGATTAGATTTTTTGATTAAATGCCTAATTAATCTCTGGAGACACATCACGGTTATTTTTATGGTCTATTGCATACATTATTTTATGGATTTTCCCTTTAGTGAATAAAAGGATGGCTGAGTTGGTCATAAAAAGAAAAAGAAAAAGAAAATATAACAGACTGTAGTAATGCAATGTAACAATGACACAAACTGTAAAATGTCGGTGGAGATGGACTGATTTTCTTGTGTGCTTTGTTTTTGTCCCAAGTTTAATGGACTGAATGGACAGTGTACAAGCAAACTTTTGGGGTTGAAGTCTTGTCTGGTTGTGTGTGTGTTTGGTTTTCCAGCAGGTGCACTTAATTCCGCTGATTAACCGTGGTGTTACGTGATGGAGCAAGCTGTTAAATAGAGGTCTGGGAGGGCTTCTCGGGGCCCCCAACTACGCGGACCGTGATCGATGGTGAAGGGGGGGAAAGAAAGCTGCACTACCGCTCTCGTTAAAGGAGGTACAGACCAGGAAGGAAAAAAATGGAGCCTAAGCCACCTTCCAGCAAGCAGCACCGCAACTCTGTGAGGACACACAGGATGAGAGAGACAGCTCAACGCACGCAATTGTCTCAATGAAGGGAAGTGATAAACTAATGCCCCTGTATGAGTATGTGGATCTAGGAACAGGGTTTACTTGTCACTGATCCTCCCACTTTCTTCTGCAGCTCTGGAGATCCAGACCACCTCCCACGGAACAACTGGTGGGCAACACTGCGTGTGACTGGGAAGCAATTGCCCGAAAAAGAAAAAAACGACTCATCCGCGGCGCTCCAGACTTTTCATAATGTTCCCCCCTCTCGTTTTCATGCAACCTCCTTGAGGGCTTGTTGATATTTATGTATTTAGTGGGTTAAGTGATGTGGCTGCTCATGTTTTAGAAGTGGGAGCATGTATGAATATTTATTATGATATGGTGTGTCCCCTGGTATTTACAGCATATGTCTCATATGGATGCCGTGAGTTAGTGTGGCTGTCATGAGTGCCCCTTTGGGGCAGGAAAACAGACCCAGGCACTGAATTAAGTTTGTGACATTTATTAACAACAATAACATAAAGTTCAAAAGAGGTGCCAACAATACAAAAATGCAAATAAGAATAACTTACAGGAAGGGCCTCAGAGCAGGGCATGCCCTGGAGAAGTAAAATACTTCAGAGGCTGGAAGATGTGGAGAGATCAGTAGCTGAACCAATTTAAACACACTAACACAGTGAAAAGGCAGTGCTTAAATACAGAGGAGTAAATGAGCTGCAGGTGTGAGTCACTGAGTGAACAGGTAACCAAATTAGACCAACTGCTCACAGCTGAGCTGAGAGAGAGCAGACTGTGAGCAGTTAGAGGGAGTGTCTGGGAAAAGGGAGGCCCAAATGTAAACAACACCCAAAAATACATACAGGAAACTAACAAAATCAAACTAATCAGACATACAATACTAGGAATAAGGTGAGGGTCATGGTGAGGACACATGACAGAGCCCCCCCCCCCCAAGGGGTTGATTCCAGACATCCCCAGGTGACCCCCCCCCCCCCCCAGAGAAAGAGGAACATCAAAAAAACACCCTGGGTGGGAGGTGGGGAAAACAGGCTAGGAGGGAAACACAAACCCACTCATGATCCGCACCTGCACAACACCAGGCCCATGGGCCCCTCTAGGCTAGAGAACCAAACAGTTCAGGTGGCCGACCAAAGTCCCAGATCAGCCGGACGGCCAGGTGGTATGAGTCGGGTGGCCTGCCGGAGAATATAGGCCCCCACTACCCAGAGGCTCAGTCTTTCAGGTAGCTGGCCGGAGTGCTTCAGCCACCAGGACCGAAGGGGTGACCTGGGAGGCGGCTCCCCCACCAGGAAGGCCCAGTGACGGGAAGCAGGGCAGGAGGAGGGGGACCACCACGGCGTCTGGTGGCGGAGATGGATCGGGGACCATGACGGCGCCTGGCAGAGGAGGAAGGGAGACCATGACAGCGTCTGGCAGAGGAGGAAGGGGGACCATGACGGCGTCTGGCAAAGGAGGAAGGGGGGACCGTGACGTCCTCGGCCTGACCGGTAGCACCCGCGGTGGCTCCGGGCTGGAGCATTGTAGCACTTGTGGTGGCTCCGGGCCGGAGCATTGCAGCACCCATGGTGACTCCGGACCAGAGCATTGCAGCACCCGTGGTGACTCTGGGCCGGAGCTCTGCAGCACCTGCGGTGGCTCCAGACCGGAGCTCTGCAGCACCCGCGGTGGCTCCGGGCTGGAGCTCTGCAGCACCTGCAGTGGACCTGGCTGGGCCAACGCTGCACCCTCGGTGGACCCAGATTGGGCCAATGCTGCACCCTCAGTGGACCCCGGGCTGAGGGGTAATGCCCATGGCAGGCCCATACTGGAGCGCAGCACACACGTTGAGTTAAAGCTGGGGCGCAGCACCCACGAGGGTCCTCGACTGGGAAGGGGAACCTAGATGATGGCCTCGGGCAAAGGGGAAGCTGCACCCATGGTGGACCCGGCCTGGTCTGAAGCTGCACCCATGGAGGTCCCGGGCTGGGACGGGACACCCGCGACAACCTCGACAGGGGAAGCTGGACCCTGGACGACCTCCACAGCAGGGGAACCTGGACCGCTGGTGATCTCAAGTGGCAACCCTGGACCCACGGAGACCTCTGGCGTGGCTGGAACGTTCCCGGCTACCCTGGGAGGAAGCTCAGACACAACACACAGAGAATGGGGATCAGGGTCACCGGCAGTGGCGAGTCCGGCGGGGTGAGCTCAGGTGCAGCAGATGGCTGTACCCAGCTCTCCTCACAAAGAGCCAGGCAAGATTGCTCTATCCTTCACCCCTGAAAAATGCAATAGCTTTCTATCATTTTTCCATTCCAAAATTGACAATATTCACAACCAGCTTGCCTCCTCCTCGGCCATCACCCCTGAATCAGAACCCACTTTTTCTCCACCCATAGATAAACAGCTCTCCCTTTTCTCACCCATAGCCACTGATGAACTTTCCGAAATACTCTCCAGCATGAAATCATCTACATGCCCCCTGGACCCCATCCCCTCCCCCCTTATTAAAGCCTGTCTCACCCCTCTTGCCCCCCTTATCATCGACACCATCAACTCCTCCCTCACCACTGGCACTGTCCCCCCATCACTTAAGATTACTGCCATCACCCCCCTCCTTAAGAAACCTGGTCTGGACTCTGACGACCCCAACAATTTTAGACCTATCTCCAACCTCCCATTTCTGGCTAAAATATTGGAAAAAGCTGTCGCCACCCAACTCAAGAAACACCTCCTCTCCAACAAACTCTACGAAACATTTCAATCTGGATTCCGTTTTCACCACAGCACTGAAACCGCTCTCCTCAGGGTCACCAATGACCTCCTGCTCGCCTCTGACTCTGGCTCCCTCACCATTCTTCTCCTCCTCGATCTCAGCGCTGCTTTCGATACCATCAATCATTCCATCCTGCTCCGTCGTCTGCTTTCTATTGGCATCACTGACTCCGCCCTCTCTTGGTTAACCTCCTACCTGTCTGAGAGATTCCAGTACATCTCCATCAACAATCACAAATCACGCACCACCCCCGTCTCACACGGTGTCCCTCAAGGCTCTGTGCTCGGTCCAACCCTTTTCACTCTCTACATGCTTCTGCTTGGCCACATCATCCGTCAACATGGTCTTCACTTTCACTGCTACGCCGACGACACCCAGCTGTACATCTCCTCTAAATCCATCCCCGCCATTCTCTCCACCATCACCAACTGCCTCACAGACATAAAAATCTGGATGACTAACAACTTTCTCAAGCTTAACAGCAATAAAACAGAAATCATCATTTTTGGACCAAAATCTCTTTTCCCCTCTTCCCAGAACTTTTCATTCCAAATCGATGGTCACTCAGTCACCCCGTCCCCCCTGGCCAGAAACCTCGGCATTATCATTGACCCCACCCTCTCCTTCAAATCTCACATCAACCATATCACCAAAACATCATTTTTTCATCTTCGTAATATTGCACGCCTCCGTCCCACCCTCTCCCCCTCTGCTGCTGAAATACTCATCCACGCCTTCATCACCTCCAGACTTGATTACTGTAACAGCTTTCTGTATGGACTTCCGTCCACCATCCTCCAAAAACTACAGTATGTCCAAAACTCAGCTGCCCGCCTACTTACTCACTCCCGCTCCTGAGACCACATCACTCCTCTCCTCCGTCAGCTCCACTGGCTCCCCATTCAACAGCACATCAACTTCAAGATCCTCCTCATCACCTATAAAGCTCTTCATAACCTCCCCCCCTCATACCTAACTGACCTTCTGTCTCGTCATTCCCCCACTCGTCTCCTCCGCTCTGCTGACGCTCACCTTCTTACCCCCATCACCAAAACAAAATTCTGCACCCTGGGTGATAGATCATTTGCCATTGCCGCACCAACCCTCTGGAATTCCTTGCCCCTTCACATCCAGTCTGCCAACACACTTGCTTCTTTCAAAAATCAACTCAAAACCCATCTTTTCAAATCTACCTATGAAAACAGACTGCCCCTTCTACCTATGTGTACGTACTTGGCTGTTTACCCGTTCTCTGTATGTTTGTCCCTATGCTGCTTTGTAAAGCGTCTTTTTTTTTTTTTGTTACTTATTTGTACCCGTAGGTAGATTTAGTTTGCAGTCTGGTGACAAGCCACCGGCTGCCGGTCGCTGCGTGCGCGAGCGCCCTAAACCTACATGTTTTTGGTATGCGGGAGGAAACCGGAGAAATCCCGGAGTAAACCCACGCAACACGAGGAGAACATGCAAACTCCACACAGCTCACTGTTGGTCGGGGGCTGGAATCGAACCCACGATCTCATGATCCCTGCGATCCCCCGGCCGAGGGTAAAACTGTGCTGCCACAGTGCTAAACCACTGCGCCCACGGTGTATTTGAGTATTTAGAAAAGCGCTTTGTATTTGAGTATTTAGAAAAGCGCTATATAAGACTGATGTATTATTATTATTATTATTATTATTATTATTAGGACTGATAGGAGAAAAACAAAAGAGAACACTTTTGTGAGCTCGAGCTCCACCGCCATCCAGGACTCCGACGATCCAGGCGATGATAGCACTTTGGGCTTGGCCCTCAGGAGGTCCAGCTCGGCCTCAAACTCTGCTGCGGTGGCCTCTGCAGCAGCATGGTGGTGACTGCAGTCCTTTCGGCCCTAGGTGAAGTGACCCATGCAAGAGGTTCTTCTGGCGTGGTGGCTGGGGTCTGGCTCACTATTGGCGCTGGACTCCTCGCGATGAGCTCGGGTTCAGCGCCCTCACTCTGTCCATAGTGGGATTGCGGGGCTGGAATGGAGTCCTCCAGCGCCGCGGGCTCCTCCATCATCCAGCGGGTCAGTTCAGGGGCCGGCGGACACTCAGGGGTGAGAGGAGGAGACACGGAGAGGGCAGGTGAAGATTTAAGTACTGCAGCAGGTGGGGAGAGCTCAGGGTACTGCATGTCCTGAGCCTCCCTACCAGGAATCAGGCAAGGCATATCATCATAAATTGAAGAGGGAAAAAATGACACTTGCCTTTTTTCCTGGTGTAGGCTGTTGCCTGCTGCAGCAGGTGGACGGTCATCCCTCTCCGTGGCAATGGTGAAGGTGGGCCCCGCAGAGGACTGTAGAGGAGCCGCCCCTGGAGTCAAAGAGGCAGACGTCACCAGGGAACAAAGGGAAAGCCTCTCGGCAGCAGGAGAGGACGCCATAGTGGAGCGGGGAACAGCAGCTTCAGGCCTGGGGAAAGCTGCAGATTCAGCCAAAAAAGAGAGAGAGGAAGGCCGCACTGCTGAGGAGGGCTTCCATTTTGGCATCTGGAAAATGGCTGTTGAAGAGGTAGGGGAATTTCTCCGGCAGTCTGGAGCAGGATGGCGACGCCGCCGTGGAACTGGTGACGCACACCCTGGAGCTGGAGGTGAAGCTGGCAAAGTGAGATGGGAGGAGGATGTTGACTGTGTAGAGCGCTTCTGCCTTGGCTTAGCTGGAAGCATTCCCATCTTTAAACCAGGAAATGATCGCTGAAGAGTGCAGACCATGGACAACAGTTCTGCATATCGTGGATAATTCCATAGGTCGGGGTGTGCCTTCAGGATTCCCACCACTCCATCCAAGCATTCCCACATCTTCTTGGGACCACGGGCGGCGAGAGCCTCATCCACAAAGTCTTGGATGAAGTCTACCGCCCACTCTTCCTCCACAGTTGGAGACCCCGCTGCCATTCCTCCTTTGATTGAGCGAGGTCGGCGAGCTGGGGACATGATGAGCTCCACAGATGAGGTACATGAGAGAAAAAAAAGATAAAAAGGAAAAAATGCACAAACTCAACAGCTGGGTCTTTTAACTGGCAGTTAAATTCTGTCATGAGTGCCCCTTTGGGGCAGGAAAACAGACCCAGGCGCTGAATTAAGTTTGTGACATTTATTAACAACAATAACATAAAGTTCAAAAGAGGTGCCAACAATACAAAAATGCAAACAAGAATAACTTACAGGAAGGGCCTCAGAGCAGGGCGCGCTCTTTAGAAGTAAAATACTTCAGAGGCTGGAAGATGTGGCGAGATCAGTAGCTGAACCAATTTAACCACACTAACACAGTGAAAAGGCAGTGCTTAAATACAGAGGAGTAAATGAGCTGCAGGTGTGAGTCACTGAGCGAACAGGTAACCAAATTAGACCAACTGCTCACAGATGAGCTGAGAGACAGCAGACTGTGAGCAGTTAGAGGGAGTGTCTGGGAAAAGGGTAGGCCCAAATGTAAATAAAACCCAAAAATACGTACAGGAAACTAACAAAATCAAACTAATCAGACACAATACTAGAAATAAGGTGAGGGTCTGAGCTCAGAGAAAACCTGAGCTCAGACACATGACAGTGGCTTGCTGTGGTTAGTGGATGCGTGCTGATGTATTAGTATTGCCCCTATTGTCTGCTGTGTTTGATGGGCCTTTGTGACTCCTCCTGGGTGATTAGACATTTGAAGTTTGCTGTTTAGTCATACTTATCCCATTGACTGGAATTGGTTTACACTGCATAGTGCCAATTTGGAAGTTACCTGCCTTACACTAGTAATTTATTACCGGCCCTCTAGGAGGCCGTATTCCCCTCCATACATTTGTCACTGATGTACTTCCTGAGCTGAGATAGTGATTTCCTTTATAACTAATTAAAACCGAGGACATCTTGATGTAATTTGTTTTTATCCTCTATTGTAAAATAAAATCTTATTTTTGTAAAGACTATAGAGTTGCCATTTTTCTTGTGTGTTACAAGGACCAGAACTTTGTGCGCCAGTGTTTCCTCACTGCTACACAAACCCCTGAAATTTTAACACTTTTCACTGAGGATTTACTTCCTTTCAACTAAACTACCCCAAGCAGTCATATAAGAAGGAACTGTGTATCAATGAGAGGTTCGTATCCTCGCTTCAGCTCTAATATATATTTTTAGTAGGTAAATTGAGGTTTTCTTTAAAAAAATGTAGTTTTTAAAAAAGTGTTTTGATGCGTTGGACATCATAAGGTTACCACCATTTACATCCGGGGAAAAAAGCAGTTAATTTTCTAAATCTGGTAACCTTTCAGCACTAAAATCACTACTCAGAGACAACTTTAAAACAAAGACTTTCACATCCTTACCCTCTGAGTGGTGAGACAGTGTTAGCAAACTGACACAGGAAGCCCCGATTCCAGATCCAAAAACTGTGATGCGACCCGGGTCACCTCCAAAGTAACCGATGTTTTTACTTATCCAGCGGAGAGCTTGAATCTGGTCCAGGAGTCCGTAGTTTCCTTTGGCTGCCTGGTCACCAGTGCTGAGGAAACCTGAAGTAAACATAGAGACAACAGAGGCAGCGCTGAAGTGGGTCCCCACCATGCATGTCACCGCTTTGATGTAAAGCCGCAGCCCAGCGGGGACTCTGAATGAACTCACTCCATTCCCCCTCAGGTGTAAATATGCCTTTGCTCTCTCCAACAGCGTCTCACTACTTTAGTCAACTCCGTGTAATCAGTTCCAAACAGCAGGGGCCCTCACCAAGTGATCAGGGCTGTACTTGGTATCATTTATCTTGCAGACAGAAACAAGCTACTGCTCATTATTGTTTATTTAAATCAACTGTAATGAATATGAATGGACATTTGTCATGAAACCAAGCTTACTGGTGCTCAATATAGCATTCTCTAATCTCATCTAGTACATGTACACAAGTAACTTTTTCACAAAACTGTACTTTTGTGAATAGTTTTCCTGTGGGATGCTTTTTACTTTAAATTGAGTACATTTTTGAATAAAAACCTTTTCAATCAAATATTTTTGGTCATACTCAAGTTATTTTTGATTTCACAGGATTATTAATAGAGTTATTGTTTCTGGGATGCCTCTGTGCAACGGAGACATATGGTAATCACTCAATGTGTCCATGGGTGTATGGATGGATGTGTGTGTGTGTGTGTGTGTGTGTGTGTGTGTGTATCTGTCTGTTACCAGCTTTTCAGCTCGTCCTGTCAAAATTAAGTGGAACTAAATGCTTGTATCATTGTATTGCCATATTTTCTCAACTTTTAATTTGCCCCAATTTCGAGATAAGGCTTTGTTTTCAAAAATAAACACAAATTTAACTCACCATTGGCATCATCAATGGAGCTGGGAAAAAGGTATTGTTGTGGAGGAAGGAAACATCAAATACAGTAAAAAAAAAACATTACCTGGGTCTCTGGGCACCTTCTTTTTATAACCTTTAATTCTGTGCCATGAAACCCAGGAAGCCCAACAACAATCATTCAGTGGAACAAAGACAGGCGTGGCGCATTAACATCACATAACGCTAGTCCTGCTTCTCACACTCTCTCTTCCTCCAGTGGCTCTGGTGTCTCCGCTACTCCCTGAGGGGCGAATAGTCCTTTCTGTTCCGTCTGAGACCCCCGGTACCACTTCCTCCTTCAGTCCATTGTTCCCTCTTCCCCCCAGCTCCCGACTCTGGGTGGAGAATCACCCACACAGTGCCACCACACAGCCCCCCCCCAAACACCCAGAAAGGGCACTAACACCCCCCCCCTCGTCCTTTGGGTTTGAGCCAGCGCCCATAGTGGCTGTAGTGGGGGGTCGCCGATCCAGTCGAAACACCCTGCTGGCGAGGCGTACAGGAGGGCATGTCGGTCTGTGGAGGAAAAAAGGGTGGGGGGGAAACATGCTAGCTTCGCGAGTGCAGGTCTCTACTGAGGGAACACCAACTTGTGGAGCCACTGACAGAGGGCGTCCGTGCCGGAGAGCTTGGGCCAACACCACCTGCTCGTCTGCCAGCACAAAAGCGGGCTTCAGCCTGTCGATGCAGACAGTCTCCCTACACCCCTAGAAGTCTAGCACAAAATGCTTTGTCCCAGGTTCCAGCACCCTGAACGGACCATCGTACGGTGGGCGCAGCGGGGTCCGGTGCGCATTGTGCCTGACAAAAATAAAACTGGTGTTCTGCAAGCTTTTGGGGACAAAGGTGAGGGGAAAACAATGGTAGGCTGGGCCCAGCACGTTAAAAGCCTCCGTACTGTGCAAAAATTGCGCGGGCAGATCGGCCCTGGGCGCGAGGTCTCCGGAGATCCACAGCGGCTGAGAAAAAACGAGTTCTGCCGGGGAGGCTGCCAGATCCTCCTTAGGTGCGGAGCGCAACCCTAAAAGAACTCAGGGCAGGCGGTCGACCCATTTTGCATCCGTGAGTGAAGCTCTGAGTGCTGCCTTAAGCGACCTATGAAAATGCTTGCATAACCCATTAGCCTGGGGGTTGTACGCTGTAGTGCGGTGAATTTTGACCCCCAGGCTCTGGGCCATCATGGACCAGAGTTCCAAATTGAATTGCGGACCCCTGTCGGAAGTGATGTCCAATGGGGATCTGACCTGTGCAACCCAAGCCGACAAAAAAGAGCGAGCCACTTCCACAGATGTGGTGGAAGCCAGCGGGACCACTTCAGGCCAGAGCATGGTGCGGTCCACAATTGTCAAAAGGTGCGTGAAACCTTGCATCGGCGGCAGGGGTCCCACCAAATCCATGTGGACGTGGTCGAACCTCTTGGCCGGGATTTGGAACGGCTCGAGGGGGGCTCTGGTGTGCTTGTGCACTTTGGCTCACTGGCACGCAATGCATGCTTCAGCCCACTCTTTCACATCCTTGCGAAAGCGCGGCCAGACAAATTTCACCCCCACCAGTTTAACCGAAGTGTAACCCTTGCCTTATGTTAATTAGGTAAGGGAAATTAGTAAGTGTAGACCAGTTGCTAGGTTCGTAAGGGTTACAATAAGAAGTGGCAAGCCAGCCAGGAGCCTTTTTCTTCTCTCCCTTACGTTATTTCAAGCCTATAACGTACCCAAAATGGATATTGTTGAACGTGAATCTGTGAAAATTCCAAATGCAGTGATAGTGAGTGAAATCGCTGGAGATGAGCAACTTGATGAAGTGACTGAGTTTCTGAAACGGTATGGATCGATTTCAAGAGTCATAAAAGTAGCAGAGAGTAAGTCTGAGTTTTCCCAGAGTGCTATTTTTGAGTATTACTCGGGTATTGCTTTTGAAGCTCTTGACCCATTGCCATGTACTCATGTATCTGATAGTGGAGCCAGCTATATGATACAATCCCTTGCTCAGTGTTTATACACACCGTGCAGGGAGCGATATGACCAAGTTATATCTCACTGACATTAAAAACCTAGCGAAGATGAGTGGCACAGATTTTGCAGATGTCCTGAAAGACGTGATGTTACAGATTTCTGAGGCAATCAAAGAATCCGAAAATGATCAATCAGAGCAAATTAAGTTACCTGATAACTTACCTGAAGCTTTCTTAGAAGAACCTCAACCTCAGCCTTCTACAGCTGAGCCCAGTATTCAAGGTGCACAGCCAACTAACCAGTCAAATCACACTGTGAGCACCCCAGCTCAAAGTATGCCCACTATTTCTGCACACAATTTAAATCCCCCAGAAGTGCAACGTGTGGTAGTTGAGCACATTGTAAAAGTGGAAGATTTTTCCGTGCAGCCGTTTTCACAAAAGCTCAGAGCTTTTTCTGGCAAAGACCTCCGACCAACTTATGAGCTAGATTATGATACTTGGCGCTCCAGTGTAGAATTAATCTTGACTGATCCTGCTATGTCCAAATTGCAACAATCCCACGTGCAAACTGTGCAATGCAGTTCAGGTGAAAATGAGAACAATATCACGTTAAACTCACTCCAAGAACTCTCAAAACATCCATCCATCCATCCATCTTCTACCGCTTTTCCGGAGGTCCGGGTCGCGGAGGCAGCAGTTCAAGCAGAGAAGCCCAGACTTCCCTCTCCCCAGCCACCTGCTCCAGCTCTTCAGAGGGGATACCAAGGCGTTCCCAGACTAGCTGGGAGACATAGTCTCTCCACCGAGTCCTGGGTCTGCCCCGGGGTCTCCTCCCAGTGGGACGTGCCTGAAACACCTCAAGTGGGAGGCGTCCAGGAGGCATCCTAATCAGATGCCCATACCACCTCAACTGACTCCTTTCAATGTGGAGGAGCAGCGGTTCTACTCTGAGCCTCTCCCCGGATGACTGAGCTCCTCACCCTATCTCTGAGGGTGAGTCCAGCAATCCTACGGAGAAAGCTCATTTCAGCCGCTTGTATCCGCGATCTCGTTCTTTCGGTCATTACCCAAAGCTCGTGACCATAGGTGAGAGTAGGAACGTAGATTGACTGGTAAATCGACAGCTTTGCCTTAGAACTAAGCTCCCTCTTCACCACAACAGACCGGTACAACGTCCGCATCACTGCAGATGCTGCTCCAATCCGTCTGTCGATCTCTCGCTCCATTTTCCCCTCACTCGTGAACAAGACCCCAAGATACTTAAACTCCTCCACTTGGGGCAGGAGCCTGTCCCCAACCCGGAGAGGACAATCCACCTTTTTCCGGCTGAGGACCATGGACTCGGACTTGGAGGTGCTGATTCTCATCCCAGCCGCTTCACACTCAGCGGCAAACCGTCCCAGCAAGAGCTGTAGGTCATTGCTGGATGAAGCCAACAGGACAACATCATCTGCAAACAACAGAGATGAGATCCTGTGGTCACCAAGCATGACACCCTCCATTCCCTGGCTGCGCCTAGAAATCCTGTCCATAAAAATTATGAACAGGACCGGTGACAAAGGGCAGCCCTGGCGGAGTCCAACTCTCACTGGGAATGACTCCGACCGAGTGTTGGCAATGCGAACTAAACTCTCACAACGGTCGTACAGAGACCGAATAGCTCGTAACAACAAGCCCGATACCCCATACTCCCGAAGCACCCCCCACAAAAATCCACGAGGGACGCGGTCAAATGCCTTCTCCAAGTCCACAAAACACATGTAAACTGGTTGGGCAAACTCCCACGAACCCTCAAGAATTCTCGAGAGGGTAAAGAGCTGGTCCGATGTGCCACGGCCAGGACTCTCAAAACAAGTTGAAGAAATTCAAACGCAACTAGTAAAACTAACTGCAGAACCAAAAGCTCAAAACTCAAAAAGTACACTCAGTACAAAGCCAAAAGAGAAACGAAAGTCGGAGGTTCGAAGACGATCAGATACCGTTGTAGTTCCGACCATAAATGATACCGGATGGAGACAATACTGAGAATGACAAACCTGTGGAAAATGAAACAGCAACAATACTAGAAGGACCTTCTGACAATTCAGTTGAGGGACAAGAACACCAATCAAACGATTTACCTGATAAAATGGACAAAAATGATCACATTACAATTCAACCAATACGACGATCTGAAAGAATCAGACAACTTCCAAAAAGACTAGAGTATCCTGAATTAGGAAATCCTCTAGTGACTGTTGTTAAGTCCCTTTTTCAAGGTTTGAATACAGCCTTCTCAGAGTTTCTAAATACTGACGATGGACAGTCTTGGTTACACATGCAACGGGACGTACATGATATTTAGCGGGGGAGGGTGTAACCCAGCTGAGAAAATGACCCCTTTTCTCAGATTTCATTTGTATTAATGAAAGTGTGTGATTTTATTTTGAAAAACGGTTATTTTGGGAAGAGGAAGTGTGATCCTCGTTACCCAACTTTAAATTCCCGTTTCATGGTCACGTTGGGTGATCTAGGTCTTTTCATTCATTAAGAACAATATTAGCCCCGCCTTCCGAGCAGAGTGCCGAGGCGCTCTGCTGGTTTGTCGGTCTTTTACGATCTGAGAGCGGATGAGAGAGGCTGTGGATGGTCTGGTTCACACTGATACCTCTTCTTGGCTAGGTTTTTCTGGTTGCCGATCAAGAACCTTCTGGATCCTGGATTCTCTCCGAATGGAGATGGCAAGCCTGACCCGAGACTGAGCCGAGACTGAACCGAGATCTGACCAAAATCCTCGATTGAAGGACATCTTCCTCTCTCCAGTGCACAACATTCGAAGTGGTAACAACTCAAGCTGCCGCTTTAAAAGAGGAAAAGAAACCTGAGTCTGGAGATACAAGATATCTTGACTGGTCAAACGACTAAACCAAAAGGACAAACAAACACTGAGCTCAGTAGGACATTTTTGGGGCTTTATTTCATGCCGTCCGTTGTTATATTTGTATAGTAGTAAATTGCTTGTATATATTGTTCGCTTTATCTCTACAAATAACAACCATTATTGCTCATTTCTTGCCTCCAGCTATTTCATTCCACACTCATTTTAATTCCCTATTGTAACCCTTACGAACCTAGCAACTGGTCTACACTTACTAATTTCCCTTACCTAATTAACATAAGGCAAGGGTTACAGAAGCATGCACGCCTGGATGCAAAAGGGAGTGGACTGACTAAAAAAATGCGGGTGGCGGAAAGAGCTCGGAACCACCAGGTGCGGGCAACAGGTGGAGATGTTGCAGAGCAAGGGAGGGCACCCATCTCATACCACTCTGCTCTCCAGCTTTAACCCAATAGGCGCAGACTGGAGCGCGCAAATGTCCGCGTCCCCGGCTTGCTCCGCGGCCATGGCAGGGAAGTCTATTCCCATGTAGACCGAGAAGACTAATACACGCGACAGGCAATCAGCAACGACGTTGAGCTTGCTGGCAACGTGTTGAATGTCGGTAGTAAACTCCGAGATCGCAGCCACCAAATGCCGTTGCTGCCGGGACGGCCATGGTTCCGAGACCTTGGACATTGCGTACGTCAGCAGCTTATGGTCAGTGAATGTGGTGAACTTGTGCCCCACCAGCCAAAACTGGAAATGGCGCTTCGCCAGGTGGAGAGCCAACAATTCTCTGTCGAACGTGCTGTATTTGCGTTCGTTGTCACACAGAGTTCGACTGAAAAATGCAAGCGGCTGCCACGAACCAGAGATGTACTGCTCCACCACTGCCCCTATGGCAACGTCAGATGCGTCCATGGTCAGCGCTATCCATGCCGACGGGTCAGGGTGGGCTAGCAAAGCGGTATCCGCAAGTGCTGTTTTGGCGTCTGTGAAAGCCTGGATTCGCTCTGGAGTCCAGTCGATGTTTTCCGCGAGCTTCTTTTTCTTAAGCGCAGCATACAACGGCTGCATCAGCTGGGCTGCCCAGGGGAGGAAATGGTTATAAAAATTGACCCTTCCCAAAAACTCCTGAAGGGCCCTCCCAGTCTGCGGATGTGGAAAGTCCGACATGGCACGCACCTTATCCGGTAGCGGAATCGCGCCCTCCGGCAAAATGCGGTGGCCCAAAAAATCAATCACTGGCACACCAAACTGGCACTTTGCCAGGTTCAAGATCAGCCTGTGCGCTTCCAACCTCTGGAAAACCATCTTGAGATGGGCGATGTGCTCTTCCTCAGATGCGCTAGCCACCAGAATGTTGTCTAAGTAGACAAAAATGAAGGACAAGTCACGGAGCACTGCGTCCATTCTCTGGAAGGTCTGCGTCATGCCCTTTAATCTGAACAGCATGTGTAAAAACTCAAAAAGGCTGAAAGGAGTTATTACCGCTGTTTTAGGAACATCTTCCGCGCGCACCGAGACCTGGTGGTAACCGCGGACCAGATCCACTTTCGAAAAAACATACATCCCGGCCAGGTGCAATGAAAAATCCTGGATGTGCAGGATGGGATACTGATCGTGTTCCATGGCGTTGTTCAAGCACCGGAAATTGCCACATGGTCGCCACAACCCATTGGCCTTAGGCACCATGTGTAGCGGGATGGCCACAGGCTCTTGGAGCACCTGACGATGCCCAACTGCTCTAAGTTGGCAAAACTCCTTGCGTGCGCTGGCCAGTTTAGCGGTGTCCAGGCACCGAGATTGTGCGAACAACCAGCGGGCCTTTTGTGGTTATGAAAAGTTCACCCCCCTGTTTCATTACCATAGCCGAAACAAGTTGGGACCGTGAGTGCTGGGAACTGTGCAAGTAAATGCAGGTACTTACCCCCTGGAGCTATTACGTTAGCCAGTGTTGTTGACCCAGTTCCCCAAGCTGTGCAAGGCAGGGAGGTGAAAGAGACAGTGTCCACTAAACATCTGTTGGCAACATCGACTAATAACCCCTAAGCACATAAAAAATCTGCGCCTTAAATGGGGATAGAACATGCAGCTACCTCAAAGTCCCACTGGAAATTGCGTCCGTGCAAGCATATCATCAGCGTCCATTCACCAAACGTCCTGATGGTGGATCCGTTGGCAGCCGTGAGCTCGAGACCACTGCCTCCTGCTGACCTGTCTGCCCTGTCCAGCAGGATGAGGCTTTTATGGGAGCCGCAGTCCACCAAAAACCACCTCCCCAAACGTGTGTCCGTGACAAAAAGCAGCTTGTTCCTGTCGCAAGTGTTTGTAGCTGCTACTGACTGCCGGCCGTGCCGTCTTCCCAGCTTCTTGAATTGGCATGGTGGCAGGCAGCGTTGGGCATTTGAGACCAAACAGCAACGATAGAAACAGATCTCCCCATTCCTTCGTCTCTTGGTGTCCGTCCCGGCTAACCACCAACGGCTCCTCGACCTCGCTGGAGTCCCTCCTGGATGCCGGTGCCAATGCCTGCATGCTGAGAGTTCTGGTTGCAAAAATGATGTGGTCCGCTTCCTGCGCCAGGGCGTGGTAGTTTTTGGTAACCAGCCGCAGCAAAGTTGGCCAGGATCGCCCTCGCTGTAGCAGGAAGGTTCCTGAGGAACAAAGGTGGCGGCGAACAGGAAAGATTAGTCGTCCTTCCCCCCTCATCGCCAACATGCTCTCCATGAGCTCCACAGCTGATCTGTCATCTAACTCTGAACGTGTTAGGAGTCTCTCTGCCCTCTCACTGTCAGACAGGGTATGGTGCTGGAGTAGCATCTGCTTGAGCGCTTCATACTTCTCTTGGGCCGGCGGCTCCTGGAGCAAGCTCGTCACCTGTTGCATGGTGCGCGCATCCAGCATAGCGACCACATAGTAATATTTTGTGTCATCCGTTGTTATCCAGCGGAGTGCGAACTGGGCTTCTATATGCAGGAACCACGCGGTCAGGCTGTGAAGCCAAAAGTCTGGGAGCTTGCCTGAGACAGCACACACGGCGCTGGTGTTCTCCCTCCAGGTAGGCTCTGGGGCGGTGCTCAGCTCGTTCTCCATGGCACGTCTTGGGGTCACCAATGTGGAGGAAGGAAGCAGACAAGGCAGCGAGCTAGACGACACACCAACTTTATTCCTCCTCCAACATCAAGTACAGTAAAAAAAACATTACCTGGGTCTCTGGACACCTTCCTTTTATAACCTTTAATTCTGTGCCATGTGACCCAGGAAGCCCAACAATAATCATTCAGTGGAACAAAGACATGCGTGGCACATTAACATCACATAACGTCAGTCCCGCTTCTCACACCCTCTCTTCCTCCAGTGGCTCTGGCGTCTCCGCTACTCCCCGAGGGGCGAATAGTCCTTTCTGTTCCGTCTTAGATCCCCCGGTACCACTTCCTCCTTCAGTCCATTGTTCCCTCTTCCCCTCTGGGTGGAGAATCCCCCACACAGTGCCACCACATTGTAATAACTAAGCTGGGCCACTAGAGGCTGCAGTGCCACTTTGTTTACACCCCCACAGATGACTCCTGTCAGTCGATCTCTTGGGCTGTGTTCGGAATGTTCACTCACTCCCTCCCTCCCTCCCTACTCACTATATAGTAAATTTAGATATAGTGGACTACACAGTAAACTCAATATAACAATAAAATTAACAGCTTTCAGACACTACTGGGCTTGTTTTCATGCGTGGTTAATGATGTCATCATGGTGAGACAGTAAAACATAACAGACTAACGGTGGTAAAAAATGAATTCCTGCATGTAATTTGTAGTAAATATGTATTAAATACAATCATTTTTGCTGAATTAATAAATACAAATACCTTAAGGTAGTTTATGTTGTGATATGAAGCTCTCCTCTCACTGCTCTGTTAGCTGCACATTGCATTATGGGATATATTCGCTAATGTAGTGACCATCCGTTGTACACTACTTTTCAAAATGCATTGTGGGATATTTTGAGTGTATTATATAATGAATGAAATTTTCAGTTAAGATTCCAAACAGCACTACAAAATGGTTGATTCACTATATAGTACACTATATGGGGAGGGAGTGAACATTTCGAACACAGCAAAGCTGAATTTTTAAAATAAGATAAGATATGCCTATATTAGTTCCACAAAGGGGAAATTCCAGGATTGCAGCAGCAAAGGACAGCAGCACTCAGAGCAATAGTAAAAAAGATAAGAATAGGTAATATACATACAGTATGTACACAGTTATATACAGTGCAGGAGCATTGCAGCTAGATGGTATCAAAAGTATTACAGTTAAATTACCCGGCAATATATAAATATGGACCCAGACAGTATATTTCACATTTGAATCAACAGTATTGTTGCCACCCTCGATAATAATTGTAAATGTCTTAGTTGTGTATTGGAGGGGACGATCTCTACTGGACAAAGTTGTGACATTTAATACAGCCTCTATGAGCAGCACCGGTTAGATTGTAAAGTCTGACAGCCGTAGGTAGGAAGGACCTGAGAAGCCTCTCCCTCGAGCACTTAGGATGGCACAGCCTACTGCTAAATGAGCTTCTCAGTGCATTCAGCATGTCCCGCAAGAGGTGGGACTCAGACTCCAGCAGAGATGACAGCTTAGCCACCATCCTCCTCTCTCCTATCTCCTCCACTGGGTCGAGGCGTCATCCCAGAACAGAGCTAGCTTTTTTGATCAGCCTGTTCAGTCGCTTCCTGTTGGCTGCTGTGATGCCGCTGCCCCAGCAGACCACTCCAAATGTGATGGCTGATGCCATCACAGAATCAAAGAAGGTCTTCAGGAGTGCCCCTCGTACTCCAAAAGACCTGAGTCTCCTCAGGAGGAACAGCCTGCGCTGCCCTTTCTTGTAGAGCTCGTTGGTATTGTGTGACCAGTCCAGTTTATTGTTCAGGTGAACACCCGGGTACGTGTAAGATGTCACCATCTTAATGTAATAATCTTAATGTATCTTAATTTTTCTTTTACTAAGAAAAAAGCAGTGAAATTATTATTTTTATAAATTATGAAAAATGCATACATTTACATTTTCTCAAATTTTACAAGAAACTAGCAAATTTTAAATTTATAAGTAAAAAGTAGGAAATTTACATAAAAAATTAATTTGACAAACTATTATAAATTTACTTGAAAAAAGTAATTAAGTTATGAGAAAATGAGTTGCCCGTATCCCTCATTTGCATAAAGTTGTTCTTTTTTTTTACTTTATGCAAATGAGGTCCGGCCCCTGGGATGCATCGGCTGCAGTGACGTTGTGCTGAACATTCAACCCAGCGGTTTTTGATTTAAAATAACAGCGGATTCATTAACTGCACCTACTATTTCTCACCTCAAACGTTGTTAGAAACACTTTATACTGGTTTGTTTTTAAAGATATCAGACAAAGCTTACTTGCCATCTGCCACGTTTTCCAGGAGCTGAAATCCAGTGGAAGACCACCCACGACTGAATGTGTCAACCAGTCAGGTGCAGCCTGTGTATTCTCAGCAGCAGAACCAGTGAGAGTTTTTCTCCTGGGACAGAGCTCTTTGACTATTGGTTTTGCACTATGCCAGTCATTTTTTGTCACTGCACCTGGTTACGTCTCATCCCTGCACTGAACGCACAGACCAGTTGAGATGCACTGTTACTCAAGTAATGTTCTGGTTGACTACTCGTACTTGAGTAATTATTATGACACGGTAAAGCTAGTACCACTTGAGTACAATTTTTGGAAATTCTGCCCACCTCAGATCTCACCTTGTCGAGGACCCACCATTTTCGATGTGTAACACTGGCAAACAAAAATGTGTGACCTTCTGAATGGCCCTGAATACCGCCGTATCTCCGTGTTCCATTAAATCTTTTTACTTTCCAGAAAGACTGATAATCTTGTACAGATTAGATAAATCCTTCTAAGAGATGATAAATTGTGTTTTCAGGGTTGGTGTAAACAGATTTTGTGCAACAAGGACATGGCATGATAAGTATTTGCATAGCTTTGCCTCTAAAGACCACATTTCTATGCTGATCAAAGCGCGCCATGCCACCAAGATCTGATATCTGTATTTTCTCCATTTTCTCATTTGTTTGTTTGTTTGTTTTTTCCCACATTAACTTTCATTTTGCCCCTCCTTTTTATGGGCCAATTACAGCAACACAAGTAGAAACTCTTGGCCGCCGCGGTAGTTTGCTCGTAGAGATTAAACAGGGCTAAACGCCCCATTTAAAAAGCCATCAGAGGTTACGGCTGTCATTACCTAGTATTCCAATTCTGTAGTTGAGCGTGACGACCACGACATTCCCATAGCTGGCCAAGACACTGCCGTCCATCATGTTCCCAGTGCCCTCCATGTACGAGCCCCCGTGGATGTAGACCATCACGGGCCGTGCCTCAGAGTCCCGTATATCTGCAACATCAACACACACACACACACGCACACACAGACACACACATGCTGAGCAAACACCTGCAGGGGCAACAGCAGTGAAATGGAGAAATAATGGAGCATAAAACTTTATATCCCAACTCTTAAGTACGAGGCACATGAAAGGCTGCTTAGTGTATGTGCATGGGAAGCAAGCTGAACTGGAGGCTGTAATCACACTTAAAAAAATGCATGGCAAATATGCTCTGAGGCAGGAGCATGAGTAATGAATAATTAACAGCTGATTTTATACAGTATGTGAATGTTGAACCAAGCATAATGTACATAATGCAAGTGGAGGCACAAAAGATTCATTAAGACTTGTGTGTAGGGAGTCCCAGTACACTAAGCTAAGAGGAGTGGGCACTGTTTTCTCAACAGACAGAAAATCTGTACTTCATGTTTTGGTTGCAATTTATTATATTGAATAATGACTGTCTTCAGAAGGGACTATAAGGCAGGTAAGGAAATAATTCTATGTGGGTCAGTGTGCAAGGTAATGGAGATTTAGCACTGACTGAAAAGACTGCCATGACACTCCGTTCAAGACATAAGAAAAAGTAGCAGGAAACTTAAGTAATCACAAATCAGATAACGCTTTTCCTGTTCCCCCTAAAATGAAAGAACCCCCGCAGTTCCATCAGAAAGAAAAATACCAATAGGACCATAAGCTCTTTATGAAACTAAAAGAATCCATGCATCAAGAGTTGGAGCTGTTAAAAATACCTTCAGATATATGAGTCTCAGCATGTGAGAAAGTCGCCCCTTTTTTCTTGTGTTGGCTCCCTGGGATTCACATAAGAAAAAAAAAACAAGTACAGAATTCATAACAGCATGGTTGTGTCTGTCTATTAAATAATACAGCGTTGTTCCAGAATTTCTTCACAACAAAATTTGATGAGAATATGAGGAAAGCTGTTACACACATATACAAAAAACCCAAAATAAGTGCTTACTACTGTTTTAAATAAATAAACAAACATGTTATTTGTTAATTTGCAAGTTTGTGGACTGAGTGCACACATGCACAAACACATTACAATATGCTACCCCCAAATACTTGAATAAATTTGACTTTTCTATTTAAATGAGCAGTGGTTAATAATTTGGAGGATATTTTAGCAAAACTGAATGAATGAACGTGTTTTCAAGTCACTTTGTCTAACACAGATTTTCAACCAGTGTGCCATGAGAGATCATCAGGTGTGTCGTGGGAAATTGTTTAATTTCACTTAATTGGTCAAAAAAATGTGATGATTTCATTGTTGAAAATAATTTGCAGTTGTTGTGTGTCTGCACTTGTAATAATAGTGGCTCTTCCATGACAATGGGTGGCAGTATGAACGCAACTGATGATTTTTTTCTTCTGTGCATTTTTTATGAAGGTTCTTTGCAAGTCTGCGATGCACCTACAGTGGTGTGAAAAAGTGTTTGCCCCCTTCCAGATTTCTCTTTTTTTTGTATGTTTGTCACACTTAAATGTTTCAGATCATCAAGCAAATTTAAATATTAGACAAAGACAATGCAAGTAAACACAAAAAGCAGTTTTTAAATGAAGGTGTTTATTATTAAAGGGAAAAAAAATCAAAACCTACATGGCCCTATGTGAAAAAGTGATTGCCCTCTAAACCTAATAACTGGTTGGGCCACCCTTAGCAGCAACAACTGCAATCAAGCATTTGCGATAACTGGCAATGAGTCTTCTACAGCGCTGTGGAGGAATTTTGGCCCACTCATCTTTGCAGAATTGATGTAATTCAGCCATATTGGAGGGATTTCGAGCATGAACCGCCTTTTTAAGGTCATGCCACAGCATCTCAATTGAATTCAGGTTAGGACTTTGACTAGGCCACTCCAAAGTCTTCATTTTGTTTTTCTTAACCCATTCAGAGGTGGACTTGCTGGTGTGTTTTGGATCATTGTCCTGCTGCAGAATGCAAGTGGGCTTCAGCTTGAGGTTACGGACAGATGGCCAGACATTCTCCTTTTTGGTAGACAGCAGAATTCATGGTTCCATTTACCACAGCAAGTCTTCCAGATCCTAAAGCAGCAAAACATCCCCAGACCATCACACTACCACCACCATATTTTACTGTTGGTATGATGTTCCTTTTCTGAAATGCTTTGTTACTTTTACGCCGGATGTAATGGGACACACACCTTCCAAAAAGTTCAACTTTTGTCTCGTCAGTCCACAGAGTATTTTCCCAAAAGTCTTGGAGATCATCAAGATGTTTCCTGGCAAAACTGAGATGACCCTTTATGTTCTTTTTGCTCAGCAGTGGTTTTCGTCTTGGAACTCTGCCACGCAGGCCACTTTTGCCCAGTCTCTTTCTTATGGCGGAGTTACGGACACTGACCTTAACTGAGGCAAGTGAGGCCTGTAGTTCTTTGGATGTTGTTGTGGGGTCTTTTGTGACCTCTTGGATGAGTCGTCGCTGCGCTCTTGGGGTAATTTTGGTCAGCCGGCCACTCCTGGGAAGGTTCAGCACTGTTCCATGTTTTCGTCATTTGTGGATAATGGCTCTCACTGTGGTTCACTGGAGTCCCAAAGCTTTAGAAATGGCTTTATAACCTCATTGACTTTGTTTCTCATTTGTTCCCGAATTTCTTTGGATTGCAGCATTAATGTCTAGCTTTTGAAGATCTTTTGGTCTACTTCAGTTTGTCAGGCAGGTCCCGTTTAAATGATTTCTTGATTGAGAACAGGTGTGGTAGTAATCAGGCCTGGGTGTGGCTAGAGAAATTAAACTCAGCTTTCCAAAGATGTGATAAACCACAGTTAATTTATGTTTTAACGGGGGGCGGGGGTGGAATCACTTTTTCACACAGGGCCATGCAGGTTTGGATGTTTTTACCCTTAATAACAAACACCTTCATTTAAAAATGGCATTTTGTGTTTACTTGTGTTTTCTTTGTTTAACATTTAAATTTGTTTGATGATCTGAAACATTTACAGTTAGGCCCAAAAATATTTGGACAGTGACACAAGTTTTGTTATTTTAGCTGTTTACGAAAACATATTCAGGATACAATTATATAATCAATATGGGCTTAAAGTGCAGACTCTAAGCTGTAATTTGAGAGTATTCACATCCAAATTGGAGCAAGGGTTTAGGAATTACAGCTCTTTAATACGTAGCCGCCTCTTTTTCAAGGGACCAAAAGTAATTGGACATTTGAGTCAGAAGGCTGCAAAAAAAAAAATAACAAGGCTGCATGGGCTCTTCCCTCGTTAACCTGTCATCAATTAAGCAGTTAAAAGGTCTGGAGTTGATTCCAGGTGTGGCGTTTGCATTTGGAAGCTGTTGCTGTGAACATACAACATGCGGTCAAAGGAGCTCTCAATGGAGGTGAAACAGACCATCCTGAGGCTGAAAAAAAAGAAGAAATCCATCAGAGAGATAGCAGTAATGTTAGGAGTGGCCAAATCAACAGTTTGGTACATTCTGAGAAAAAAAGAGTGCACTGGTGAGCT
This sequence comes from Pholidichthys leucotaenia, assembly GCA_020510985.1. Classification (NCBI taxonomy): domain Eukaryota; kingdom Metazoa; phylum Chordata; class Actinopteri; order Cichliformes; family Pholidichthyidae; genus Pholidichthys; species Pholidichthys leucotaenia. The sequence goes on along the minus strand of CM035839.1, from coordinate 228,376,915 downwards.
TGGGAACTCAAAAAGGCCTGGACGTCCACGGAAGACAACAGTGGTGCATGATCACAGAATCCTTTCTATGGTGAAGAACAACCCCTTCACAACATCCACTCAAGTGAAGAACACTCTCCAGCAAGTAGGTGTATCAGTATCTAAGTCTACCATAAAGAGAAGACTTCATGAGAGTAAATACAAAGGATTCACCGCAAGGTGCAAACCATGAATCAGCCTCAAAAATAGAAAGGTCAGAATTGACTTTGCCAAAAAGCACCTGAAGAAGCCAGCCCAGTTCTGGAACAGCATTCTTTGGACAGATGAGACTAAGATCAACCTGTACCAGAATGATGGGAAGAAGAAAGTTTGGAGAAGAATTGGAACAGCTCATGATCCAAAGCACTACATCCTCTGTAAAACATGGTGGAGGCAGTGTGATGGCATGGGCATGCATGGCTTCCAATGGCACTGGGTCACTTGTGTTTATTGATGATGTGACAAAAGACAGAAGCAGCCGGATGAATTCTGAAGTGTATAGGGATATACTTTCTGCTCAGATTCAGCCAAATGCAGCAAAGCTGATTGGATGGTGTTTCACCAATGATCCAAAACATACTGCAAAAGCAACCCAGGAGTTTTTTAAAGCAACAAAGTGGAATATTCTGCAATGGCCGAGTCAATCACCAGATCTCAACCCAATCGAGCATGCATTTCACTTGCTCAAGACAAAACTTAAGACAGAAAGATCCACAAACAAGCAACAACTGAAGACAGCTGCAGTAAAGGCCTGGCAAAGCATCACAAAGGAGGAAACCCAGCGTTTGGTGATGTCCATGGGTTCCAGACTTCAGGCAGTCATTGCCTGAAAAGGATTCTCAACAAAATATTGAAAAGTAACATTTTACTTAGGGTTATGTTTATTTGTCCAATTACTTTTGAGCCCCTGAAATGAGGAGTGTTTGTATAAAAATAGCTACAATTCCTCCATGTTTAATCATATACAGTGGGGCAAAAAAGTATTTAGTCAGCCACCAATTGTGCTAGTTCTCCCACTTAAAAGATGAGAGAGGTCTCCAATTTTCGTCATAGGTATACCTCAACTATGAGAGACAAAATGAGAAAAAAAAATCCAGAAAATCACATTGAAGGATTTTTTAATGAATTAATTGGTAAATTCCTTGGTAAAATAAGTATTTGGTCACCTACAAACAAGCAAGATTTCTGGCTCTCACAGACCTGTAACTTCTTCTTTAAGAGGCTCCTCTGTCCTCCACTTGTTACCTGTATTAATGGTACCTGTTTGAACTCATTATCAGTATAAAAGACACCTATCCACAACCTCAAACAGTCAGACTCCAAACTCCACTATGGCCAAGACCAAAGAGCTGTCAAAGGACACCAAAAACACAATTGTAGACCTGCACCAGGCTGGGAAGACTGAATCTGCAACAGGTAAGCAGCTTGGTGTGAAGAAATCAACTGTGGGAGCAATTATTAGAAAATGGAAGACCTATAAGACCACTGATAATCTCCCTCGATCTGGGGCTCCACACAAGATCTCACCCCGTGAGGTCAACATGATCACGAGAACGGTGAGCAAAAGTCCCAGAACCACATGGGGGGACCTAGTGAATGACCTGCAGAGAGCTGGGACCAAAGTAACAAAGGCTACATCAGTAACACACTACGCCACCAGGGACTCAAATCCTGCAGTGCCAGATGTGTCCCCCTGCTTAAGCCAGTACATGTCCAGGCCCGTCTGAAGTTTGCTAGAGAGCATTTAGATGATCCCGAAGAGGATTGGGAGAATGTCATATGGTCAGATGAAACCAAAATAGAACTTTTTGGTAAAAACTCAACTTGTTGTGTTTGGAGGAGAAAGGACACCATACCTACTGTGAAGCATGGGGGTGAAAACATCATACTTTGGGGCTGTATTTCTGCAAAGGGACCAAGACGACTGATCCGTGTAAAGGAAAGAATGAATGGGCCCATGTATTGTGAGATTTTGAGTGAAAACCTCCTTCCACCAGCAAGGGCATTGAAGATGAAACGTGGCTGGGTCTTTCAGCATGACAATGATCCCAGACACACTGCCCGGGCAACGAAGGAGTGGCTTCGTAAGAAGCATTTCAAGGTCCTGGAGTGGCCTAGCCAGTCTCCAGATCTCAACCCCATAGAAAATCTTTGGAGGGAGTTGAAAGTCCGTGTTGCCGAGCGACAGCCCCAAAATATCATTGCTCTAGAGGAGATCTGCATGGAGGAATGAGCCAAAATACCAGCAACAGTGTGTGAAAACCTTGTGAAGAATTACAGAAAACGTTTGACCTCTGTCATTGCCAGTAAAAGGTATATAACAAAGTATTGAGATGAACTTTTGTTATTGACCAAAATACTTATTTTACTGAGGAATTTACCAATTAATTCATTAAAAATCCTTCAATGTGATTTTCTGGATTTTTTTTTCTCATGTTGTCTCTCATAGTTGAGGTATACCTATGATGAAAATTGGAGACCTCTCTCATCGTTTAAGTGGGAGAACTTGCACAGTTGGTGGCTGACTAAATACTTTTTTTCCCCACTGTATTTTTGTTCAACCCCTTGAATTAAACCTTAAAGTCTGCACTTCAATTCTGTTGTAGTTGTTTCATTTCAAATCCAATGTGGTGGCATGCAGAGCCCAAATCATGAAGATTGTGTCACTGTCCAAATATTTCTGGGACTAACTGTAAGTGTGACAAACATACAAAAATGAGAAATCAAAAAAGGGGGCAAACACTTTTTCACACCACTGTATGCTTTGGCCAAGACTGGCATGAACACGGCGGTATGCTTCATTTGCTTCTACTTTTTGACCAAGCATTTGACACATGTGCATAAAGCTACAGTCAGAAAGATTTTTACAATGGGTTTTTAAGCATCTCTCAGTTCCTATGAATTCTGGACTTCGTAGACATTTGTGGAGGGGGGCATAGTTTCTTCAATTCACAAGAGCAGCTTGAGGTATTCTTGAGAAATGAGGTCTTTTTCTGTCATATGATGGCCCTAGAGTTCTTACGTTCTTCATAAGGTTGCCTTGGGATCTTCCTACAGCATACCTACTTCCATCTTAGGAAAAATTTTGTGCAGCTCATGGCACTCTCAAGTTGTTGGGAGGAAGATCTCACACCATTTGACACATTTTGTCAGCACAAATGTCGCACGAATGATGTACTTCCACCTTGTTCACCAGAGTGGTGGCTTAGAGGTAGAGCATCCACCCCCCCAACCGGGAGGTTGGGCTTCAAGTCCCGGCTGGGTCATGCCAAAGACCATTTAAAAATGGAACTTCCTGCAATCCAGCTTGGTGCGCAGCAAAAATGGAACGGAGGAGGAAAATGTGGCCGGCAGTGGCTAAGGAGGTAGAGCAGGTCATCTAATAACCGGAGGATTGGTGGTTTGAATCCTGCTCTCCTCAGACATCCTGCCGTTGTGTCCCTGGGTAAGACACTTTACCCACCTTTCCTCCAAGTGTCCATGACACTGGGTATGAATGTGTATAAATGTTCGGTTTTGGTCTGAGAGGCCGTCGGCGTGGATTGGCAGCCACGTTTCCATCAGTCTGCCCCAGGGCAGCTGTGGCTACAGTAGTAGCTTACCACTACCATTGTCTGTGGAGACAATGAATAATGTATCCATTGTAAAGCATCCTTGAGTGTCTATGAAAAGCGTTATATAAATCTGATGCATTATTATTATTATTATTATTATAAGTGCCTCACTACTGTCTAACGCACGCTATACGAATCTCCGTACAAACAGGATTGTATGGCATTTCCTATGACCGCTGTAAGGGGCCCTCAAGATCAACCTAACGTGTTCTTGAGGCATACTTTCGGCCAACATCTTGTGTAGTTCTTACATTGTTCCTATGGCATTCGTACGGCTGCCCTACAATGAGGGTTTTTCGTGGGGTGTTCGTAGAAATCTTCAACAACACTATTGACCTGGCCACGAACTTACAAACGATCTACAAATGCTGGATTCTCCTACGACCACCTTAAGAAGGCTGCACGAAATGGTACAAAAATCATTCATATGGTGTTCACTGCCATTCGTAAGGATATTTGTGACCGTAGCTTAACCATCATCTGCAGTGTCATTCAGTCCGATAGGTAGCACCAGTTTGTTCACCAGCTGTACAAAAAAGTAAAAACAAGAGCTACGCACATTTTAGCAACAACAGTGGTGACTGTATAAAAGCAAGAAGAGGAGTGCCTGTGTTTACTACTTAAGGTGGGAGAAGCTCAAAAAAGAAAGAAAAAGAGTGGTGGTGGGGCCACCTTTAGAGTGGGAAGTTGGATCTTTGTGCATATGTAGTCAGCATGCACAGTCAACGGAGTCACAGAATTCTGGTTGCACACAGCCATGGAAGGGCCGTGAAGAGCCTAGCAAAATAGACACAAAATTTATGTCACACAAGCCTTGAGCTTGAGCAGATGTGCAAAGTATAGCTACCTGTGAGGTTGCGATGACAAGATGGATGAGTGAGTATAAACAAATTACAAGAATAAACTGTCAATACAAAGGCTGTAAAGGGCTACACTATGCTATTTTGTAATATCTTTGGCTGGTGGTGTGCCAAGGGATTTTTTTCCATGAAAAAAGGCTGAAAACCACTGTCTAACATAAAGGTTATTGTTTTCCAACGTGCTTACGGACTGCGATAGGCAAACTAAACATTCACTGTTTCAATACTACCTGTGTTCTAATGTTTCTTTTGGGGTACAAAAACAAGAAATAATAATTATAGTTATTTTCTAGGCAATGTTTTGTAATTGTGACCATATACTGAAGGTTTCTGACACCTGACAGTCACCATAGATTATCATTTGCATTTGGAAGGGCAGGGGCAGGGAACGGGCTATTAATTGGCTGCAATATGAATGAATGAATGAATGAATCTTTATTTCGGATAGATTAAAAGTAAAGATTAAAAAGAAACAGAATAACATAACAAAGGGGAAAAAATCCAACAAGGGCAAATTAAACAATAACTCCTCTGATTATACAGTACTGCAGTATATACTGCAATATAGAACCATACTGCTATGTGTCGCCAAATATTACACACCGTTCCTTTAATCTTTGAAAATATATAAAAGGTACAGTGTGTAACAATTACTGACATCTACCACCCTTCTCCTCCAAGGTCAGTTCTGGACAGATGGTGGCCATCAGGCGTCAAAATTCTTCCAAACAAAAACTGGTTCATATGTCTTCATAAAAGATATATGTCTTTATCTGAGACTGTATCCAGTAGCCTTCTTTCCAGTAGTGACTACACTATAGGTGAATATTTCAACATTGTATTGTGTATTTTTTTTTATTTTGTACTGCAGCACAGCATTGTCCATTCTGAGCAACTGTAGTAAGATGGTGGAGAAAATGGGGCCATTCCTTAGTGTTTTCGAACCCACCACAACATAGCTATAAATTACTCATTTTAAGAGAATAAAAACAATGTATTTAGAAGGGCTGGAAATGCTAACGTGTTAACTTTTTTGACTAATGTGGAGTGATTAAGGTATTTTTAAAAACTGACACTGTCAGGTCACTCCATGAGGTGGTGTTGGCAGTGGTGACTGATTTGTCTCAGCAGCTGGCTCAGGTTAAAACAAGGGTAGGCCTTGTTTTTCAGCATTTAAATTTACATCATTATAAAATGATCCTCCAGTACTCAGAGCGACCTCATTCGGCACTCACAAACCCCTTTTAAAGCACGCACACATATGCGTACACACGCCTGATGTAGCGTTATTGATTGGGGCTGCTCATTCAAAAGTATGAAAAGAGGGAGAGTTTTCGTCAGAGTGAGAGAAAAAAACACACTCCAATATAAAGTGAATGAAAGTTGACTCACCATTCAGGTCAGGAGCTCTGGAAATCAATTAAGAATTGCTCTTTTGTTTATACTTTTAAGGGTTGAAATAATAAGGAAAATTACCTTAAGTAGAATCACTAACTTCCTCTTTGACTGTTTCAAAATAAAACAGGAAATGTGACAGCAATATCATAACATAATTTAGTTACCTATTTATTAATTTGATTTTATATTTACTTATTTTTGTAGGTTTTTTATTGGGGTTCTAAATCTTTTATGGGGTTTTAGACTTTTGTGTCTTTAACCTCTTTGAATAGTCTTTAACTTTCTAATATGACCCTTCTCTCTTATCTCCTTGTTTTTTCTCTTATTTCTTTGTCCTATGTCCTGATTGATGGAGCCTTGAGTACTTTTATCATGTTTATAGTCAGCTTCATGTGTGCCTGTGTTTGTGTTCATGTTGAATGTAATTGTGGTTTGTAAATATAGATGTCACCTGACTGCAAAACAAATCTACCTACGGGTACAAATTAAGTAACCTGAACCTGAACCTGATATTAATGAAATGGTAGATTTACTGAGAAATCGACTCCCTCTTTATAATGAACTGAAAAAGAGCATGCTATAATAAAAAAAAATAATTAAATATGCATGATTATCAAGTGTTTTATGTTGCTCTAGCTGTATTTTTGTTGAATATGAGGGTCACAGGTACATTTTATAAAAAAATGCAATAAAAATTGCTTAAAACTTCTATTTCGTAATGTAACTACTTATTTTTGTCATTTTAGCCATCAATCACAATAAATTATGGAAAATGTGCAGTTAATTATTAAAAACATTTTAGTCAATTCCCAGCCCTAGTATTTAGCAAAATGATTGGAAAAAAAAATACAAACATGATTTGTAATAATGTATTGATTTTTTTTGTCTTCTGAGACACCTTTATTTTTGTTTACACATTGCACCTTTAAGCTGGATTCATGCTGCATTTCCCCTCTGGTCCGCTTTGGTCCCCATGCGCTTTGGACGAGCCCGGCGTGCATGTGGCCCCGTACATGCTCACTTTTTTTGTCTAGCGGTTGATGCATGCGCACAACTGTTATTTGTAGTTTCACCGCAGCCCTATGGGTAGCAAAAATGTGCTAACACACCAGTTTGTTCACCGGCTATAAACGCGAGACCGACGCACATTTTTTTTGTAGCAACAAAAATGGCATCGTTTCAATGAAAAGGAGGAATTACCATTTTTCAGCGCTCTTCTCTGCTCAAGCTGCTGCTGCTGCAAAATGATTCATGTATGTTTATTCTCGTCTTCCACTTCTTCTTCATCTTCTTTGTCTACTTTGGCTTTGTATACTGTTTTGGTAGCGCCACCTCATGAATGGGATGCTCAATCTTGTGCATGCGCAGTGAACGTGGTCAGGCCAAGCGGTCAGAAAATTTGGGCTGCATGCGGTCATCCACAGAGGAGCCCTGCGGACACTGGTGGACTGAAGGATATGACATAAATTTTGTCACACAAGCCTTCGGGTTGTACATACGCAGACAACAAAGGTGCAGCATGAATCCAGCTTTACATGATGCAAATCTCAGAACCTCCCCCTTAATTTCATTATATAGCAAAACTGACCAGTGGACATATTTATAAAAGAGAAAAGGCTTCACATCAGTAAAACCATTAATTAAACCACAGCCCACCCCAGTGTGGATTTCATAGAAACAGTGATAACATCTGACTGTATGGAAATGTACAGAAACAAAGAAAATCATTCTTCCCTGAAATAAAAATGTAAAAGTAATCATTTAATTAACTTGTCTGTGACCAGATGAGCGAGCCTGCAGGCAGCACTCAGGTGAGGGGCTTTACAGGATGTGGGCTGCACCATTTTGGACAGCTCTCAAGCAGGCTGTTTATCTGTTGCTATGCTACCGTTTAAAAAAAAAAAGCCAGACAGACTGGCATGACATGAGCAGAGCACGGCTCGACTTTGAATGCTGAATGTTCCGTATCATACTGAAATGCTTGAAAAAGAGGCAATGCACTAAACAGCCAATTTAATTAGTGTATTGAATGAAAAAAAAAGGTGTAAATTAGAGGAATGTGTTTGTCAACACCAGATCTGGAGAACACACAGCATTACTGTGGTATTACATTGTTGTGCTAATCTTCTGATTTGCAGCAGACAAACAAAACGTTCCCTTGCTGGTTCATTTCACACTTCTATTAGTTAGATGTATAGTAGAGGACTGGGTGGAAAATAGACAGTTGACTCTTGTAACGCACTAATTAGCCCCCAACAGGCACACTGGCTGAACAAAACAGTGATTCAGTAATAAAGAGGAAAATCCAAAATGCTGGCACTGCAACTTTTAGTAGATCTTCTAACTAATCGCCATGGTTACCTTTCAGGGTCAGGTGACAGAAAAGAGTGCCATAGGGTTGTTATATTTCAAACTTAAAAAAGGGGTGGGTGGACTAACATGGGAACAACACCTCATTTTTTGTGTTAGTGAAAAAACAAATATATGCTTCCAAAAATTAACATCTTTCTATATGTGTATCTAAAAAAAAGAATAAATCAGTGACATCAAGGCAGTATAAACTGCCTTCAAATCTATTTGTACTTATCAGCATGACGGCAACATGATGGCATCTCTCTGGGTAGTAAATCACCCCCCAGAGTGGCAGCAATGGCAGCAGCCGCGCTCACAAACATGCTTTACGATGATCACAGGACAACACCAGGGCTGCAGTAACGCTGGGCAAGCAGACATGGAAGGTTACAGCTCCCCGCTTCGCCACGCCAACTCACCATCCTCTGTCGGAGCGTAGATGTTCAGGTACAAACAGTCCTCGTTCTGGTCCTGGATGTATGTGGCCACCGTGTCCAAGTTTGATGTGAACCATATGGGCATCATGATCTCTGGCACCGTGCTGTGGATGTTCTGAGGGCACACGGGCATGAAGTGGGTGGCATTCTTGATGCCGGACCAGGAGGACGGCTGGTCGGGGGGCATGAAACGCTTCTCGCCCACCGGTGGGGCAGCATAGGGGACCCCAAGGTACTGGTCGATGGGCCTGAGGACCTCACTGGGCACGGGAACCCTGAGGCCTCGCAATTTCCCAAACTGCGTCGTCACCGTTGGGTAGAATTTCTGGCTCGTCGCCTTTGTTGACGGCCAGCAGGAGCATAATATCCACCAAAGAAGAGCACAGTGGGTAATGGTCAGAGTCCCTTGCCGGTGTAGCAGGTGTGCAGGCAACAGATGGTCTCTAAACGTGGCCAGCCACATGGTCCAGACAAGATGGTGCCCTTACACAACACAAACGCACACTGTACTGTCTGTTCAGTCCCTCTGCAGTGACCCTGTCAGACACACATTACTCGCTGCTTCTTTACAACCAACTGCTATCGAGTCCAAGTTGAGCTCAGTCAGGTACGGTCTGCCCCCACGTCTACTTTTCATTGCAGGGAATGCAGATCTGGAAACAAAATGATAAAGACAAATTAAACAGGAAAAACAGCATTTCTTAGTATAACTGACAGGCTATGATTAAATTCGGGCCATGTTAATTACAAGTTCACATACAGGCGCAGGTTAAAGAATTACAATATCACGATTCATAATTTAATTCAAAAAGCTGTCATAATTATAAAAATTAAAACAAAAAAGGGCTGAAATGTCACAGTAAACATGGACTAAATACAGAATATATAAAAGCTTACCTTTTGAGCTAAATTTTAAAAAGCATTTCATGCCATTATATTTTTTAGCAGCACCTGTGCGTATTCCTGCATTAGATCTCTAATAATCTTCAGTGCCGGTACATGGAGCCATCACTGAACACTGATGCTAGTGTGCCAGTGAGGTGGCGATGAGAGGAATCTGAAAACCCATCTGCTGTGATGTTGGAGTGACGCTGTGAAACCATCTCAAGCTAAAAGGTGTTAAACGCCTCTTTCTTACGTAAAAATGTAAAAGCAAGAGAGAATTCTTTAGTGTTTACTGAGCACAGTTGGAAACATTCACTGGGAATGGAAATCTATCAGTTTGACTGTAATATTCCAGTGTGTGTGTGTGTGTGGGGGGGGGGGTAATTTTATATCTAAACAGAAGTGTAATTTTTGTGTTTTTCAGCACTTCTAAGGAGCACTGTCAGCTGCCGACATGAATGGAGGTGTTGAACATTCCCCGAACAAATATGTCTGATGGAGACACACGAGCACCGTACCGTCCTCAGGAAGCAGAGTAATTCCAAGGCAAATGGAGAGGTTTCAGGAAGGCTTATCGACAGTCTGAATCAAATATCAGCAATAAAGGATCCTTTCATGCTTCTTTTTGAGAATTTGATTTGTTGCGGCCGACCTGTGCAGCATTTTTTGTGTTTTTGCAAAGGCAAACACTAAATCACTGACAGAACACTGAAAGGTGAGCGAATATATTTCACTTTGAAGCTGCACGTTCTTTAAAGAATAGCTGGTAGTAATTCACTGTAGGTGAAAATCCATTGATTCTGCATCTGTTAGTCATTCTAATAACTGGACTGCTTGATAGGAACACCAGACATTTACGTAGCTGTGAATACTGCCTGCTTAGGGCAGTGGTTCCCAACCACCAGGCCGTGGAGTGGTACTGGGCCGCAGAGAGCCACAGAGAAAAAATAAGTAATAATTTATGCTTTTTATCGGTTTTACTTGAGTTTGCTGTTTTTCTTTTTGGTTTTTTTTACCGGTTGATTTGTTGCATGCTATTATTATTGCATGTTTTGTTGTGGTGTTTTAGTGTTATTTTTTTTTTAATTTTATAATCCTTTATTAGTCCCACAATGGGGAAATTACAGGGCATCCACCTGGATGGACAAGGCAACCATCGTGCGGCGCCAATCCCTTCACCATTCACACACACATTCACACCTAGGGCCACTTTAGAGTCCAGTTAACCTAACCTGCATGTTTTTGGCCTGTGAGAAGAAACCAGAGTAACCCGAAGTAAACCCACGCAGACACAGGGAGAACATGCAAACTCCACACAGAAGGGTCACCAATGGTCAGGGGTGGAATCAATCCCGTGACCTTCTGACTGTGCTGCCACAGTGCTAACCACTGCTCCACCGAGCTGCCTTTTTAAAGAAGAACTATAAAGAAAAACAACAATTGTAAACTTATCTCCACTCCTGTAGCCTGACAGTGATTGCTAATAAACCTTGTTTAAAACTACTGCCTACTGTTCCTGACTAAGGTGCATTGTCATGAATTGCCCCTCGGGGCAGAGAGGAAGACCCACACACTGAACTGTGAGTTTGTGATGATTTATTGCCAAAAAAGGCACAACGTGCACAAAATAACTAAAAGCCACAAAAGAGATTAACACGGTACAGAGAGAAAACAGAGCACGTCCAACTTACATCTGGAAGTAGAATACATCAGTAAAGACCGCAGCGAGGAATACAAAAGGCAGCGGTCTTAAATAAGGCATAATACAATAGAACACAGATGTGGATACCAGAGCGGGCAGGAGAAAGCAATGATTAATAATCTGGACTAGCTGGGAGCAATGAGAGGGTAGAGACTGGAGCTGACAGCTGACAGGGACACTGCCCACACAGAGCAAAAACCCAGAAACGCCACTGACAGCTGTCAAACCAGATGGAGAACGCAACAGTAAGGGATATAAAGAATAAAATAGCAACAAATACACACAGAGCTGGCTAATGCTCTTAATTGTTTTTATGGACGTTTTGACTCCTTTGATTTTAGCACTGAAACCCAAGATTTGAAACAGAAACTCAAAGACAATCAGCACTTTAATATTGAGGTGCAGGATGTTAAAAGGGAGTTCTGTGCTGTAAAAGTGAACAAAAGTCAGGGCCCTGATAATATATGTGGGCGCTTGGTAAAGTCCTGTGCACATGAACTGAGTCCTATATTTCATTACATTTTCAATAAGTCCTTACAGACACAACATGTGCCTAAGATCTGGAAAGATGCCGTGGTTGTTCCCGTTCCAAAATCCAGCTGTCCTAAAACGGTAAACAACTTTAGACCAGTTGCTTTGACTTCAATTTTAATGAAAATTTTTGAAAAACTGGTCAGATGTGAGGTCCTAAAGCAGACTGAGCATGCATTGGAGCCTCTGCAGTTTGCCTATAGGCCTCACAGAGGAGTGGAGGATGCCACTGTCACTCTGTTTAACATGCTTTTTAAACATCTGGATTTTAATGGGGCACACGCCAGGCTTTTATTTGTGGACTTTTCCTCCGTCTTTAATACAGTCCAACCTCATATCTTAGCTGAAAGGCTCCTGCAACAATTTGATTTGAGCAATAATCTGGTGGGTTGGATTCTGGATTTCTTAACCAACAGGACACAGAGAGTAAGGGTCAATGGTACATTGTCTGACCTAAAGTGCTCTTCTACTGGCTCTCCTCAGGGGTGTGTGTTGTCACCACTACTCTTCATCCTGTACACAAACATGTGTCGGAGCAGACATGACAACAGACATATCATAAAGTATGCTGATGATTCAGTTATTGTCAGTCTCCTCCAGGATGGTGAGAGTGGCCACGGCCCAGTAGTTGATGATTTTGTTCACTGGTGTGAGGATTCCTACCTGCAGCTGAATACGACAAAAACTAAAGACATGATTATTGACTTTAGGAGGAAAACTCCCAGGCACAAAGTCACCGTACTAAAAGGCCAGACCGCCGAATGTGTACAATCCTACAAATATCTTGGGACGATTATTGATAGTAATTTAAACTTTGAAGAGAACAGTGAAAGGGTGTGCAAAAAGAGTCAGCAACATTTGCATTGCTTGAGAAAACTTGCACGCTTCCAAATTGACCGAACCATAATGACAATGTTTTATCGGGCTTTTATTGAATCTGTTTTATCCTTTTCTTTAGTGTCATGGTTTGGTTAGATAAAACTGAAACAGAGGAAATCCTTGGATCAGGTAGTTAGATGGTCCAGTCGTTTGCTTGGTGAGTCACAGCTGAGCCTGACATCCCTGTACACCAGACAAGTACAGAGGATGGCTACCTCCATTTTAAATGATGACTCCTGTGGGTGACCCCCACAACAGACTGGGACAAGCAGAGCGCTCAGCTGGAGCAATTTTTTTTTTTGTTACTTATTTGTACCCGTAGGTAGATTTGGTTTGCAGTCTGGTGACAAGCCACCGGCTGCTGGTCGCTGCGTGCGCGAGCGCCCTAAACCTACATGTTTTTGGTATGCGGGAGGAAACCGGAGAAATCCCGGAGTAAACCCACGCAACACGGGGAGAACATGCAAATTCCACACAGCTCACTGTTGGTCGGGGGCTGGGATCGAACCCACGATCTCATGATCTCCGCGATCCCCTGGCCGAGGGTAAAACTGTGCTGCCACAGTGCTAAACCACTGCGCCACCGTGCAGCAGTGGTTTGGCAGAACAATGAGATGTGTGTATTGATATCAATAGGCAGCCTCCCTTTGTCTAGCTTTTTCCTGCCAGTAATCTTCCTATTGTTATGGGTGACTCTCAAATGCAAATGTCTTCCTGTCAGTAATCCTCCTATTGATGTGGGTGACTCTCAAATGCAAATGTCCATGCCTACTGCTGTGAATGCATTGTCTGTAGTGGGGTATTTAAACTGCATCTCTCTGTAACTCTCTCTCTCTCTGTGACCACTGCTTCTGACTACTGCTGCTTACGAGAGCCTGAGAGCTCGCTCCGGCGCGCCTGCACGGCGCTGGGGTGAGTTCTGTGATGGCGGTATGATTAATAAACTCCCTCAAAAACTCTCAGTTCGCTGCCTATTATTTCATGCCGCCACACTGGTGACCCCGAGAAAGCGCACGCTTTGTGCAACGCAACCTTCTGGTCTGGACAGCCACACTGGTGACCCGACCCAAGAAAAGAACACGCTGACAGCCCCCGGCGGTGACTCTCCGACGACAAGCGAATGCAGCAGCCTGACGCAAATGATCTGCCCTCCCTTCTGCTACAGGGAGACCTCGACGCAGAGCCACCACCAGGCGAAACTCTCCGGAGATCACCCACGACCGGGAAAGCTGCAGAAAGCTTCCAGGTGCGATCTGCACGCCTGAGATCTGCACATCCACGCTGGGACCGGCCGCTCTCACAGCTCCTCCACACGAGAGTGCACGCACCTCGTCCTCTCTCCACGACGGCGACCTCCAGGGCTGACGGAGAACGCAGTGCGTGGACCTGAACGCACCATGACCGAACTACAGCAACAACCTGAACAAGGATGACCATTGGTGCCAACTACGCTGATCTCCAGCAAGCTCCCTGACCCTGACTCGCCTCTACAGCGGACCTGCCAAGCACCGAACCCCGCACGCACACCGGGGGGTTACGAGGACGGCGCACCACGCACGGGACAATAACGGCTCCACAGACCGCCATCGTCCTTCGCCGCTGCACACAGAACCTTCAGGGCTGCTCACACACCTGAAGCACACACGCAGCTCGCTCACAGGATTTTGTACGGGTCTCAGCCACGGCGCACAAAGGGAATTCAGCCGTCAGCTCTCCCTGAGGGCTTTAGGGCTGCGCGCGCGCACCTAAAGCCGACACGCCAAGTCCCTCACACAGCTGCAGCTCCTTTTTTCTCACAGCCGCTACGCAGCCTTGCAGCTCCTGTTTTTCTTCATAGCCACGAGAGGAGTCAGAGACAAATTTTTCTTCGCACAGCCGCTGTGGACCTCCGCCACGTTCAACGGGACAGCCCCTCAACATTGCGGATCCACAGGCAATTTTTGCGCGGCCCAAACAATTTCGTCGTCCTCGGCTGGCACTTGCTACCCCCACCCCTCTCCCTCCACCTCCGACTGCACAGAGCTTTCCCTGCTTGCTACCAAAGCTGGACTATCGAGGCCTCAGCTTCCCGCTGAGCCCTCTGGGGGGGAGTACTGTGGGTGACCCCCACAACAGACTGGGACAAGCAGAGCGCTCAGCTAGAGCAATTGGCAGAACAATGAGATGTGTGTATTGATATCAATAGGCAGCCTCCCTTTGTCTAGTTTTTTCCTGCCAGTAATCTTCCTATTGTTATGGGTGACTCTCAAATGCAAATGTCTTCCTGTCAGTAATCCTTCTATTGATGTGGGTGACTCTCAAATGCAAATGTCCATGCCTACTGCTGTGAATGCATTGTCTGTAGTGGGGTATTTAAACTGCATCTCTCTGTAACTCTCTCTCTCTCTCTGACGACTGCTCAACTGACCACACGATTGCCTGAGAGCCTGAGAGCTCGCTCCGGCACGCCTGCACGGCGCTGGGGTGAGTTCTGTGATGGCGATATGATTAATAAAATCCCTCAAAAACTCGCAGCTCGCAGCTTATTATTTCATGCCGCCACAACTCCCACCCTTTGCACTGCAACTTTCAGCTTCTTCCCTCAAGACGGAGGGTTGCTGTCCCAAAAAGTAGAACCCAGCGCTACAAAAACAGCTTTGTTCCTGCTGCTGTCAAAGAGTTGAACAAGCTGTAACAATATATTGCACATAATTTAGGTACCTATTTATTAACTCCATTTTATATTTACTTGTTTTTGTAGGATGTTACGTGGGTTCTAAATATTTTACTGAGTTTTAGACCTTTGAGTTTTTAACCTCTTTGACTAGTTTTTAACTTTTAATATGACTCTTCTCTCTTACCTCTGGTTTTTCTCTCGTTTCTTTGTCTTTTTATACCCTGATTGATGGAGCCTTGAGTATTTTTATCATGTTCATAGTCAATTTCATGTGTGCCTGTGTTTGTGTCTATGTTGAATGTAATTTGTGGCTTGTAAATATGGATGTCACCAGACTGCAAAACAAATCTACCTACGGGTACAAATAAAGTAACCTGAACCTGAATACCAACTGAGAAATAAATATAAACTAATACAAAATAGGAGAATAACAAAACTATAACATAAACAGGAAAACAAGAAACAGTACGAGAAATACAAAAACCAAAAGGCACAAAATACAACAAATATGCAAATATAGAGAAAAGTCACGAGACTGAGCATGGTGGAAACCTCCAGAGCTCAGCTCATGACAGAGACCCCCTCTCAAGGGGTGGACCCCAGACACCCCAAGGTAACATCAAACACCCCCCCCCCCCAAAAAAAAAAGGAGTATAACAACAACTACCCCAGACGGGTGGTGGGGGGAACAGGCTAGAAGGGAACCAAAACACAACCCCGCTCAGGACCCCTACCAGGCAAAACCCCAACCACCTAAGCCCCCTGGACCGAAGAGCTGCACAGTTCAGGCGGGCGGCCAAAGTCCCAGGCTCGACAGATGGCATGATGGAAAGAGTCGGGTGGCCTACCAGAGAACGTGGGCCACCCAACCCCATGGCACAGTCTGTTGGGTGGTCTGCCAGAGTTCTTTAACCACCTGAACAGAAAGGGTGGTCCAGGAGGCGGCTGCCCAATGGGAAGAACTAGCAGTAAGCCAGATGGAGGAGTCGAGGAACCCATACCGACATCAGGGTGAGGAGAGGGAACCACGACGGCCTCGGGCTGAGGAGGAGGAACCACGATGGCCTTGAGCAGAGGAGAGGGGACCACGATGGCCTCGAGCAGAGCAGAGAGACTCACAATGGCATCTGGAAGAGGAGGGGGAACCACAACAACGTCTGGCAGAGGAGGGGGAACCACGATGGCATCTGGCAGAGGAGGGAGAACCACGACGCCCTCGGACTGGCCTGTAGCACCCTCAGTGGTCCAGGACTAGGACATTGCAGCACCCACGGTCGCTCTGGGCTGGAGTGAAGCTGCACCTGCAGTGGCTCTGGGCTGGTCCAGAGCTGCACCCACGGTAGGCCCAGACTGGGCCACAGCTGCACCCCCGATGGACCCGGACTGGGCCAAAGCTGCAACCACGGTGCCCCCCGGGCTGGAGTGTAACACCCACGGCGGGCCCATACTGGAGCGCAGCACCCAAGTTGGTTTCAGGCTGGGGTGCAGCACCCAAGACGGTCCCCAACTAGGACACAGCACCCACGGAGACCTGGACTGAGGAGGAGCTGCACCCTCAGAAGCCCTGGGCTGGGATGGAGCACCTGCAAAGACCTCATCCAGTGGGGAAGCAGCACCCACGAAGGTCCCGGGGTGAGACGAAGCACCCGCGGCGACCTCAGCTGGAGGGGGAGCAACACCCACGGAGGTCCCGGTCTGGGACGGCGCACCCATGACGACCTCAGTGGGAGGAGCTGGACCCATGGTTATCTTGGGTGGTGAGCCTGGACCCACGGAGACTTCTGGCAGAACTGGACAATCCTCGGTGACCCTGGGGAAAATCTCAGGCAAGAGAGGAAGAGAAACAGGGTCAGGGTCACCGGCGGCAGTGAAGCCCGGCAAGGTGAGCTCAGGCGCAGCGGACAGCTACACTTGGTTCTCCCCACCAAGAGCCAGGCAAGATCTCTCCAAAACAGAAGCAATGAAAACAAAGGAGAGCACTTGCCTGAGCTCAAGCTCCACCGCTGTCCAGGACTCTGTCGATCCATGCAGCAATGTCTCGGTGCTGACTCCTGCATAGCTGAAGCCAGGGGATGCTCTACCATCGGCGCAGACTTCAGGTTGGAGGTAGCGCTTTCCCTCTGTCGGGACCACGGCTGCGGGGCTGGAACCTGGTCCTCCAGGCCCGCAGGCTCCTCCATTGTCCGGCAGCCCAATCCCATGACCAGCGGACATCCAGGGGATATAAGAGGAGACACGGAGACAGCAGGTGAGGTAATTACGGCTGCAGCAGGAGGTGAGACCACAGAGGACTGTGAGACCTGAGCCTCACCACCGGGAATCAGGCAAGGTAATTCATGGGAGGATGATAGAGAATGAAAAAACACTTGCCTGTGTTCCCAGGGCATGATGTTCTCTGCTGCAGCTGGTGTATAGTCATCCCTCTCCGTGACTATGGTGGTCATGGGGCCCTCAGAGGATCGTGGAGGAGCTGCCCCTGCAGACATAGAGATGGGCGGAGCCGGAGAGGAAACAGCCAATCCCTCAGCAGCAGAAGGGAACGTCGAGGAGAAGTGGGAAACAGCAGCTGCAGACAAAGAGGAAGCTGGCGGAACAGCCGGAGAGGAAAAGCACAAACAGGGCACTGCTACGGGAGTCTTCTGCCTCAGTGAGAGAGAAACTGCTGCCTGAGTGGCGGGGGTATTCCTGGATGGTGGTGTCATGGAGCAGATGATGCAGGAACAGGTGTGGGCGCACTGGAGGCGAAGCAGGGCATCTTCCACGGAGTGCACTTCCATGTAGGCTCCGAGTTCACTGGAGACGGCCCCCACCTCAGCCCAGGGGAGGATTGTTGCAGCACGGAGAGCGTGACCAACAAGTCCGCACACTGGGCATGCCTCCACAACCTGGGGTGTGCCTTGACAATGATGGTCGCAGAATTCACACTCTCCCAGATCTTTTTCGGGCTGCGGGAGGCAAGAGCTTTATCCACGGAACTCTGGACGAACTCAGTGGCCCACTGCTCCTCTACTTTTGGGGATCCCGCTGCCAATCTCCCTTTGATTGCCGGAGGTCAGCGCGCTGGGGACATGATGAGCTCCACAACCAGGTGAATGAAGCATAAAAAAGATAACTACAAACTACAGCAGCTGGGTCTCTTACTGGCTGCAGTTTTCTGTCATGAATTGCCCTTCGGGGCAGAGAGGAAGACCCACGCACTGAACTGTGAGTTTGTGATGATTGATTACAAACAAAAAGCACAACGTGCACAAAGTAACTAAAAGCCACAAAAGACATTAACATGGTACAGAGAGAAAACAGAGCACGTCCAACTTACATCTGGAAGTAGAATACATCAGTAAAGACCGCAGCAAGGAATACAAAAGGCAGCGGTCTTAAATAAGGCATAATACAATAGAACACAGGTGTGGATACCAGAGCGGGCAGGAGAAAACAATGATTAATAATCTGGACCAGCTGGGAGCAATGAGATGGTAGAGACTGGAGCTGACAGCTGACAGGGACACCGCCCACACGGAGCAAAAACCCGGATACGCCACTGACAGCTGTCAACCCAGATGGAGAACGCAACAGTAAGGGATATAAAGAATAAAATAGCAACAAATACCGACTGAGAAATAAATACAAACTAATACAAAATAGGAGAATAACAAAACTATAACATAAACAGGAAAATAAGAAACAGTACGAGAAATACAAAAACCAAAAGGCACAAAATACAACAAATATGCAAATATAGAGAAAAACCACGAGACTGAGCATGGCGGAAACCTCCAGTGCTCAGCTCATGACATGCATCACCCAAACAAGGAGTTCTGTTGTTCAGGGAGTTTTTGCCCCCATTACACAGACACCTTTTATGAGTCTGGCATTTTAGAGGTTTGCTTGACAATTGCTTGATATAACCGCAGGTTTTATTATGATTTTTTTAAGTCTTTTTATCTGATCTGGATCATGTTCTTAGACTTGCTAAGTCCATTTCCAGCAGCAGCTGTCTCACTCAGAGCTCACATACAGTATGCCGTTACCTCACATAAGTTTCCTTATTGTCCACCCTTATTGTCATATTACACATTTTACCATGGAGTGTAAACAGGGAACGAGATGAAATCAGAGAGTGCACATTTTTTTTAAGTTTAAATAATGGCTGAAAGAAAACCACTCTTGGCTTTCTTTTTTTTCCCTCTGGCACTCCCCATTCATTGTCTATGTGGAAAGCTTTGTGGTACATTCCGGGCAAGTCAAACACAATTTTTTTCAGCTGTTGAGCTGAGTCAACTAAAAACTTTTAAAGGAACAGATGTGTGTGTGTCACGTAAGAACAGATTCAGCAACTATATGATATATTTCTAGCTTCAAAATCACTTTCACTGTTTCATTTCATTGTATTGAATCCTTCCATTGTTTACTCCCTGGTTCTTGCAGACCAGGCAGGAGGAGCCTTTTGTGAACAACTCATCCAATAAAAGCAGCTCCTTCTGGAGCACCTGGTTTGTGAGGCTGTAATAGGCTGTAGAAGGCTAGGAGAGCTACCAGTCAATGACGTGTATGTGATTCGGAAGCAGGGGATGAAATGGCCTCTATTTCCTAAGTGATTCGTTCAGTTACGGTAAGTGATTCAGTACAGTTTGTTCACTCAAAAGAACTGGTACACTTGAACGAATCATTCGTGAATGTTACAACTCTACAAAGCACAATTAAATTTACCTGAAAATAGAGTTAGTAAACTTTCCTAAGAATATATTTATAAAATATAGTTTTGGTACTAAGTAAACTTTACTTAAGAAAAACCTGAGTAACTTTTATTAGAAATTGTAAGAGAAAATATTTGACAAGGTTTTTTTAAGTAAATGCCACTCCAGATTTTTTTCAGTGTAGTTAGAGGTGATGCTTGAAAGTTAAACCGCAAAGCTAGCTAGCCAAAATGAATAAAAAACAGTCACTTTACAGATTTTTAGCATTACTTTCTCCCCACAAAAGACCCACAGACTGCGAAGGAGTCTATCCGCGCCCCTTTTATGAGCATGCCAGGTGAGTCAACCCTGCCCGTGCAACCGTCCTTAGACATGAGCGCCTCCTTGCAGGGAAACAACCCTACTGCTCCCACTAAAGATTTTTTTAATCACACAGTTTGTTTTGATGCAGGTGTATTCATTTTAACCCCCCCCCCCCCCCCACAAAAAAAAAAAAAAAAAAAAAAAAAAGGCTGTGAGGCAAAAAAGGTTGGGCACCACTGGTTTAGGGCATCAAAATGATATTTACCTCTGCCAAATATATGAAATATTTGTTTTGGGTGTTGTGTTGTCTGTTTTGTTAGCAGTTTTATGCAGAAATTACTGACCTGTTTTCAGTGTAATTTGGTGGAAGGCTGGAGCTTGGACCACAGAAAAAACATATTGGGGGGGGGGGATCTCCTCCTCCCCAGCTTTCTTTAACATTGTTAAATAGAGCATTATTCAACTTACATAATTTGATGAAAATAAATCTTGTTTAGGGAAGTGTGTATCTATGTCTGTGGAGAATTTTATGTGGATCCAAAATTGTGGATCTGGATTTTTTTTCTTTTTCACTTTATCATCGAGAGAAAAAATATTTCTCGTACAATGACGAAGCCTTTGAGCCAAACAAAAATCTGAATCTAGAGGTATGTGCTTTCTGAACACTTTGCATTTATTTATCTTTTGTTCTTATAAAAGACAAAAATAAAATAGAAAGGAGATGTCTTTACCTTCTTAACATGTTTCGACTGTACGCTGCAGCCTTCGTCAGAAGAGTCAGCTGATTGCTGCCAGGTGACATTTATCAGCTGATTTTCGCAGGCGGGGCCAGCTCAGCAGATCTGTCAGATCCACCGAGCCGGCCCCGCCTCCCGCCGTCAGATGGTCTCTGGAGAATGTGATCCCAGGTGTGGGAAAGCATAAAGGCCCCCTCATCTCGGTTCATGGTGTCTTTTCCCCGCTTCCTGATCTCCATGGCCTCCTTGATCCAGTGTTTGTGTCTGTTGCTCTCCGATCCAATAATCTTTGCGTTGTCCCAGTCCATGATGTGGTTATTTCTTTTGCAGTGATCTGATATTGTTGATTTTAATGTTTCTTGTTCTGCTTTTTCTTTTTGTGATCTTGTGAGTCGTCCTTGTGTTTCCTTCTCACATTCCTTCTGGTGTTCTTTTTTCCTTGTGGTGAATGGTCTTCCAGTTTCTCCAATGTAGGTTTTATTGCATGATCTGCATGATATTTCATATATCACATTGCATTTTTTGTCTTGTTCTATTCTGTCTTTGGGGGTGTACTAATAACTGTCTTAATTTTTTGTGTGGTTTGACTGCTGTGTTTATTTTGTATTTTTTCATGATCCTTTGAATTGGTTCCGTGATCCCTCGTATGTATGGTATAGTTATAGTGTCCTTGTTTTTGATTTCGGCTTTTGTTCTGTGTCTTATTTCCTGTTTATTTTCTTTGTTTTTGACTTGCTGTTTCCCTTTGGTTATAGCCCATACTGGATATTGGCAGCATGTAAGTGCATGTTTTATGTGGTTTTCCTCCTCCTGTCTGTCTTCTTGGTCTGTGATGATGGTGGCTCGTTCATATAACGTCCTGACAACTGATAGCTTGTGTGCTGTGGGGTGTTCCGATGTCCAAAGTAGGTATTGATCTGTGTGGGTTGGTTTCCTGTAGACTGTGATTTTTATGCTGCCATCATTGTTGTGGTGGATTTTCATGTCCAGGAAGGCTATGGTGCCATTTTCCTCCTCTTCGTGTGTGAATTTTATATTTCCAGTGCTGTCTGTGCTGTTCAGATGGTCAGTGAGTTCTTGTGTGTGTCCTTTCCTTATTTTTTCCAGAATGTCATCCACGTATCTCTTCCAAATGGTGGGTTTGCATTGTCTAGGTGCTGTGTTGATGGCTTTGTTTTCCAGATCCTCCATGAAAAAGCTGCTCATAATGGCTGATAGTGGGTCTCCCATTGCAAATCCTTCTTTTTGCCTGTAAATTTTTCCTCTGAATTGAAAATAAGTGGATTTTGCAACAAACTGTAATAATTCGGATATGTCGTGAACTGTGAGATTTGTGCGTCTTTTTAGGGTACTATCATTATTGAGGCGTTCTTGTACTATATGTAGTGTGACATCAACAGGTGTCTTTGTGAATAATGAAATGACGTCATGTGAAATGAGGATCTCATCTGATTCTATTTTCATATCTTTGAGTTCTTGTGCCAGCTCTTTTGAGTTTTTGCAGTGGAAATCTGATAGTCCAAGGAGGGGTTTGATGAGGGGTGGAGCTGACAGATCTGCTGAGCTGGCCCCGCCTACGAAAATCAGCTGATAAATGTCACCTGGCAGCAATCAGCTGACTCTTCTGACGAAGGCTGCAGCGTACAGTCGAAACATGTTAAGAAGGTAAAGACATCTCCTTTCTATTTTATTTTTGTCTTTTATAAGAACAAAAGATAAATAATTGAGAGAAGACATAATGAACTTATTTGACCTATGAACACTTTGCAGTTCCTGCAGTTAATGGTTTATTGTTGGTAACACTTTACAATATGGGATTTACAAATGGTCTATAATTGGGTTACTAATTAGGTTATAAACGTTTTATAAATTAGAATAAGCATATATAAATGAGTTATGAGACATATTTCACACATCAATATATTGTCACTGTTTACTTTATCATGTCCATTTGTCAGTACACGTGTTGTTTTGATTGATTAAGGATATTCTACAATTTATAACACTACAGCAAGGCTCACTTTGGACAGTTGATCTTGTTAAAAAGTGAGCCTATAATGATGTGTGAAATGTCTTATAACTTATTTATAAACACTTATTAATGATTTATAATGCATTAATAACCTAATTAAAAACCTACTTTTGAACTATTTGCAAATCCTCTATAAGATGACCCTGATTGTAAAATGTTACCAGTTCATCTGTATGTGGACACAGTGTTAAACATGCTGACCCGTGGGTGACCACCATAGTATCCAAAGCACATCAAATAGACAGAAAATAGGGGTGGGAGAAATAATCATTTTCCCAATGCATCTCGATGCAGATGTGAACGATTCTGAATCGATGCACCAATGGCAAAATTCTGATTCTTAAATATGAATTTATAATCTAATTTTATGTGGCCGGAATGAAAAACTGGCGGAACTTTAAACGCGGAAGTCGGTGTGCGCCTGGACAGTCTTTTGTGTGATGCACAACACCGAAGAGAGACTCCTCATTTGATTTAGTTCAGATTGCTAGTGCGTCGCTTTCATGCTGGCTGTATATGTGGACCGTAGATTAATAAAGAAATTAATATTAATGGAAGGGAAAAATGAGACACTTAAATGTGGAAGTTGGCACCCGGACAGTATTTGTCGTGGCATATAAATATGTTCATGTCTGTGGTTGCTGCACTCAACACCGGCACCAAATTTCTCATTTTATTTAATTATGGGTGTTCAGATCAGTTTGCCGGAGCATCATTGTCATCCTTTAAGGACATATGGACCATAGATTACAGTCAATGCACGTGTGTGAAACGTGTCTGTGGTGAGCGGGTCATCCAACCTGCACAGCCACGGCTAGACCAAAACATGGAAAGACTGAGACCAGCAGGTAGGAATGCTTTGATTTTTCATTAGAAGCGTAGATAATATTTCTTTCACAGAGGAAAAGAGTCAGAGCACTGTTAAATTCACAGCCTTTATTGGTGTTCAGACTAACACAGCACTTCTGTGTCTGACTCTGAAGAAGACACAGAGTCTGAAGCGTTATTATTATTATTATTATTATTATACACTTGATAAATGTAATGGCATCTTCCATTCCCTGCCACATGTGAACTAGAACAGGAAAAAGGGATATAGCAAATAAGCTCTGGCAACAATCAGGCATATTTACATGTAAAGTGTTAATTAATATGCAATGTCCAGAAAAAAACAAACAAACAATAAAATAAATGTTCAAATCGGTAATACGTCTATGAGCTAAGAAGACTGAAGGGGATGTATGTATATTAGTCTCAGCACCAGTAAAGACTGTGAACCTGACAGTGTGCTCCAGACTCTTTTCCTCTGTGGTTTTGATGTCTCAGAGAAATCTCAGAGAAATTAAAGGGAATGAATCAGAATCAGAATCAGAATCAGATTTATTGCCATTGTTCGTGTAGTACACAAACTAGGAATTTGTCTCGGTGCAATGCTGCAACATTAAACATGATAAAAATAGAAGCTAGAAATAAAAAAACTATACATGCAATAAAATGTAGAATATGAATGAGTAATACTAGTCAAGCAATTTAAGTATATTAGCGAGCAGCAGATATTGTGGAGTACCACATAGTGCAGTCGGTAATGCAAAAAGAAAACAGTGATGATTGACATGAGTCTGGTTGAGCTGCTGTACATAGTGCACGAGAGTCAATAAGTCACATAGTGTTCAGCAGTCTGATGGCAGAGGGGAAGAAGCTGTTCATGTGACGGGAGGTTTCAGTCTGAATGGACCAAAGTCTTCTACCTGAGGGGAGGGGGGCAAACAGTACATGACCAGGGTGTGAAGGATCGGCTATGATCCGGCCTGCACGCCTCCGGGTCCTGGAGATGTACAGGTCCTGGAGGGATGGGAGCTTGCAGCCGATCACCTTCGCAGCAGCGCGCACGACGCGCTGCAGCCTTAGTCTGTCCCTGGCAGTGGCTCCTGCGTACCACACGGTTATGGAGGTGATGAGGATGGACTCGATGATGGCCGTGTAGAACTGCACCAACATCTTGGTGGGTAGCTTGAGCTTCCTCAGCTGCCGCAGGAAGAACATCCTCTGCTGGGCCTTTTTGATGAGGGAGCTGATGGTCGGCTCCCACTTGAGGTCCCGGGTGATGGTGGTGCCCAGGAAGCGGAAGGAATCTGCAGTGGTGATGGGAGAGCCTGTGAGGGTGAGGGGGGGGGGGGGGGGGGCAGAGGGGTTGTGACTTTCCTGAAGTCCACGATCATCTCCACTGTCTTCAGAGCGTTCAGCTGCAGATTGTTGTGGTTGCACCAGGACGCCAGCTGGGCCACCTCTCTCCTGTAGATGGATTCGTCGCCGTTGGAGATGAGCCCGATGAGGGTGGTGTCGTCCGCAAACTTGATCAGCTTGACAGACTGGTGGCTGGAGGTGCAGGAGTTGGTATAAAGGGAGAAGAGTAGGGGGGATAGTACACAGCCTTGGGGTGATCCGGTGCTGATGCTAATAGAGTCTGAGACAGTCTTTCCCAGCCGCACATGCTGCCTCCGGTCCGTCAGGAAGTCGGTGATCCACCTGCAGAGGGAGTCAGGCACATTGAGCAGGGACAGCTTGTCCCGGAGCAGAGCGGGGCGGATGGTGTTGAATGCAGAGCTGAAGTCCACAAACAGGATCCTGGCGTAGGTCCCCAGGGAGTCCAGGTGCTGCAGGATGGAGTGGAGGGCCAGGTTGACTGCGTCGTCCACAGACCTGTTGGCTCGGTAGGCAAACTGCAGCGGGTCCAGGAGGGGAGTGGTGATGGACTTCAGGTGGGGCAGGACCAGGCGCTCAAAGGACTTCATGACTACAGAGGTGAGCGCTACAGGTCTGTAGTCGTTAAGTCCAGTGATCCATGGCTTCTTGGGGACAGGGATGATGGTGGCGGTTTTGAGGCAGGTCGGCACGTGGCATAACTTCAGGGAGGTGTTAAAAATGTCTGAAGACAGGAGTCAGCTCTTCCGCACAGTGTCTCAGGGTGGAGGGAGACACGCCGTCCGGACCGGGGGCCTTGCGCGGGTTCAGTCTGGAGAACTGTCTGTGCACGTCCTGCTCACTGATGACAAGGGCAGGGGGGAGGAGGGGGGGCTGCCTTTGATGAAGAGGGGACCGTGGAGGCAGTGGCACTGGGGGGGAGGGGGGGAGATGGACACAGCTGATGAGGTGTCAAAACGGGCATAGTGTTGGGACAGTCTTTGACAAAGGGCTTTGTCATCCTGACCTTTAGGAGCCTGAGGCCGATAGTTGGTGATTTGCCTCAGTCCTCTCCACACAGAAGCAGAGTCGTTAGCAGTGAACTGCTGCTGGAGTCTCTCAGAATACACAGATTTAGCTCTCCTCAGCTCTCTGCTAAACCGATATTTGACCTCCCTGTAGCAGTCCCTGTCTCCACTTTTCAACGCTGCTTCCTTCTCCTTCCTGATCTGTCTGAGCTTAGCTGTGAACCAGGGCTTGTCATTGGAGTACCTCACCCTGGTGCGCGATGGAAGAATGCTCTCCTCACAAAAGTGGATATATGAGTTCACAGTGTCCGTGTACTCATCCAGATCATGCGTGGCTCCTTTAAACATGCCCCATTCAGTTATTTCCATGCACGTGCTCAGCTTCTCCCCAGCTTCACTGGTCCATTTCTTCGTAGTGCTCACAACAGGTTTAGTGAGCTTTAGTCTCTGTTTGTATGTGGGAATGAGGTGGACCATCACGTGATCAGATAGTCCGAGCGCAGCGCGGGGAACAGCGCGATATGCGTCCTTCACTGTAGTGTAATGCCAAAAAAACAAACAAACAAAAAAAGATCCTGGACCTGCATCCTTGATTTAGAGTCACTCTGAATGAATGAATGAATGAATGAATGAATGAATGAATGAATGAATCTTTATTTTGGATAGATTAAAAGCAAAGATTAAAAGAAAGGAACCGAATAATATAACAAAGGGGAAAGAAAAAAAAACATCTTACAAGGTCAAATTAAACAATAACTCCTCTGATTATACAGTTCAACATAAGTTATCCAAAATGGGTGATGGCTGAAGCCTCAGCTTATATTGCCCACCCATATTCCATCCAAGAATTCAAAAGAAAAACAAGAGTGATTCCAATTTAGAACAAAGCTAAGACAAAACGTGACAAAAATCTAAGCAACAACACAACACAGACTGAATATGATAATCCTTATGTGATTTTACATGTCATCTTGTATATATGTTTGGAGTATTTCTTCCTTGATATTGTTTCTCCCTTATTTGGAACAACTTTTGGATATTTGCGGGCAGTGATAGATTCTTCACTTTAAACATTATTACTGCAGTTTTAAAGTCAACCAGATCTTTCAGCTTGAGAGATTTTAATTTAAGAAAAAGTGGGTTTGTTGGTTCCTTGTAAGCAGCTTTGTTTATTATTCTAATAGCTCTCTTCTGAAGCATAAAGAGTGGATATATGTTTGTTTTATATGCATTTCCCCATACTTCAGTACAATATGTCATGTATGGGAGTATTAATGAATGATACAAAGTATATAGTATATAGCGTGGGTTGATTCAGCAAATATTTCACTCTGTGTAGTATTGCAATAGATTCAGATATTTTACCTTTAATATAATTAATATGTGACTTCCAACACAGTTTATTATCAATTATTACTCCAAGAAATTTAGTTTCGGATACCCTTTCAATCTCTACACCATTTACACTGAGTTTAGATACTGAGTTGTTGTGATGGTTGTTAAAAACTATAAATTTTGTCTTACTTAAATTGAGCGTTAATTTGTTTGAATCAAACCACAGTTTAAGCTTTCCTAATTCCTTTCTGAGTGTATCCAAAAGTTGTGCCAAATTACTTCCACTTCATAATAAATTAGTGTCATCGGCAAACAATATTAAATCCATTTTTTCCGAAACTTTACATATATCATTTATATACATATTGAGTAACAATGGCCCCAAAACTGAACCCTGTGGGACTCCACAAGTAACCTTCAGTAACTGTGAGTTTTTGCTACCAACACATACACACTGATACAGTATCTGTTCTTTAAGTAACTACTCTAAAATCTAATCTGGGTTCTTTTGTGGTCCAAGCTCCATCCTTCCACCAAATTTAATCAAAATCAGTTTTTTTTTAATCCTGCTAACAGACAGACAGACAGAAAGACAGACAGACAGATCCACTATGGCAGTGGTAACACATTTAGAAAACAGGATGGCACGAAGCCCAATATGCTCAATGTCAGGTTTACACTAGCAAAAATAGGCTCAATAAACCAAGCCAAAACAAGCTTGTTAACCTATTCACATTTATCGATGTATGCTTCGGCAAAGACTGCTGCTATTTTTGACCTAATGGCCCTATCTCTTAAGAAAGGGGACAATTTCTTCTTGGTTTTATGTCACAGCTGATTAAGCCTCCATGTGGTGCATTGGCTTTTCATTTCCTCTGAAACATGTTTACACTAGCAGTGGCAAACACAAATAAAGTGAGATCATTCTACCCTCTGCAGGTACCGCATATAAGTACATTACTGCCGTTCACTCATTTCAAACCAATGAAACATATCAGACATTTTAGTAATGCACTACCACAAGGTTCATTGGAGAAATATTTTACATCTCTGCCCCAGGTCAGTTTTGTCTGTATTAATTAACCGTTATGAATGTTCCCCCCAAAGCCAAAAAAGGACAAGACTTGGTCTACCCCTTATCTTTTATGTGACAATGACATACTGCTTGCAAGGTATTAAAATGGAAAAGATAGAGAACCTGATTTTCTCTGCAGATCTGGGCCCATCTTCTAAGTTTGCAAGTGACACAGATAATAAATCAGTAGGAGGTGAAAAACCCTATGTTCACAAAACCTGCTGTGAAATCATTACCAATTATGGAATTAGCCTTAACATGGCGTACAGTGGGATTCACCAGTCAGACTTGGTTAGCTGTCTCTGAGAAGAAGAAAAAAAACCACTGCTGGGTGTGCTGGAGATCCAGGGGATTACATGAACTGTTAAAAAGAACAGCTCTTCCTCTTCAGTTTCAGGGGGTGGGGTGGGGGGTCATGTTTTGCCATTCAAGGTATTTTCAACCTTTTAATTATTACAGTATGTGTCAAAGCTAATGTGGTTTGTCTGCAGCCCAGTCTGATGAAAATGCATTGAAATTGCATGTTTATTCATCCTTACAAAACCTGTAATATCCATGGAGAAGTAGTATTTTTTGAGTATATTACACGTTTTGTATGTAAGCACTTTTGTAAGCAGTGCAAATAGTGTGTTCTAGTGGCTGAGCACTGTGGCATCCAAAGCACGGTCAAATAACTAGAAAATTTTCAGAAAACACAGACGACTTTTGGGTTTCTTCCCCTGCACTAAAATGTTTTTGTGTTGTTCCACTTTTTATACAGTGTTTTTCAAATTTTGTGCAAATTCATTAATTAACCGACTTATGTCTGCTGACATTTCACTTTTAGATACAGGTTTTCTTTTGGATTCACCTCAAACTCCCCACTGCAGTTCGGTGGCGCAGTGGTTAGCACTGTGGCAGCAGTAAGAAGGTCACAGGATCGATCCCACCCCCTGACCATCACTGACCCTTCTGTGTGGAGTTTGCATGTTCTCCCCGTGTCTGCGTGGGTTTACTCTGGTTTCCTCCCACGAGCTAAAGACATGCATGTTAGGTTAGTTGGAGACTCTAAAGTGGCCCTAGGTGTGAATGTTGAAGGCATTGGCGTCGCACCGTGGCTGCCTCATCCATCCATGTGGATGCCCTGTAGTTTTCCCATTGTGGGACTAATAAAGGATTATAAAACTCAGTATGTATTAGAGTCTCATTAATGGGGACAAAAGTAAAGGCAGGACACACCGTGTGCAGTAGGCACTGGAGTGAGAACCTGAGAGCTACTGTGTCCTGCAGTGGACCGAAGTGTCAGTCACGTGCATGACCGTGGCAGTGGGGTGTTCTTCGTGGCTGCAGACAGTCAAAGCAGGTATATACTGCTTTATCCAACTTCTGATGCTGCCATAGGCCAGATGTACATAAAGGCTTTATGGTTTACACCAAATGAGCCATGTCATAAAACAGAGCCATCACTCAGTCAAGTTTGATACACTGCAAGTTCCTGGGCATTTTGGACTGGCAGCAAGCCCAGAAGTCAGTAACTAAGTTATCCAGCCCTCAAAAATGAAGATGCTTGACAAAAAAAAAACATTATTTGCTCTGATAGCTGGTTTGCACCTGACAGGTGTTTATGCATCACAGCGGAGGTTTCGGGGGGTGAGGGGTGGAAATACCTGGCTTTCAAATGCTTGACAATTTCCATTTGCCTGCCTTGATCCCAGTTAAAGACCTATTAGAATGATTGCTGTAATCATGCCCGACTCCCACCATTACTATCTCCACACCTACGCCATTGACAGGCACACAATTCAAACACCAGTTTGGCACTAATAAAAATCTGCGGGACACCAGTCCATCGATTAGATTCTGCTTCTGGGGGCCTTTGGCATGGGAAGACTGGAGCAGGAGCCCCTGCCTGTGCGTCGGGCAGCGGCGGGCTGCTGCTGGGCTCCAGATGTCCTTGTAAATCAGTGCTGTGGAGCAGTGGGTTCCCCAAACGCCTCTGTTTTACTTGTCCAAGGAAAGATGAGTGTAGAGCGTTGCAGGGGGAGAACACCTCCTAGAGAACATGCGCTGCCTTACAAATGAATGCAAGCACCCTGGGAGGAAAACCAAGCCACAGCCCACGTAGCGTCGACAAACTGCTCCGGTGCGTGCGCGCCGGGAAGCTTGTCTAATCTGGGTCTAGGACGGTGTAATGCTGGAGGAAGCGAGCAGAGGAAATCGTGCACATTTTTTTTTTTTTGCTCCACTGTGACACAACGTCGACAAATCCCTTCAATTCGCGCAGATGCCGATGATCAGTCTCTGCAAAATATTCATCCCGAGGGGAAAAAAAAAAAAAAATCTGAATCATGACGTTCACTCACCTGCTTTTCCTGAAGCCGAGACGCGCTCCGTCCCGAGGTTCCCTCCATACCATCCCCGTCAATTATATAAGACAACACGATTCTACGTGCGTGCGTGCGTGCGTGAGCGCACGCGCGCGGACCACCTCCTCCGGTCTGGTATCAGAACCAGCGGATCTCCTCTCCCATCTCCTGCGCTGCACAGCCTGTGTGCTTTAGCGCATTCACGACGCCAAGGTCAGGAGCGCCAACGGTTTTAGCGGAGCGCCCACCACGCAGCGCGCTCTCCGCGGCGCCCACTGCCAGCGCGTTGCTAGGCAACCGCCGGGATACGCCAGTGCATTAAATCCAGCATCCAAAAAAAACCAAAAACGACCGAATCCCAATTTAGAAACCATTAACTAAGCACCTTAACCCCGGACAGCACTCATGCGCGCACATTTTTCTGCAAGGGTAAAAAAAAAAAAAAATAAATAATAAAACGGCTAAATAAATAAAGCCGCGCGCCTTTGACCACATAAACAAAGTGAGGTGCAGCAGGCCTGCATGGAGACAAGATCTGCTTGAAATGCATTGAACCGGTGCCTTTAAACAAACTGTGACAAAGGCTGCAAAATGGGGAGGGATAAAAATTTTTTTAAAAAAAGCCTTTCTTTGTCTACTTGGACTGATTAAAGGTGTTCATATTTGGTGTGACTGCATGGCCAGACCTCATCAGCCCGACGAGGATTGCAGTGACAGCTCTTCTTGTTTTGCGGGGCATATCAGCCACATTAGCGCTCTGCTGTGAGGCAAGCTGACCACAGGTGGGCAGGAAACCAATTCAGGACAGGATGGTGGTGGTGGTGGTGGTGGGGGGGAATCAACAACCTGGTGCTGTGCTGGAGGGCCTCCCCTTTCCCTTTTGAAACTGGGCTCATTGTTTTTAAGTTGAACCAAATCTAAAACTATGGACTCCACGCTGGAATTATACTCCAGCATGCAGTGTATGAGGGATGAGGGGGTGTCCAGGCAGCTGCTGACAGAGCAGACATCTCCCCCCACACATCCTTCTTTAATAATGCCCAGTGGCCGTGGCTGTGATGCACCGCAGCTGAGGGGCTGCTTCTCAGGGAGGATGCTGCACAGCCATGTGCTGCAGCTGGATACAAGACAAGTGGATTCAAACACAAAGGCAGCCTGCATGTTTGTGCTAGTGACTTTAAAAAAAAAATGATCTCATTTTAATCCAAAATAGATCACCTCTGTAAATATGCATTTCCCATCTGCAGGGTTTTAACTGTCCCTTTTTGACCCAAGAAATTGCAAATAACACCTTTTTTTTTTAGTTAAAGCACACATAGACAGCTCCTTCATATGAACTCTGAATACAGACTGACTCAGCTTGATAGAGACAAGGAGCTTCCATGGCCGTAGGTGTGCTTGCTACCAGCATCTATGTGTTAGAAACTATACTAAAAATTTAATGAAGAGCTAAATGCAGTTTCATCATTCAGAGAGCTATTGCAATATGTGTCAAAAGACAACTGATTATCATTTTTATCTGCATTTCAGGAGCATGTAAGCATGCCAGATGTGTTATAAATGCCAGCCCTCCCTTTGCTTTTGTTCTTTTTTCCAGTTCCCATCCTCTATTTCGCCAACAATATTCCAAGGTCGGGTCTGTAGACTCTGGGCGTCATGACAGGTCCACAAAGCAGCCTTTCCCAGACGCTTATCCCCACTGCTTCCTCTACACAACTTTCCTTTCTGTTCAGTAAACTTGTTTGTTCACATTTAATCAGCTCAGCCTCACAAAAGGTGTAGAAATAGCACAGTTACCAACCCATAAAAATGTGAAATTCAAATACATACACATTTCAGTGGTGCAGTACTACTTTATGCTAGCATAGACAAAGAAAGAAGGGGAAACAGCACCATGCAGCGGCTGTGAAAATAAGTGCATGTAGTGAGAAGGGAGAGTGGAGACAGGAGTTTTTATAAATGGTTTAAACTGAGCTCCACACCCTGTCATGACTCTAACTCTAAACATTTCTGTAAGAAGTGCTTCAAACTAGCCATGTCCTTAACAATGTAAAATGTGCACTGAACTCCAAAAGAAATTGTAATGAGTAGGAGGAAGAGAAGGTGAACACAGATGTGAGCTTGACATTGTTGAGTGAAAATGCAGTTTTTAATAATAATAATCCCCCAGCCATCTTTGTATGAAGATTTGAGTGCAGCTGAGAGAACAAAAATAACCTGTGGAATTCCGCAAGGTTCCATTTTGGGACCTTTGCTTTTCAACATCTATATGCTCCCACTAGCTCAAATCATAAAAAACCCCCAACAAAATATATTACCATAATTATGCAGATGATACAAAAATCTACATAACCATCTCACCAGGAGACTATGGTTCAATTAAAACCCTGATCAAATGTACTGGTCAAATTAAAGAGTGGATGTGTCAGAATTTTCTTTAGTTGAACGAAAACAAAACCAAAACAATAGTTTTTGGAGCCAAAGAAGAAAGATTCAAAGTTAGTACTTAGCTTCAATCGATGATGCTAAAAACCAACACCCAAGCCAGAAATCTGGGTGTGGTTCTGGACTCAGGCCTGAATTTTAACAGCCACATTAAGACAGCCTATTATAACTTAAAAAAAAAAAAAAAACATGGCGAGGATTAAAGGCCTGATATCTCAGCAGGATCTAGAAAAACTTGTCCATGAATTTATCTTCAGTAAACTGGACTACTGTAATCCTGTCCTCACAGGTCTCCCTAAAAAGTCCATCAGACAGCTGCAGTTGGTTCAGAACGCTGCTGCTCGAGTCCTCACTAAGACCAAGAAAGTGGATCATATAACTCCAATTCTCAGATCTTTACACTGCCTTCCTGTCTGTCAAAGAATAGATTTCAAAATGCTGTTGGTTTATAAAGCTCTGAATGGTTTAGGGCCAAAATACATCTCAGATCTGCTAGTCCATTATGAACCACCCAGAGCCCTCAGGTCATCAGAGTCAGGCCTACTATCTGTGCCCAGAGTTAGAACCAAACATGGTGAGGCAACATTTAGTTTTTATGCCCCTGACATATGGAACAAATTCCCAGAAACCATCAGGGCTGCTGAAACTCTCAGCTGCTTTAAATCCAGGTTAAAAACTTTCCTATTTGCCGTGGCCTTTCAGTAGCCTACAGTGTACTGTAACTTTTATTTCTGTCATATTCTATTTTAGCCTGTTTTTGTTTCTCTTTATTTACTTTTAATTTGCTTTTAAATTCTTGCTTTTATAAAATATATGTTTAAACTTTAAGGGAGGGTTTGAGGCCCCCCTGAGGAGCAGGTTTGAGGCACCCCTCATAGAAGAAAAGGAGTGGGTTAGAGGCGTCCCTGATTAAAGGAGTTCGAGGCTCTTTAAAGGGATTGACAAAACCTAAGGCTATTTGGATAAGTCAAAACATTGTCCTTTTTTCATATATAAAAAATAAAAGGAAAGGAAAGGAGGTTCGAGGCCTAATGTATTGATTCCTTTTGCACCTTGCTGTAATGCTTTAATGTTTTTATGTAAAGTACTTTGAATTGTCTTGTACACAAAATGTGCTATACAAATAAACTTGCCTTGCCTTGCCTTAAAATGATGAGGGAGGTGACGCCAGTGGGACAGTCACACACGTGCGTAACTAACTAACTAACTAACTAACCTGCACTTATATAGCGCTTTTCTAGTCACAAAGACCACTCAAAGCGCAACCACCACATATGGCAAGGAAAATCCATGACAGCGATTTACAGTGCCCTGTAGGAAACAAACGGGTCCGTTACATGCTTGGCCATGATACCAGATTGCATTTTTTAATTTACCTGCATCATGTGGAATCTTTGCCTGACCGGGTCCATAATGCTGTTTGTTAAATTGCTTTGACATGGCTGCAGTTGACATTCATGAGCTTCTCAGTGCCATGCGGTTCAAGGATTTCAGAAAAGCTACAGAAATAAAAGCCCAACAGGGCAGTTTGGAGATTTGAAGAAAAAAAACCACCCTGTGATCACAGTCACAAACAAGACAGAAACTCCTGCAGCGAGATTGCTATGATAAATGACTATTGTGAGTTTTTTTGTAACACTGTCTGGGCTCTTGTTTTCAAACTGTGAGAGCATTATGAACTGGAAAATCCAAAGTTAGTAGGCAGAAAACTCACTTTGGAACAAACCTGCAGAAAAACTTTGCAGTGGAGATATTGTCTGCTGAATTTCGGCATAAGCTTAATTTGGAAATTTGGAAAAGAAAAGAGCTCAGTGAAGAACTGACCTGGTTTTGTATTCAAATGAATGTTTTCTACAGTGTGACTAGCGCCATAATCCTCGAGCAAATTTATGTCAATTCTATTTCATTGCAACTTTTCCAGCGCAGTGTGTGATAGTATGCAGAGCCCTTCAGATCACATTAAAGGGATTTTGCCAATCTGGATCCAGATCAGTGCGCCATACACACATGTAGCATTTTAAACCATACTGTCTAGTTTAAAAATGTCCGTTTAGTTTTCGTATACTGCATATTTCAAGCCCTGCAGGCAACAAACTGAAACCTTGGTTCCCTCTTACATGCCCTCCAAAGAAACATCGCCTCTTTGATAGGTGTCAGTATTGTCTTTTTTTTTTTTTTCTTTCACTGAACTCCCAGTGGTCTCTTCCACCTTTCTTTCTCCCTCTTCCCTCTGCTTTGTTGTTCAGGACCTGCTACAGTGTCTCCCCTGAGCTGGGAAGATGTAATTCCAGCAGGTCCAAGTAATGCAAAACAATCCCTCTGTGCTCCTCAAATGGCCACTTCACTGCATTAAGGATAGATATATATATAAAAAAAATCAACAGCCTATTAATATGCACAATCTTATATCTTATCATTTGCTGCAGTAGTCACTATTTACCCTCTTCCAATATCCCTTTATTTCATTTGATTGTTGCCGTGCATTTGTCTGTGATCATCACTGTGTAAACCAACGAGAGTATCTTTGTTACTTGAACATGCCATAAATAGATTAGATAAGATGAGACTATAATGAACCCCAAGGGGGAAAGTGGGTCATAACAGCACTAGAGATCAGGATATACTGTAGGTAAGAGTCAACAGAACTGGTTGGTGACGATACTAAAGGAAATGCAGCCTATATAGGATAGGATGGTTGCTATAATCAGACTGAATGCTGCATCTTACAACAGATGTAGCCACTTACTTTTCCATACTGAGAGAAGGCTGTGTGTTTACACTTTATGGGTTTAAATCACAAAAGCTGCATGTGCAAATGTGTCACCATTTGCTAATTTCCTAACTGAATCAATAGTCTTCAAATGACTTCACAGTTGTACCAAACAGATGTTCCGAAAGCCAAAATTTACATTTGCATAATTATAACAATAATAATCATGGATTACAATTCAAACTCATGAGTGTGCTCAGTGTGTCCTGTTCTGCAAGGCTCACGATATTATTCAGCAGTGGTCTGACTGAAGACACTCCTGGGAGTTCTTGAAGTCAGAGACTTCAACCTAAAGAAAAAGTGCCACACCAACAGTAATACGTACGTACATCTGCTGCTGTATGTCTCTGCACCTTACTGCAACCATTTGCACAAATGCCATACCTGCTGCTGTCCGTTATTGCAATATTGGCCATATGCAGTCCAATCTGTCACTCTCTGCACCTACACTACCGCATTGAACTTGCAACTACGGGTATTACAGCTCTACTTTTTCTGCATATAGGATTGCTGGGTTTATCTTTTTTCTTTATTTGCACTACGGGTAGCATTACTGTACATAGACTGCTGTTGTTGTTTTTCATCCTTATTCCTTCTTTTCTTATATATTGTGCACACCAGTAAGAGAGAGAGAAAAAGCATTTCAGTTCTCATCTATGTCCAGTACGTATCAATACGTGTTAATACTTCTTATTGACAAATAAAAATCTTTAAATCTTTAAATGTTTGAATCTTGAATCTCTGAGACACATCTTGACTAAACATTTGACAACACAGAGTTAAATATACAAGGATACACAATTTTTAGAAACGATAGAAAGCTTGCAAGCAAGCGAGTTTGGTGGAGGAGTGGCCTCATACTGTATATTCAGAATCAACTACCAGTGAAAATCAGAGATGATATAATAAGACACAATATCAGAGCTCTTTGGATGCAAATACATCTACCTCACTTGAAACCAGTACTGATCGGAAGCTGCTACAGACTGCCATATGCAAACAGTATTCATTTGGACTCAGTCTGTGCAATGCTGGAGTATTTCTTGGGGCCATGAAACATACACTGATCTGTTTGCACATTACTGTCCTCAAAAAATAGACTGGTAGCAGTCACTGACGCCTGTGGACCATGTCAGGTTGTAAATAAACCTACCCAGCCAGCATGCCCATGTGGGCCCCACCATAGGTTCAATCTGGCCTGTCTTATGGGTCCCATGTGGGTTTGTCCACAGGTTCCGTTTTGGCCCCATCTGTGTTTGCCCACATGGACTTTACCTGTGGTCCAGGTGAGTGGGTCATCTGCTGACCTGCATTAAACCCATCTGGGCCCCACATGGGTTTAATGTGGGTGAGCAGGTTTCAGTAACACTGGTGCCATGGGCAAACTTATGAGGAAAAAGTCACAAATTTATGAGGAAAAATGTGAACATTTACCAAAAAAAAGCAGCAAATTTATCAGAAAAAAAGGCGAAAACTTATAAGAAAAAAGTGACAAATTTACAAAAAAAAAAAAAAATAGAAGCAAATGCAGGTGGAAAAAAGTAACATTTATTAGAAAGAAGTTGCAAATTTATGAGAAACAATAAAAAAATTAGGACAAAAAGCTGCAAATTTGCAAGAAAAAAAAGTGTAAAATTACTTGAAAAAAGTTACAAACTTACAGTTTTTTTATTTTTTTTTTGCAAATTTACAAGAAAAGTCACAAATTTATGAGGAAAAGTTAGAGAAACTTGCCTATTTAAAAAAGTAGTAAATATGTCGAGTAAAGAAATTGAAAATTTATGAGGAAAAAAGTTACAAATTTATGAGAAAATGTTGCAAGTTTACAGTAAAAAAAGTTAAAAGTTTTGGAGAAAGTTCCAAATGTACGAGAAAAATGTCACAAATTTATGGGGAAAAGTCACAAATTTACAAGGAAAAGGTAACAAATTTAAGAGAAAAACTTGCATCTTTACTGTACAAAAAGGTGAAAATTTATGGGAAAGTTTCAAATTTTCAAGAAAAATATATCAAATTTAGCGGAAAAAAGTTATAAATTTACAAGAAAAAAGCAAATTTATGAGAAAATAAGTTGAAAATAAGTAAGCAGGTAAAGTCCATGTGGGAAAACACAGATGGAGTCCACATGGGACCCATAAGACAGGCCAGTTTTAACCTGTGGTGGGAACCACATGGGCATGCTGGTCGGGTACTAGAACATGTTTAAGAACAGATGGTACAGTCGCTCCCGCATGCAGTGATCATATGGTCAATAATACTCCTGAGTTATGTTTGAAAGTATTTTCTCTTCCTACAGGTTGTATTGATCATAACTTGATAGCGATTGTAGGAAATGCAAAAGTAAAGAAGCCTGGATAAAAAAAATCATATATAAAAGATCTTACAAAACATTTAATCAAAACAGATAGATAGATGCATACTTTATTTCGAACAAAAAAGTAAAACAAAAACAAAACAAGACAAATTTATAGGCGATATTAAGAGCATTTGCTGGTTGAATGTATTATCCCAAACTCATCCCGAGGATGCCCTGCATGCATTCAATGACATCTTTATAGCTTTGGTAAACACGCACCACTAAAGAAGTTTGGTGTCAGAAATACTAGAAAACCATGGTTAGACAATGATATAAAAAATATATGAAACAAAGAGATCAAGCTATAAAAAAAACAGCTATCATTACTGGTGATCAATTAGACCAGAAAATTTACCCTAAAGAAATCTGTTACTAAAATGAATAGAAATAAAAATAAAGTATATTATGATTATAGGATTAATGATATCAAAAATGATGATTAAAAATTATGGAATACAATAAATGACTTACTTGTTAGGAAAATGATACTGTACTCCATCTTTAATAGAAGATCATGGAAAATTTCTTAGTAATCCTATAGATATTGCCAATTATTTCAATAACTTTCTCAGATAAAGTAGATAAATTAAGACAAGCAATGCCACATATAGACAGTAATATATCTTATTTTATTATAATAAATGAAATTATGAAGAATAAAATTTGTACTTTCAAGTTTCACAAAGTTACTAACAGTGATATAGGAAATATTATTAGTGCTCTTAAAATTAAACCACCTGGTGTTGACAGTTTTGTCAAAAATCTTCTGAAACTAGTTGCTGGTAGTTGCCCCTGCTGTTTGTCACATAGTAAATTTATGTATTACTGGCTGTCTATGTCCACAATAATGGAAAATAGCCAAAATCATTCCACATTCAAAGAATAAGAAATTGCCATTTTCTGGTACAAACAGCCGACCCATTAGTTACCTTTGTTGAGGAAAAATAGGAAAAATTTCCTGGTACACAACTGTGCTGACTTGGGTCTTGATAAAACACAGTGGACCAACACCAGCAGATGACATGCTCCTCAAATCATCACTGACTGTGGAAACTTCACACTAAACCTCAAGCAACTCAGATTCTGTACCTCTCCACTCTTTCTCGAGACTCTGGGACTTTGATTTCCAAATGAAATGCAAAATTTACTTTTATCTGAACAGATGTCATCTGCGGGTGTTTGTCCACTGCATTTTATCAAGACCAAAGTCAGCACAGTCGTCTACCAGGAAATTTTAGAGCACTTCATGCTTCCCTCTGCTGACAAGCTTTATGGAGATGCTGATTTCATTTTCCAGCAGGACTTGGCACCCCCCCCACACTGCCAAAAGTATCAACACCTGGTTTAATGACCATGGCGTCAGTGTGTTTGATTGGCCAGCAAACTCTCCTGACTTAAACCCCATAGAGAATCTACGGAGGATTGTCAAGAGGAAGATAAGAGATACCAGACCCAACAATGCAGACAAGCTGAAGGTCACTATCAAAGCAACCTGGGCCTTCATAACACCTCAGCAGTGCCACAGGCTGATCACCTCCATGCCACGCCACATTGATACAGTAATTAATCCAAAAGGAGCCCTGACCAAGTACTGAGTGTGTACATGGACATACTTTTCAGTCGGCCAAGATTTCTATTTAAAAACTATTTTTTTAAATTAATTTTATGTAATATTCTAATTTTTTGAGAAACTGAATTTGGGGTTTTCATGGGCTGTAAGCCATAATCATGAAAATTAAAATAAATAAACACTTGAAATATATCACTCTGTGTAATGAATCTATATGATATATGGGTTTCACTTTCTGGAATGAGTGATAAAAAATATTGAACTTTTTCATGATATTCTAATTTTTTGAGATGTACCTGTAGTGATGTGTCTAGTGCTGTAGTGCAGCGGCAGTGCTTTACATCTGTCTTCAGCTGCTGCCACTGGCTAGCTTCGGCAAAAAGAAAAGCACTTTTGGTAAGCCTTCCCCTGCTAGTACATAGCCTCTCCTAAGTCAAGACTCCCATTGCGCCACCTCGTGGCAACATACGGAGACTGGGCACCTTGCGGCCCCAGGCTAAGTTGATGGGGGATCTTGGAGCACCATGAGCCCTAAAGGTGCAGTGTGCATTCCCACCGGCATGTGGACACGCCCTGGCACCCACCAATCATGCCCCAGCTATGGGCGAATAGTGAAGGGAAGACTACTCTCTTCGGCAGATGAGAGTTCACAACTCCAACGGCAAAAGGTCAGATGAAGGTATCCGATACCACAATGGCCAAGTAGTCAGTAAGGGTAGATGAAACCCTCAGCTTTTTAGCAGCTCCTCTAGGAGAAGGACAACTCCAAACTCAAACCCGCATCCACCACAGTGCTAAGCTTGTGGCACTTAGTGCACCAGCTGTGCAATTACTGTGTTCTGGATATTCACGCACTGATGGTGGCAGAGCTGCCATGCACAGGTGCTGGCCTGACCCACCTGGAGCAACTGGGGGTTAAGTGTCTTGCTCAAGGACACTTTGGCATGCAGACTGCAGAGAGAGTGAGAACCGAAACCCTGACCCTCTGATCAGTAGTCGGCCACACTACACCTGTGCCACAGCCACCCCCACAAAGTTGTGTTCCTTGAAAATTTTCAGCATGCTGAAAATTTGCCGACGTTTGGAAATAAATATTGGTGAAAGCTGTGCTCAGGTAGTAAAAGTTCCTGAGCTCTGGGCTAAGTTATGCAGAGTTTGCCTAAGTCAGCCAAAGTTAAGGTCCATTGGCAAACGTTGACTGAAATGCCGGTGGAAGCAGATATTTTTAGACCAAAACTCACTTCAGACATGCACGGACAAAAGATAAATGGAAAGAAGGGGGAATATGCCAAAAACATGCAAGTTAGGTTAATTGGAAACTCTAAAGTGGCCCTAGGTGTGAATGTGTGTGTGAATGGTGAAAGGGTTGGGCGCCGCACCAGTGGCTAAAATCATCCACTTATGTGGATGTCCTGTAATTTCCCCATTGTGGTACTAATAAAGGAATCTAAATCTAAATCTAAATTTAAAAAAAGAAAAAAAAATATAATCTCCCAAAAATGTGACAGCCCAAAAGAAAAAACAATCTCCTCATTGAGAAATTTACTGTTCTTAATTTTCTGCTCCATGCGTAATCATTCTCCAGGATTTGTTGGTTCGGCTTCCATTGTGGAGAATCCAACAGCGCTGATGTGGTGTCAAAAAGTAAATGACATTTAACAGGATTTTATGTTATTTTAATGGAGAGACTTGTAACAGTCAAAATATAATCACCCGCCATTTTATTTATATGATGATACACTAAATACTTTTTTATTCCATCCACATTCACATTTTAATTGCAGACTTTCTGTTAGCGTCTATACAGGCATTACTGTATTATTTTTTTAGAGGAATGAATGAATGAACAGGGATAAGGGTATACAGAAGTAACTATATAGGAATATAAAACGACAATACATACTGAAATGTAGGCCCGAGGGAGATGTGTTCACTCCAAAAGCAGGTCCAGAATGGCAGGAAGCCTCCACAAATGCTGATCTTTATTTGAGCGTCACTTGATGCTGATGTCAGCTGACCTGCGCTGAGTATTCATTTGCTTAAGTTAACCTAATTTGACAAGAGCTACACATGCGCTAGCCTAAGTTGGCAAAAGTTTGCCAACACTGAATGCAATGCTGGCAAATGCTAGCAAAAGTTCGTAAAAGTTGGTGTCATGAATTTGCCCCTGCGGGGCAGAGCGGAAGACCCAAACGCTGGACTGCTAGCTTGTGGTATTTAATGAAAAAACACAAGTTCAAACAGTGCACAAAAACAAGACTTACAATGAGGCAAAACAGGAGTAGGCGGGTTGGACGTCAGAACAGGAAGGGGATCTGACGGGGAATAGAACTTGAGAGTCCAGCAATGAGTGGATGAAACGGCAGACTTAAATAGGGCATGAATTCAGAGATAACAAATGATTGCAGGTGTGAATCACA
Source organism: Pholidichthys leucotaenia (assembly GCA_020510985.1). Classification (NCBI taxonomy): domain Eukaryota; kingdom Metazoa; phylum Chordata; class Actinopteri; order Cichliformes; family Pholidichthyidae; genus Pholidichthys; species Pholidichthys leucotaenia. The sequence continues at coordinate 228,334,292 of CM035839.1, read as the reverse complement.
TGAGCATGGAAGTTAACCTAATTACGGACAGGTGCCAGCTGAGACGACCTGCGAGCTTAAACCAACAATAAATACAGAGGGCAGACTGGAGGAAAAGGTGAGGGCTCATGTCAGACAGAAACATAATATTACAGTTGAGAACAAGATGATTAAGGATGTCAAAAGAAACTAGCAGAGTAATGATGAGCACAAGAATTTCAAAAACAGAAACAACTGGCAGCTCAAAACACACAATAAAATAATCACACAACACTGAGAAAAATGCCGGGAATAATCAGAAATAAATTAAGAGCATGAGCATGGTGGAACACCGCGCTCAGCCTCGTGACTGTTGGTGCGTGCTGGATTCAAAAAAACTTGCTCACAAATGTAATTTCACCGACAATTGGACAAATTTCTCTGATTTTTCAGAACGTCTGTAAAAGTTGGTCCAAACGCTATAGTGTGAACCCAGCTTTAACTTAGGCTGACTTAGCTGAACTCTGTATAACTTAGCCCAGTGCTCAGGAAATTTTACAAACTGAGCACAAGTTTCACCAACGTGTATTTCCAAACACTGGCAAATTTTCAGCATGCTGAAAATTAAAAAAAAAATAAATACAATTTTCGCAAGCGTTTACCAACAAACATCAACTATCATTAAAGCCAGACGTTTGCCAAAACACCAGTAAAAGTTGATCCAAACGTTGTAGTGTGAATCCACCCTTAAGCCTCACTCTGAGCTTGTAGCAGTGTGGAATCATCATGTTGGACTGCTTTCTGCCTACCTACTTGTCGTCTCCTGCTCCCCAAGCTCCTGCGCATTCCCCAAGCTTACCTGCCTATTCTCCCTGCCTCCTACCACTTTGGACCTCCTTGTTCTGGACCCTGTTCTCCTGCTCACCATGCATTCTGGTAGCAGTGCCATTCTTTAAATATGTTTAAATTAGCAGTTTGTGCTGTGGGAAAAAACAAAACAAAACAAAAAAACAGATTCAGTAACTTAACAGCTTCCTAACAAACACATAACCTTCCCTTAACGTTAAGAAAATTGTTAGCTGCTAATAATGTTCAGTTCCAGGAATGTTCACTGTATCCTCTCCAGAATGTTCTACTGTGACGACAGAGTGTCGCCACTGTTATGGTCCTCTGTAATTGAATATTATATTATATGTGTAAAAGGATTTATAATTTGCAAAAGTTAACATGTATTGTATTGGATAAAATGCACATACTTCCGCCGCCACACGATTCAGCTGCCTTTTTGCAACAGTGGCTCAATTCTGAGTTTTTTCTTCCTCTATCTTTCCAATCCGGTGACAACTTTCTGATCCGGCGACACCTTACACACTTTATACATTACGGACACACAGATCGCCCCAAATGTCTCCTGAGCTGGCGGACGGAGCCACTGTTTACAGCAGGAGATGGTACAGCAGGGGACAGCTGCTTGCACTTAATCGCCACTCGGTGCTAATGGAAAAACTCGATGTACCGGGAGAAATAAGGCGAAAACGATGTGGTTGTCGGGCTGGTGTTAGACGGCGGACAAGGAGTATAAGGTACAGACCCACCCTCCCATCCGTTGTTATGGGGAATGTACGTTCTATATTGGGAAAGGTAGATGAGCTAGCGGCTATCTCCCGCTACGACAGCGTATACCGGGAGTGCTCCTTCCTTTTGTTTACCGAGACGTGGCTAACTGAACTAGTAGCAGATGCTAACATTGAGCTGGAGGGTTTCCACACGATACGGGCAGACCGAACACCAGACAGTGGCAAAGCAAGGGGCGGTGGAGTGTTGATCTATGTTAATAACAACTGGTGCAGACCGGGACACATCACTGTTAAACAACAACACTGCAGCAAAGACATTGAGTTGCTAGCTGTTAGCATGCGGCCTACCTATCTCCCGAGGGAATACTCACACGTGATCTGCATTGTTATTTATGCAAATCCGACGGCGAACGCTGGGACAGCGCGTGACGTCATCCATTCAGTAACCAGCAGGCTGCAGACAGAACACCCAGATGCTCTTCTCCTCATCTCAGGCGATTTCAACCATGTTTCACTGTCTCCCATTCTACCCACGTTTGCCCAGTATGTCACATGCCACACTAGAGACAATAAAACACTGGACTTATTCTACGCAAACACTAAGGAGGCGTACACCTCAACACAACTCCCCCCACTCGGGAGATCGGATCACAACTTGGTTCATCTCCGGCCGGTGTACAAACCCCTAGCGCACAGACAACCTCCGGCCATGCGCACAGTGAAGTTATGGTCTGAGGAGGCAGTGGACACTCTAAAGGGCTGTTTTGAAACCACCGCCTGGGAGCAGCTCTGCGATCCACATGGTGAGGACATCGATGGCCTCACTCACACCATCACGGACTACATCAGCTTCTGTGTGGACAACACCATTCCCACCAAGACCATACGGTGGTGCTCGAACAAACCCTGGATCAACCCTGAGATAAAAACACTTCTGAGAGAGAAGAAGAGGATCTTCAGGTCGGGGAACAGGGAGATGCTGAAGTCCATACAGAGGGAGCTGAGGAGGAAGATCAGAGAAGGCAAGGACAGATTCAGGAAGAAGATGGAGGACAAGCTGCAACAGAGCGACATCAGCGGGGTCTGGAAAAACTTTAAAACCATCTCTGGGCTCCAGAATACCTCCCCCCAGGCCACAGGGGGGCAGGGAGTGGGTGAACAATCTGAATCTGTTTTTTAATAGGTTTGACCAACCGCCCTCCCCCCCGACTGCACAACAACCACTGCTGCCACTGAAGACATCAAGTCCTGTTGCCCACTCCCCACTCCACCATCACCCCCCCACTCCCAACACACAGCCCCCCAACCTGACCCTCACTAAGACCCAGGTGAGGACGGAGCTGAGGAAGATCAAGGCGAGGAAGGCGTCGGAACCGGACGGCATCAGTGCAAAGCTCCTCAAGTCCTGTGCAGACCAGCTGTGTGGGATTGTGGAGTACATCTTCAACCTGAGCCTGAAACTGGGGAGGGTACCACAGTTGTGGAAAACATCTTGTGTGGCACCTGTACCAAAGACTTCCCACCCCAAAGATCTGAACAGCTACAGACCAGTGGCCCTGACGTCCCACATGATGAAGACCCTGGAGAGACTGCTCCTTGCTCACCTCCACCCCCTGGTGGGACCAGCGATGGATCCACTCCAGTTCGCCTACCAGCATGGTATTGGGGTGGAGGATGCGGTCATCTTCCTCCTTCACCGTTCTCTGTTCCACATGGAGAAGCCCAGGAATGCAGTGAGGATCATGTTCTTTGACTTCTCCAGTGCTTTCAACACCATCCAACCGATGATCCTGAAGGACAAGCTGCTGTGTGCAGGGGTGGACCAGCACCTGTCATCATGGATCCTGGACTACCTCACAAACCGGCCACAGTTTGTGAGAACCCGGGACTGTGTGTCTGACACTATCATCGGTAGCACAGGGGCCCTCCAGGGAACGGTTTTGGCTCCCTTCCTGTTCACCCTTTGTACTGCGGACTTCTCACACAACACAACACACTGCCATCTACAGAAGTTCTCTGACGACTCTGCGATTGTTGGCCTCATCTCCAACGGAGCTGAAGCTGAGTACAGAGGGCTTATCCAGGACTTTGTGGACTGGTGCCATCGGAACTGCCTCCAGATCAACGCGAGGAAAACTAAGGAGCTGGTGGTGGACTGCCGCAGGCAAGGACAACCCCTCACAGCACCAGTAAACATCCAGGGAACAGACATTGAGATGGTGACATCCTACAAGTACCTTGGTGTTCATCTGAACAATAAACTAGACTGGTCACACAATACTGATGCACTCTACAAGAAGGGACAGCGCAGGCTGTTCCTACTGAGGAGACTCAGGTCTTTTGGTGTACAAGGGGCGCTGCTGAAGACATTCTACGACACGGTGGTAGCATCAGCCATCACTTTTGGAGTGGTCTGCTGGGGCAGTGGCATTACAGCAGCCGATAGGAAGAGACTGAACAAACTGATCAAGAAAGCTAGCTCTGTCCTGGGGCAGCGCCTTGACCCAGTGGAGGAGATGGGAGAGAGAAGGATGGTGGCTAAACTGTCATCTCTGCTGGAGTCCGAGTTCCACCCTATGCAGGACACACTGAATGCACTAGGAGCTCATTTAGCAGCAGACTACATCATCCTAGGTGCACAACCGAGAGGTTTCATAGGTCCTTCCTACCAACGGCTGTCAGACTGTATAACCTAAGCAGGGCTGCTCGCAGAGATAGCACAAAGACGTGACAACCAAATAGTATTGAATGCAAAAGACGCAATAGACTTACACAATGGTCCCCTCTGGTATATAACTAGGAAAATACCAGTAGCTACGGAGGGTGACAATATGTATGGGTACATAATCATACCATGTAGGATAACTAAGTAGACGGTTATGCTGTTTCATTCCATCTAGCTACAATGCTCCGCACTGTGTGTGTTTATATATTTATATATTTATTCCATCTAGCGACAATGCTCCACACTGTGTGTTTATATATTTACATATTTATTCCATCTAGCTACAATGCTCCGCACTGTGTGTGTTTATATATTTACATATTTATTCCATCTAGCTACAATGCTCCGCACTGTGAGTTTATATATTTACATATTTATTCCATCTAGCTACAATGCTCCGCACTGTGTTTATATATTCATATATTTATTCCATCTAGCTACAATGTTCCACACTGTGTGTGTTTATATATTCACATATTTATTCCATCTAGCTACAATGTTCCGCACTGTGTGTGTTTATATATTCATATATTTATTCCATCTAGCTACAATGCTCCGCACTGTGTGTTTATATATCTATATATTTATTCCATCTAGCTGCAATGCTCCACACCGTGTGTCTATATATTTATGTTTATATGTACATACTATGTATACTCGCTGCTCTTGTTTTTTCTTGCCTTCTGATTTTTGCTCTGAATGTTGCTATCCCTGTGCTGTTGCAATCCTGGAATTTCCCCATTGTGGGACTAATAAAGGCTTATCTTATCTTATCTTATCTTATATAATTTGAGATCTGTTTTGAGTGAATTGAATTCCATTTGTGAGATAAATGTTAATGTTAATTATGTTAATTGGGTGAGGCAATTGGATAATCTTAAGACCATGTACCTTTGCCAGCACGCTTCCTGGTGGTGTCCGGGTAAAACACTCTTCAGGGGTTTGAGCGTCCTTTTAAGGATGCCAGTGGGAGGAAGTATATGATGGTTGAGTAGAGGGGGATTTAATATGTAAATAAGGATTTAAACTATTTATTGTATTATTTATGGTGTTATTTATGGTGTGTATTTATTCTGTAAATATTGTGGGAAAGTGTTTATGTATTTATGAATTTTTTAGATACTATTGGGTATATGTGGGAACGCTGAATATGTATTGTCTTGCCTGGGATTTTGGTATGTTCCAATCAGTCTAATTATATCACTATGTATATTAACAGGTGTTCATTTGGTTTTGGTTGGGTGTCGGATTTTCATGTAAGTTGTTGCCTGCAAATCATTTGGAATAAATGGAAAATTGTTTGTTGCAAACTTTTGGAAATCTCGCTCTTCTCTGGTGTGCTTTGACCGCTTGGCAATCATGACAGTTGGTGTCAGAAGTGGTCTGTTCCCTGACAATTGGTGTCAGAAGTGGTCCGTTCCCTGACAAATGGTGACAGAAGTGGTCCGTTTTCACGGCCGTGGTAAGAAGAAAAGCGCAGCCTGATGAGTGGTGTCAGAAATTTTCCACTCACCGCGGCAACTGAGGACAGAAAGTGGAAGGTATGACAATAGTGTCAGAATAAAGTGGACTGTGTGATGTTTGGTCAAGAAAGTGTAAAAATTAAGAAGCAATAACACAGGACAGAAGGAGCGATGGCCAAAAGGAATATAAAGACGCAACAAGAGCAATTAGAGGACTTTGAAGCAAGTATGGTAACTGAGGAGCAGGGGGCCGGTGGACTGGACAAGCTGGAAGAATTGGCGAGCTTGGTGAAATCCCTGGTGCATTCACTGATAGACAGAGATTGCTGGTTAGAGGAAGAAGCCTCTCTTCAAGAGCAAAGGTGGCAGACTATGCAGCATCAGTTTCGCCAGATGCAATCACAGGTGACGGAGGTGAGAGAGGAGTATGAGAGCCGCGCTGAACGCTGCGGTGACAACGATGCTTCGGGGGAAGACCCCAGGGTGACAGCCAGTCGGGTCGGCCCACAGGAGGAGCTACCGCTGCAGGTGCAGCTAAGGACAACGCAGATGCACCGCGAGCCCAGGCTGAATCCGCTCTCTCCCGACGACGATATCGAACATTATCTGGCAACGTTTGAGAGGATTGCTATGGTCTGCTGCTGGCGTAAAGAGAGTGGGCTATTCAGTTGGTTCCTCTGCTCACAGGTAAAGCACGGAGTGTGTATGTGCTTATGGACATTGCAGACACGGAAGACTATGATAAAGTGAAAGAAGCAGTTTTAACTAAATATGAAATAACACCCGACACCTATAGGAGAAGGTTTCATGCCCTGGACATTTATCAGGACGAAACCCTCTGTGAACTTTATATACGTTTAAATGACCTGTTTTGTAAAAGAATTAAACCAGAGACCTCAACGGTAAAAGACATTGCGGAACTGATGATCTTGGAGCAGTTTCTGCAGATGGTGGACCCAGAACTGGGAATCTGGATACGAGAGCGGGACCCGAAGACTGCAGAGGGCGCTGCTCGTCTGGCGGAGGTCTTTCTGTCAGCCAGGTCTGGGAGCAGGAGACCTACTCTCAGCTGTGACGGCTCTTTCACCACACGAAGTAAGTTTAATGGGGGTGAAAGGGGTGGTCAAGCTCAAAATAGGCCATATTCCAGTTCCAGCCAGGTCACAAATGGCAAATATAATGGTAGTAAAAAGTCACGTTTTGTCTCTAATAAAGATATACGCTGTTATCAGTGTAATAAAATCGGTCACACACAATATTCATGTCCAGCCACAAAGCACAATAAGCCTTCATTGTTATGCTCAGTTCCAAGACCCGCTCTCTCAGCCCCAGTTCACAGAGAAATATATAAAATAACTGTGTTGCTTAATGGTCAGTGTGAAGAGGCCCTGTTAGACTCTGGTTGTTTTCAGACTGTTGCTCTGCCCAGTTTGGTCCCCTAGGGATTTGTGGAGTGAAACTACAGAAAATATCAGTTGTGTCCATGGGGATAAAAAGCTGTACCCGACCACTGAGGTTTATTTAACAGTGGGGGGTCAGACTTATCTCCTTCCTGTAGCTCTTGTGCCTGATTTGCCTTTTGCAGTTATTCTTGGCAATGATATTCCAACTTTGTTGGACATCATACAACAGGTCAGGGACGAACAACAAACTGAGGAGGGACAGGCAGGTGGCGCTATTGAGCAGAGGTTAAATACACCTGTGGAAAGTGAATGTAATATGGTCACAACTAGAGCAAAGAGGGCTGCCAATGTTCTCCAGGAATTGCCTTTTTATGATTCTGGAGTAGAGGCAGGCCCAATTAAGCAGCCAAAATCCAAGGTTCAGAGAAGAAGAGACAAGGTTTTGGCTACAGTTAAGAACTTGGGGGAAAAAAACATCACAGCTGAGCCAGTCAGTAGACTTTGACATCCCTTCTGACATAGCTACGCTGCAGAAAGCTGACACAGCGCTAAAACCTTGGTTTGATAAAGTATCTGAGATTGAAGGTATGAAACAGGGCAGAGTTGACTGTTTGGCTGAGGCCATGTATGTCATTAAAAATGGCATTTTGTATCAACAACAAGGTGAAGTTATGGCCATAGCTTTGCCACAAGGCCTCACACAAAATGTTATGGAACTCGGACATGTTGTTCCTTGGGCAGGTCATCTAGCATTCCAGAAAACATTACAAAGAATTGCTAGAAGGTTTGTGTGGCTGGGAATGTATACCTAGATTAAGGAGTTCTGTGCAACATGTGAAGCATGTCAGATTACATCACCTAGGGGAGTAGCCCGTGCCCAACTGCAGCCATTGCCAGTCATTGGAACACCGTTTGACAGAATAGGGATGGATATAGTTGGCCCCCTAGAGAGGAGCTCCTCGGGTAATAGATACATTCTGGTAATTTGTGACTATGTTAATCGGTACCCAGAAGCCTTCCCATTGAAATCTATCAAGGCTAGGCAGGTTGCCAACTGCCTCATTCAATTATTTTCGAGGGTAGGCATACCCAGAGAGGTCCTGACAGACTGTGGAACAAATTTCTTATCAAAACTGTTGTAGCAGGTTTATAAGCTGTTGGGTATTAAGGGAATTAAGACCACCCCATATCACCCTCAGACAGATGGATTGGTTCAATGATTTAACCAGACTTTGAAGAACATGCTGCGGAAATTTGTTTCTAATACAGGCTCGGATTGGGACCAATGAGTGCCGTACTTGTTGTTTGCTTATCGGGAGGTGCCCCAGGCTTCAACAGGATTCTCACCTTTTGTACTACTGTATGGTCGTCAGGTGAGGGGTCCACTGGACTTGCTAAAGGAGCACTGGGAGAGTCCACCAAGTGATCAGGACAATGTGGTCTCATATGTTATTAAAATGAGAGAAAAACTGGATCAAATGATTGTTTTGGCTCAGGAGCACATGAGGACGGTGCAGGCTAAACAAAAGACTTGGTATGACAAGAAGGCTAGAAAGAGGGTTTTTCACACAGGTCAGCAGGTTTTGCTACTGCTACCCTCTTGTGACAGTAAGCTGTTGGCTCGATGGCAGGAGCCTTATGAAATTTCTAAAAAACTAAATTCAGTGACATATGAACTACAGCATACATGCCTGACAGAAAGAGAAAACATCAGTGCTTTCATGTTAACTTGTTAAAGGAGTTTCAGCAGCCTGTTCCTCATCAGCAGCAGCCTGGTCATCAGCAGACGCATCTTCAGCTCCTCATTTGTGCGACGGAAGTGGATGAGGAACGAGAACAGTCCTTTCCCACAGACTTGACAGAGCCTTGTTCATTTCAGGTGTCTCATTTGCAGGTTAATCAGCAGTGAGAGTTAGAGGCGCTATTAGATCCAGAATTGTTTCAGGAGAGACCTGGTTTCACCACATTTGTTCATCATAAAGTTCATTTAAAGAAAGAGGCTGTTCCCCGTAGAAAGTCTTATAGGATCCCTGAATGGTTGGTCCCTAAATTGAAGCAGGAAATTGACCTGATGTTGCAGCTGGGAGTGATTGAGGAGTCAGCTAGCGAATGGTGTAGCCCGATTGTGTTGGTCCCAAAAAGGATGGCTCTTTGAGGTTTTGCATCGACTTTAGAGACCTTAATGCAGTCTCTAAGGTCGAGTCATACCCCATGCCCCATGTTGACGAGTTATTAGAGAAAGTGGGCAGGGCTAGGTTTATTTCCACGCTAGATCTAAGCAAGGGGTATTGGCAGGTGGCCTTGGCGCCTGAAACGAAAGAATTGACAGCCTTTAAAACACCTTATGGCAATTTTCAGTTCAAGGTTATGCCATTTGGCTTCCAGGGGGCGCCTGCAACTTTCCAGCGGCTTATGGACCAGGTATTAAGAGGGGTACCAGGCTTTGCAGCTGCCTATTTAGATGACGTGGTCATCTATAGTCAGACCTGGGAGGAGCATTTGTTACATCTTTGGCAGGTCCTTCAGTTAATTAAGATGGCAGGATTGACTATTGACCCACGCAAGTGTGCATTTGGACAGCAGCAGGTGGAGTACCTGGGACATGTGGTTGGTCAGGGGGTCATTAGACCACAAGTGGGTAAAGTGGATGCCATTCAGGCCTATCCTGTCCCTACTACCAAGAAGAAGGTACGGTTGTTTATGGGTTTGGTAGGTTGGTATGGTAAATTCATCCCCCATTTTGCTGAAAGGGCAGCAGTGCTTACTGACTTCACTAAGGCTTCAGCACGAATAAAGTAAATGGACAGAGGAGTGTGGTAGAGCCTTTCAAGATCTGAAGGGTGCTATTTCTGGTGAGAAGGTTCTCTACAGTCCGGATTTCGCCCCGTTCATTTATTCTACAGACAGATGCTTCAGAGTTGGTATCAGAGCAGTACTTCTACAGGAGGTGAAGGGAGGGAGACACCCAGTACTGTTCTTGAGCCGTAAATTGTTGGACCGGGAGACGAGACACTCTACGGTAGAGAAAGAATGTCTTGCCATGAATGGGCAATAGGGTCTTTGAGATACTATTTACTTGGGTGTCATTTCACATTGGAGACAGATCATCGGGCCCTACAGTGGCTAAATAGGATGAAGGGCACTAATAGTTGTCTTACAGGGTGGTATTTGTCCCTTCAGCCTTATAACTTCACTGTTCGGTATATGGCAGGGAAAACCAACCTTGTGGCAGACAGCCTCTCCAGAGTACATGACTCATAGAGTACTGTACTCTCAGGAGAGGGGGGGAGGAAATGTGATGGCGGAGTGTCGCCACTGTTATGGTCCTCTGTCATTGAATATTATATTATATGTATAAAAGGATTTATAATTTGCAAATGTTAACATGTATTGGATAAAATGCACATATAATTTGAGATCTGTTTTGAGTGAATTGAATTCCATTTGTGAGATAAATGTTAATGTTAATTATGTTAATTGGGTGAGGCAACTGGATAATGTTAAGACCACGTACCTTTGCCAGCATGCTTCCTGGTGGTGTCTGGGCAAAAGACTCCTCAAGGGTTTAAGTACCCTTTAAAGGATGCCAGGAGGAGGAAGTATATGATGGTTGAGTAGAGGGGGATTTAATATGTAAATAAGGGTTTAAACTATTTATTGTATTATTTATGGTGTTATTTATGGTGTGTATTTATTCTGAAAATATTGTGGGAAAGTATTTATGTATTTATGAATTTTTTAGATACTATTGGGTATATGTGGGAACGTTGAATATGTATTGTCTTACTTGGGATTTTGGTATGTTCCAATTAGTCTAATTATATCACTAAGTGTATTAACAGGTGTTGTTCATTTGGTTTTGGTTGGGTGTCGGATGTTCATGTAAGTTGTTGCCTGCGAATTATTTGGAATAAATGGAAAATTGCTTGTTGCAAACTTATGGAAATCTCGCTCTTCTCTGGTGTGCCTTGATCTCTCGGCAATCGTGACATCTACCATGGTAAGCCAGGAAAGTTTTCTCAACTCTAACTTAATTATTATAATTATTAATTATAATTGCTGTGTTTGCTGTTTTTTTTTTTCTTACTTCTCACAATATGCGAAAGTCCACCCACACGTATAAACACCATCCAATCAGCTACAGCTCTGTTTGCATGGCTGTAGGAGGTTAGTTTTCTCTTTTCTTCAATACACTGGACCTGGGGCTTTAATTATGATCACCTAGATTTTCTGCATTGGTCCTCAGAAACATAAATCTTTGAAGGTTGTGCTCAGTTGTAGTGTGTGTGAGTATGTAAGTTGATGAGACTTTGAAATATTAAAAATGATAAATAGGATAATACTTCTGCTCCCCATTACAACAATCTAAAGTGTGCATTTGTGCCACACTTCCAGTCTTGCATCTGTGGATTTGATAGTTTATGTCAGTGCATAGTCTGTTTTTCACACTAATTACCTGTGTACTGTGTGCCTGCTTTATTGCTGCAAGGAAGAGACTCATTTAAGAGAGATGTGGCACCGACACACTCTTTTTATGCATTGCTATTTTGGTGCATTTTATCTGACAATGCACATTTGATCAGCAAAACACAGGCTTTAAGTCAGTAGCGTATATATTAATGCCATTTCAGTGGGGCATTTTGAAATCGTAGGAGCAGTCCTACTCACAGAGGCACATGGAGAAATACAGCATGCATTGGGACTGTGTGCAGGGAGGGTGTGTTGTGTTTCACTTTAACCACTTATTGTAATGTTCAGGAGAGGTGCAAAGGCCACTCTTCACTGTACCTTGGCTGTGGCAACCTCTGTAATCAGCTCTGGACAGACAGTGGTTCGGTTGGCTACAGTGAACACTTGGATCTAGTGAACAGAGGCGAGGATGTATTTAAACCCGTGGTGGGATGGAAACTGTCAGTCTGAAGATTTCAAACTACAAAACCCCTCTGCTGTGATAAAAGTATTATGTCCAACATACATAATCTAGTATCACGCATGTGTCTCTCAGTCATCTCCTATGATCTTGTGTCCCCAATTTTTAGATTAGATTAGATTAGATTAGATTCAACTTTATTGTCATTACACATGTATGAATACAAGGTAACGAAACACAGTTTAGCATCCAATCAGAAGTGCAAAGGACAGCAGTGCAGTATATACGGTAATTAACAGTATGTGCAATTTAAGCAATATATGCAAATATATTGCAGCAGTGCAGAAGTTCTAGAGTACTGTTATGTGCAAATAATGTGCAATAAGTTAGATGTAGTTATGTAGTTATGCAGTTATGTACAGGTGAGGATGGTAAGAGAATGGTCCTGAGAATAGAGGGTTGCGTTCTGCACCGAAGGAGGATTTACAAGCTTCCCCAGCGGAGTTGGTGTTCGCACAACCTCTCGTTTGCCGGGGAATTTCTCCCGGAAAATCCTGCGCCCAATTGCACCCCCGCTCAGCTGTTGCAGAGCGGCACAGGATCAAACACGCTGCCTGACCAGTGCATCACAGTTTTCCACGCGTTTTTGTTGCCAGAGGCTTTGAAAACGCAGAGTTTGTTTTTTGTTAGACATGATGCACAACGCCCAGACTGAGACCGCCTTATGATGGACCGTTCAGGGTGCTGGAAAAAAATGAGAAGCATTTTTTGCTAGATTTGGGGGGGCAGAAGGGAGCTAATTTGCATAAACAGACTCAAGCCTGCTTTTGTCCTGGCTGATGAGCGAGTGCAGTTGGCGAAAGCCCCCCGCTAGGGCAGGCTGCCGAGAAGGCAGGCTCCAGAGCTCCCACAGAGATGTGCTAACAAATCTAATCCCCAGGTGCGAGGAGACGCTGCAGACGCAGCGAAGCCGGCCTACAGCAGATTCGGCAGGAAGCTAAGACCTAAGAGATTGGGGGATTGATTATTGGTTATGTGGTAATGTTTTTTTATGTATGCATTTATGAGTGTTTGTCCATGCAGACGTTTGGGGGGGGGGGGGTCATGTGGCACATATGTTTGGTTCATATTTCCACAAGAGTGTGGCACATATGTCTGGTTCGATATCTCCACAAAATGTATGGCTTATGTGGATTGTAGGTTTATGTGGATTGGGGCTTCACGTCTGGAGGAACAAGACAGGAGATGGCGAGGAGGTGTGAAGTCGGGCCCTCGTCTCAGAGAAGAGGACCTGGGGGGTTTCCCGGGACACCGGAGAATAAGAGACAATGGTGAATCTTCAGAGACTTGCATTGTGATTGAATGTTTGCAGAAGCACCATGTGACTTGAGTTCTTAATCCCCCGGAGGTATAAGAGTGAGCTGTAACATTATTCTGCCTCTACTTGCTTTTGAGAATGTTGGATGAATGTGTTCTGGAATAAAGCCGAACTGAGAAATACACTCATGTCTCGTCAATTGAACACATCTTCCACACTGGAAGATGTGGCCACAGAATAGAGGGCCCATTAGAATCACTAATAGTGAAGCACTCTGAGTGGCCTATAAGACTAGAAAAAGGACTATAGCTATGTTTTCAGGGACAATTTGGACCCTGGTAGGGTCTCCCAAGACAAATTGGTGCTGGGTGAAGACTCAGACCGAGAGTGGCCAACTGAATCTCTTCGAAAATGTTAAGATCAAGGACCCAGTGTACTCAAAGGAACCACATGGGTCCGCCTTCCAGCTGGCTCACCACCTGCATGGGGATCATACTATGCGAACAAAAGTAGCAGTCTGAGCTACCCCCCGGGACTCCCGAATAAGCAGGAGAAGATGGCTGGCTGGCTGATGGACAGACAGACGGCCATATAAAGATAAGATAAGTAAGCCTTTATTAGTCCCACAACGTGGAAATTCCAGGATTGCAACAGCACAGGGATAGCAACACTCAGAGCAACAATCAGAAGGCAAAAAAAAAAAGCAAGCAAGCAAGAGCAGCTAATATACATATGTACATATTACTTAAATATACTGTATATATATATACACAGAGCCTCACAGGTAGAGCACTGTAAGCTGGATGGGATTAATATTTGAGTATATAAACACCAGTACGGAGCATTTACAGCTAGAAGGAATAACTATGTAAATATATAAACAGTGCGGAGCAATGTAGCTTGATGAATAATATGTAGTATATAAACACACAGTTGTTAAGCACTATATACTGTAAGATACAGGTCTCTTATCTCCCTTGGACTGTATCAAAATTAGCATTAATGTACAATTTTTCAAGAAGTGATCAAAGGATAATAAAGCTTCTTTTTTTTTTTAACTGTCTGTCTTTTGCACCTTTTGGGCAAAATAAATTTTGTTTTTGGATAAGGAAGCAAACAGAGGGTATTGCATAAAACCAAGATAAGGATTAAGCCAGGATTTTCAAGCAATCCTGGCTTAATTTATACTTGACTTGGTTCCATAAAAGTACGACTTTGTTGTTCACGTCATCTTGAAGCTGAAGAAGAAAAATAAGATGAATACATAGTTTACAGACAGTGCGTAAAGAAATATTCTATTACATCTCTTTCCAGTTTGTAGATCTCCAGGTCTTCTCAGATTCTTGCATTATATTTCCATTCCTAAAATCCAGATCCAAAATTTTCTCTTCAGTCTTATTCTGGCTTCTGCCAGATCTGTGTCTTTAAGTGCACTGGGTAGAGGCATTTTATGATATCTTAAGCAGCGTTTCCTCTGGCTTAAAGACCTTGGTGCGGTGGCAACATATTTTTCCGGGGGGGGGGGGGGGGCAGAAAACACATGACAGTATTGTAGCTGGAATATGTTAATTTTATACTATTTATTTCTTTTTTTTTAAATTTTGCAGAGTAACTTTGCATATGGCACTAACCATTTGAAGTATTGTACAACCGAGGCTTAAATGTTGGAATATTGGGCCATTTGGGGCCCCCACCCAGACGTCCTGTGGTTGGACTTTTTAATGGTGTCATCCTTCTCTCCTTCCTCTGCTCTCACCTCTCCTGGACCCTCTGCCTGAACACTTTCCTGTCCTTGGCTCATCTCTTCTGTCTCATCTTTCCCTCTCTTAGCCCTGTCTAATTCAGGTTCTCTCTCTGTCTATGGTGGTATACAAACAGGTTAGAAAATACCAAGTGTCATGTTTTGTCCTGCAGGATTTTTTTTTTTTTTTGTCACGGTTCACATAAATGACAAAAATACGTGCATTTTGTTTTTGTGTTTATTCTAGTATTTCTTTTTTCCCATTGAGAGAGTAGGGAAGGGAAGGAAGAAAAACATTCATAATAGGGATTTACTCTTGCATACTTAAATTACTATATGATCAGAGGTGGGTATTGTTGTGTTGGGTTTTGGGGCATATTATTGTGTGACACGGGTGGTGGCTCCACCTTTCCGGTTCTACCGCCACCCGGGGTATAAGAGGGCTGTAAGGGAGAAGAGCAGTCTCTTGGCCTCCTCTCAGCCTGACAGATTTGCATGTATTGTGAGAGTGAGTCACAAATAAAGCTGTGTCCAGTTCAGCACTCAGTCTCGTCCTTGGCTCCTCTTACCAACATAACATTTGGCGATTAGGTAAAAAGGTCATGGACACGGGGGCTACATCAATTCGGTCGTTTTTGGAGCTTTCCGGTGAGCCGCCCCACTCCTTGGATGAGGTGGCTTGCTGCCTTTCAAACATATTTGGTGGCTTTGGACCTTGAAAGACTGGAGAAGTTGAGGACATGGGCAATGTTGGTTCATAAACCTAGGAATGGAAGGTCAATGTATCTTAAGCCACTTTGGGCGAGAGTGATAATTTTGAGGAAGTAGTGGAGCTAATGGCGCGACATTTTCACGCTCTGGAAAACGTCATCGTCCAGAGGATCCAGTTTCGACAGCACCGCCAGCGGACTGGCGAATCGGTGCAACGGTTTGTAGCAGACCTACGCCTGCTGGCCAAGGACTGTCAGTCTGGAGTGCTGGAGGAAGAGATGGTCCGCAACCTGTTGGCGGAACATACTGTTTGCCCAGCTACAAGGTCAAAGCTCCTTACATACTTGGGCGAGCTGATGCTATCCAAGTCCATCGAGTTAGCTCAGCAGTTTGAGGCAGCAGACAAACTATCATAGGAGCCCAACGAGAGACAGTCACATTGCCAATTTGAACCACAGTCGCCGGCGCAGGCAGTGGACCCAGACAGTGATGATGGCATGGAGGATGACAAAGGCTACGCTAATGCTGTCAAGAGGAGGTCCGCCCCAGGATCACCCAGGTGTTTGGGTTGTGGGTCCACCAACCACCATTATGACTAGAGAGTGTCCAGCAAGAGGAAGACGCTGCGGCAAGTGTGGACTCTTGCATCATTTCACCAGGGCATGCTACAGGTTCGAGCAAGGGATCCGAGACGTAAAGAGGATCTCCCCGTTTCACCTCCCATGGCTATTCACACTGTATCACCAAGTACCAACGACCGTTCTTACTGTATGGTGGAACTGGATGGGGTAACAGTGCTGTTGCTGATTGACACGGGAGCAGTGAGAGTCGCGTTTAAAGTGGGCAACCGTGAGGAGTTTCTTCCCACAGTATCGGGTTGGAGTAGAGTGGTCAGGCTGTGGTTTGTGGGACTGGCTAGTTCCACGAATGATGAATGGAGCTGTGTGGGACAAACCTTTGCCTAGTAATCTGGACAACGAGCAGGACCAACTCCACCCAGGGCCATTGCAGGAGGGTCCAGTGCCAGTGCCCCAAGTAAACCTAGTTGAGGGAACTGGGCGGCATGGTGGGATGTCCATGACGGCGGGTGGTGCCGAGTGGCTGGCCCATTCTACTCCCGAAATTCAGCTGGAAGGGACCGGAGAGCAGGGGGGTCACAACGGCAACGCTGGCAGCGAAAATAAAAGACTGGGGCAGGACCGGATGGCACAGTGAAGCGACATGCCAAACAAACACTGGAAGCAGAGTGGGGCCCCTTTGAGGGTCGCGGCTGTGGTCCGACCCAGGGCGGAGGCCCGGTCGAGAGGTGTTTGGATCAAATGTCGGAGAGAGGATGACCAGAGGCGGCTGCAGGTGGTGGCTGTTTGGGAGGATGCCTGCCTTCAGCTATCTGATGGCTCGTAGAGGCCATCCCAGTGAGCTGCAGCGCGCCCCGGGGAAGGAGGAGGAGTTTGGACCTTAACATGCGTCGTCCCGGGGAGCGAAGAAGAGAAGGTGCACCCGGAGTGGACTCGTCTGACGGTTTTCTGGGGAGTGGTTCCCCTCCTGGGGCAAGCTGACGGTTGGACGGTGTTATTTATGCATGGTGATGGAAAAGGGGGATAGCTGTTTGTGTTATTTAGTTCTGTTAATGGGATTATTTTGTGTTTTATATCATTTTAGGAACACGGCAGTATTTTAGTTTTATATGGACTGTTTTTATAGCTCAGACGGCAGAATAATCTGCCTTGCTGTGTAGGGGTGGGATGGTAATCCACATGTTCCCCCCTAGTTTTAGTTGTTTTGAGTGAATGAAATAGGCCTTTTAGGTATTTCTGTTTAGGTTTAGTGCATGATTCAGGTTCCAAATTGGGGAGGGTTTCGGGTTTTGTATGCGTGTGTTTTGGACCATTTTTTGAGGGGGGAGGGGTATTGTGTTGGGTTTTGGAGCATATTATTGTATGACACGGGTGGTGGCTCCACCTTTCCAGTTCCGCCGCCACCCAAGGTATAAGAGGGCTGTGAGGGAGAGGGGCAGTCTCTTGGCCTCCTCTCCACCTGATGGATGCGCATGTATTGTGAGAGTGAGTGACAAATAAAGCTCTGTCCAGTTCAGCACTTGGTCTTGTCCTTGGATCCTGTTACCGACATAACAGGTATAGTAGTCAGAAATTCTACTCATGTAAAAGCAGTGCTTTGAAATTAATAATTAAAAGTAGACAATCAAAAGTTTCTAGCTGAGTTAAGGGTCCAAAGAGCACCTAACTTAAAAACTTGAGAAATGACTTTAGTCTTAAAGGTTTGAGGTTTTTCTTCAAAGTTTCTTATAGTTTTCTACTTTTCTCTGTAAATTTATCTAAATTTGAAACCATTTTCCTCAAATTTGTAATTTCCTCTTGTAAATTGACTTTTCTTGTACATTTGAGACTGTAGTATATAAATTTGTGGATTACCTTTATGGCTAATTTTTGTCTATTTTTTAAAATAAAATTACTGATTTATATATATATATATATATATATATATATATATATATATATATATATATATATATATATATACTTTGAACAGACGGTAATTTTTTTTTTAACTTTTTCCTAATAATTTTCATTTTTGACCATAATTTTGCAGAGCCAGAACAGAACAATAATTTAACTCTGGTTTCAAAGAAAAAAAATTAATACAATTGTATTTAATTGAAATAAATTAACTTAAATGACCAAAGATGCAGTTATTTCTGTCATAATATTTCCATTATTTATAGTTTTTTAGAACTCTCCTCACTACCCAGACAGCAGGAAAAACCCTCCCTTATTCTGAAATCCAAATGTTGGCACATTTAGTTTGTCAAAGGCTGCTGACGGATTAAAAGTCATTTGACTTCATGAATTTCGGTCATCTTAACTTGCCACGGTACATCATAATGAACATAAATTAGTTAATTAATATTAACTAATGTAAAGGTAAAAACTTTTTTTTATTCATCTGAAATAAAACAAAAAACTAATAATTAAAAGAAGACAAAATGAACCTGCTCAAGCTCCTAAACACGTTAGGAGCTAACCAGTGTTAGCTAAGCGACTCTCCTATTATTACTCCCGTTGTGATGATCAGGCTAGCGTGTTCCCCTCCCCCTCCTGTTCGTCTTCTCGGCTCTGAAGGATCAGCCACAACTATGTGATTACACACCTGTTGCGGCCTGATGACCCAGCATTTTTAAGAGCCAGCGTATGGAGAACCATCGCTGGACTCGTTTGGGCTTTTCTACCTCTGCAAAATGTCTGTCTTATATCTCATTATCTTTTGGTTTGACCTGTGTTACTCACTCCTCCGTCCTTCTATCTCTCAGGTTGGCTGCCACCCGTCGCTGTGTCCTCCGGAGCTGATCACACTCATTTGACCAAGAAGACACCGGATATCCACCCAGGTCACCGTCTTCTCCCCCTGTCCCTCTGGTCCACGCAGGAGTTCCCTGCCGGGTCCTCTGCTCACTAAGAGTGCTCTCTCATTATTATTCTCCCTTCAGGAGGTCTTGTCCCCTAATTATCTCTGTTTGCTCTTTCCCGTAGGCTACGTGTGCTCCATGGGGGCACCAGTTTTGTATTCATTTAAGTGTGCGTTTTTGTGTTGCGTTCTTCCCTAGTTGTGCACCTTTATTTAGTGTTGTGTATTTTATTTTTACAATAAACTGGTGAACTGTTTCATTTGAGTTTGAGTGTTTGTTCTGGTAGTTCTGCATTTGAGCCTCACTTGCACTGAATCATGACACCCGTTACAAGCGGGTTTTAAAACCACCATAAATGTCTCCACTGCTTACATACCTCTTCTGCTTTTTTTTCCGCGTTTATAAGTACTTTAAAGGCCAATGTCACGTAACAGGGTCCTTAAAATGTCTTGAAACTAGATATAAAAGGGAACCGACTCCGTTCGGGTCTTGGTGCATATGCTTCAGTAACGCCGGAATATTCGTTAATTTAAAACTGCTGCGCTTGGCCTGACGTTCCTATTCACGGCCCCCGGAATCACCTGGGGAAGAAGGCGGAAGTGACGAAATTGATTGTACCTTAGTTTGATGCTTGGGGTATCCCGATTGATTGTTTATATGGAGACTGGAAGATTGAAGTGAGCAACAAGAAAGAAAAAATTGGATATTTCACCCATACCTTAAAACGGGGCTATAAGGGACAGCTGGGTAATAAGGCACACTTTTCTGGGAAATGTTTTAATGTAATTCGTGTTGTTATTGTCAAATATTTTAAGGATTCATGGATATTTGACAATAACAACACAACTCAGCATCCGGCTCAAAATAAAAAAAGCAGAATTCTGGATTTGGAAGGCGATTCCTTTCTGTTCCGCAGCCGCAGCACAGCTGAAAGTGTTAGGCCATCAGCCTAATGACTTCTAACAGTAGTGATAATAGCTCCCGCTGAGCGATCTGCCCGCCCCGGCCATCAGCCTAATGATTGAGTCCACACTTCTCAATGTAGTGAGAATAGCTCCCGCTGAGCGATCTGCCAGCCCCCTAGCTGTGGGTGTCTCACACACACGACGTGTTCCTCAACACACTCAATAATTTTTTTTCCCGTATATTTTTCTTTTGGGCGTACAGAAATGGCAATACGCCCGTATTTGCTAAAATTGCATTTTCCCCGTATTAAAATACGGCGAAAAACGTCTCTCTTGACATGTATGCGCCTCCATTCTCATATTCATCTGGTCAATTTCTTGACAGCAGCGGCTCTCCTCCACTGTAATAATAATGGCTTCCGAAAAATCAATATTTATGGGGCGCCCTCGACAGACCCCCTTCGGCTTCCCAATTCTGGAGGCGATTAATGTCCAATTCAATGACATTTTCCACTGGTTCTGCTCTCTGGTCATCGTCGGAACTGTTGTCATCAGACAAAGCATCTGATTCCGTCTCGGACGGCTCGAACCTGTAAGGTTCTATGCCTCTGTCACTGTCTGAACCACTGACAAAAAAAAGACAAAAAAAAAAAAGACCAAAACTAAACTAATTTGTTCACAATCGCTGTCACTTTCCGTCATGATTGTCCAATGTTGATAAGTGTGAATGTGGATAGGCAGGGCAGCCAGGGTGAAGAATTTGTGACGTCAAAATCATGGCCGCGGTCTGGATTGGCTGTCACAGCCAGTGAGCAAGGCGGGGCCTTCGCCTTGGTGTATTTTGTGCAATTATGTAAATACTGGGTGGGTGATATGGTCTCCGGTATGAATATTTGGTTTAAGCTATGTGTATTTTATCAAAATTCGTTGTCATTTAGGAAAAAAAATTACGTGACATTTGGCCTTTAACAAGCTCATGGTGCTCTCAGACAGTGACGTTAGAGAGACACTCTGCCTGCTGACTGGAACGGTCGTGGGTGGCGCTCTTCCAAACTTCGCACGGATGACAGTCACACATGTTGTTTGTGTGCGCACTTGTGGAGTGTCATTCGAACCTATTATTTTTCTTAAATTCATATTTCCTGAGAGTGGCGGCATAAATCTATGGATGGCGGCCCACCACGCAGAAATGTTACCAGCGGAAACCCTGTCAAATCTTCTTGAGTCCAGCAGCAGTCTCTTCATCTGCAGATATGCCTTTCCCACTATATTCAATATAACTTGTATTAACAGTTCTGACAGGACATCCTATGATTATGATTTTAATTAGACAACTCACAGCGTCATTCTCATCTTGTGGCTCATGAAGGTTAACCATTACCAGACACTGCAGGTAAGCAAAAGTCAGTCGGCACATATGCCACATCCTTTTTGGGACACATTTGTTCTTTATAAAGGATAGATAAATAATTGAAACTTTAATACTAAAAACATTGGGGGAAAGTGCAACAAATCTAAATGTGTAAATGTTCTAAGTAACATGCACTTCCACTGGTCACATTTAAGTCAAAGTCTGCAACTGTTAATTATAAGACAGGGTGACTAGCCCTTAACATGAAGTTTAACAGTCTGCAATGATTAAAACAGCATCCATTTTAATCTAATGTTGTAGTCTTAAGAATAAATATGTTCCTGCAGTAATGAACTTCCCAAAATGTCCGTGTTGTAAATATGTCAAGTGTTTCTGATGGGGCGATAATTAGTGTGACACATCTGGGAACTTCCTCACACTTTGGAAGCCTGGGAAGGGGTAAGTTGTGTGTAATTCCTCAGGGAACGAAATTGATTAATGTGATTGATTTACTGTAGTTTTCTTTAAGTTATTGTACTAATTTTGATTGTAAGATTTTCTGTTACATTTTCGTTTGCAATACCGATGTAAAATATTCAAAGTAGCGTCATAAATACCGATGATTGATGGCTAGTTAAGTAGGCGCTAACGAGTCCATTGTTCTGTAGGAATGCCAGCACTTGTCCCCATTCCCGTGTCATGTGTAAATTGTCTGCCCCGATCTGTTTCAGGTATGTTAAAATGTTAAATGTACTGTTGTAAAAAATAGAAAAAACGATCAGTCATGTAACTCTGTCATGTAATGCTGTCATGTATTTGGTGCTAAACTTTTTCTTTGCTTGTGGTATACTGTAACTATACGATCTAAAGTTATGTAGTCCACGTAGCTGTAAGCTATCTCACACTTTGGAAGCCTGGGAAGGGGAATGCCAGCACTTGTCCCCATTCCCGTGTCATGTGTAAATTGTCTGCCCCGATCTGTTTCAGAAATAAACAGACTACTGACTGATCGAGACCCTGCCTGACGTCTACTTCTCTGCATCGGCCAAGATTTATTTTATTTTGTTATTTTAATGTAGCTGACTAGTTCGAGTCCGTTACACTAACATTATTCTCTCTTTTCAGTAGTACAACAAAGGGAAGGGGGGATGCTCCCCACAACAGCACTCACACTGATGGTGCTGACATTAAAAACTGCAACAAAAAGACATCTCAACCAAGAAACTTTAGCACAATAAGTGACCTAATTCACATTAAACATTTCACACCATCCTTTGTGGTTACATTTGCCCAGAATGTACAATATTTCTCTCTTTTTTTATTTATAGCAGCCATTTTTTTCCTTTTTTAGATATATACTTCACCTCCTCATAGGGTTCCATGAGACATTGTTGTTCTGCTTATTAGAAATATGCTGCTCGTGTTTGTCTACCGTCTTATCTGCAGTAGGATCAGTGATTCTGTGATCAATCACGTGGTCTATTTAAGTTTGCCATGAACGTGCATTTATCCAAACTACACTGTTATCGACCTTAAAATACCTCTGAAAGGATGAGGCCAGGTGACTGGACGAACTCAGCTTTATTAAATGATGGAACCACAATGGACACACAGACACCAGGCAGAGGGCACCAGTCGAAGAGACCGTGTAATGGATGCTCTCTGCTATTTATAGGGCGGTGCAGTGGCGGAGCAGGAAGTGGCCACCACAACACCGCACTTCACAATAAAGGTGTTAAACCACAACACCACATTCCCCCCCCCCCTTAGAAAGTCCAAAACCACTCATTCAATTGAAACTCACCCCAATTTGGGACCCAAATCAAGCATTAACAAAACAGAAACTGATGTCTCTAAATGGCCTAACACATTCACACAACAAAACCTAAAATAGGGTGGACGGGTGGACTGCTGTCTTGCCCACATGGCAAGGTGGATTATTCTGCCACCTGTTAAACTAAAGAAAAGTCCATTAATCAACTAAAATCATTGCCGTGTTCCTAACCTAATAAAAACACACAAAACAATAACATTTTACCGCATACATAAACATATGAACAACGGAACTATGTAACAAAATTTACAGCACTGTCTCTTGGGGAGGAAGAGTCGAACCGATGGGGGGGGGGGGGGGGGGCAGGGCAGCCCCTCAGCAGACGCGTCCCTGGAAGCATCAGGCTCCCGGGACAATAGCTGATTCTCCAACTCCACCTCTCATCTAGCCCCGTCACCAGAAGCCTCTTCCCGGACATGCTGAAGCTGACTGGCGTACCTCGCCGAGCCATCAGACAGCTGGAAGTATGCTGCACCCAGTTTAGCCACTATGCGCACACACTCCTGATGTTTCACTGGCTGTCGTCTGGCCCATCTCGGCCACGGAATGTACGGCTCCCCGGGAGCTCGAGGAAAGGGCGAAGTGGTGTAACACACGCCTCCATTAGTTAATCCTCGATCGCCAAATGTTATGTATGGTAAAAAAATCTCTGAAAGGATGAGGCCAGGTGACTGGAAGAACTCACTTTATTAAATGATGGAACCACAACGGACACACAGTAGACACCAGGCAGAGGGCACCAGTCAAAGAGATTGTGTAATGGATGCACTCTGCTATTTATAGGGCAGTGCAGTGGCAGAACAGGAAGTGGCCGCCGCTACACCCCAACACCACATACACTACTCACAAAAAGTTAGGGATATTTGGCTTTTGGGTGAAATTTATGGAAAATGTAAAAAGTTCACTCTACAATGATATTATACCATGAAAGTAGGGCATTTAAGTAGAAGCATGCAATGGTGATTTCCTCATTTCAAATAATTTATTGAAACAACAGCCAACAACAGTGGTGGGTATACCGCAACAAAAAAATGTCAGTGTCTCAATAACTTGTCATGTGTGTGTCATATGTCTGTGTGTTCATATATTCATATATTTATTCCATCCAGCTACAATGCTCTGCACTGTGTGTCTGTGTGTGTGTGTATATATATATTTTATAGTAATATGTACATATGTATATTAGCTGCTCTTGCTTGCTTGTTTTTTTCTTGCCTTCTGATTGTTGCTCTGAGTGTTGCTATCCCTGTGCTGTTGCAATCCTGGAATTTCCCCGTTGTGGGACTAATAAAGGCTTATCTTATCTTATCTTATGTGCCCTTGAGCATCAATTACAGCTTGACAACGACGTCTCATGCTGTTCACAGGTCAACTTATTTTCTGCTGAGGCATGGCATTCCACTCTTCTTGAAGGGCGGCCCTCAGGTCATTGAGGTTGTGGAGTTCAGGGTTACGAGCCTCTACACAGCGACTCAGCTGATCCCACAGGTTTTCTATGGGATTCAGGTCTGGAGAAAGTGCAGGCCACTCCATTTGAGGTACCCCAGCTTCCAGCCGCTGTTACCTAATGATGCAACCTCAATGAGTTGAAGCATTGTCATCCATGAAGATGAAATTAGGCCTGTGTTGTTCATGCAGGGGCACAATGACGGGATTAATGATGTTATTCAGGTAGTATCGGCTTGTCACTGTACCATCCACAAGACGTAGGGCAGTTCTGTATTGACTAGACATATCTGCCCAGACTGTAACACCACCACCACCAAAGGCTCATCTGGTGACAACAGTTGCTGATGCATAGCGCTCTCCTTGATGATTCCAACATCATTGGTGGCCATCATTTCTGCTCAACATGAATTGACTTTCATCAGAGAACAGCACTGAGGCCCACTGGTCCCCTGTCCAGCGCAAATGCTCCCTGGCCCATGCAAGACGATGACTGTGCCTGGTGGTGTGGTTGGGTACCCTTGCAGGTCATCTAGCATGCAGACCACACAGATGCAAATGGTTTTGAAAGGTTTGACATGACATTTGGGTGCCTCTCACCTCCCCTAAATGTTCCTGGAGTCAAGTGGTATTCATTATTGTTAGAATAATTTTGAGCTTAAATTATTCAAAGTCAAATAAACAGGCGGAAAGTTGAATTTATGTACATTTATTACAAAAATATAAGGAGTCACCCTATTGGCCACCTTGGGGGAGAGGTTACAGGGCATGACATTCAGACACACTTAGAATCTCTAAAGGATCCATTCTTCTAAGTCTGATATATATATATAGGCAGGAGAGAGGAGAGGGAGGATGAGGATAAGGGAAGGGACAGAACGGACAGTCCTGATAACTGAGCTTATCCAGGTGGACATCAGACACTCTGGAGACATGGGTCATGAAGACATGAAATCCATAAAACTAACTGAATGTCCATCTACCACTGATCTGTACAGGCTGAGGAGTTCCTGTGCATTCCTGTGACCCAAAACAGGTTCTGTCAAAGAGACTATAATAAATGGCTTAGATCATTCCTTACGCATGTACTGATCCTGTACTGTTTTCATCTGAAATTGCATTCATGCTTCATGAATGGCATTATGTGGTAGAAAAGCATCGCTCTTCACCCTGCCCACCTACCCTGCTGACATGATGAGGGTACAGTCAGTTGCCAAAACGGGGTACACAGATCTGCCCAGTGTCCAGCCAGATGCGAATAAGCCCAATGACTCAATGACCTTTGACAATGTAGATCCTTGGTATAACACTTGCTCGCTTCGTTGGTCAAGCAGGGTAGCAGTACAGGGGACAGACGGGACTGTAAGCTTTTACATACTCAGAGAGTGTTTAAACTGTTGAAAAAGGGACATCCCCACTTCAAAAAGAGGAGTTCCCTGGTGAAATTAACCTTGCATTTGCAGAGTAAGGAGTGTCATCATGTTTCTAATCAGTGGAGTGATGTGTTGTATCAGGTATGATTCAAAATGAAGTTTGCTATGTTATTTCTGTATATAGCCTCTCTTAAAAAAAACCCAAACAGCCTGTAGTAGCTGAATTATTTCTAGCAATAAAGATATTTTGCCTAACTGTTAATGTTATTAAGGAGCAAACATAACAATTCTCTACAGTGTATAAGCATTGGAACAACTTAATAACCAATATTAAGTATTACTAGAGGATGATGAGGATGATAAGATAACGACACTAACCACACCTTTCCTTCCCTTGTATTTTTTCCCTTGTCATGATAAACAAACAACCTGCTTCTCTATTAGCAGAGGTCATTACTGGACGCCAAGCCATCAGCTGGCACTTGCATAGAGAAACAGTTAAACAGTCATTTGTTGTTTTCCTTTTTTTTTTTTTTTCAAATAAGTATACTATACAGTGGTACCTCTACTTACGAAATTAATTGGTTCTGGAAGTAGTTTCGTAACCTGAAAATTCCGTAAGTAGAGACGCGTTTTCCATGTAAATGCCCTAATCCATTCCAAGCCCCCCAAAATTCGGACATTAATTTTTTTATAAATCATAAAAATGCATCAGAACATGTAACAAATACATGTTACAATTAGATTACTGCACAATAAACATAAAATGAGAGTTGTACATAATGTAAAAAACAAAGAATAAAGTAAAGAATAAAAATTATGTTCATTTACCTTTTAACTGCTATCGTCGTCACCTTTTGCCTTCTTTGGTTCATGTTCTCTCTCAGCAGTGGTTTTTGCCTGACGTTTTGTAAAGAACCAATCCAAGGACGTTTGCTTTTGTCGGCTTTTAACAATCCTTCGAAAATGTGCAAGGCAAACATCATCATAGTGAGCGATAGCCCGACTAGTGAACACTTTTTCTGGGTGATTCTTTTCAACAAATTCCGAAACTTCATGGAATTTTCCTAAAATGTCTTTTATTCGGGCTGATGGAATAATGGCTGCCTCCTCCTCCTCCTCGTCCTCTCTGAACTCCTCCTGCACTGCCGTGTGTCGCATCGCCTCCAACTCCTTCAGCTCCTTCGTCGAAAGTTCCTCGTTGTGCTCCTGAATCAACTCGTTGATGTCCTCGTCATTCACCTCAAGACCCATGCCCTTTCCCATCGAAATAATTTCATCAACTTCAGGCTCAACTTCACCCTCCACCTCAAAATCTCGTGGGGCAACAGCATCGGGCCACAGCTTTCTCCAAGCTGCATTAAGGTTACGTCTGGTCACCTCCTGCCAAGCCATGTCGATTATCTTGAGGCAAACAACAATATCGAAGTGCTGCTTCCAAAACTCACGAAGGGTAAGCTGGGTGTTTTCAGTGATGTCAAAACACCTCTTGAACAGGTGTTTTGTGTAGAGTTTCTTGAAGTTCGAAATGACTTGTTGGTCCATGGGCTGGAGGATAGAGGTGGTGTTAGGTGGGAGGTACAGCACCTTAATAAACAAGAACTCCTCCAGGATATCATCTTCGAGGCCGGGCGGGTGGGCAGGGGCATTATCGAGAATGAGGAGGCACTTGAAGGGGAGATTGTTCTCCTCTAGGTACCTCTTAACAGCAGGGCCAAAAACCAAATTGACCCACTCAACAAAAAATTGTCGGGTGACCCAGGCCTTGGCATTGGCCCTCCATAGCACCTGAAGTTTTTCTTTTAATATTTTGTGAGCCTTGAATGCTCTGGGATTTTCGGAGTGGTACACCAGCAGGGGCTTGATTTTGCAATCCCCACTGGCATTGGCACAAACGGCAAGCGTAAGGCGGTCCTTCATGGGCTTGTGGCCTGGTATTTTCTTCTCTTCTACTGTGATGAAGGTACGGTGAGGCATCTTTTTCCAAAAAAGGCCCGTCTCGTCACAATTAAAAACTTGCTGTGCAACGTAGCCTTCATCGATCACCAATTGTTTGAATTTTCGCACAAATTCGTCGGCCGCTTTGTGGTCAGCGCTACATGCCTCGCCATGCCGAAGAACAGAGTGAATTCCAGTCCTCCTTTTGAACTTCTCGAGCCACCCACGCGATGCCTTAAACTCCTGGTGTAGTTCTTGTGCCGAAGTTCCCTCGCCTGCATCCTCCTTCACGAGGTCATTAAAGATGGCGGTTGCCTTTTCGCAAATTATGGCCTCGGTCACTGTGTCACCAGCTATCTCTTTCTCCTTTATCCACATGAGTAACAACCTCTCCATCTCATCGTTCACTGCCGACCTCCTCTTCGAAATGACAGAGAGGCCTTTGGAAGGAGTCGTGGCTTTTAGGGCTTCCTTTTGTTTTAATACCGTGCTGATCGTAGATGTATTACGGCCATATTCTTTGGCGAGATCAACCAAACGCATCCCTTTTTCATACTTTTCTATTATCTCTTTCTTTGTATGGACAAAAAAACTCTCTTCTTCTTCTTTTCTTCTTTTCCACTTTTCTCCATCACATTCTTGGGGTCCATAGTGAATAAAAGTTAATACACACACGTAAAACTGTCCGAACACTTCGTGGCCAATGGGATGCCAGGAAGATGCTAGGCGATAGCCAATGGCAGAGCAGCTACAAGTATGTTTACGTTCGGTAAACTCTGGGAGCTGCGAGTAGCAGCGCGTACTGTATTTTTGCCTTTCGTATCCTGAAATTTCTTTCGTAACAAGAGGCAATATTTTCCCGTTGAGGCGTGTCGTAACCTGAAAATTCCGTATGTAGAGACGTTCGTAAGTAGAGGTGCCACTGTATATACACTACCGTTCAAAAGTTTGGGGTCACCCAGACAATTTTTTTGTGTTTTCCATGAAAAGTCACACTTATTTACCACCATGAGTTGTAAAATGAATAGATAGTATAGTCAAGACATTGACAAGGTCAGAAATAATGATTTGTATTTGAAATAATAATTTTTTCCAGATACTCAACCTGCTCAAAGGAAGGTCAGTTTTATAGCTTCTCTAACCAGCTAAACTGTTTTCAGCTGTGCTAACATGATTGCACAAGGGTTTTCTAATCATCCATTAGCCTTCTGACGCAATGAGCAAACACATTGTACCATTAGAACACTGGAGTGATAGTTGCTAGAAATGGGCCTCTATACACCTATGTAGATATTGCACCAAAAACCAGACATTTGCAGCTAGAATAGTCATTTACCACATTAGCAATGTATATTAGATATTAGAGTGTATTTCTGATTAGTTTAAAGTTATCTTCATTGAAAAAAACAGTGCTTTTCATTCAAAAATAAGGAAATTTCTAAGTGACCCCAAACTTTTGAACGGTAGTGTATATTAAGCAGTCTCTTGCTGAGGGTTTCAGGTGGGGTAAAACATTAGATGTACCCAAGTGTCACGTCCTTTGCTTTCCGCGACTGTTTAGGTGAGCAGGATAACCTTTGTGCTGTCCTTGCCAGGGAGTTTTGGTGCAGTTTCCTTTGATAACCAGATCCCCTGGTTTGCTCAAGAGGTGGGGCACCTCCTATGGTTCTTTTGTTACATGGTCCCTCCTGGGAAGGGCAGTATGGATGACATCGCTATCAGTTGTCATTCTTTGCATATAATCACCCAGAAACCCTTCCTCATCACCTAAGTTAAATGGCTTCAATAATAGGGTTTGCCATTCACAATTTCCCCATTTTCTTATTTGAATATTATACTAATCTTGTAGACTGTTGATGGTAAGCTAAGTGGTTTCCTCGGTAAATGTTTGGTACTAATAATTTAGGAACTGCACTTAAATGTGACATGATTTGATTTACAAAGTGTATTCCATTTCCATTATCTAAGTAAATCATTTCAGCTATTTTAAATCTTGATATTGTTTTAGTTAAAACAATATAAACAATATAAATAAGTAGCAATATTTAAATTAGTATAGGGTAAAGCCTTTGTATATTCAATAAATGGTAAATGGTAAATGGCGTTCACTTATATAGCGCTTTTATTCTCATCTCTTGATGACCAAAGCGCTTTACAGATCCTGCAATCCACCCATTCACACACACATTCACACACTAATGGTGGATAAGTGTGTAAATAATTTCTAAACATTTTTACCTTCACTCTTATTTAGTTCAATGAGATCCATGCAAAGGTTTTGAAAAAACTAAGTTTATGCAGGGAAGATCAACTTATTTTGCTTTGAGCTCCCTAAGGCATTGTTCCCTTAATTGAGTATTCTCTTTGCAGTAGATGCTAAAGCAAGTCCCACAGTAAACATAAATTCAGCACAAGTTGGACTTTCCTTAGACATTTGGAACTTTTCTCATATATTTGCATGGTTTTCTTCCTTATCAGTTTACCTTGTTTCTTATAAACATGATATTTCCTTTACAATAATCTACAGATATTTTCTAAAATATCTGGAAATTTATTGATGTAACTTTTAACTTCTCCTATTGAATGTTGTGATTTCATTACCATACGGTTTCATTTATATTTTTATCTTCATTATTGATCATCTATTGATAATTTTTATCTTTTATTTATTTTTTGCTAATTGGTACCCCCCCCCCCCCCTTCTGATGCATGGAGACGCACATACAGCAAAGTTACAGGGTATTTGCTTGATGGGTAGTGTCTGTTTACTAGAAGGAAGCGTGTTACCACTTTTATGTGTTACACACAGTTAATTTAGATGAAAATTTGTGAGTAGTACAGCTCCCTCAAAATGAGGTTTCAATAATCATGGTTTCTTTTGTGACATCTCTTGAACTAATTTACAAATTCCATTTAGCTAACTAACTAACTAACCTGCACTTATATAGCGCTTTTCTAGTCACAAAGACCACTCAAAGCGCTTTCATTAATACTAACCCTCTATTCTAAGGGCCTATAGGAAACAGATATCTAGGGACAATTTAGAACAGCCAATTAACCTAACATGCATGTTTTTGGCATGTGGGAGGAAACCGGAGAAATCCCGGAGTAAACCCACGCAACACGGGGAGAACATGCAAACTCCACACAGATCACTGTTGGTCGGGGGCTGGGATCGAACCCACGATCCCACGATCCCCACAATCCCCCGGCCAAGGGTAAACTGTGCTGCCGCAGTGCTAACCACTGCGCCACCGTGCAGCCATTTAGGAAAAACAATACAGCTGTCTGTGCAGATTTGATATGATTTAGCATTGATAACTAAGATTACTTTATCCAGTTGAACACAGACAGGTTGAATTTGCGTAAGTGAATCCTTGTGAAAGGTTGTGTCACACTCCTTCAGTCAGTGGAAAGGTGGACATTTTGCCTAATTAGAATTTGGCTTAATTTTGTACAAGGAATACCTCATTTTATACATTCCTTGGTAAATTATGGGGTGGACTGTAGTCACGAGGCCCAGCTCGGCCACGGCTGAGCATCGGGAAAACGCATTCCTTATTACTGTCACATTTCTGAAATGTGATATTGTCATACCATTATGTGGTGAGTGGCATCAGATGTACTGCAGTGTGAAGTCATATGAACACTACATTTTTAAAGTCAGAGTCATTTAAATTGTTATACTTTATGTCATTTGCAATGTCATTTGTTCTACTTAGCTTCAAAAAATGCTTGTCAACTGACAGGTCCTTCCCCCTATGGCCACTGTCGCCCCCTCCAGCACTCATACACTATCCGGCCTCCTCACATCTTCCACAAAGATCAAATATTGGTGCCATCCTGCAAAGAAAAATTTGGGGAAAGCCTTATGGCTTCCCCGTCTGTACCTTCAGTATTTACATCAACAGTAGTGCAAATTTTATCACCTCATAAATTGATTTTACTAATGTTCCAGTGATCATCATTATTTTTGTGTCCCTTAAATGTTTATCCCACTGTTTATTATAACATGTAATGTTAAGAAACACAACTGAATTATTGTTTTTTATTATTTTATTACATATTGCATATTGAAAGGTAATGGTGATATTATGATTCCTTGTCAATTTGGCAAATCTAATTCCTGGTGAAAGCTAAAAAAAAATTTGTGAATGCTTTCCCTTTCCTGTTGAAGAATGAAGAATAGCAGAAAAGCCTTTAAATTACACCTAAAGCTTCCACAATTTGAATGTGTTTTTGCTATTCACAGCAAGTATTTGTTAAATACCCTGTGAATCAGTAAATGTTTTACCAATTGACATGGGTAATCACTAGTTCAGGATTATGTTTAAAAAACTCAGATCCTGCTCCTGTGTTCTCCCCTTTTTTTTTTTACATGGACAGGCCCAGGGTCAAAATGTAAATAAGACTGCATATGTCATTTATTAAAAAGTGAGTATAGTATTATTTAAACAAAGCAACAATATGACATACAATTACCAAGACCTCTGTTTGACAATCAGTAGTCTCTGGCAAATTGTATGCACAAACACATTATCAATCTCTTTTGAACCTCTATGCTTTGAATCATGTAATATAGGGTATACATAAAGCCTTCAGTGATTAGGCATTATTAAGTGACAGCATGATATTGTAATGTTCAGTTAATTTCAACATTGTCATGCTGGTAGCATTGATTAAGATGCAAGCATTTGTACTTAACTTAGATGTTCAGCCGCCTCTTTGATGTTGATGGGAGAAGAGAACGGACGGTGACGAGACTGGGTCTCAGAGGCTGGTTTTGTTTTGGCAGGGGGAAGGAGAACATCAGTCCTGCATCCTTTTTCCCTGTTAAGTGCACTGTTATGCTTCAGTCAAAGAAAAAAAAAAGTCAGTGATACGTCAAAAAATTGAATAAAAATAGCTCAATGTTTTTCATTTTCCAAAGAAAAAAACTGGAGGGAATGAAAATATTGGCTTTAAAAATATGAAAATAGTTCATCACATACACAACATTAGAGTGAAAACCCACAAAGTTAGACTGAAAGAAAAAGTAAAACCCCAAAAGTTTGCAAAAATACCCATATATAGATTGGGGTTTTTTTCTCTTCCCTTTTACCAAGTTTTTAAACACAAATCAGTAGCTACACAGCCTTTTCTATTTTTTTCCCCCAAGTTCTCTCTCTCACACTCTCTGTTTTTTTTTCTTTTTTTTTTTCTCTCAAGGACACAGATACACACACAGACAACTGTAGGTTATTAACTGTAGGTTGCACTGTAGGTTATTTTTTCTTGTAAAAAAAAGGCCACACATTTTTTACGTGGCATGCTTCTTTGTGTGTGGGGGGCTTGTTTGTTCATTCATTCATTCATTCATGAATGAATAAACAACCCCCCTTTGTGTCACCTTTCATTAGTGTCACCTTTCATTAGAGCCCAAGATCAAGCTTCTATGTTGAATCATTCAAAAGTTATAGACATTTTTCCAAACTGTGCCATTTAGCACAATTTGGCACAGTTCAAAAACACCTGGGAACAACCTGAGAAAAAAAAGCTGTGTGATATATTCATTTTTTGTGGCATTGTTACAAAATTTTGACCTCAGCTTGATAACACTTGGTTCTACATTTCTGTTGCATTTTCCAGCCAGTATCTGACAGCTGTGTGTTATTTGCAAGCATTTGAATCTAAAAAAACACCCAGGCAAACTTTATTTTCTTCAAGTTCAGTATGTTTAGATGACTGTTACTCAGTGGCAGGAGCACTTAGAGAGATTATGACTGTTTTGCCAAAAAATTCAAAGTGTTTTCTTTTAAATGAGACCAACCCCATGAAGATGCTGCAAAGGGTTGAAGAACAGCTTTTGATTTACTTTGGGTACATTATTTTTAGGCATTTTTAGGGAAATTGACCAGAGTGCAAGGGGTTAAACACTTCTCAAAAGGATAACAATTAAATAATCAATCCTTTTATGCTAAAAAAAATCACAAACAACAATTTTACAACTTGCTCCTTCCGCCTCCATGGAGATCTCTCACTTTTTTTTTCACACCAGAGCAGATTACACAGAGACAAAACAAACCAGACTGCAGTAACTTTTATCTAAAACTCACAAAATAAAATATTTCAATGGTCACGTTAACCCCTCCGCTGTGCGCCGAAAGCCCAAAGTAAGACCTCCTCCCCCGGCATCTTGCAATAGCTCACCATAGCAGGGGAATTCCCATGGCAATAAGCGGACCCAGTAAGGGCACAAATCTTCCGTGAAAAACCTTTTCCCTTCAGGGTTCACGTAACCTCCCCACGAATGCTGAATGTCCAAACCCTGGACCATAAGCAGAAGTGGTCACAAAGGCACAAATCTGTCCCCGAAATTTTACTTCTCTGGGATCACGTGACTCTTTCCACAGGATGCCAAACGTCTGTGGTTAAAAGACCATGAATCTTTCCCTTTTTTTTTTTTTTTTTTTTTGCATGCACTTCCGGACCTCCACTGCACTTAATTTGGACAGTAGAAAGCGGCGGATTTCTAAGAATCACCCCGGGTCTTGCGATAACATTCACCGTCTGCAGAGGAATAACCTCATTCCTCCCAAGGGATTATTACGAGATCGCTCACCGTGGATAAAATAACTTAGCACTCAGGCTGCTAGTTTCACTTCTTTCAGTATTTGCAGTGTACAATCGGTCTGGGAAATCTCACTATCTTTTATCCATAAACAACAACAAATGTACTTACATTCAAGTCACCTGTAGGATTCTTAGATCCGTCACCTAGTCAGTTCCAGCGCCCCGGTCTGAAATGCCTTCACTGCAGTCGCACTGAGCCTTTTTTTTTTTCACTCAGCCTGGGAAGGTCTTCTTATCAGCTGTGCACTTGCTGAAATCAAGCAGAGGTGCCAGAAAGATGGAGATATGTGGATCTGCTGTTCGGAGCGCCAAAATGTTAGAGTAGTTTTGAGCTTAAATTATTCAAAGTCAAATAATCAGGCGGAAAGTTGAATTTATGTACATTTATTACAAAAATATAAGGAGTCATGCCATTGGCCACCTTGGGGAGAGGTTACAAGGCATGACATTCAGACACACCTAGAATCTCTAAAGGATCCATTCTTCTAAGTCTGATATATATAGGTAGGAGAAAGGAGAGGGAGGATGAGGATAAGGGAAGGGACAGAACGGGACAGTCCTGATAACTGAGCTTATCCAGGTGGACGTCAGACACTCTGGAGACATGGGTCATGAAGACATGAGATCCACAAAAATAACAGAATCCATCTACCACTGATCTGTACAGGCTGAGGAGTTCCTGTGCATTCCTGTGACCCAAAACAGGTTCTGTCAAAGAGATTATAATAAATGGCTTAGATCATTCCTTACGCATGTACTGATCCTATACTGATCTTCATTCTGAACTCTCTGAAATTGCTCACAGAAACAGGCCAAGAATATATAAACTTATCCGATATGGAATGCACATATAAACATTAAACATGGCATATGCAAGGTATGATACTTCTCAAATATAATAATACATTATTTATATCAATAATAGTATAGATAATATGGAATTTTTCTATCAATCATCCAGTTCTGCAGGGCACTGTTCACAATGAAGTGGTCATCAGTGTGGGATGTGGCCAAAGGGCGTCCACTTCTATGCCTTTCTGTGACTCTTCCCGTCTCTCTGTATCTCTGTTGCAACCTGCTGCTCTGTGACACTCTATGCTCAGTGGCCACTTCCCTCTGAGAACATCCTGTTTGAAGCCTCGCAATGGTGAGGTACTGCTGATTAATTGTTAGGTGTCGTCTTGGTCTCATGATGTCAAAATGTGAACAGCATGATGAAGAGGACTGTTTAAATACCAATTCTAATTGAACCAGAAAAAGGCCAGCAGTGAAACAAATCAGGATTTGGCCAGAGAGTGCAACCTCTGCACCGAAAGACTGTTTTCTGCATACAGACTGGGAGGTCTTCAAAATAGCAGCCTCCCAGGAAGACAAGACAGATGTGGAGGAGTATGCTGATACAGTCACCAGCTACATCGCGAAGTGCACAGAGGATGTCACTACAGTGAAGACCATCACTATGCGGGGTAATCATAAGCCCTGGATGACTGCAGAGGTGCGCTCGCTGCTTACAGCCAGAGATGCAGCCTTCAGAGCGAAGGACAGGATCGCCCTCCGCTCAGCCAGGTCTGCGCTCTCAAAGGGAATTAAGGCGGCAAAGCGCGCCTATGCGGAGAAAATCCAGGGACACCTCTGTGACACTAGGAACACCAAGCAGATGTGGCAGGGAGTTCGGACACTGACGGGCTATAAGTCTAGGCAGGGGGTCGATGATGACGACGCTTCGCTTCCAGACAGGCTTAACGACTTCTTTGCACGTTTTGAAGCATCAAACTTGACAATCAGAGGGAGGGCTGGCCCACCCCCACCATCGGTCGGACCAGCTTTTACCATCAACACAGCGGAAACACGGAGGACCCTAACCAGCGTCAACCCACGCAAAGCTGCAGGTCCGGACAACATTCCGGGATGTGTGCTCCGAGACTGCGCGAGCGAGTTGGCGGATGTCCTGACTGACATTTATAACATCTCCCTGAGTCAGGCCATCGTTCCCAGATGCTTCAAGACCTCTATCATTGTACCGGTGGCAAAGAAACCAGTTGTGTCCTGTTTGAATGACTATCGTCCTGTTGCACTGACACCAATTGTGATGAAGTGTTTTGAACGGCTTGTCAAACCACACATTACAGCCTGCCTCCCTGCATCACACGACCCGCTCCAGTTTGCATATCGTTCAAACCGCTCCACGGAGGATGCTATAGTCACCACCCTACACTCTGTCATCACCCACCTGGACCAGAAAGACACCTACGCCAGACTCCTGTACATTGATTTCAGTTCAGCATTCAACACCATTATTCCCCAGAGACTGATGGAGAAATTACTCCTTCTCGGTCTGAACACTGCCACATGTCTCTGGATCCTGGATTTCCTGACTGAGAGACCTCAGTCTGTCCGGGTTGGAAACAACATCTCCAACTCTGTCACGCTGAGCACCGGATCCCCTCAAGGCTGTGTACTCAGTCCACTGTTGTTTACACTTCTAACACATGACTGTGTATCCAGACACGAGGGGAACCAGATTATTAAGTTTGCAGACGACACCACGGTGGTGGGACTTATTCAGAGGGATGAGGAATCAATGTACAGGGAAGAAGTGAGAGACCTGGAGGGCTGGTGCAGGGAGAACAATCTGGTGCTCAACGTGGACAAAACGAAGGAGATGATTATCGACTTCCGGCGGTCACAGCCTGAGCACGTCCCCCTCAGCATCGGCGGCCATTTAGTGGAGAGAGTAGAGAACATCAAGTTCCTCGGAGTGCAGATCTCGCAGGACCTGACCTGGAGCAAGAATTCCTTGGAGATCAGGAAGCGGGCTCAGCAGAGACCGCACTTCTTGAGGAAACTCAAACAGGCCTCTCTCCCCATCTGCATCCTCAGGACATTCTACAGAGGTGTGGTGGAGAGTGTTCTGACGTACTGCATTGCTACATGGTACTCCAGCTGCAGTATGTCAGACAAAAAAGCCCTGCAGAGGATAGTCAAGGGGGCTGAGAGGGTAATTGGAGTCTCCCTCCCCTCTGTCCAAGAACTTTTTCAGAACCGTTGTAGGAGCAGGGCACTGAACATTGTCAAGGACCATTCTTACCCTCTGCATAAACACTTTGAACTTCTTCCATCTGGTAAACGATTCCGGAGCATCAGAGACAGAACCACCAGACTGATCAACAGCTTCCTTCCACAAGCTGTCAGGATGCTGAACAGTTGACCCGGAATCTCTCATACACACTACTGCACCTACGGACATTTTGTATATTATTTGTATATTATAGTTAGTTAGGTTTTTTTTGTTTTGTTTTGTTTTGTTTTTTGTTTTGCTTTTTTCCCCCAAGTATGTCTCAGGGATGTGTGAATGGATGGGGGGGTGGGGGTGGGGGGTGGAGCTATGTGGGAGTGTGTCTTAAATCATGCTGCTTCTATTTATATGGATGCCGAGAGAAACGCAATTTCATCTTGCCTGCACTACAGTTGTATGTACAGCAATATGACAATAAAGTTTGATTTGATTTGATTTGATTTATTGGTCGATTCATGGATCAAACACCTGTTGTGAATTTTGCCATTAAGCACCTTGTTAGAGAACAGCAAGTTATGCAAAAAGGACTGAAACATTGAATAGTTGGACATGGGCATTCGAAAGTATAGAGAAGGTCAAATTAAGTTCACCTGTGAAGGTTATAGTGCATTTCAGGTGCAT
The DNA here is from genome assembly GCA_020510985.1 of Pholidichthys leucotaenia. Lineage (NCBI taxonomy): Eukaryota > Metazoa > Chordata > Actinopteri > Cichliformes > Pholidichthyidae > Pholidichthys > Pholidichthys leucotaenia. The sequence goes on along the minus strand of CM035839.1, from coordinate 228,295,946 downwards.
CCTGAAATTTCACCCAAAAGTCGAATATCCCTAATTTTTTGTGAGTAGTGTATCTACTCCTGGCTTGACATAGCTGGACCTTCTCATACTGGCTTTACAATGGTGCAACTGATTAAGCCATGATATGCAGGTTCAACTATGTCAAGCCACGATTTTTCAGTTATCCTGACTTTCTTAATTTAACTTTTATGCAATACCTCCCTGAAGTTGAACCTGGGTTGATTGTTTTGCCTATGCTTGTTTCTTCAGCATTTGTGATAACTTAAATCCATCTTTTCAATCACTGTGGGTAATTGTTTCAGCCTAAATCTGCAGAAAGTGTACATAAAGGGTTCAAACTGTCTCTCACAAGAACCTGATAATGCTTTCCCTCTTTTTATATCAATATTCACATTATAAGTTAAATAAAAAAAAAAAAACAGGTTATTTCTTTAAAAGTTAATAGAAAAACAAAAACAAGTGGGTTGAAGAAGCAATCAAATATTTGGGAAAGGTAATCACACACATACAGAGACACATACAAAACATTTACTAAAGTATGTGAAACTAATTACAATCATATTGACAACAATATCAGGAAAGATATTTGGATGTGGTCATTTCATGTTCTTGAGACTTTCTCATGATCTGAAATAATTATAATGAACGTGCTCTGCAAACTATTACACTTATTTCAGCCTAATTCACAAATAAGATAAGATAAGCCTTTATTAGTCCCACAATGGGGAAATTCCAGGATTGCAACAGCACAGGGATAGCAACACTCAGAGCAACAATCAGAAGGCAAGAAAAAACAACATCTAGTAAACATATGTCCATATTACTATAAATGTATATACTATATATAGACACACAGTGCAGAGCATTATGGTTGGTTGGTGAATGTGCAGCAGAAAGTCTAAGCTCTCTCTCCGCGGATGCGGCGGGCCAGCTGGAAGTCTTTGGGCATGATGGTGACCCTCTTAGCGAAGAAGAGACCACCAGGTGGGCCTCGCTGGTCTCCTGCAGAGCCATGACGGCGAAGCTCAGGAAACGCAGGACGGTCTTGAAGTCCTGAGCGATCTCCCTCACCAGGCGCTGGACGGGCAGCTTACGGATGAGCAGCTCCGTGGATTTCTGGCAGCGACGGATCTCTCTCAGAGCCACGGGCCTGTGACGGCGAGGCCTCTTCACTCTGCCGGTGGCCGGAGCGCCTCTCCGAGCAGCCCTGGTGGCTAGCTGTCTCCTGGGGGGCTTCTTCCTCCAGTAGATTTTACGGGCGGTCTGCTTGGTTCTTGCCATCGCTCTTTATTATTCTTATATTTCTTGCACGCCGCCACTGATGACCACAGATGCACAATTGATGTCATGGGACAAATGCACATCTCCACTCTATCAAAACAGTGATTAGGGTGGACTGTCCTTACCAAATTTAAGAGAGTATTTCAAGATTGCAGATGTTTCCCATTAGTGTATACTTACTTCTACGTAGCATAGGTTGGAGTCTTAGACCGAATCTCATTCTCCATCCTTGCAGACTTGTTGACTTTAGGCGCGTTCCCGTTAAGTGGCTGAAGGTTTAGGGCTGTCCCAGTCTGAAATCAGGAAGTGGCTGACTGCTCACTCGCTGACTTTTTGAGCCCTTAAACAACCTCTTTTCCTAAGTCAGCATGCTATGTAGCATGTAGCACCTTAAGTCAGCATGCTATGCTGACTTAAAGTAAGGGAATTACCCACAGTTCAGAGTGCCATGCTGGGGTTTGTCAAGAGAAATACTGGTCACCTGTTCATCACTGACCACCCTGCTATGTCCACAAAACCTGATATTGAAGAAGACAGACAAGAAGGTTGCACTGGAGCTCAGCTTTATTGATAACTATGTACAATACATATTGTGCTCATGGTGGCTGCCCCACTGGAGCTGTCGGTTCCCCGGGGGCCAATCTTCAAGACAACAGGGCCTGGGTCCCATACTGCATAGCTACACCCACAGAGCCTCGCCATCTGGAGCCGCCACCTGGACATACCGTTGTCTGTTCGCGAGCCGAACTGAATCGTTTGTCTGCCGAAAGCACATTGTGCTCAGCTTCGCCACAATCCTCAGTGGCGCCCATTGTTTTGCTGGCTGCAGCCTGGTCAGTCGCTGTCCCGGTCTCCCGCCGGCACAAACCCGAATCCAGTCCATAACATGGAGCGGTGCCTTACTTGTTTTCCTCCGTTGTTACAGTGCTCCCGGTGGCTCTGCATGCTTGCTCAGCCTCTGTCGTGCTGCAGCGATTCCATTGTCACCGTGTTTGCTGCGGACCCTTAACACACTGTCTCTGTCACTGTCGAAACTCAACCTGAGCCCTGAAAGTGTCCGGTGCCTCCCTGGTGTAGCTCGTTGGAACGGGCCCTCCACCCGCAAACTCAGTAACTCCCACCGCAGCCGTCTGAGCGCGGGCACCGAAGCCATCTGGCTCCTCCACTGAGCCACCCTCCTTCCGAGAGCATGAAGTGTGTGCTTCGGTGTCAGTCGTTGAAACGGACCCCTCACCCATCCGCTCGGTCATAGCCTCTATAGCCTGTTGAGCAAGGGAATGGGAGCAGTCCGGTTCCTCCTTTTTGCTGTCAAAAATGCTCCGCAGTGCCGTGTCGTGCATTATTTCTGTGCCTGGCTGCCGCCGCTCTACTTCAGGGCTCTCAGCATGCCCGCGCTCCCCCGACGCGGCTCCGACCCTGGCTGCGGGGAAAATGGGGCCAAGTCTGGTTGCTGCTCCCCCTCCGTGCCATCTTCGCTATCTGTGCCGTGCTCATCCACAGTGCTGTGGTCACTATCAGTATGGAATCCTCCCTTTTCGCTGCACTCACTCTCTGTGCTGTGTTCTTCGGCTGGCTTGTCAAGCTCGACGGGCACGGGCTCCCTCTCCTATGGCTCCGATTCCACCGTGTTAGCTAGCTTGTAGCCTGTAGCATCTAGCTTCTGTATTTGGTGCCCATTTAGCTCCGTGGCTAATTTCTGTGTTGCTACTAGCTGGTACGTTAGCTCCCCCGAGCTAGCTAGCTTCATGGAAGGGTTCCCTGTGCACAGATTGGAACAGCTGATCATGGAAGGAGGTGGAGATGGATGAGCAGGAGCAGAGGACAAGCAGGTGTTTCCAAAAGCCATTCCAGCAAACATTCGCAAGCGTTGTGCTACAGCTGAGACAAGTGGAGCTCAGTTACAGTGGCGGAGCTAACTGAGGCCCCGGCCGGATCGGAGCTCAACTACAGCAGCAGAACTAACCAAGGCCCCGGCTGGTTCAGAGCTCAACTACAGCGGAGGAGCTACCTGAGGCCCCAGACAGATCCAAGGTCAGCTGGACCAGATACCGGCAGCGTCAGTGGAAATTATCCTGCTATCATCAGCTCCTGGGCTTCAACTAGCCACCAAGCTAGCCAACATGGGTCCAAAGAAGATTCAGATCGAGGAGATTGAGGATATTAAAAAAATCACTTGACTTTCTGGCTGAAGAAGTTTCCACTGTCAGGCTGCAGCAGAAAAGTATGCTCACCTTAGTGGAAGAGGTAGATGTTCTGCGCACTCAAAATGTAGAAAAAGACAAGAGGCTTGCTTACCTAGAGAGCAGGGTCGCAGATCTTGAGCAATATACACGGATAAATGATGTAATCATCACTGGTCTACAGATAAAACTGAGGACATACGCCCGAGCAGTGACGGCTGACAACGAGGGGGGGAGCCTGGTGAGCTGGATGCTAGCTCCGCGGAGCAACAGGTTGTGGCCTTCATGCAGTCTAAAGGGATAGACGTGGAGGCCAAGAGCATCGAGGCATGGCTCCCCCTTCCCAAAAGGAGCCCTAACAACAAACCAACAGTCATCATTAGATTTGTCAACAGAAAACACAAAACAGCACTGCTCAAACAGGGAAGGAAGCTAAAGGGGACCAACGTCTTTATCAATGAACACTTAACTAAACACAATGCCGACATAGCCAGGAAGGCACATTACTTGAAAAAACAAGGGAAAATTCAGAGCACTTGGACAACAAACTGCAGAATATTTATAAAGTTGAGTGGATCACCAGAGGAAGCCAAAACACTACTCATCAAGGATTTGGAGGAGCTGGACAAATACCAAGGATTAGCATGACCTTTTAAAAGGTAACAATCATCCACTCAGTTACTAATAGAAATCGCTTACCTACACCTGAAGACCATAACTATATGGAGCAGATGATTTATAAGCACGACCAGTCAGTGCTGCAGACATTTGAATACACTGATCATAGCACACAGGACTTGGAACACGATAGAGACCCAGATAATAATTTCTTCTCCTCCGTTCTAAATACCTGTTGCTATTATTCCATAGATCAATACAACAATAGTTTTTATGTAGAGGGACAATTTTCAATAATCCATTTTAATAGTAGAGACTTATATGCACATTTCAGCCATATTAAAGAATTCATAGATCAGTTTTCCAAACCATTCAGCATCACTGCAATATCAGAAACTTGGATAAATGAAGCTAAAGGCACAGACTTTGATCTGGATGGTTACGAATTCCTATATATTAATAGACGTAATAAAGGTGGAGGAGGAGTGGCCCTACATGTGGACAAGGATTTAAAATTTAAGGTTCTGGAAAATATGACAACAGCAATTGATAATATATTGGAATGTATCACTGTTGAAATCTGCAATGAAAAGCAACAAAATGCAATTGTCAGTTGTGTTTACAAAGCACCAGGCTCTGATGTTGAAATCTTTAATGGCTGGATTGTAGAAACCTTCTCAAAACTAAGAAACAAAACCGTTTTTATTTGTGGAGATTTTAATATTGATTTGCTGAACCCAAACAATCACAAAGCTACAGACAGATTTATAAATACAATGTATAGTATGGGATTACATCCAAAAATAACTCGACCTTCCAGAATCACATCTTACTCTGCCACTCTCATTGATAATATATTCACTAATGACATAGAAGATAATGTAACGTGGACTATTAATAAATGACATTAGTGACCACCTGTCAATTTTTACAGTCTATGGCAAGAACTATAAGAAAACTAAATCCGACAGAATTAAAATAAACAAACGAGTAAACAGATGAATTGCTGGCTTTTCACACAATAAATCATGATATATTAGTAAGAAAATTGAACGATATGGTATCAGAGGGGTTGTGTTGCAATGGATAGAGTTATTTGAGCAATAGGAGACAGTTTGTGAGTTTGGATATTGTCTGTGGTGTCCCCCAGGGGTCAGTGTTGGGCCCAAAACTGTTCACTCTTTATATCAATGACATTTGTAAAGTGTTACAAAAATTAAAACTGGTTTTGTTTGCTGATGATACAAACATTTTTTGTGCAGGAGAAGATCTACAACAATTACTGGATGACACAAACAGAAATGGAAAAACTGAAGATGTGGTTTGACATAAACATGTTATCAGTAAGCGTAGCCAAAACAAAAATTGTTATTTGGCAACTGTAGAACAAAAATACAAATAATAATACAAAATGGTGGAACAGATATTGAAAGAGTCAATGAAATCAAATTTCTTGGGGTGATAATTGATGATAAAATTAACTGGAAACAGCATACAAAACATTTAAACTCAAATATCAAGAACGATTGCAATTTTAAACAAAGCAAAACATGTTCTGGATTACAGATCACTCCTCATTCTTTACATGTGCTGAGGTTTGGAGCAATAATTATAGAAGCATGCTACAGCCACTAATTATTCTACAAAAAAGAGCAATAAGAATTATTCATAAAGCTAGTTATAGGGATCACACAAATCCATTGTTCTTGCAGTCAAATATATTAAAACTTTTGGATCAAGTGAAATACCAAACTGGACAAATCATGTTTAGAGCCAAAAATAATCAACTTCCAAAAAATATTTTAGGCCTGTATACAGAAAGGAAAGGCATTTACAATCTAAGGGGATTATTTAATTTTAAAACAGTAAATGTAAGAACAACCAGGAAATGTTTCTGTGTCTCCATCTGTGGAGTGAAATTATGGAACAGTCTGAATGATGAACTGAAGCAATGTCCAAACATAAAACAATTTTAAAGGATGTATAAAAAAAAGGATCTTCGCAAAGTACGAGGATGAAGGTGTTAGAACCAAGTTGCATTTCTGACTAATGTGTATTAAATGTATGTATTATTTTCTATGATTTAATTTAAATGATATATATAGTGTTGTGTATAGCTAGGAAACAAATGAAGGGAAATCAATGATTTGTGGAGAAGGGGTGGGATTGAATAAGTTTAGACTTCTTCCCACTCCTTTTCGGATATGTACGAGAATTATGTGCATAGTGAAACTCGTATTTTGTATGGTGACTTATGCTTTCATATATATTTTATTTTTCTTAATGTTTTCTACATTACTGTCACTGAATGCTTGATGTTACACATTAGAAATAAATAAATGAAATGAAAAAATGCCTTTTGGCACCATTAGCATTTCAACCCACAGCTTCGTGCTACATGTGTATTCTGCAAATTAGATAGCAAGGAGCCCGACACATCTGCATATGACTCCATCTCCCCTAACATGTGGAAAATTCTCTGACCTTCTATGCCGAGTTTGCAAACCAGAAGTGCTCGCTTCCTTACTCCGTCGAGTTTACCCAGGCCCAATATTGCAATGTACATCTCAAACACGGCCAGCCAACGAGGCCACAGTATTGCTGGTTCTCCTGGGTACTCCAGAAATGGCCGTAGTGATGTTCCGTACGCCTCCATGAGTTAATCCTCAGTTGCCAATTGTTATGTACACAAAACCTGGTATTGAAGGAGATGGACGAGGAGGTTGCACTGGAACTCGGCTTTATTGATAACTATGTACAATACATATTATACAGCACTTGGCGGAGCCGTCCGGGCAAGTGCGTCCCAAATGATGGACGCTCCTACTATATGGAGGTGTGATGACGCAACCGGAAGGCGACATCATCACACCGCACTTCACACTAAAACCCGCCATAACACACCCCTTCACCCCTGCTCCACCCCACAAAAAAAGAAAAAAAAACTGCCTTGACATGAGTTTAAGATCTTTGCCTAAATAAAAATATATGACAAAGACTTTCAGTTTATGCTGAAATACACACTATTTAAGCAATTTAATTACATTTTTTGTTAATAATGCAGTTTGAAAAAAGATGATTTGCAATTGTTCATTCATTCATTCATCTTCTTCCGCTTAATCCTTTTCGGGTCGCGGGGGGGCTGGAGATTTGCAGTTGTAGTCAATTAAATCATCTTAAGAGGCCACAGCACGTTTAATTCAGTTCATTCCTGAAGAAATTGACTGCTCCTCTTGCTGATCACCCTGGATCACATTTGTGAGCATACATACATACGCACACATATTCTCTCCTTACACACACACACACACACACACACTCCCGCCATCCTCTTAATGCTAGCTGACTTCTTCTTCTACTTCTGCAATTTATTCTGTTCTTCGATTTACATGTTTATTCCATGATGACCTGTGCATTTTTATTTGTTTTATGCTAGGTATGTTTATGTCTGTATGTACAGTATCTATGTGTTTGTGGGTTTTTTTGTTTTGTTTTCTCGTCTACTGGGGCCTCTTGGCCAGGTCGTGCTTGTAAAGGAGAATTGGTTCTCAAACATTTTACCTGGTCAAATAAAGGACAAATAAAATAAAATAAAAAGGAGTAAGTCTGAAATAAAGTCTGAGACCCACAATAGTTGGTCACATGTTTTCATGTTACACTAATTAAAAGTTTGGTTAAAAAGGCTGGAAAGATAGATTTTTATTAAAATGGTAACACTGAAAATAAGAAAATATTGCAATTATAAATAAAGATGGGCAAAAATGAAGGAGAATGCAATAATTTAAAACAGAATTGGGATTTTATTTTAAGAAGTTACACAAAAACCTTTAATGACCCTGGAAACACATACAGGCTTAAACATTCAGGATGATTTTTTTTTTTTTTTTATCTTTTGCCAATAAACCCGTTTGTTTCTGATTTTAGTTTTGTCTGGAATCTGTTTTTATTTTGTCCTGTGATTTTATTTTTGTGATCTTATGTACACTATTTTTGTTTCCTAATCCTTTTAATAAAGTAAATTAAAAAAAAAAAAATAGTGTTGCCAAGGTAACAAAGTGTGTCCCATTTCTACCATTTTGAGCCATTTCATGCCCCCACAGACTCGCACACTCGAGCACTACTGATGGAGGCAGCCTAAGTCTACAAGGGCTCGGGGCTCGAGGGTTTAGAGAGGAACTTGAGATTCGGCCTCACATTTTTTTTTTTTTGGAGCTGAGTTTTTATGCCAGATGCCCTTCCTGTCACAACTCAGCCCATTTTTATCCCGGCTAGGGACCGGCGCAGGGAATACACTGACTTGTGCACCCCCTGTGGCTGGGTAACCAATGTTTTCTCTCCTCCATTCCATTACTGCTGAGCACCAAGCTTGATGGCAGGAAGTTCCACTTTTATATGGTCTTTGGCATGACTCGGTCGAGATTTGAACCCTGGCCTCCCAGTTGTGGGGTGGATGCTCTATCTCTAGGCCACCACTCCGGTATACCAAGATAATATGGAGAGAGACATGGAATTCATTAAGGCTCAGTACTACTAATCGGAGGGTAAGTGGTTCAGTTCCCACTTTGTCTGTAGTCTGCATGTCGAAGCATCCTTGAGCAAGACACTGAACCCCCAGTTGCACCTGGTGGGTCAGGCCAGCGCCTTGCATGGCAGCTCTGCTGCCATCAGTGTGTGAATGTGTGCGTGAATGGGTGGATAGCAGGATCTGTAGTGCTTTAGTCATCCAGAGATGAGTAAAAAGGGCCATATAAGTGAACACCATTTATCTCTGCCCTGCGACCCCACTCCAACATACAGAGGAATACAACTACAGTGGTGTGAAAAAGTGTTTGCCCCCTTCCTGATTTCTCATTTTTTGTATGTTTGTCGCACTTGAACATTTCAAGTCAAACAAATTTAAATATTAGACAAAGATAACACAAGTAAACACAAAATGCAATTTTTAAATGAAGGAGTTTATTATTAAAGATAAAAAAAATCTAAACCTAAATGGCCCTGTTTGAAAAAGTGATCCCCCCCCCCCCCCCGTTAAAACATAAATTAACTGTGGTTTATCACATCTTTGGAAAGCTGGGTTCAATTTCTCTAGCCACACCCAGGCCTGATTACTGCCACACCTGTTCTCAATCAAAAAATCACTTAAATAGGACCTGCCTGACAAACTGAAGTAGACCAAAAGATCCTCAAAAGCTAGACATCATGCTGCGATCCAAAGAAATTTTGGGAACAAATAAGAAACGAAATAATTGAGCTCTATCAGTTTGGAAAAGGGTTTAAAGCCATTTCTGGAGCTTTGGGACTCCAGAAAACCACAGTGAGAGCCATTATCCTCAAATGGTGAAAACATGGAACAGTGGTGAACCTTCCCAGGAGTGGCTGGCCAACCAAAATTACCCCAAGTGCAGCGACGACCCATCCAAGAGGTCACAAAAGACCCCACAACAACATCCAAACAACTGCAGACCTCACTTGCCTCAGTTAAGGTCAATGTTCATGACTCCACAATAAGAAAGAGACTGGGCAAAAATGGCCTGTGACATAATGCACAGCTCAGGAGACACACACGCAGGCTCAGGGTAGATCCAATAGCTTTATTAACAACAAGTGTGTATGAATGTGTGTCTGCGGGATGTGAATGTATTGGTGGTGGAGTCTGCGTCGGGCACGGAGGCAGGAGGCCATACAGCCGGACAACCCTATGGGAGAAGCAAAGGGAGAAGGGTGACGGGCACCACACCAACACAGGAGATATAAGAATGGTGACTGGCTTACTTGGAATTAGCAGGTGGCTGGCACAGCAAGGACGAGGCCCGGTAGACAGCGACCTGGAGCGCCCGGTGCAGCAGCGAGGGAATGGAGGCGGAGAGGAGTGGTCCGCCGCCGGGAAATCCACCTGTGCACAGGGGAGCAGACTGGGAGAAGAATGAGGTAAGAGCTTCTTACCAGAATGTTGCTGAGCGGTTGAAATTCCTTACAGCAATAGTAGCGAGTGAAGACTGACGGCTTCAGGCCGAAGCCCAGGGCGAGGCGGCTTAAATCCCTCGCCGCTGATGAGGTGCAGGTGTGCGTGCAGCTGGCGCCGCAGATGGGCGGCGAGGCGTGACAGTACTCCCCCCTCTAGCAGCGCCTCCTGGCGATGGTTTCTCCGGGTGCGCTCGGTGGAACTCAGAAATGAGGGACGGGTCCAATACAAATGACGAGGGTACCCATTGCCGATGTTCAGGCCCATAGCCCTCCCAGTCCACCAAGTACTGCAACCCGCGACCCCGGCGCCGGGAGTCCAGGATAGAGGAGACAGGCCAGGCCGGATGGCCATCAATCATCCGGGGCGCGGGCTGCGCAGCAGGAGGGGGGCAAAGGGGATCGGAGACTGCCGGCTTCACCTTGGAAACGTGGAAGGTGGAATGGATGCGGAGGGAGGGGGGAATAGCTACACGCACAGCCACCGGGTTGATAATCCTGGTGATGGGGTATGGGCCCATAAAACGCTGTGCCAGCTTCCTCCTCTCACCCTTTAAAATGACGTCCTGGGTTGACACATAGACACGCTGACCCACCTGGTACGCTGGGGCAGGTCTTCTGTGTCGGTCCGCCGTGGTTCTTTTGCGCTCCGCCGTGCATAAAAGCGCATTGCGCGCCGACGCCCAGATGGAGCAGAACTGCCTGAGGTGCGCCCGAACTGAGGGAACAGTTACCTCCCTCTCCTGCGCTGGGAAAAGAGGGGGGTCGTAGCCCAGGGACGCCTTAAAGGGAGACATCCCTGTGGCAGAAGAGCGGGCGGTGTTGTGGGCATACTCAACCCAGGCGAGATGGTTACTCCAGGACGCAGGCTTGGACGCAGTGACGCAGCGGAGCGCAGCCTCCAGCTCCTGGTTGGTCCGCTCACACTGCCCGTTGGTTTGGGGGTGATGGCCGGAGGAGAGGCTTACCTTGGCTCCCAGGGCATTGCAAAATGACCTCCAAACCTCTGAGGAAAATTGGGGCCCCCGGTCCGAGACCACGTCCACCGGAATCCCGTGCAGCCTGACCACGTGTTGGACTAGGAGGTCCGCCGTCTCCAGGGCAGATGGAAGACCTCGTAGCGGGATGAAGTGCGCCGCCTTGGAGAAACAGTCTACGATGGTCAGGACAGTGTCGAAGGTGTTAGAGACTGGGAGTCCGGTGACGAAATCCAGGGCGATATGCGACCAGGGCCTGCCAGGGACGGGCAGAGGCTGGAGCAAACCTGTTGGAGGGGCATTACCTGACTTACTGGTGGCACATACAGGGCAGGCCTGGGCGTAGCGGGCAGCATCCTTCCGCAGGCCCGGCCACCAGAAGGACCGTTGAAGAAGGTCGATCATCCGGGAGGAACCAGGGTGGCAGGTGAGCTTAGATGTATGTAGCCAGTGGATGACCTCCCCCCGAACCGTGGATGGCACGAAAAGCCTCCCCTCCGGTCCGCCGCCAGGGTCAGGTTCCACTTCCTGCGCCTTCTGGATCTTGCTTTCTATGTCCCAAGTGACGGCTCCCATGATGCACGACCTTGGCAGGATGGTGTGGACCGTGTCCTCAGACGCCTCAGGGGCAAATTGCCTAGAGAGGGCGTCGGGCAGGCCGTTCTTGGAGCCAGGCCTGAAGGTGATGTTAAAGCGGAACCTGGCAAAGAACAAGGATCAACGCGCCTGGCGGGCGTTCAGACGCTTGGCAGATCTCAAGTATTCCAAGTTCTTGTGGTCAGTCAGGACCACGAACGGCAGGTCCGCCCCCTCTAGCCAGTGACGCCACTCCTGCAGCGCGAGCTTGATGGCAAGGAGCTCTCTGTCCCCCACGTCGTAGTTCCGTTCCGCCAGGGACAAGCGCCGAGAGAAGAAAGCGCAGGGCCGTTTGACTCCGTCATCTGGCGACCGCTGAGATAGAACCGCCCCCACTCCCGTGTCCGAAGCATCCACTTCCATGATGCATTGCAGCGATGGGTCGACTTGGCTAAGGACCCGGGAAGAGGAGAACTCCGCCTTCAGCACCTGGAAAGCAGCCGCGGCCTCTTCAGTCCACCAGAACGGAACCTTAGGGGATGTGAGGCGGGTCAGAGGGCCGACGATGGTGCCAAAATTCGGGACGAAGCGGCGGTAGAAGTTTGCAAACCCAATGAATTGTTGCACCTGTTTTCTCGATGTAGGTGTAGGCCATTCCACCACCGCCTTCACCTTCACTGGGTCCGGAAGCACCTGGTCGTGGGAGATGACGAACCCGAGGAAGGACGTTGTCTTAGCGTAGAATTCACATTTTTCTGCCTTCACATACAACCGGTTCTCCAGCAGCCTTTGGAGGACCCGCCTCACATGGACCCGGTGCTCGTCCCTGGATTTGGAGAAGATGAGGATATCATCCAGGTAGACGAACACAAATAGGCCGATGAAATCCCGGAGGACGTCATTTATTAGGCGCTGAAAGACGGCTGGAGCATTGGTCAACCCGAACGGCATCACCAGGTACTCGAAGTGGCCGTTCGGGGTACGGAAGGCTGTCTTCCACTCATCTCCCTCCCGGATCCGGACGAGGTGGTATGCGCTGCGTAGATCCAGCTTGGTGAACCAAGTCGCCCCCTGGAGGGAGTGGAAGGCGGTGTCCATAAGTGGCAGGGTGTAGCGATCCTTCTCCGTGATATCATTCAGGGCGCGGTAATCGATACAAGGACGGAGGGAGCTGTCCTTCTTGCCCACGAAGAAGAATCCTGCGCCTAATGGTGATGACGAGGGACGGATAATTCCAGCACTCAGCGATTCCTTGAGGTAGGAATTCATGGTCTCCTTCTCCGGCGCCGACAGGCTGTAGAGTCGCCCAGAGGGTAAGGGTGCCCCCTGGCGGATGTTTATCGCACAGTCGTAGGGCCTGTGTGGAGGAAGAGACATCGCCTTGGACTTGCTGAAAACCATACCCAGGTCGTGAAATTCTGATGGCACCAGGGAGAGATCCGGGGGCGCAGCGTCCATAGGAGTTGGAGAAGAGGACGGAGAGCAGGCAGCAGATTGCAGGCAGGTGCTCATGCAGAAGGTACTCCATGCCGATACCCTGGCGGACTTCCAATCCAGGACGGGGTTATGGAGGCGAAGCCAGGGGTACCCCAGGATGGCGGGCGACACAGAGTTGGGGAGGACGTAGAAGGTGATTTCCTCCCGGTGGTTCCCAGAGATGATCACAGGGACAGGGACGGTCTGATGTGTAACTCTCCCCAGGGAGACATGGGAGAGGTTGACCAGGGCGAGAGGAGATTTGAGGGCTTGGCAACGGATGCCCAATCGGGTTGCCAGGCTTTGTGAAATAAAGCTGCCCTCCGCGCCCGAATCCACTAGTGCGTGAGTGAGGTGCCCAGTGGAGTTGTGACAAAATCGGACGGGCAGCTTCAATTGGGAGAGGGGATTTAACCAATTGACGTCCGCGAGGCCCCCTACAGTGACTCGCGGACCTCCCCGTTTGGCTTCTGTGGGCAAAGCTCCACCGTGTGGTGGCTGTCTCCGCAATACATGCAGAGACCCAACTCACGGCGGCGTTGTTTCTCCGCAGGAGGGAGCTTTGTCCAGCCCGTCACCATCGGCTCCAACTCCTCGGAGCGCGATGGTGGCGGCGACGCCAGGGGGCGAGCTTGGGACAGGTGCGACGAGACACCACGAGGGCGAGAAGAAGACGACTTCCGCCCCGAGGTGCGCTCGCGCAACCTATTATCCAAGCTGATGGCTAGGGACATTAGCTCCGCTAAAGTCTCCGGGATGTCCCGTCCAGCCAGTTCGTCCCTCAGACCATCACTGAGACTGCGGAGGAAGATGCCGCAGAGAGAACGTTCTCCCCAGCCAACCTCCTCCGCCGCTACCTGGAAGTCGATCGTGTAATCAGCTGCCGACCGGCTTCCCTGCTGAAGGCTGAGAAGCCGGTCGACCTGAACGCTCTCTGTACGAGAATGATCAAAGACCTCCAGGAACTGTCTCACGAATTGGCCATAGGTGAGGGTGGCGTAACTGGGCTTCGCCATCACGGAGTAAGCGCTCGCCCCTCCAGGAGATTCCCTATGTAGCCAATTCGGCTATGGTCTGAGGGAAAATCCCCGGGCACACGGTGGAACACGGTCTCACATTGCATTATAAACCCCCGTGCTCCGCCGAGCTTACCGCTAAAGCGGGCGGGAGTCGGAATGGGTGTGAGCCGAACCGGTGCTACCGGAGCAGGCTGGACGGCCGCTGGAGCAGCAGGAGCCGCGCCGCCCTGACGAGCCGGGGGGAACGGCTGTTGGGGGTCCAAGCGGTCCAATCGGTTAGTAATGATGGTCAATTGATTTAAAATCACCTGTTGCTGGTGGGCTATTAGGTCCACCCGAGCCTCGAGGGTGGAAAGTCGGCGTGTGAGCCCGCCGTCTGCCGAGCCGCTCTGCTGAAGCCGTACTGACATAATGCACGGCTCAGGAGACACACACGCAGGCTCAGGGTAGATCCAATAGCTTTATTAACAACAAGTGTGTATGAATGTGTGTCTGCGGGATGTGAATGTATTGGTGGTGGCGTCTGCGTCGGGCACGGAGGCAGGAGGCCGTACAGCCGGACAACCCTATGGGAGAAGCAAAGGGAGAAGGGTGACGGGTACCACACCAACACAGGAGATATAAGAATGGTGACTGGCTTACTTGGAATTAGCAGGTGGCTGGCACAGCAAGGACGAGGCCCGGTAGACAGCGACCTGGAGCGCCCGGTGCAGCAGCGAGGGAATGGAGGCGGAGAGGAGTGGTCCGCCGCCGGGAAATCCACCTGTGCACAGGGGAGCAGACTGGGAGAAGAATGAGGTAAGAGCTTCTTACCAGAATGTTGCTGAGCGGTTGAGATTCCTTACAGCAATAGTAGCGAGTGAAGACTGACGGCTTCAGGCCGAAGCCCAGGGCGAGGCGGCTTAAATCCCTCGCCGCTGATGAGGTGCAGGTGTGCGTGCAGCTGGCGCCGCAGATGGGCGGCGAGGCGTGACAGCCTGCATGGCAGAGTTCCAAGACGAAAACCATTGCTGAGCAAAAAGAACTTAAAGGCTCATCTCAGTTTTGCCAGAAAACATCTTGAACATCAACATCATGATCCCCAAGACTTTTGGGAAAATACTTTGTAGACTGACGAGACAAAAGTTGAACTTTTTGGAAGGTGGGTGTCCCATTACATCCGGCATAAAAGTAACAACATTTCAGAAAAGGAACATCATACCAACAGTAAAATATGGTGGTGGTAGTGTGATGGTCTGGGGCTGTTTTGCGGCTTCAGGGCCTGGAAGACTTGCTGTGGTAAATGGAACTATGAATTCTGCTGTCTACCAAAAAATCCTGAAGGCCATCTTTTCTTGAACTCAAGCTGAAGTGCACTTGGGTTCTGCAGCAGGACAATGATCCAAAACTCACCAGCAAGTCCACCTCTGAATGGCTTTAGAAAAACAAAATGAAGACTTTGGAGTGGCCTAGTCAAAGTCCTGACCTGAATCCAATTGAGATGTTGTGGCATGATCTTAAAATCGAAAACCCTCCAATGTGGTTGAATTGCAACAATTCTGCAAAGATAAGTGGGCCAAAATTCCTCCACAGCACTGTAAAAAACTCATTGCCAGTTATCACAAATGCTTGATTGCAGTTGTTGCTGCTATGGGTGGCCCAACCAGTTATTACGTTTAGGGGGCAATTACTTTTTCATATAGGGCCATGTAGGTTTGAATTTTTTTTTCCCTTAATAATAAACACCTTAATTTAAAAACTGCATTTTGTCTTTACTTGTGTCATTGTTGTCTAATATTTAAATTTGTTTGATGATCTGATACATTTAAGTGTGACAAACATACAAAAAATTCAGAAATCACAAAGGAGGCAAACACTTTTTCACACCACTGTAGATAGTGAACTGTCGTTGAGAGTTTGTCCCCCTACTAACTCAGAAGCCACTCGACCGCGGGCTCTCATCTCTTGCACGGAGATGCTACAATACCTGAAGAGTGCACTTGACAAGGTTTCACTGACCACTTCATCGAAAATTGATAATTTTCCACTCAAAAACACAACAATCTGGAGATTTTGTCATTAACGTCCACTATACCAGGTCTCCCCCTGGAGGCTCTTCTCTGCAACTGCACCCAAAGACTTCCAATTCCCCAAACTGCAAGATACACTCTTATTAATCTTTTGCAAGGTGATACCACAGTACCTGATGTGGTTTCATTGACCGCTTGACCATAAATCAGGTCAAAGCTGACCTTTTTTAACCCACCTTTACCTGTGGAGGTCTACACTTGGAAAGAATCAAGCGCACCTGACAGTCGGCAGAGTTTAGGATCCACGGGTCTCTCTCCACAATACAGGCAGTGTGGACTGACAGGAAGCTGGATGTATTCGTGTGTTACCAAAACAGCTTTCTGCTGTCTCCAGTTATGGCCCTTTTCCACTAGTACCTGTTTGACCCTGCTCACTTCGACTTGGCTTTACTCAACTCAGCTTACTTTTGTTTCCATCACAGATGAGTACCGCCTAGGGTGGGTGAGATTTTTTTTTACAGCAAGGCGACGCAACACTCCCGTGACGTAAAACACACAACACAAGCAAAACATAACATGGTGGCTTACAAGGCAACTCCTCTGTCTCTGGCTTTTTGTCAGAGTAAAGGCCAAAAAGGAGAGCCAGAGAAGGGGACAAGCAGTGAGACAAAACACTCTGGAAAAGTACTGGAGCGGTTAGGAAGCCATAGAGCCGAAGACCGGAGGATACAAACCAGATCACATATGAAGGTAAACTAATGATTGCTAATGCTAGTTTGCTTTAAAGTCCGCTGTACTACATTGTAATGTCTGCAAGTTATTGCTATTAGGTACTAAAATATGTATGTTGTGTGTGTGTTTCAGATGGCTCTCTTGTGGGAAAATTACCGCTTCAAATCGTGGGTCCGGGCGTTCAACACAGACTCTCACTGATGTCACCCCAGCTTCACAAATGCTCAGTGGTTATAGAACTTAAGAATGTCTGTAGAAATGTTTAGCTTCCTGTGCAACGAACTGCTCTGATCTGTGTGAAAATCATGGAGAGACCAGCAGCACTGAGTCTGTGGTGGTGTCATGGCAAAAACTGTTCAGCTGCCAAAACTTGATCGCCAGATACCATATTGTAGTTATGGGGTTATATTAGCCATAAAATATATATTTCAACAGGTAAACAGTACTGAGTTAGGTATAATAAGATATATTTAACAATTATGATGCATTTTAAGCCAAAGCAAACTTGATCTAGGATTAAAAGCAATTAAAATAATACAGTCACAAGGTTACATGGAAAATACTTGATTTACTGGATAGATACATGTAGATACTGTATAAATGTATATTCTCTGCATCAACAACGTACTATACATGTATTCGTGTAGTATTGCACTGGGAATTTTGACAATAAACCTTTGCACTTTTTGCAGATCTGTCTCCACTTTTGTTTTATGTGTGAAGGTTACCACCAAGCGACATAAATTAAATACTAAAAGATTGGAAAAGCTGTCTAAGAACAATCCAGCAGTTTGAGAAATCACTTTTGGTTTGGTGCAAGTCTGCCAAAAGAATTATGAACCATAAAGCAGTTTGTGTTAAAATGTTAAATCCCATTAAACCCTAACCCAGGGGTGTCCAATCATGTGCCAAGACCCTACAGGTTCTCTCTTCTACTCAGTCTCTTCAGCAGGTGTTTTCACTGATCAGCAGGCAGTGGAAGAAATTTGATGGAATCTGCTGTTGAACACACTGGTTGGAGATAAAGCCTGCAGGGTCTTGGCCCTCCATGGCACATAATTGGAAACCCCTACCTTAACCCATTATTAGAAAATACAGATGCTAATATGGCCCAGAATTCCTCCATATACTGGTACTATCACTAAAGTGTGCAGTGTCTTCTGCACTGGCACATCCAGCAATACAGTCTTCAGTAAATAACATAATTGTTTTTGATTACTTTTTCTTAAAAATGAGCCATTATTTTCAAAGTCACTGATAAATGGTTTGTATTGTTGACTATTTTCACACCGGTGTCTTAACAGACAAAATAGAAAATTATGATGCAAACAAACTTTTTTTTTTTTTTACTTTTTCTTAACCCCTTAGCATTACTGCCAATTTTCCAGGGTGGAAAAGTAGAATTTTGGTTAAGAAAAATCTTTCATTATTTACCATTACACACAGATAACATGGAAACATAGCACGGCTGGATAACCAAAATGTGTCTAAATTTTTTTTTTTACTACAATGTCATGATTTGCTGCATCACAAGATTTTGTTGGTCCAAAACTGCTCCCACAACCTACAACCTGACCTTGATCTATAGACTTATAGGATGTTTAAGTAATTAGACTCCATAATATACACCAATAAAATTGTCTAGCAACCCTTTTTTTCTAAAACTATGGAGAAAGTTGGTAATGTACTACAGACACAACCTGATTTACAGCTGAATTTGGTCAGAAGAGAGGATGTGTATGTAATTATTGACTCTTTTCCCACCAGTGTCATAACAGACAAAACACAGTCATGATGCCAACACAGTCACTGGTTTATTACAAGTATCAGCACAATTACAGACTGTTTTGTTTCGTATGTACACAAGTTAAAAAAAAAATCCATTGAGGGGCAATGGATCAGCGTTCTCGTCGCGCCCTCCGCCAGTACCCGGGCTCGCCTGGGGAAGCTAATGATCCTACCAGCAGACTAAATTCGAAGAGACGACGCCTCTGTGCCAAGTCAAAGAAGAATCCTAGTCACAGTCCTAAAGCCGAAAGCAAACAGCCCCAAGAGCACTTTGTGGTAGGATCTGCCCTTCGCATATTACAACTAAACGTTGAAGGCCTATCTGCAGCCAAGCGAAGCCTTATCGAAGTCCTCGCCTTCCAACATTCGATTGATGTAATCTGCCTCCAAGAGACTCATATTGGCACAGAGGAAGCTGGCCGCTTCACCATCAAAGGCTTTGACCTCCTGTGCTATGTTCTACATGCTAAACATGGACGTGCCACCTATGTGCGTTCTGACATAGTTGAAGCAAATCACCTGATAACAACACATTTCTCAGACACCATAATCATTGGTGGCTTCCATATTGTCAATGTGTACAAGCCCCCTAATGCCAACTGGGATCTGCAGGTCTTACCCACCCTACCCCACCCTGCCATCTATGTGGGGGACTTTAACAGCCATCACCCTGACTGGGGGTACCCAGCAGTGGACAGTGATGGGGAGGCACTTTCAGACTGGGCATCCAGAAATGACCTCGCTTTGATATACGACCCCAAACAAAGAGGAACCTTCCACTCTGCTAGGTGGAAGAAGGACTATTCTCCTGACCTGTGTTGGGTCAGCTCTTTGAATGGGGAGCCATATCCTACACAGATCCTCATTCTTGATGATTTTCCACACAGCCAACACCGGCCCCTGCTTGTACACATTGGCCTACAACTTCTAGTCATATACAGCCCAAGGGAGATGCGCTGGAACTTCCGCAAAGCCAACTGGAAGAAATTCAGTGAAACTCTGGACCGGAGCGTTGTTACCATCCCACTCCACACCATCACTGTAGATAAAGTATACAACCGCTTCTGCAGCGAAATCTTCAAGGCTGCCCATACTGCAATCCCACAAGGCTACCGACCCCTCTATGTCCCATGTTTGGACGGAGAAAGTGCTGCCCTCCTACAATCCTATCAAACATCAGGGGACCCAGAGATAGCAGACCATCTCATTGAATCGCTAAATACAGCCCGGCGAAAGAAATGGGAGGAGACAGTTGCTGACCGGAGCTTTACCCACTCTAGCAGGAAATGTTGGAGCCTCATCCGTCGCCTAGGAGCTGCACAGAAGCCCCCTAGCCAAAGCCGAGCATCCGTCACACCCAACCAAGTTGCATCCCACCTACTGACTATCGCCAAAGCACCCCAAGACAAAGACACCAGAAGAGCAGTTACAACTGAGCTAAAAAACACCAAAAAATGCCTGTAGAGGAAACAAACCCTGAACCCTTCGAGGCTGCTGAACTGGAGAAAGTCCTACAGGGCCTGAAATGTGGAAAGGCAGCAGGATACGATAACATCTTCCCAGAATTCATGAAAAATCTTGGCCCCCGAGCCCTAACCTGGTTGACACAATTCTACACAAGGATCACACAAACGAACTCGATCCCAAAGAAATGGCGGACAGCAAAGGTCATTGCCATCCCAAAACCTGGCAAAGACCACAAACTACCAGCAAGCTACCGCCCAATCTCCCTACTCAGCGTTCCTTACAAAATCATGGAGCGCCTAATACTGCAACGCATTTCCCCAGAAATAGAGGATATTCTAAGTGTGGATCAAGCAGGTTTCCGCAAGGACCACAGTACAGGAGAACAAGTACTGGCCCTAACCACCTTCATTGAAAATGGCTTCGAAAGCAGACTGAAGACAGGGGCTGTGTTTCTCGATCTTACAGCCGCCTATGATACGGTCTGGCACAAAGGCCTCCTCCTGAAACTTATAAAGGCGATCCCTGCTTGGGCAACAGCAATTATAAAAACCCTGCTGACCAACCAAAGGTTCAGAGTCCACCTCAGTCAGAACACAAGTGCATGGAGAATGCAGAAAAACGGACTCCCACAAGGCTCAGTTCTAGCTCCAACTCTGTTCAACCTCTACATAAACGACCTGCCTACTACAAAATCCCGCAAATTCATCTATGCAGATGACATCTGTTTGGCATTCCAAGCACCAGACTTTGAACCACTGGAACGGGTGCTCACGGAAGATCTTGCTAAACTGGACCAGTTCTGCAAAATCTGGCGCCTAAAACCAAGCCCAACAAAAACCGTCTCCAGTGTATTTCATCTCCACAATGCAAAAGCTGCCAGAGAACTAAACATCCACCTGAGCGGACTCAAGCTTAAGCATGCCCCAAATCCAACTTATCTTGGAGTGACCCTTGATAGGACCTTATCCTTCAAGGAACATCTAAAGGGGACGGCTGCTAAGGTGAAAGTATGAAACAACCTGCTCTGCAAGCTCGCTGGTGCAAAATGGGGGGCGGCAGTCTCCACCCTGCGCACCTCAGCACTGGCCCTTTCATACTCTGTAGCAGAATATTGTGCCCCTGTCTGGTCCAGGTCATCTTACACACACCATGTAGACACCCAGCTCAACTCAACCATGAGAACTATAACTGGAACAATCCGCTCAACACCACTCCCCTGGCTCTCTGTACTGTCAAACATAGCCCCTCCACACATCCGGTGAGCAGCATTAACTCAAAGGATGCTCCAAAAAGTTAAAGATTTTCCTCACTTACCAATCCATGCAGATATCTACACCCCACCCACTGCCCAACTTTCATCCAGACGGCTGATTTGGAAAAACCCTCCCCCAGCTGACTTTACCATCCAGACAGCTTGGCAAGAGGAATGGGAGACCAAGGAGGTCCCAAACAAACAGCTGGTGATAAACCCCAACCAACAGGTCCCGGGCACCAACCTCCCAAGGAGACAGTGGTCTACACTCAATCGCTTCAGGACTGGACATGGCCCCTGCTTGGCCAGCCTTCACAGATGGGGCAGTAGCCCTAGCCCACTGTGCGCATGTGGAGAGGAGCAAACTATGGAACACATCATAGAGGCTTGCCCGCTCCAAAGACTGGAAGGAGGATTACACACCCTCCATACAGCAAACCAGGAGGCAACTGCTTGGCTTAAGGACTTTGCATTCGCTAAATAAATAAATAATAAAAAAAAAACACGGGGTCACACATGCCGGCCACTCATCGCGTTCACAAGCTTGTCCAGTTCAACCAGGAAAGCTTGATTGAAGGCAGCAGTTTGTGTCATCTCCTCCCTTCGGAAGGCGACTTCTTGCTCCCTTGCTTCACGTGCGTCATCGGCAAGCTGGTTGATGGCCTGCGTGTGCTGGGCAAGTGCTTCACGGTGCTGTTCAAGCTGCCGCTCATGGAGCCACACCTCATCACCATGCATCTGGGCAAACACAGTGGCAAGGCCCGTTGTGGGGTGGCTCCTTTTCCTCTTGCCTAGACGAAAGACAAATGGATGGTGGTTAGTTAAAGCAAGTTCAAAACATGTATTGGGGAAATACACTTGTGAAAGCCAGTGGTGGGATGTGACAAAAATGCTTTGTTGTTGTATTTAACCCCTTGAACTCCGGGAGTCTGCGGGCGGTCACGTCTCTGCGTCATAGTGCGCCTCAGTGCGCACTGAAAAAAAAAGCTGCATTTCCGTTCTTCCAGTACAGACACAGCCGCGAACAAAAAGCCAAAGGAGTGTTTTGATTGGTTTAGATTTGACTGACCTCTCATTCAACTAATAAGAGCCTTGAATTGGGTTTCTGAAACCTTACCAACGGCCGCGAATACAATGAGCCAATTGAAGCAGAGAAGTTCGACGATTGAAACGTGTGCGTCCCGTGCGTAAAATCTGTTTTGTCTAAGCCGCTGGGTGACAAACATTGAGACCTGTGTGTAATGTAGCGTTAGCCAGTCTTTTTTTATTACTACTGTTCTTTTTTGTTTTGAAAAATCGTTCGCCAAAACAGCAATCATGGAAGCAGAGATGGTTTGACCGGGTCAGGTGACCAGAACCACGAGTCCATAACAACCGGACGAGCTTCATGTTCGTCTGACAATGAGGAACAGATGTTCGCCAACAACACTGCTGTTGTGGACAGGTAAGTGTTATAAGCTAAATTATTCTTTATCAATGAAAATAGTAATAAAAATGACTTTTGACCGATCGGTAATTACAACGGTCCATCATGGCCACATAACGGACCGTTGACGGACAGTTTTTTGTGCGCCGAGCTCCTCTGTAGCGGGGGGGGGGAGAGTTGTTATCCTCTACATTGCAGATATTTTAGTATAATTTTTATTGCACTGTAGGTTATTTTTTCTTGTAAAAAAAGGCCACACATTTTTTACGTGGCATGCTTCTTTGTGTGTGGGGGGCTTGTTTGTTCATTCATTCATTCATTCATTCATGAACAAACAACGCACACACACACACACACACACACACACACAGCCCTGAGTGTCACCTTTCATTAGAGCCCAAGATGAAGCTTCTATGTTGAAGCATTCAAAAGTTATAGACGTTTTTCCAAACTGTGCCATTTGGCACAATTTGGCACAGTTCAAAAATGCCTGGGAACAACCTGAGAACAAAAGCTGTGTGATATATTCATTTTTTGTGGTATTGTTACAAAATTTTGACCTCAGCTTGATAACACTTGGTTCTACATTTCTGTTGCATTTTTCAGCCAGTATCTGACAGCTGTGTGTTATTTGCAAGCATTTGTATCTAAAAAAAACACCCAGGTGAAATTCATTTTCTTCAAATTCAGTATGTTTAGATGACTGTTAGTGGTAGGAGCACTTGGAGAGATTATGACTGTTTTGCCAAAAAATTCAAAATGTTTTCTTTTAAATGAGACCAACCCCATGAAGATGCTGCAAAGGGTTGAAGAACAGCTTTTGATTTACTTTGGGTATGTTATTTTTAGGTGTTTTTAGGGAAATTGACCAGAGTTCAAGGGGTTAAGCACAATTGTCATGTTGCTGCGCCTCAGTAGAGCAGATTTTGCAGGCACCAGGTTATGTTTAAAAACATTTGTTGTTATTGTGGCCTCAGAAATCTGAATGAGTTCATACAGTCAGCTGACTTGAATCTTTTCAGTGAAGCACATTAACTGCAAGTTCATTCGAAAGTGATTTCATGTGCTGCATCAGTTTTTCAAAAACAAGAATTATATCAGTACTTCCTCCACCACAGCTAAAAATGGGACCAGGTTGTGGACCCCTGACAAGTGAGCACCCCAGGATCCATTCTTTACATGTACAAGTACATTTTCAATCCAGGGATTTAGGGTGGAAAAGAAACAGCATGACAACACTGTTCCAACACTGTTTTTGGAAAATCCACAGAATAGGTATGTGGGTCTATTATGAGGCTTTAGGAAATTATATGAATCACTTTCTAAATCACTGTTTTGAAAATGCACTTGTATATGTTGAGATTTTGGAACCTTGGGTCCACTTGACCTGTATCCATAAACACAACAGGGTGTTAATCTTTTATTTATTGTGCTTTACCAGTAAGTGAACGTGTCATGCCAGATGTTGACAAAGCAGGACCCCTGGCATGTGGAAGCAGATTCTAGCAAGAAAATACACACAACTTAATGCACAGCACCAAAGTGCAACACATACACAAAACTTTTTAACCAGGATTAGCATATTTCATCATTTTGCTCTCACAAGCGAATACTTCAGACAAAGCAAGCACTAATCAGCAGAGTTGGCTACTAGCTAGCTAGCACTCCTCACTAACACTTGTTAGCCAGGAGAGAACGGCATTGTTATTGCTCAAAAAAGTGAGCTTGCCACCAATAGGATAAATAAGTGAAAAGATGCACAATATCACAAAACACTTACCATTCATGGTTTGCAACAATGACGTGTTGACCCCAATCTCCCTGCCATTGCTTGCCAGCCGATGACTGTAAATGGCATCCATTGAACCACTTCCAGTTCTTTCTGTTCACCCCACTTCGACCGTTGTAATCCTTGATGGCCCTGTAATCACTTTTCATTTTCTTCAGCTTCTCCCTACATTGTTTTAATGTCCGGTTGTATCCGTGGGCTGTCATCTGTTCGGAGACCTCCTGGTAAACGTTTTCATTGCGGGTCGCTCCATCTAACTCTCTCTGGATTTTATCATCAACCACCAAGCACAGAAAAGTCCACACCTCTTCGTTGGACCACGGTGTAGATTTCTGCGAAACCTGTGAAGCCATCTTTATTAATATCATGTTTACTCATTGACCGTGTTTGCTCGCTGAACAATTTTTTGCAAATGGCGGTTCTAGATTCTGCAGAAGATGGTGCTCTCATGACGTTATGCCCTGACCAATCAGTGGCCTGCAGTCTGTTGACGTCACATTTTCAGCCCGACTCAGCATGGTTAGAACCCTAGTGGAGTAGGTACGAAAAAAGTGCCTGTTACCAGGTACTAATGGAAAAGCCTACAAAGCGCACCAAGTCGAAGTGAGTAGTGCTGAGTGGGTACTAGTGGAAAAGGGGCTTTACTTCTGTTCAAATCTTGTCAAGAGTGGAGAACAACTTCTAATGCAATTGGTATGTACACCCACTGCTGTCATGTAATTTAACAGTGTATATAATTATTAGGATTAGGACCAGTCATACAAATATTCTGTGTTTGCTAACTTCCTCAATATTCTTTTAAATTCAGACTTGTTTATCCCACTTGCTTTGTAAGTGCGGGAAATATTAACAGCAAACTGATAGAAAGTGTGAATTATAGTGAATTAAAAATGTTTTCAGAAACACCCAGGAAAATTTCTTTTTTTGAATATCCATCCATCACCAAAACCTTAAAATGGATTAAAAATGAAAACTTCTCTTCTAACAAAAACATTAAAAAATAATATTGGCTTATTATCCACATCTGCACAAAAATAAACCATTACATAGAACAAACTTTTAACCAGCATTGTAGCAACCAATAATGTAATATCTGTCAATAATGTAATACCTGCCTGAAACGTAATAATTTTGGCCATTTTAAATGTAATAAAGCCAAAAACATAACAAGCTGCCAATAATGTAATACAATTTTGGAGCCAATAATGTAATAACATTTTGCAGATAATGTAGTAATTATTACATTATTGACCTAACTTATTACATTATTGGCCTAACTTATTACATTATTGGCCAAATGTTATTACGTTATTGGCTCAAAAACTTAATTACATTATTGGCAACTTATTACATTATTAGCTTTATTACATTTAAAATGGCCACAATTATTACATTATAGGCAGGTATTACATTATTGGCAGATATTACATTATTGGTTTCTACAAACATGCCTATGAGCATTGCAGATTTACATGAAAAAGTAGCAGCTTTGTGAGGAAAAATTTGGTAAGTTTGACAAAGTTTTTACATTTACAAGAAAAAAAGCTAATTGGAGAAAAAAAATGTCATGATCTGGATAGGGTTAGACCCAGTCACGCTCTATGTTCTTTTTGGACTTATTCCCATCATTATCAGTATCCTCACTCTCACGTCTGTATATCCACTCTTATGTTTATCCTATGCATTTTTATTATCACCATTATCCTGACCTGTTCATCATATTGTATTTATTTTGTGGCAGTGCTCTCAGTTGATTCTGCTCCTTTGTTTACTGGTTCTTTTTGTTGTTAATCATTCATGGCTGTTCCTCATCTTGTTAACCAGCTCCTGCCTTATATATACTGCTCACACCGTACCCTCAGTACGACGTTCTCCGTCGTTCATTGCACCCTCCACATCATTGTGTAGGATAATCATACCATGTAGGATAACTAAGTAGACGGTTGTGCTGTTTCATCCCATCTAGCAACAATGCTCTGCACTGTGTGTATTTATTTATTTACATATTTATTCCATCTAGCTACAATGCTTCGCACTGGGTGTGTTTATATTTATATATCTATATATTTATTCCATCTAGCTACAATGCTCCGCACTGTGTGTTTATATATCTACATATTATTCCATCTAGCTACATTGCTCCGCACTGTGTGTTTATATATTTACATATTTATTCCACCTAGCTGCAATGCTCCGTACTGTGGGTGTTTATATATCTACATATTTATTCCATCTAGCTACAATGCTCCGCACTGTGTTTATATACTCATATATTTATTCCATCCAGCTACAATGCTCTGCACTGTGTGTGTGTGTGTGTGTGTGTGTGTGTGTGTGTGTGTGTGTGTGTGTGTATATATATATATATATATATATATATTTATAGTAATATGTACATATGTATATTAGCTGCTCTTGCTTGCTTGCTTTTTTTTCTTGCCTTCTGATTGTTGCTCTGAGTGTTGCTATCCCTGTGCTGTTGCAATCCTGGAATTTCCCCGTTGTGGGACTAATAAAGGCTTATCTTATCTTATCTTATTGCTTGTCAGTTGTTTTGTTGTGTTTTCTGCAATAAAGTATGTTAAAGGTCACCCTGCATGTGAGTCCTTCTGTCCCCGGAGGGCCAGCCATGATGAAAAAAATGCAAGTTTATGAGAGAAGTTTCAACTCTATAAGAGAAGTTGCAAATTTGCAAGAAAAAGTCAAATTTGAGGAAAACATGTTGCACATTTATGCCAGATACAAATGTAAATGGAGAAGTCAAATTTTTGAGACAAAAGCAGCAAATTTACAAGAAAGAAGTAGGAAATTTCAGAAAAAAAATTAATTTCACTAAAGTGAAACAGCAGTAAAAATTAAAGGACGTACAAGAGTAAACCACTATATCATGACTGAAGAATAAAGTGATGCATTAAATAAATGAGGTAAATAAATGTAAATTATGCCTACATACTGCTGTCATCCCATGGTGTATTTTACTTTGTGCAATAAAAAACTAATGAAAAAATTAATACTTTTCTTTAATGCTTTATATACCCTTGAAATTGTAGGAATGCTAGAGCAATAAATCTCCCTGAACACTACAAAAAAATAAAAAACATATTATGGCGCATATTTAGGGCGCATATATTGTATCCATATTCCCCACATATACCTAGTAGGCATGACGGTGCATATTCTGGAAGCTTCACGTCTTAATGGACAAAGAGGACCTGACCCTGCAGAGACCTACGGAAGGTGTGAAGTTGGTCTCGCAGGAGATGGGAAGTTGGAGAGATTGTCCCAGCAGGAGCCCCGGAGGCTAGAAGGATAAGAGACAATGGAGACGCCAAGGAGTCTCGGGGGCTGTATGTTTACTAAAGGACTGTGGGTTGGGGGTGTGTCATTTGATGTTGGGGGTTTGTGACTTTGGAGAGTATAAGAGCTGTGGAAGATGACTGTTCTGTCTCTTTTGAGATTCTGTGCTTGATAGAGGATGTGACCTCTCAATAAACCAATCCTGAGAAATAAACTCAGTCTCGTCTGTGAAAGGAATCCTCTACACTGGTGACCTACGACAAATTATGGCCGGTGGCAACGATCTTCCCGCACCGGACTCTTCAGGAGCCAACCGGGTTAACGCAGCTACCACACTACAGCTGCCCAATTTCTGGCAACATAACCCGCGCTCCTGGTTTACCACTGTGGAGGCGCAGTTCCACCTTCGGGGAATCTCAGCGGACGCAACGAGGTTCTACCATGTCGTCGCGAAGCTGGACAGCCTCACAGTGCAGTGGGTGGAGAGCCTGACCAACCACCCGCCCCAGGACGACAAGTATGGCGCACTGAAAGCCGCCCTCATTCGAGCCTTCACCCCCTCGCAGGGAGAGCGAGCAGAGAAGCTTCTGGTGCTAACAGAAGGCGAAGCAGACAGGCCGGCAGATCTGATGGCGAGGATGATGAACCTGAGAGGCGAAGATGACGACAATTTTATCTTCGCCTACCTCTTTCTCAGAACACTACCGCCAGCAGTGAGAGTCACCCTGGCCAGCTCACAGCTGCTCAACAACCGTGACTACCACGGGCTGGGCCAGGAGGCGCAGCGGCTCGTCGACGCCCATAGACGACACGCAGCCACGACGGCGGCAACGGAGCTGAACGCATCCCCGCGAGACGAGGGGGGACCAGAGGCCGCAGCACCGGACCCACTGACGTCAGCAGCGGCAGAGACCAGGAGAAGCGGAGCGGACAGCACCCTCTGCTTTTACCATCGACGTTTCGCCGAGAGGGCGCGCAGATGCATCCCTCCGTGCCAATACAAGCGCCAGGGAAACACCAAGACTGAGAGTCGGTAGCAGCTGCTGCTCTCGGCGCGAAGAACAAGCTGCTTTTCGTGACGGACGCGAATTCGGGGAAGGATTTCCTGGTGGACACAGGCTCCCAGCTGAGTTTCGTCAAGCCTTCCTACGCGGACCTGCTGGCGCCTTCCAGCGGACCCCTGGTGCTAGCGGCAAACGGCTCGACGATCAAGACCTATGGGGAGAGACGCTCCTCCTATCCTTCCACGGTCGCACCTTCGAGTGGACTTTCGTCATAGCTGCAGTTAGCAACAACATGCTAGGTGCTGATTTTTTATGCTCAAATGGTTTATTAGTTGATCTTACTAATAGACGTATGGTAAATACGTCTATTAGTAAGACGTATTTACCTACGTAAATACGTATGGACTACTACGTATGGACTACTACTCTATTAGAGTAGTAGTCCATTTGCATGTTCTCCCCGTGTTGCGTGGGTTTACTCCGGGATTTCTCCGGTTTCCTCCCACATGCCAAAAACATGCATGTTAGGTTAATTGGCTGTTCTAAATTGTCCCTAGATATCTGTTTCCTATAGGCCCTTAGAATAGAGGGTTAGTATTAATGAAAGCGCTTTGAGTGGTCTTTGTGACTAGAAAAGCGCTATATAAGTGCAGGTTAGTTAGTTAGTTAGTTAGTAAATGCACTGTCTTTCCACTCTATCTCCTGTACAGCTCGGGTGGCCTCGCCTTCTGCACATCCCCATGTCACAGCTGCGGGTGGTAAGTTTCATGCACTACTCAACCAGTTCCCAGCACTCATGGTCCCAACATTTTCAGCGTCAGTAGCCAAACACGGGGTCGAGCACTTCATAACTACCTCTGGCCCCCCTGTTTTTGCGAAAGCTTGGTGCTTGGACCCAACTAAACTGGCCATCGCGCGTGAGGAATTCGCCAACTTGGAAAAACTGGGCATTATTAGGCGCTCTAACAGCCCTTGGTCTTCACCGCTGCACATGGCTCCTAAGGTCGACGGCTCGTGGCGGCCTTGCGGTGATTTCCGCAGGTTAAATAATGCTTCAGCACACGACCGCTACCCAATTCCGCACATCCAGGATTTTTCGGCACATTTGGCGGGGGCGCGCATCTTTTCCAAAATAGATTTGGTGCGCGGTTATCACCAAGTTCCAGTCCGCGCTCAAGACATACCCAAAACGGCAGTAATAACCCCCTATGGGCTTTTTGAATTTTTGCGCATGCCTTTCGGCCTCAAGGGCGCCGCACAGACTTTCCAACGCATGCTGGATGAGGTGTTGCGCGGCCTCCCTTTCGTGTTCGTCTACTTGGATGATATTTTAGTAGCCAGTACATCCGAGGACGAACACGAACGCCACCTCACAGCAGTTTTTCAGAGGCTGACGGAGCATGGGTTAATAATTAACCCAGCGAAATGCCAGTTCGGGGTAGCGCAAATCGATTTTTTGGGGCACCGCGTTTCTCCTGAAGGAGCGGTCCCACTGCCCGATAAAGTACGCGCGATAACGGAGTTTCCCCAACCGCAGACAGTTAAAGCATTGCAAGAATTTTGGGGGATGGTCAATTTTTATAACCGTTTCCTCCCCAGCGCGGCACAGCTCATGCACCCACTGTATGCGGCACTAAAGAAACAAAAACCTGCAAATAAGGTCGAGTAGTCCCTGGAACGGGAGCGCGCTTTCTCCCAGGTCAAGTCGGCCCTGGCGAACGCTGTGTTGTTGGCACACCCGGTGCCAGCAGCTCGCATGGCGCTAACCACGGACGCTTCCGACGTAGCAGTTGGGGCAGTTGTCGAGCAACTGGTAGTAGGGAGCTGGCAACCGCTTGCGTTTTTCAGCAAAACATTGCGCGATAACGAGCGGAAATACAGCGCGTTCGATAGGGAGCTTTTAGCCCTGCATTTGGCCATCCACCACTTCCAGTTCTGGCTGTAAGGGCACCGTTTCACCGCGTTTGTAGACCACAAACCATTAACATTTGCAATGGCTAAGATTTCAGAGCCTTGGTCAGGCCGACAGCAGAGACAGCTGGCCGCGATTTCGGAGTTTACCACCAACATTCAACACGTGGCGGGCAAACACAATGTAGTGGCAGATTGTCTCTCGCGCGCAGTTGCAACGCCAGGCCCCCAGGGGGCAGACACGGTGGCCGTGGACGCGGGCCAGGCTTGCGGCGCGGAAGCACTCGCAGCCCCGGTCTGCATGGGCTTAGATTACACAGCCATGGCCGCCGAGCAGGTTAGCGATGCGGATGTGCGCACGCTCCAGTCTGGGCCAACAGGGCTAAGGCTGGAGCACAGGGTGCATCAGACAGGTATGCCCCCTCTAATCTGTGATGTCTCCACGGGGCAGGGGCGCCATCCATTCGCTGGCACATCCTTGGGTTCGCGCATCGATCAAAATGGTGGGAGAAAAATTCGTTTGGCCGGGCCTGCATAAACAGGTCAAAGAATGGGCCTCAGCCTGCGCAGCGTGTCAAAGAGCAAAGATACACAAGCACACGCGGGCCCCTCTAGAACCTTTTCACATCCCGGCCAAACGCTTCGACCACGTGCATATCGACTTGGTGGGACCCCTCCCGCTGTCACAGGGGTTCACACACCTTCTAACCATGGAGGACCGCACCACGCGCTGGCCAGAAGCGGTCCCCCTGGCGTCAACTACAGCAGCAGACATTGCGCGTGCGTTTTTAACAGCTTGGGTCGCGCGTTTTGGGGTCCCGTCAGACATAACGTCTGACAGAGGTCCCCAATTCGTTTCCGAGCTCTGGTCAGCCATGGCACTCAGTCTGGGGGTGAAAATTCACCGCACTACCGCATATAACCCCCAGGCCAACGGTTTGTGCGAATGCTTTCACCGGTCATTGAAAGCAGCCCTCAGAGCGGCTCTCACGGACACAAATTGGGTTGATAAACTTCCATGGGTTTTATTAGGGTTGCGTTCGGCACCTAAGGAAGATTTGCAAGCCTCTCCGGCTGAGCTAGTTTTTGCCCAACCCCTCCGGTTACCGGGCAAATTCCTTCCAGAGAACCCCGCACCAAATCGCCCCCCCGCTCAGCTGCTGCAGAGCGACACGGGATCAAACACCCTCCCCGGCCCAGTTCATCACAGTTTCCCACGCGTTTTTGTGCCTAAAACCTTAAAGAACGCAGAATTTGTCTTTGTCAGACACGACGCTCAGAGGCCAGGTTTAAGACTGCCTTATGATGGACCGTTCAGAGTGTTGGAAACTGGGGAAAAACATTTTTTGCTCGATTTGGGTGACAGGAGGGAATTAGTCTGCATTAACAGACTCAAACCCGCTTTTGTTTTGGCCGATGAACAAGTGCAGTTAGCCAGGGCCCCCCGTCGTGGCAGGCCGCCGGGGAGACACTGTCCTAAGCCTTCACAAGGATGTGCTAACGACTCTAATCCACAGATGCAAGAAACGGCTACAGGCAGATCGAAACCTGCTTACAGCAGATATGGCAGGAGGTTGAAGCCCAAGCAGTCGGAAGTGTGATATGTTGTGCCATTTTGCTGTTCTGTGTGATATGACATGATTCTATGCATATTGGGGTGTACTTTGTCCTTATTTAGACGTTTGGGGGGGGTTATATGGCGCATATTTAGGGCGCATATATTGTATCCATATTCCCCACATATACCTAGTAGGCATGACGGTGCATATTCTGGAAGCTTCACGTCTTAATGGACAAAGAGGACCTGACCCTGCAGAGACCTACGGAAGGTGTGAAGTTGGTCTCGCAGGAGATGGGAAGTTGGAGAGATTGTCCCAGCAGGAGCCCCGGAGGCTAGAAGGATAAGAGACAATGGAGACGCCAAGGAGTCTCGGGGGCTGTATGTTTACTAAAGGACTGTGGGTTGGGGGTGTGTCATTTGATGTTGGGGGTTTGTGACTTTGGAGAGTATAAGAGCTGTGGAAGATGACTGTTCTGCCTCTTTTGAGCTTCTGTGCTTGATAGAGGATGTGACCTCTCAATAAACCAATCCTGAGAAATAAACTCAGTCTCGTCTTTGAAAGGCATCCTCTACAATATTACCAATGTTTGAAAACATCAGTTTTTTAAGTCACACTTATGTCCGCAAACCTGATAGTAAAGGAGGCGGACGAGGACGTTGCACTGTAGCAGCTTTATTATATAACTGGTTGCGCTACAGAGAACACACCGAGGCGGAGTCGTGCTGGGCAAGACGAAGCCCTCCTGGCGGAAGCCCCTTAACATAGGGCGGTGTGATGACGCAAAGGTGGTGTCATCACACCGCACTTCATAGTAAAGCCCCACACAACACCCCCCCTTTACAAAATAGAAAAACACACCTAATTAAAGCCCACCCAAATCTGGAATCACAACCCACAGAAATACACAAAATAAAAACAGGCATAAAATAAAAACATGAATACTAAAACATAACTAAAACTAGGACCAGTGGGTTGACTACCACACGGCCCGCACAGTGAAGTGGATTATTCTGCCACTTGGAACGGAACAGCCATGCTCCTAACTAAACACATTACTAAACAGTTTTAAGTCTTTTGCACTCAGTCCTCCACAGACACGGTGGGCTAGATGGGGGGGGGGGGCTTGCAGCAACCCCGCAGTAGCCGCACCCCTGGAGGTGGCAGGCCCCCGGGGCGAGGACCGATCTTCGAAACACAGGAGCCCGGATCCCACACCACCTTTGCCAACTCCTGCCCAGCCTCGCCACCCAGAGCGTCCACCTTGACACTCCACAGCTGGTTTGCATGCGTGATCGAGCCATCCATCAGCTGGAAATATGCCGCTCCCAACTTCGCCACAATCCTCAGCGGCACCCGATGTTTTGCCGGCTGTGGTCCGGTCGAATGTCGCCCAGGTCTTTCATCAACCCAAACCCAGTCCATGACCTGGAGCGGAACCTTACTCAGTCTGACGTGCTGCTGTACATGCGATAGTTCCACGCTCTCATGTGATCTTGCCCCGTTGTTATCCCGTGGTGATGCAGCATTCACCGTCCTTGCAGCGGACTCCTCACCCATCTTTGGCCGAGACCCAATATGAACATTAAAGGTGTCCGGTGCCTCCCTGGTGTCGCTGGTCAGAACGGGTGCTCCACCTGCCGTCTCAGCCACCCCAACTGAGTCCTGCCGAGCACGGGTACTGAAGTCATCCCATTCCTCCACTGAGCTGGACGTGGGCATCTCGGTGCCGGTACTGTCTGCCAGCGCCTCGTCCCAAATCATGACGTCGTCGTTCACTGGAACTGTTGAGCCCTAAAGACTGCACCCAGACCATTCTTTCCCAGCACTGTCTCTGATGGTGAAACCCAGTCCGTAGAAAAGGTCACACCCCATGATGTTATTGCCATGCACCGTGATTTGGAAAGTGAAGTCGTGCACCACTTCAGACTTTTAGCAAATAGTCAGCTCCACAGTCCCAACATTGCACACATCTGTTACTGCCGTAACCATATAACGGTGCTGGGTTACTCCTAATCCTGTGGTATGGGAAAAGCTTCTTCACCGTGGCCCAATTCAGCATCGACTGCACCGCCATCGTGTCGAGCAATAATGGTAAAGCAACACTATCCAATTCCAGTGTGCAATAAAAATACCTGTTGGTGTTGGGACTCACCGAGTGGATGGTTGTTGCAGGAGGGCAGGAAGGCTTCTTCGGCAGGCTCCACAGTGCTGGTTAACGGCAATCGATACAAGTTCTTTTCCCCTTCCTTAGTGTCCAGCCTCTTATACAACTCACTATATGCTTTTTCCTTTGCCACCTCTCTCTTTGCCATGCGCCTAGATTCCAAATATTGCTGTCTACTTTCTTCATTTCCCTGACAAACCCACTTTTTCTTTGCTAACCTCTTCTTTTGAATACTTTCCAGTACCTCCTCATTCCACTACCAAGTCTCTTTGTCTTCCTTCCTCTGTCCACTGGATACACTACATACTTTTCTACCCGTTTTCCACAATACTTTTGCTGTACTTTCCCAGTCATCTGGTAATTCTTCCCTAACACCCAGAGCCTGTATCAACTCCTTCCTGAACTCTGTGCGGCCTTCTTCCTTCTGTAACTTCCCCCACTTAATCTTTGGCTCTGCCTTTACCGTTTTCCTCTTCTTGCTTTCCAAAGTCATCCTACAGACTACTAATAATCAATAAATACCAAATGCATATCACACCATAGGGGTACTGTTGTGTCAGCACAACTGTGATTTACCATTATGCAGCAAGTCCAAAGAAGATGATCACTGCAGGTGTCAACAGTCTGAACAAAACTTCATAGTACTGATTTTCAAACAGCAGATACCCACACTCCTCTAGAAGTTCAATGTCTCCAGTCATGCTTTTGAAAATTCTTTTTTTTTTTTTTGTCAGAAAGTAAGCCCGTGGACAAACTTCGCAACATCCATGTCTTCAGTACATCTGAAAAGATTCTTTACCTAGCTCAGCAAGACACGGAATTGTGACCAAGGCTTGCAGGAGTCAGTGACTTGATTGCTTAAATGATGGCTGGAACTGTTATCCTTAACATGAGGACAATAATGGATGACAAACAAGATGGCACTATAGAGAATACTATGGAAAGCTGTGGACATGGCAGGGATACTGAAAGACGGAGTTGGTTGTACAAAGACATAAGGGAGTCCAAAAGACATGACTTCATAGGAGGAATAGAACAGCCTCATGCAGAAGAAATTATTCCAGACACTTTGTACATGCTGTTTAGACTCCTTTGCATTGGTGGTGATGACAAAATATGAGAATGAACAAATACTTCACACAAAGCAACCCAGGATATTGTTTTCCTGGCATCTGGGTGATGGAAACTAACACCTAAACATGTTGTTATTGGTGTTGCCATACACCAAGTGACTTGTTCAAAGGATTTGGTGCAGTTACTTCATGCTGGAGGGCACAGCATAAGCTATGAATCAGTATTAAGGACAGATACTGCAATGGCAAATGAGGCCCTGAAGTGATACGTTGACAATGGTGAAGAATATATTCCTTTGAACTTTGTCATTGCAAGCCTCCCTGGTTATATTGCATATGCAAATGACAACATCGACATTACTGAGGAAACCCTTGATGGAAAAGGAACCTTTCATGCCTCACAGACTACTGCTTTCATAAAAAGTACACCACAAGAAGAGAACCCAAAAAT
This sequence comes from Pholidichthys leucotaenia, assembly GCA_020510985.1. Taxonomy (NCBI): domain Eukaryota; kingdom Metazoa; phylum Chordata; class Actinopteri; order Cichliformes; family Pholidichthyidae; genus Pholidichthys; species Pholidichthys leucotaenia. The sequence continues at coordinate 228,259,933 of CM035839.1, read as the reverse complement.
AAAACCAAAATCTGAAAGGTCAAAGTCAGTCTTGGTTCCACCAGGAATGTTTGAACTGAAGGATGCCAGAATAGAATCGCAGAAGCCCCGTCCAATATTTTATGGATTACTTACGTCAGACATGTATGATGCTGACACACAACTAGCTCAACAGTCAAAGAACCAAGACCTTGCATTATCTGCAGACTGTAAAACACACAAGATCCTGTTGTTCCGTCTTGGAGTGGCTTCAACCACACAAGGAAAAGATCAGATTAGCTAAAGGCAGTGGCTGGAATGATACCTACTGTATCTTAAATTCTCCAGCACATGATTATGATACTATATGGACAGTCTTACAGAATTGCCACAAAATGACTACAAAACTGGGACAAAGGTACACAGCGATAACCTTTGATGAGCAGTTCTACTGCAAAGCAAAGATGCTTTAGTGGCACCACCAAAAAGAGTGTGAAGATATAGTTCTTTTCTTCGGTGGCTTTCATGTGCAGATGAACACTCCCTAGGTCATTGGACAACATCTTGCTGATTCTGGAGGAAGGGACATTCTTGAGGGAAGTGGTGTGTTTGGAAAGAACACAGCTTAAAACATCCATGAAAGGAAAGGGATGGAACCATGTAGCCTGTGCACACAAACTTGCCTTTGACGCACTTTGGAGAATATTGTGACCAGCCTTTCTGCAATGGGTGGATATCAGTGACAGCACAATAGACAACAGTTGCTTTGATTTGGCAGAGGCACTCAGATTACATATGATGTGGGAAAAACTGAAGTGACTGCAGCATGCTATGAAGATCTTGTGCTGAAAGTTGGAGAGGTTCAGGATCTCCTTTCAGAGTTTGACAAGACTAATGAAGACAAACCAACCTTTACCTTCTGGCAACAATACATGGACCTTGTGTCTGTTCTCCTGGCATTCACACAACCACTGAGATGTGGTGACTGGAAGCTGTACATAACAGCATTCAAGAACAGGATGCCCTTGTTTGCTGCATATGATCACACACACACTACACAAGATGGGGTGCTGTATTCATAGCAGATTTGGGACATCTTGCACAGAGGGCACCACAAGTCTTCCAGGGCTTCTTGAAGGGTGATTTTGTAGCCAAAGAGAACATACACAGCTTTAACAGGGTGTCTTTTGATTTGTGCCTTGAGCACAGCAACAAAATTGGAAAGATTACTGGAGAACTGGTAGGCATCATGCGAAATGAGACAGAAACCATTGGTCCATCAACTACAATGAATGTGCATCCTTAGTGTAGCAGGGTGGATCTTCCTTTTTTTCACCTCTCTACGTCCCTGGCTGTCGTGGCTCTTTAATTGTTGGGTGGCGCTATGGACGAACATAGCATATTTAGGTGCCAGCCCTCACCTGTGGGCTGCTTCCTTCCACCTTCCTGGTACAGTTGTTTGCTGGTGTGGTGCTTTGTTGGTCTGTGAGGCTCTTTTGGTGTGCTCCTCTAAATAAGAAACAAGGTAAGTTTTCAACATTCTGCGCTCTGCTAACGGCTGGCCTTTGGGTTGACATTTTTTTTTTGAGCGCTGTCTCCCAGGCAGAAATCCTGCGTCAGCAAACGCCAGCTACCACAACACCTGCACGTAAGCAATACACAGAGTGTTAACCCCACGGGGTGTGTGACTGTCTCCAACCTGCATCTTTGCTCTGCCCGTAGGGTTGCCTGGCTGCACGGCGAACTGTTCCGCTCTCGGCACTTCCTGTTCACCATCAGTCCATCCACATCTCTCACACACGCACCCACACACCCACTGTTGTTGAATAAAGCTTTGAATCTAACTCGAGCCTGTGTGCGTGTTCCCTGAGCCTAATATCATGTCACCCGGTAAGCCCCAGCCCTGATCCTTAACAGGCCCTTGCCTAGTAGAAATTTATTTTAAGCTAAAACTCCTTATAGGCAACCAGCTGTTGTTATGGTTTTAATTAGTAATTGATTGTTTTTTTTAAATTGTTTAATAAAAATGATCTATAACTAATGGAATCACGTCTATGACTCTGCATGTGTAACGGATTTGTGTGACCTTATAGGTCTTGGGTTGTAGAAAACTATTTCCTTGGGCAAAAGTCCCCAGGTGGCGTTGTTGTGCGTTTTGTTAAAAATCCACCGCCCTGCCACATCTTGGCGCTGTTTGCAGGACAGGCATAAATATAGATGAGTGGACTGAGGAGATTCAGGCATCGATGCCCGCCTGTCATCTCTCCTCAGCTGACCAGGCCTTCTTTATTTTTGATCATTTGGAAGGAGAAGCAAAGGATGAGATCAGATTTCACAGTACTGCTGAGTGTGGGAATCCAGCCCAGGTTCTGGCTATTTTGAAAGAGCTCTATGGTCATGCCCAGTCATATGTGACCCTGCAGCAAGCCTTTTTCTCCAGGAAACAACAAGGAGGAAAGATGGTGCAGGAGTATTCCCTAGCTTTGATGGCATTAATGGAGCAGGTCAAATGGTGTGCACCTGATGGTATGCCCAATGCAGGGGTTTTACTTCGTGATCAATCTGTTGAACATGTTAACAGTGCCCCTCGTAGGGAGTTAAAACAGTTTGTCCATGGCCATCCCACTACTACCCTGTTGGAAGCACGCAGGGAGGCCATTAGGTAGGAAAGAGAAGGATTCTCGGAGGGTACGAGAGAGCGTAGTTATTCTGTTCCATCAGCTTATGGCTTGCAGTGTGGTATGCAGGGTGGCTCTCGTCCTGTTCCACCTGTACCTCTACAGGGTAGCCCTGGCCTAAGTGAACTGATGGATCTTTTGAAGAGCCAGCAGCAACAGCTAAACCAGCTTACTCAGGCTGTAGCTTCGCTACAGGCCCTTCCTCCTCAAAGTCAGCCTTTGCACAGTGGACCGTTGATCTGTCGTAGGTGTTTGCGGTCAGGCCACTTTTCGAAGGACTGCGATAGTGAGCGTGTGCCTTCTCGTGCTAATGTCAATTCTGTCTCTGGTGTGCCCTCTGTGACTAGGCCTTCCCACCAGTTGGAAAAACTGAAACCCACTGAGCTGTTGAGCCACCATTCAGATGGTGATGTCTTAGAGTCACAGAGAGAGTTAGAGGCTGGGTTGATGTCCTCATGCCCTACCCTTGACGTTTTGATTGGTGGTATCACTGTCTCTTGTTTGGTGGACACTGGGTCCATAATGTCCACCATCATAAAATTTCTTTCTGGAGCAGTTTGCACCTTGGGGCTATGATCGTCTCCAGTCTTGTCACCAGTTGCAACTTTGGGCAGCTAACAGGCTTGTCATACCATATATGAGTTATTTGGAGTTGGATGTGGCCCTGTGTGGTAAGGTTATTCCTGGTTGTGGGATCTCGGTGGTGAAGGATCCCCCGAGTCCAGTTTCTTTCTGCCCCTGGGATTTGGAGAATGAATGTCATCCACCGCTGCTATCGAGAACTTTTTGGCGAATATGGTTTGTCTTTGTTTGACTCTGCTCCTGTGTTGCAGGCTCCTGGCCCAGTTTTTGAAGCCCTGCAATGTCATCATGCTGCCGATCAGGCTCCAATAACCCTCAATGGCATTGTCAGAGTCCACGGTAAATGCACAGTGCATGTACCTGGTGGGGTTATGAGACTGGTGACCAGTACTTGCCCTGAACAGTTTTCTGGTACGGCTGCACTCTGAGCCCTCGGAGTCTGGCCTACCAGGAGGGTTGCTGGCTTCCCTGAGCCTTGTTCGAATTGTTAGAGGGACGGTCTACATTCCAGTGGTCAATGTGGGAACAACAGAAGTTCTCCTGTACCCACGCATTAGCCTTGGCGCTTTAAGTGATGCCCATGTTATCAGTCTCCCTGCTGGAGTCACCCCTCCATCGACAGGCTAACCCTGTCGATGGAGGGGTGGATGCAGTGGACTTGTCTGGGTTGGCAGAAGAAGAGCAGACCAAGGTGAGGTCTTTACTTCAGCGGTACACTTCTGTCTTTTCTGCCCATGAGGGTGACTTAGGCTGCACAAACCTCATTTCACACCACATACAGTGGGGAAAAAAAGTATTTAGTCAGCCACCAATTGTGCAAGTTCTCCCACTTAAAAGATGAGAGAGGTCTCCAATTTTCATCATAGGTATACAGTGATCCCTCGCTACTTCGCGCTTCACCTTTCGCGCCCTCAGTGCATCGCGGATTTTTCAAAAATATTCATCAAAAATTCAAAATTGAGAAATAATGGGCGGGCGCTAGCAGAAGGCAGGGAGACTACATTAGACCATCACGTGTCAACACGGAGAGCAGCACAACTCTCTGTTCGCTGTTGTCGTGTTGGCTGGGCTCGGAAATCTCGCAAGCTGATTGGCCGAGACGTTTCACCCCGCAAGCTGATTGGCCGAGACGTCTCACCCACCTCCTCTTCCTGCCGAGCACCCATGAAGGGAAGAAAGACCGCATTCATTGCTTTTTATCGCTCGTGTTACTTAGTCTCGCCGCGTGGAACTTTTTGCTGTTCTCTTGTGCCATTTTGTGCAAAATAGTCTTCCCGTCGAGGCACTACGCCGCCTCCTGCAGCTTCAGCTCTATCGGAAGCTGCCCTCGATGATCCTGCGCCTCCAGCACCTCACGATGAGGCGTCACCTGAGGAGCAGTAAAGCTCTCATTAACCTGTGCAGTAAATCATTTTCATCTTGAGTTACGTATCTTGTTATAAGAATAAAAGAGTTCTAAAAACATATTTATGTACACTTTGTTTACATCTACGTATGTATGTACACGTACACACACACACACGTATCATATGAGAGTGAGAGAATGAACGTACGTATTGTTTATGGATGACGTCATTGGGGTGACGCTACTTCGCGGTTTTTCACTTTTCGCGGTCGGTTCTGGAACCCATTAACCGCGATAAGTGAGGGATCACTGTACCTCAACTATGAGAGACAAAATGAGAAAAAAAAAATCCAGAAAATCACATTGAAGGATTTTTAATGAATTAATTGGTAAATTCCTCGGTAAAATAAGTATTTGGTCACCTGCAAACAAACAAGATTTCTGGCTCTCACAGACCTGTAACTTCTTCTTTAAGAGGCTCCTCTGTCCTCCACTCATTACCTGTATTAATGGCACCTGTTTGAACTCATTATCAGTATAAAAGACACCTGTCCACACCCTCAAACAGTCAGACTCCAAACTCCACTATGGCCAAGACCAAAGAGCTGTCAAAGGACACCAGAAACAAAATTGTAGACCTGCACCAGGCTAGGAAGACTGAATCTGCAATAGGTAAGCAGCTTGGTGTGAAGAAATCAACTGTGGGAGCAATTATTAGAAAATGGAAGACATACAAGACCACTGATAATCTCCCTCCATCTGGGGCTCCACTCAAGATCTCACCCCATGGGGTCAAAATGATCACGAGAACGGTGAGCAAAAATCCCAGAACCACACGGGGGGACCTAGTGAATGACCTGCAGAGAGCTGGGACCAAAGTAACAAAGGCTACATAAGTAACACACTACGCCGCCAGGGACTCAAATCCTGCAGTGCCAGACGTGTACCCCTGCTTAAGCCAGTACATGTCCAGGCCCGTCTGAAGTTTGCTAGAGAGCATTTGGATGATCCAGAAGAGGATTGGGAGAATGTCATATGGTCAGATGAAACCAAAATAGAATTTTTTGGTAAAAACTCAACTTGTCGTGTTTGGAGGAGAAAGGACCCCCTACCTTTTTTTTTTTTTTTTTTTTTTTTCTCTCGGCGCCACACGAGTCGGCTGCCTTTTGCAACAGCGGCTCGATTCCGAGTCTTTTTCCCTTCCTCTCTCTTTTGATCCGTCTTTTTTTTTTCACCCCACTTATATCACGGACACACAGATCGTCCTAAATGTCTCCTGAGCCGGTGGACGGAGCCACTGTCTATAGCAGGATACGATACAGCAGAGAACAGCTGCTAGCATTCAACCGCCACCCGGTCCCATTGGAAAAACTCGACATACCGAGTGAACTGAGGCGAAAACGCCGCGGCTGCCGGGCTGGAGTAAGGCGGAGGACAAAAAATATAAGGTACAGACCCTCCCTTCCATCTGTTGTCATGGGAAATGTACGGTCGATACTGGGAAAGTTAGATGAGCTAGCGGCTATCTCCCGTTATGATAGCACATACCGGGAGTGCTCTCTCCTTTTGTTTACTGAGACGTGGCTAACTGAACTAGCAGCAGATGCTAACATTGAGCTGGAGGGTTTTCACATGATACGAGCTGACCGAACACCAGACAGTGGCAAGGCTAGGGGCGGTGGAGTGATCATGTATGTTAACAACAACTGGTGCAGACCGGGACATATCACTGTTAAACAACGACACTGCAGCAAAGACATTGAGTTGCTAGCTGTTAGCATGAGGCCTACATATCTCCCGAGAGAACACTCACACGTGATCTGCATTGTTGTTTATGCAAATCCGACGGCGAACGCTGGGACAGCACGTGACGTCATCCATTCAGTAACCAGCAGGCTGCAGACAGAACACCCAGATGCTCTTCTCCTCATCTCAGGCGATTTCAACCATGTTTCACTGTCTCCCATTCTACCCACGTTCACCCAGTATGTCACATGCCACACTAGAGACAATAAAACACTGGATTTATTCTACGCAAACACTAAGGAGGCGTACACCTCATCACAACTACCCCCACTCAGGAGATCGGATCACAACTTGGTTCATCTCCGGCCGGTGTACAAACCCCTAGTGCACAGACAACCTCCGGCCATGCACACTGTGGAGTTATGGTCTGAGGAGACAATGGACACCCTAAAGGGCTGTTTTGAAGCCACCGCCTGGAAGCAGCTCTGCGATCCACATGGTGAGGACATCGATGGCCTCATTCACACCTTCACGGGCTACCTCAGCTTCTGTGTGGACAAATCCGTTCCCACCAAGACCATACGGCGTCACTCAAACAACAAACCCTGGATCAACCCTGAGATAAAAACACTTCTGAGAGAGAAGAAGAGGATCTTCAGGTCGGGGAACAGGGAGATGCTGAAGTCCGTACAGAGGGAGCTGAGGAGAAAGATCAGAGAAGGCAAGGACAGCTTCAGGAAGAAGATGGAGGACAAGCTGCAACAGAGCGACATCAGCGGGGTCTGGAGAAACCTCAAAACCATCTCGGGGCTCCAGAATACCTCCCCCCAGGCCACAGGGGGCAGGGAGTGGGCGAACAACCTGAATCTGTTTTTCAATAGATTTGACCAACCGCCCTCCCCCCTGACTGCACAACAACCACTGCTGCCTCTAAAGAACTCAAGTCCTGCTGCCCACTCCCCACTCTACCAACACCCCCCCACTCCCAACACACAGCCCCCCATCCTGACCCTGACCAGGACCCAGGTGAGGACGGAGCTGAGGAAGATCAAGGCGAGGAAGGCGCCGGGACCGGACGGCATCAGCGCAAAGCTCCTCAAGTCCTGTGCAGACCAGCTGTGTGGGATTGTGACGTATATCTTCAACATGAGCCTGAAACTGGGGAGGGTACCACAGCTGTGGAAAACATCTTGTGTGGTACCTGTACCAAAAACTTCCCACCCCAAAGACCTGAACAGCTACAGACCGGTGGCCTTGACGTCCCACTTGATGAAGACCCTGGAGAGACTGCTCCTTGCTCACCTCCGCCCCCTGGTGGAACCAGCGATGGATCCACTCCAGTTCGCCTACCAGCATGGCATTGGGGTGGAGGATGCGGTGATCTTCCTCCTTCACCGTTCTCTGTCCCACCTGGAGAAGCCCGGGAATATGGTGAGGATCATGTTCTTTGACTTCTCCAGTGCTTTCAACACCATCCAACCGATGATCCTGAAGGACAAGCTGCTGCGCGCAGGGGTGGACCAGCACCTGTCATCATGGATCCTGGACTACCTCACGAACCGGCCTCAGTTTGTGAGAACCCGGGACTGTGTGTCCGACACGATCATCAGTAGCACGGGGGCCCCCCAGGGAACGGTGCTGGCTCCCTTCCTGTTCACTCTTTATACTGCGGACTTCTCACACAACACAACACACTGCCATCTACAGAAGTTCTCTGATGACTCTGCGATCGTTGGCCTCATCTCCAATGGAGATGAAGCTGAGTACAGAGGGCTTATCCAGGACTTCGTGGACTGGTGCCATCGGAACTGCCTCCAGATCAACGCGAGGAAAACTAAGGAGCTGGTGGTGGACTGCCGCAGGCATGGGCAGCCCCTCACAGTACCAGTAAATATACAGGGAACAGACATCGAGATGGTGACATCCTATAAGTACCTGGGTATTCATCTGAACAATAAACTAGACTGGTCACACAATACTGATGCACTCTACAAGAAGGGACAGCGCAGGCTGTTCCTGCTGAGGAGACTCAGGTCTTTTGGTGTACAAGGTGCGCTGCTGAAGTCATTCTATGACACGGTGGTGGCATCAGCCATCACTTTTGGAGTGGTCTGCTGGGGCAGTGGCATTACTGCAGCCGATAGGAAGAGACTGAACAAACTGATTAAGAAAGCTAGCTCTGTCCTGGGGCAGCGCCTTGATCCGATGGAGGAGATAGGAGAGAGAAGGACGGTGGCTAAACTGTCATCTCTGCTGGAGTCCGAGTTCCACCCTATGCAGGACATACTGAATGCACTGAGGAGCTCATTTAGCAGCAGACTACATCATCCCAGGTGCACAACCGAGAGGTTTCGTAGGTCCTTCCTACCAACGGCTGTCAGACTGTACAACCTAAGCAGGGCTGCTCGCAGAGATAGCAAAAAGACGTAACAAACTAATAGTTTTTTGAATGCAAAAGATGCAATAGACTTACACAATGGTCCTCTCCGGCATACAACTAGGAACATACCGGTCGCTATGGAGGGTGAGAATATGTATGGGCACATAATCATACCATGTAGGATAACTAAGTAGACGGTTATGCTGTTTCATTCCATCTAGCAACAATGCTCTGCACTGTGTGTGTTTATATATTTGCATATTTATTCCATCTAGCTACAATGCTCCGTACTGTGGGTGTTTATATATTTATATATCTACATATTATTCCATCTAGCTACATTGCTCCGCACTGTGTGTGTTTATATACTTGCATATTTATTCCACCTAGCTGCAATGCTCCGTACTGTGGGTGTTTATATATTTACATATTTATTCCATCTAGCTACAATGCTCTGCACTGTGTGTTCATATATTCATATATTTATTCCATCCAGCTACAATGCTCTGCACTGTGTGTCTGTGTGTGTGTGTATATATATATATATTTTATAGTAATACGTACATATGTTTATTAGCTGCTCTTGCTTGCTTGTTTTTTTTCTTGCCTTCTGATTGTTGCTCTGAGTGTTGCTATCCCTGTGCTGTTGCAATCCTGGAATTTCCCCGTTGTGGGACTAATAAAGGCTTATCTTATCTTATCTTATCTTATCTTACCTACTGTGAAGCATGGGGGTGAAAACATTATACTTTGGGGCTGTTTTTCTGCAAAGGGACCAGGACGACTGATCCGTGTAAAGGAAAGAATGAATGGGGCCATGTATCGTGAGATTTTGAGTGAAAACCTCCTTCCATTAGCAAGGGCATTGAAGATGAAATGTGGCTGGGTCTTTCAGCATGACAATGATCCCAAACACACTGCCCGGGGGACGAAGGAGTGGCTTCGTAAGAAGCATTTCAAGGTCCTGGAGTGGCCTAGCCAGTCTCCAGATCTCAACTCCACAGAAAATCTTTGGAGGGAGTTGAAAGTCTGTGTTGCCCAGCGACAGCCCCAAAACACCACTGCTCTAGAGGAGATCTGCATGGAGGAATGGGCCAAAATACCAGCAACAGTGTGTGAAAACCTTGTGAAGACTTGCAGAAAACGTTTGACCTCTGTCATTGCCAACAAAGGGTATATAACAAAGTATTGAGATGAACTTTTGTTAATGACCAAATACTTATTTTCCACCATAATTTGCAAATAAATTCTTTAAAAATCAGACATTGTGATTTTCTGGATTTTTTTTCTCATTTTGTCTCTCATAGTTGAGATATACCTATGATGAAAATTGGAGACCTTTCTCATCTTTTAAGTGGGAGAACTTGCACAATTGGTGGCTGACTAAATACTTTTTTCCCCACTGTACCTCTGCTTGATGACATCCCAATCCAGCAGTGGTATCGGCGCATCTCTTCATCAAAGTAAGAAGTGGTGAAGGCCCATATTAACCAGCTTCTTGAGGCCCAGATAATCAGGGAGAGCGGCAGTCTCTATGCCTCCCCCATTGTTTTGGTCTGTAAGAAGGATGGAGCTCTGCACTCGTGCATGGACTACCGCCTTCTGAACCAAAAGACGAGGAAGGATGCGTTTCCCCTTCTTCATATTGAGGAGACCTTAGATGCGCTCTCCGGGGCCAGCTGGTTTTCAACGATTGATCTGGCCAGTAGGTACAACCAGGTTCCTGTGTTGGAGCAAGAGACCAAAGACGGCCTTTTGTACACCCCTTGGCCTCTTTGAATGGATCTGGATGCCCTTTGTTTTGTGCAACACCCCAAGCATGTTCCAGCGCTTGATGTAGCGAATGTTTGGGGATCAGCAGTGTGAGTCCCTTCTTTACCTTGATGACATCATTGTGTTCTCTTCCTCAGTCCCTGAGCACATGCAGAGGCTGGAAGTCATTCTGGGTTGTCTACAGGAAGAAGCTCTAAAGGCAAAATTTGGAAAGTGTGCTTTCTTTAAGAAAGAGGTTAAATACTTAGGTCACGTTATCTCCAGCCAAGGAGTTTCTACTGACCCTGGTAAGATTGAGGCTGTGGCCAAGTGGTAGCGTCCCCAGACAGTGTCTGAATTGCGCTCCTTTCTGGGCTTTGCCAGCTACTATCAGTGCTTTGTAGAGGGATTTGCCAAATTGGCTAGCCCTCTGCATAGGCTAGTGGCCGACCTTGCAGGTACAAAGTCCAAGAAGGGGACAGGGAAGGACTTGGTGGCTGCCTGGGCTCCTCAGTATGAGGAGAGTTTTGAGGCCTTAAAGATACGCCTGGTCTCTGCCCCTCTGTTGGCCTACGCAGACTTTTCATGTCCCTTCATTTTGGAGATCGATGCCAGTTATAATGGCCTTGGGCAAGTCCTGTCTCAGGACTCAGAGGGTGATATGCGACCTGTGGTGTATGCTAGCTGAGGCTTCTGACCCACTGAGTGCAATATGGACAACTATAGTTCAATGAAATTGAAATTTCTCGCACTCAAGTGGGCCATGACGGAAAAGTTCCGGGGATATCTATTGGGACACAAGTGTGTCGTTTTAAACAGATAACCCATTAATCTACCTACACACTGCAAAACTGGGGGCCACAGAGCACCGATTGGCTGCACAACTTGCCTCTTTCGATTTCGAAATTAAGTATCGGTCTGGGTGAAGCAAGAGAAATGCCAACGCACTCTCTCGGCAGTACACCTCAGGTTGTGGCTTGGTTGAGTCCGCTGTACCCACAACTTCGATCTCTTGGGTCCTCCAGCAAGTTTCATACCCGGCCCCAGTTGCCTGTGCAACCCTGTCCCTGGTCTGTGTTCTCTTGAGCCACTCTCTCTCTGACCTTCACTCCTTGCAGGAGACCGATCCTCTCTTGAAGGACGTCTTGCTGTTTTGGAGGAGGCATGTTCAGCTCACTCAGGCTGAAAGGCAGCAGCTCTCCAGACCAGCTTTGGCACTGTTGCGCCAGTGGGACCGTTTGGTAGAGAATGAGGGGGTGCTGTACCATCAACTTTTTCGCCCAGATGGGGGAAAAGAAACCCTCCAACTGGTCTTGCCCGCTGTCCTTAAAGGGGAGATTTTAAGGCAGCTGCACCAAGAACATGGTCACCAGGGCATGGAGAGAACTACTGAATTGGTGCGGGAGCACTGCTACTGGCCAGGTATGTCTTCCGACATACAGCAGTGGGTCCAAGAATGTGAGCGTTGCCAAGTTGCAAAAAGATTCAACGCCTATCCCACATAGTTTTATGGGCCATTTGTCTGCATCTAGGCCCAATGAAACTGTGGCCATAGACTTTACTGTGTTGGAGCCCTCCTGAAATGGGTTGGAGAACATTCTCATTATGACTGACGTGTTTAGTAAATATATAAATATATTATTATTATTATATTATAATATATTTATTATATTAATAAATATATATATATATTTTTTTAATTTTTTTTTCCCAGTTCCGGTTCCGCCGGACCAGTGGCGCCACACGAGTTGGCTGCCTGTTGCAACTGCCTTTTTTCTTATCTTCCTTCTTCTTTCTACACCTTTCACTCTATATATATATCACAGACACACAGATCGCCCCAAGGGTCTCCCGAGTCGGCGGACGGAGCCACTGTTTGCAGCGGGGAACAATACAGCAGGGAAGAGCTAGCTAGCTGGCTAGCTAGCTCCAACCGCCACCCGGTGCTAACGGAGAAGCTCAACATGCCGAGGAACTGTGGCGAAAACGACGCGGGTGCCGGGCTGGAGTTTAGGCTTCGTGCAAGAAATATAAGACAGAATAATAAAGAGCGAAGGCAAAAACCAAGCAGACCGCCCGTAAATCTACTGGAGGAAAAAGCCCCCAGGAAGCAGCTAGCCACCAAGGCTGCTCGAAAAAAGCGCTCCGGCCACCGGCGGAGTGAAGAAGCCTCACCGTTGCAGGCCCGGTACCGTGGCTCTGAGAGAGATCCGTCGCTACCAGAAATCCACGGAGCTGCTCATCCGTAGGCTGCCCTTCCAGCGCCTGGTGAGGGAGATCGCTCAGGACTTCAAGACCAACCTGCGCTTCCAGAGCTCTGCCGTCATGGCTCTGCAGGAGGCCAGCGAGGCCTACCTGGTGGGTCTCTTCGTGACAGCAACCTGTGCACCATCCACGCCAAGAGATGCCTGCTCTTATACCCGTGAAGAGCTTCTAAATATCAGGACTTTCACTCCCACGGACCTACTCCCAGTTTTTTTAGCTCCTGCCGCCGATCTGGTTCATTGCTTGGCTCGAAAAGTGAGACGGCGAAAGAGAGGAAGACGAGCGGGCGCTCTCGACCGGCTCCGCAGGAGAGGCACGCATACGGCTTTGCCTGGCATATTTCTGTCCAATGCCAATTCTCTCTCTAACAAGGTAGATGAACTGAGACTGCTGATGCGTTTTAAGGACCTCTCTTCCTCGGCTGCCCTCTGTTTTACCGAGACCTGGCTCAGGGAATATACACCGGACAGCGCGCTGCGCCTCGAGGGATTTCAGCTGTTTCGTGCTGATCGTGACACAGAGCTCTCCAGTAAATCCTCAGGAGGTGGAGTCTGCTTCTACATCAACAGCAGCTGGTGCTCTGATGTAACGGTAATTTCCAAACACTGTTCTCCCGCCCTGGAATTTCTTTTTATTAACTGCAAGCCATTTTATTCCCCGCGGGAGTTCGCTTCATTCATCCTCGTCGCTGTGTACGTCCCTCCCGACGCGGACGCATGCGAAGCTCAGCGCGCGCTCGCGGATCACATCCAACACACGGAGCGGACTTTTCCAGACTCTCTGGTTATTGTGGTTGGCGACTTTAACCAGAGCAATCTGAGCCACGATCTCCCCCGCTACAAACAGTTTATTAAATGCCCCACCAGAGGAATAAACACGCTGGATCACTGTTACACCACAGTTAAGGACACGTATCGCGCTGTTCCCCGCGCTGCGCTCGGACTATCTGATCACGTGATGGTCCACCTCATTCAGACAGTCCATTGATGATGGACTGATGATGGTCCATTCATACAGACAGAGATTGAAGCTCACTAAACCTGTTGTGAGCACTACGAAGAAATGGACCAGTGAAGCTGAGGAGAAGCTGGAAACGTGCATGGAAATAACTGATTGGGGCATGTTTAAAGGAGCCACGCATGCTCTGGATGAGTACACGGACACTGTGAACTCATACATCCACTTTTGTGAGGAGAGCATCCTTCCATCGTGCACCAGGGTGAGGTACTCTAATGATAAGCCCTGGTTCACAGCTAAGCTCAGACAGATCAGGAAGGAGAAGGAAGCAGCGCTGAAAAGTGGAGACAGGGGCTGCTACAGGGAGGTTAAATATCGGTTTAACAGAGAGCTGAGGAGAGCTAAATCTGTGTATTCTGAGAGACTCCAGCAGCAGTTCACTGCTAATGACTCGGCTTCTGTGTGGAGAGGACTGAGGCAAATCACCAATTATCGGCCTCAGGCTCCTAAAGGTCAGGATGACAAAGCCCTTTGTCAAAGACTGTCCCAACACTATGCCCGTTTTGACACCTCGTCAACTGTGTCCAACTCCCCCCCTCCCTCCAGCTCCACAGCCTCCACGATCCCTACTTCATCAAAGGCGCCCCCCCTCCTCCCCCCCTGCCCTTGTTATCAGTGAGCAGGACGTGCTCAAACAGTTCTCCAGACTGAACCCGCGCAAGGCCCCCGGTCCGGACGGCGTGTCTCCCTCCACCCTGAGACACTGTGCGAAAGAGCTGGCTCCTGTCTTCACAGACATTTTTAACACCTCCCTTAAGCTATGCCATGTGCCGACCTGCCTCAAATCCTCCACCATCATCCCTGTCCCCAAGAAGCCACGGATCACTGGACTTAACGACTACAGACCTGTAGCGCTCACCTCTGTAGTCATGAAGTCCTTTGAGCGCCTGGTCCTGCCCCACCTCAAGTCCATCACCACTCCCCTCCTGGACCCGCTGCAGTTTGCCTACCGAGCCAACAGCTCTGTAGACGACGCAGTCAACCTGGCCCTCCACTCCATCCTGCAGCACCTGGACTCCCCGGGAACCTACGCCAGGATCCTGTTTGTGGACTTCAGCTCCACATTCAACACCATCCGCCCCGCTCTGCTCCGGGACAAGCTGTCCCTGCTCAACGTGCCTGACTCCCTCTGCAGGTGGATCACCGACTTCCTGACGGACCGGAGGCAGCATGTGCGGCTGGGAAAGACTGTCTCAGACTCTGCTAGCATCAGCACCGGATCACCCCAGGGCTGTGTACTTTCCCCCCTACTCTTCTCCCTTTATACCAACTCCTGCACCTCCAGGCACCAGTCTGTCAAGTTGATCAAGTTTACGGACGACACCACCCTCATCGGGCTCATCTCCAATGGCGACGAGTCCGCCTACAGGAGAGAGGTGACCCAGCTGGCGTCCTGGTGCAACAACAACAACCTGCAGCTGAACGCTCTGAAGACAGTGGAGATGATTGTGGACTTCAGGAAAGTCACAACCCCTCTGCCCCCCCTCACCCTCACAGGCTCTCCCATCACCACTGCTGATTCCTTCCGCTTCCTAGGCACCACCATCACCAGGGACCTCAAGTGGGAGCCGACCATCAGCTCCCTCATCAAAAAGGCCCAGCAGAGGATGTTCTTCCTGCGGCAGCTGAGGAAGCTCAAGCTACCCACCAAGATGTTAGTGCAGTTCTACACAGCCATCATCGAGTCCATCCTCACCACCTCCATAACCGTGTGGTACGCAGGAGCCACTGCCAGGGACAGACTAAGGCTGCAGCGCGTCGTGCGCACTGCTGAGAAGGTGATCGGCTGCAAGCTCCCATCTCTCCAGGATCTGTACATCTCCAGGACCCGGAGGCGTGCTGGCCGGATCATAGCCGATGCCTCACACCCTGGTCACGTACTGTTTGCCCCTCTCCCCTCAGGTAGAAGACTTCGGTCCATCCAGACTAAAACCTCCCGTCACATGAACAGCTTCTTCCCCTCTGCCATCAGACTGCTGAACACTAAGTGACTTATTGACTCTCGTGCACTATGTACAGCAGCTCAACCAGACTCATGTCAATCATCACTGTTTTCTTCCTGCATTACCGACTGCACTATATGGTTCTCCACATTATCTGCTGCTTGCTAATATATTTAAACTGCTGACTAGTATTACTCATTCTTATTCTACACTTTATTGCATGTATAGTTTATTTCTTTTATTTTATCATGTTTAATGTTGCAGCATTGCACCGAGACAAATTCCTGGTTTGTGTACTACATGAACAATGGCAATAAATCTGATTCTGATTCTGATTCTGATTCTGAAGAGGGTCACCACCATCATGCCCAAAGACATCCAGCTGGCCCGCTGCACCCGCGGAGGGAGAGAGAGCTTAGACGTTCTGCTGCACATTCACCAACCACAATGCTCCGCACTGTGTGTGTCTCTCTCTCTCTCTCTCTCTCTCTCTCTCTCTCTCTCTCTCTATATATATATATATATATATATATATATATATATATATATATATATATATATATCCATCCATCCATCCATCTTCTACCGCTTTTCCGGAGGTCCGAGTCGCGGAGGCAGCAGTTCAAGCAGAGAAGCCCAGACTTCCCTCTCCCCAGCCACCTGCTCCAGCTCTTCAGAGGGGATACCAAGGCGTTCCCAGACCAGCTGGGAGACATAGTCTCTCCACCGAGTCCTGGGTCTGCCCCGGGGTCTCCTCCCAGTGGGACGTACCTGAAACACCTCAAGTGGGAGGCGTCCAGGAGGCATCCTAATCAGATGCCCATACCACCTCAACTGACTCCTTTCAATGTGGAGGAGCAGCGGTTCTACTCTGAGCCTCTCCCGGATGACTGAGCTCCTCACCTTATCTCTGAGGGTGAGTCCAACAATCCTACGGAGAAAGCTCATTTCAGCCGCTTGTATCCGCGATCTCGTTCTTTCGGTCATTACCCAAAGCTCGTGACCATAGGTGAGAGTAGGAACGTAGATTGACTGGTAAATTGACAGCTTTGCCTTAGAACTAAGCTCCCTCTTCACCACAACAGACCGGTACAACGTCCGCATCACTGCAGATGCTGCTCCAATCCGTCTGTCGATCTCTCGCTCCATTTTCCCCTCACTCGTGAACAAGACCCCAAGATACTTAAACTCCTCCACTTGGGGCAGGAGCCTGTCCCCAACCCGGAGAGGACAATCCACCTTTTTCCGGCTGAGGACCATGGACTCGGACTTGGCGGTGCTGATTCTCATCCCAGCCGCTTCACACTCAGCGGCAAACCGTCCCAGCAAGTATATATATATATATATATATATATATATATACATATATATATACATATACATATACGTACATATATATATATATGTACATATGTATACTAGCTGTACTTGTTTTTTTCTTGCCTTCTGATTGTTGCTCTGAGTGTTGCTATCCCTGTGCTGTTGCAATCCTGGAATTTCCCCATTGTGGGACTAATAAAGGCTTATCTTATCTTATCTTATCTTATACTGTGGCTGTTGCTACTTGGGATCAGCGGGCTTCTACTGCAGCCCAGGCACTACTCAATGAGTGGTTCTTCCGGCTTGGGGTTCCAAGTCGTATTCACTCAGACCAGGGAAGGAGTTTTGAAAGCTCCTTGATCCAACAACTGTGCATTCTGTATGATGGGGAAAAATCTCACACAACCTCATATCATCCTGCAGGCAATGGACAGTGCGAGAGATTCAGTAGGACCCTCCATAACCTCCTGTGCACACTCCCCATCTCCCAAAAGTGGGATTGGGCTTCCCGTCTTCTCCAGGTTCTCTTTTGTTGCAATTCTACACCTCATCAGGGAACTGGGGAAATTGCTGTTTTTTTATGTTTTGACGGGAGCCTAGACTTCCTGTGGACTTCCTGTTCGGTCAGATCCAGGACTCACTTCTTGGAGAAGTACAAGACTGGGTGGTTGAGCATCAGGCTAGGTTGAAAGTGGCTTTTGAGGGTGCACGTGAACGACTGTCGGCTGCTGCAGGATGCCAAAAGCACCATCATGATTAGCGGGTTCGGGAAGCACCGTTGAAAGTAGGTCAGTTGGTCTACCTCAGGGACCATAGTGCTAGAGGTCGTCATAAAATCCAAGACCTTCGGAGCGCAGTGGTCTACCAGGTTTTGAGAGCACCTGATGGTGAAGGAGTAATGTATACTGTTGCCCCGGTGTGGACCTGAGCCCTTTGCTGATCTTCCTCAGGCTCCGTCCCCACTCACTTTGGTACAACCAGATGGGGATTCATCTAGTGAGGATGATGTATGGCTTTTTGCACAGGGACCCTCATTGCAGCAAACAGCTGTGCCCACCTCTGTTGTTCCCACAGGACCCTCTGTCATGGCTCCATGGGAAGGGCAAATTATTCCAACAACACCTACACAGGTAGCTCTGCCTCAGCAGTATTTTCACAGTCACCGAGAGCTCAACTTGGCCCTAGTCAGCCAGACTTGCGCCGAACTGGCCGTTCCACCACTGGTCATCCTTCCAATGTTTACCACCTGCCACGGTCTGTTGGTCACAGGGAAGGTGGCATTACTGAAAGTCCACAGCCAGTGTCTAACATACAGCTGGCATTCTTTAGACATTGGTCTTAGTCCTGACAGCTCTTTCTTTGTGGCCCATTGTCGGGGCAATGATGCAAAAGCAGGGGATAGAATGTAGCAGGATGGATCTTCCTTTTTTTCACCTCTCTATGCCCCTGTCTGTCGTGGCCCTTTAATTGTTGGGCGGCGCTGTGGACATAGTGTATTTAGGTGCCAGCCCTCACCTGTGGGCTGCTTCCTACCGCCTTCCTGGGACAGTTTGTTGGTGTGGCGCTTTGTTGGTCTGTGAGGCTCTTTTGGTGTGCTCCTCTAAATAAGAAACAAGATAAGTTTTTCATGCTCTGCTGACGACTGGCCTTTGGGTTGACATTTTTGCTGTGCTTGCAGTACTTTGGCTATGAGCCCTGATGTGCGGTGGTGTTCTGCTCCGTTCAGGTCAGCTCTCCCTTGTTAAGGTAGGCAGCTTAAGTCACCGAGCCACCGTTTGTGTGCTGTGGGTGTGTATTAAGTGATTTCTTTGCTTCCACTAGCTTTTTGTGCCTTCACAGTCGAGCCACTGTGCCTCCCACGTCCAACTGTGCAGGCGAACCTATGTGGCTTAAGTAATCAGTGCCGCGGTGTGTGGCTCATTTTCAGCAGCTGCCACTCACTCCAAAACTCCGTTTCGGAGTGAGTGGCAGTGCTCACTGCCGCAGTTAGCACTGCGGCAGCACAGTTTACCCTCAGCCGGGGGATCGCGGGGATCGTGGGTTCGATCCCAGCCCCCAACCAACAGTGAGCTGTGTGGAGTTTGCATGTTCTCCCCGTGTTACGTGGGTTTACTCCGGGATTTCTCCGGTTTCCTCCCGCATACCAAAAACATGTAGGTTTAGGGCGCTCGCGCACGCAGCGACCAGCAGCCGGTGGCTTGTCACCAGACTGCAAACCAAATCTACCTACGGGTACAAATAAGTAACAAAAAAAAAAAAAAAACAACTTCTGTCTTGTTTTATCTTGTCTATTCTGACAGTTTGTCTTATCTTGTCAGTTTTGTCTTGTTTGACTCATTTTGTATTCTCTTGTTGTCTTCCTTTTATCTATTTAAAACTTTATGAGGACAAGAAAATAGAACGCTGCACAATGCTTTGTTTTATTCCATTAGTTGGGTTTTATTTCTTTCATTTTATCCATAGATCTACCGTTCTTAGATGGCTGAGTTTTTTTTGGAGTTTTTTATTTGGGTTTATTTCATTTTGTTTGTAATTTTGTTTTTTACACTTGTCATTTTAATTATTTGCAACCTTGCTTTTATTGCCCTGAGTTTTAATCCTTTTTTATGATGCAATATTGAATAAATTTCTTTTGTTGCAGGACAGGAGCTGTGCGCCTCAGGTGTGCGGCAGCCGGTTCCTCTGGTGGTGGTTTTCCTCACGACTCTCTCCGAAGTGCACGCAGGGTGTCCATATGGTTGGTGTGCAGTTCACGTGGTGTTTTAGTTTAAGACCCCTTATTCCCCCTTCTCCAGCTAGCCTCCTGGTAGTCTCCAGCCCTGATCCTTAACAGGCCCTTACCTAGTAGAAATTTATTTTAAGCTAAAACCCATTATAGGCAACCAGCTGTTATGGTTTTAATTCGTAATTAATGATTGTTATTTTAATTGTTGAATATAAATGATCTGTAACTAATGGAATCACAGCTATGGCTCTGTGTGTGTGTGTGTGTGTGTGTGTGTGTGTGTGTGTGTATAACGGACCTGTGTGACCTTATAGGTCTTGGGTTGTAGAAAACGATTTCTTGGGGCGAAATTCCCCAGGTGGCGTTGTTGTGCTTTTTGTTAAAAATCCACCGCTCTGCCACACTAGCACAGGATACCAGATGTATGTTAGCTTGTCAGTATGTCAGTTTGGATAAGGAAAAAGCAAATTCTAGTAACTGTCAAAAATGTTTTTGCTTGAGAATGGAAATTAACTAATAGACATGTCAATTGAAGATATTGCAATTGCGTAGGTATTATATAGTGTAGTGATATGTTAAATATCATTTGTTTTCACACTATGGTCCATTGAGAGTCAAGCAGCATTGAAGGCATCCATCTGGAACTCTAGATTTCCACCTGGACATTAAAGAACTAAAACTTGTGCTGTGCTGCACTGTCTCACACTACAAGCATGTATCTTGGTTATGACTCATGTCCTACATTGGGGCTCTAATTGACAGAGGTTTGAGGCCACTATCTTATGTTTTCAAGCTGATATGCACTTTGAAAAGCGGTTTTCTTAAGGCGGAGACTGATTTTTTCCATATTCTACCTCTATTTCCTCCTATACTGCAAGATATATTTTGTTTCTGACACTTCTATAGACAGCCCACAGTCATTAGCTTTCATTTGATACCATTTTTATGTATATGGCCCTTGTGGTTGTAGAGATATTCAACATACAGTATATTGCGCACATATCATGTTAAGCAGAAAACCTAAAAACTGACCTAAGATTGCTTATAAAAATCACGAAAAGAATTTCTAAACGTGACAACCACCTTAGAACTTCACGTATGGGTCCTTTCTAACTAAAAAAATAGGTTGTCAGCTTGTACTCAAACATGTCCACAAAAGTGTTAACAGAAACACTTTTCAAAATTGGCCCCCACTATAACTTCCCCCACTTAATCTTTGGCTGAGCCTTCATTGTTTTCCTCTTCTTGCTTTCCAAAGTCATCCTACAAACTACCATCCAATGCTGTCTAGTTACATTCGCCCCTGCCGCCACCTTGCAGTCTCCCATCTCTTTCAGATTTGTCCTTCTGTATAAGATGTAGTCCACTTGTATGCACCTTCCTCCACTCTTGTAAGTCACCCTATGTTCGTCTCTCTTCATAAAGTATATGTTCACCACAGCCATTTCCATCCTTTTAGCAAAATCCACAACTGTCTGTCCTTTCACATTTCTCTCCTTAAGACCATACCTACCCAGGACCTCTTCATCACCTTTGTTCCCTTCACCTACATGTCCATTAAAGTCCACTCCAATCATCACTCTCTTCCCCCTAGGAACACTCTACTACTTCACCCAGTGTACTCCAGAATTCCTCTTTCCCTTCTACCCAACATCCAACTTGTAGGCCGTGGGACGAGACCAGAAATTGTGGCTGGAAATGAAGTTTCGTTTGACGGGTGAGCGAACCAAAAAAGAACACTTGTTTTAGGATAATTTGAGGGTGCTCTTTCCAAAAATAAAGTTTTCTGGATTGTAAATTTGCACGTTAATTAGCTATTAATCAAAACATAATTAGCTACTAATGAGCAGGGAAAAACGCTAGCTGTCCACCAAACTATTCTTAAGTATCTTACATACTAAAAGTTTATATTATTTTTCTAGGAAACTAACTATTTTGTGTCACAGATGCAAAAAAGACCCCAAAAATGTTTGATTTTAGTCACCTGACTGACCCAGATATTATATTTTGATCAAATTATGGAAAATGACGAGTCCGACACGAGTCTGCAGATATTGAGAAAGACCAATACATAACAGTACAGAAATATTTTAGAGCTGTACTAGATTAAAAGAAACATTCCTACCCTGTCATTAAAATCCAAACTGGAATATATCTGAATAAGAATTAAATGCAAATTGGTTTGCTAAGAAATTCTTTCCTGTTCACTGAACTCTCTACCTTTCAAGTCATCCCGTCTCACCGACCTCAATACCAACAATACTTAACAGATTTAAAAAGCCTTTAGGGACAAAATTTTAATTATAGATTCTTACCTGCGTTCACTTTTAAAGTATGCTTTCCTCGTCACTGTCATCAGGATCTGAATCTGCCTCCACGGTCACATCAACATTGTCATGTTTTTGCAGCTGATACACTGACAGTGCTCTGCGCAGCTCAATCCATGCTCCTGGCAAGAACATTTTCCTTTTGCGCAGCCTGTTTTCTTGCAAGCACACTTAATATGTTTCAAAATAGAATCAGGGGCACATGGTAGTGTATTCCAGACTGGCAGCAAACAGTTGTCGGCAATGTGCCATCCAAAGCCAACTGGACTGGAGCATTCCACGTGCTGCTTCAGACACCGGCGATGAATTGCTGCTTGGTAGTTGACCCTTTTTGTGTGGTTCAAGAGAGTATCTCTGTTGGGGGGCAAGGCGGCATCAATTTTGAACTTGTATCTAAAAATACAATTCCTGGCTTCATCAACCGAATCTATGTCACTCTTGCCATACAGTTCACAGACAAATTTTTCCACATCGTCCATGTACGCTTCAGGAAGGTCCCATTCAGCACCGAGGGCCTGGAATAAGGTCTGATAGGCGCTGTTTTTCATCATGATATTGAATGCTTTGACCTTTCCCTGCCCCTTGAAGGCACTGGTGCAATCACATCCAGTGAAGCAGTAAAGACCAATGAGGGCTTTGCAGATGGATTCCCCTAGGTGTCTACTAAGTGGGTTGACGGCAACCAGCTGGAATTCATTCCATGGGCCTAGATGTAGGAACAGGTTTTGGCCGGCTATGTCCTCCGAAAAGGCCACAGCTACCACAAATACATCTGTGTCTTGACTACGAATGACGACATTTTTGAAACCACCCTGGTTAGTAGCATGTTGCGCATGGAGCAGCATTCGTGTGTCAGCCTCCTCGTGGTCACAGCAGAGATCCTCAACAGCTGATGTTGTGACACACCCATTTTGAACATAAAGCTGGTGGCACTCTGGTCCATGACCCACTACAACATGAATGTCCTTAATCTGATCGGGCTGTGCATTTTTCCATTGATGGAAGAAGAACTCAATCAGATTTTCCTTGTTCTCTCCACAGAGTAGAAACTTTCTGGACTGTCGCGGGGTTTTCTGATCAGCACCTGTAATTTTCATTCTTTCTGTGCCATCAGATGCACGCCTATCCCTCTCACCCCCTTTGATGCTGTGTACTGGATATCTGTCTGGAACGAAGTCTATTCGTTTGGCACCATGTCGAAATGCAACTGAAACCAACCTTTCAAGAACTTGCTTGGCCAGCTTCCCAAAAGTGGATGGAACGTCAGTCATTTCTCGAATTAGAGCCATGCCATCCATAATGCATGCTGTTGACTCTTGAATCTGATGACTTTCAGGAGAATCAGTTGGTGCTAGGCTCATCAGATGCTTCCGTAGCTTTGACTTGTCAGTTTTTGCCAGCGTTCCCTCAAGCGTCGCGATAGATGGAGGAAACGGGTGCAGGCTGTACTTCAGAGCCTCTTTCATGTCAACATTCCTTATTCTGCCTATAACAATAATTCTCCCTAGCGTACTGGCCTTAATGGCTACACTTTGGGACTTCTCCTTAGTTGGCACACTACCTGATACATCAGAAAACGTCTTTAACTTCATGCGTTTGATCGGAGAATATATGTCTTTATTTTCTTCAACGAGTCTCTCCTCAACGTAATTCTGGAAGGCCAACTGCCCCACTTCCTCAGCTCTCTTTAAGTCATTCTCAACCTCTGCTGGAGCTATTCTGCCTGTAGCAATATTCATCAGTCTGTCCTCATCCACTGCAAAAGGATTGCACATGGCATTGACTGTTGTCATCATATTTTGTACAGCCTGCTCATCAGAAGATATTCTGAATTTGTCAAGATCCTTCCGTGCTCTGGTCTGATCAGTTTTGCCAGCCATTTCTTCGCATCTTGCACAAAGTTCAGCTCTAGCTGGGTAAGAAAGGATCCACCTGTGCACAGCTCCCTTTTTCAATGTGATCCCGGTCAATCCACCTTTTGTTTTGGAGTCCCGGTTCATGGTCTGCTCAATGGTCTGATCAACTGGAACTTGACTGAAACCGTAGAGTTGCTGCCTTTGAACCACAAAACCTCCACTTTTCATGTCTGCATGGATTTCTGGATGCGTTGTTGCAAGATTCATCATTTCATGGAGATAAACTGGGGCATACCTGGCATAATTAGTGCGATCATAGGCGAAGAAGCCAGGAATTAATCTTGCCAGTGAAGACAGGTGAAGATCCCAGTTGCCTTGTCTGGAGGCCCTGACAAACATCAAGAAATATCCAAACATTTTGATGTATGACCACCAGAATGAAAAGGTTTGGCTCTCATTACATTTGTCACTCACAAACTTGTTGAAAGCACTACTAAGTGCACTGAACTCCTCTGATTCAGCTACATCCTGAAAAACAGTGGCTGGAAAAGCTGATGAAAGTTCTTTGCTGATTTCCTGAACTTGACAGTATCTTTCTTCTGGAAGACTTTTAAGAAATTCCATCCAGCATAGCCTCATAAGGGCTTCGTACATGGTTTTGTGTGCACGGACACTCCGATTGTAATGGTTACCTGTGAGGACTGCATTTACTGAACCTTGAGCCACAATCCCTGATTCCACAAAGATGTCTTCAAGACCAGAACCACTGAAGCGTTTGCCCATCACTGCAAGGTAAGCTTTAGCTGTGTGAAACTGGCCAAGTCTGATTACTAGCTTTCTCTGCAAGTCTTCACTTTGCCATCTGATCTGTTGGGCTTTATGGTATATTGCCTGATCAAAGACCAACACAATACATTCCAACTGCAGCTTCTCAGCAATGAGTAGACTTCTTTGTATAACAGTGTTCACAGTGGACATGTCTGTTGGGCTAGCATCAATAATTGGTAAGTATGCTACAGTGCTCATGGAAGGAATGTCCCTTTGTAGTAGAGTATTAAAACCAGTCCAACCAGGGAGAGGATCCTCCGTGTCCGCCATCTTGGTCACAACATAGGCCAAGTCAGCATGCTCAGCTTTGTTTTCTTCCAGTTTATCTATGTGGATGCCCTGATTTTCAAGTGAATGTGGTGGTCCAACCTTCTTCCCACCATAATAATGGGCCAGATTCTTCTCCGGCGTCGCAAGGGTTCTTTTGCGTGATTTCTTTGTAAGTGGATGAAAATCATTGGGATTTTTTTCCACCTGCATGTTCCGCTGAATGGCAATACCGTTTGTATTGTGGGTAGTGCCAGCACCTGTTTGAGTGTCTTCACCGACATCGTTGTTGTCCCATGCCAATGTGGTGGGAATGTTCTTACTCAAACCTGGGGGTAGAGCATCATTTAAAGCAGCTTGACGTTCAGCTAGAGCTGTGTCATACTCCAGAAGTTTGGAATGTGACACGGTATGGCCAAGGCCGTTCAAAATTCCTACAAGCTTAGATGATCCAGTCAAGTGGCGGACAGTCATGCCAAGAACCAAATGTTTGGGTGTGCACTTTTTCCCACAAGATGCTAGATACACTATATCTTGGGCAACAGAAAGAATCTTGCGTTCTGCTTCAGCGTTGACACTGAGGTAATCCTCAAAGTTAATAACGTCTGTTTCACCAATACACCACGCAAGAAAGTTAAAAAGTTCATGGGGTACAAATGCCTTCACTGCATTTTCATCCAAATATTTGCCTGTAGGTGGCCATGGTCCTTGTTGATCTGGGAGTTTACTGATCTTGTTTCGAAGGAAGAGCGATGTTGTGTACAAGTGACGTTGTTCTTCTAGATAAACATGTGCATTTTCAGCATTGCCACCACTATCCTTACTTTCAGACTCTGTCTCTTCAGTTTCATTCTCAGTTGTGCTTCCAAAATCCTGAGCTATCACCTTGGAAACATTGTTTACTTCACTAAGAACTAGTTCACATAAATTCCTAGTTTTGTTTTTGACAAAGATTAAGCCAGGATATCTGCTCACGAGTCGCCTTTTCAGTTGACAATTCCTAAATGTCTTCAAATGGCTCACCACCAGCTTCTTTTTTCAGGTATTCTACAAAGATATGAGTCAGCTTGTTCATCCTAATGACTTCCCCACTTTCAATGATTCGTCGTTCAATGATGTCAGTGCAAAATTTTGCAAATTGATTGTCAAACTTATTTGTATCACTGACACTTGCTCTTTCTTTGCTGCAAGATGTTGTTCTTGTATATTCCCTGTAGCAAGATTTATGATACTTTGCTTCCTTTGCAACTATGTCTACTTGCCTTATTTTCAAAAGCAGTTCCTCATCGTTCTTTTCTTTTGCTGCTTCCATCAGTGCATCAGCTGCTTGATATGTCAGGCATTGGGTTAGCGGTGCTAATTTCCGTACTTTCCTGTGAGAGTCCTTCTCATATTTATTTCTTTTACAGATGCAGCACTCAGCCGGGAACAGATCCAGTCGCTTCCTGTTCTCCTCAAAATCCGCTGATTTTGTACGCCTTACTTTTTTTGGTGGATTGTCAAGGGCTGATCGAAGGAAATGTTCAGATTGACGCTTCCTGGAAGTACTTGGTTCTGGATCACTTTTCCGCCTTTCGATCCTCTTTCTCGCATCTTTGATTCTGGTGACATCAGTAAACTTAGCATAACATCGTTTGTGATTGCCAAAGTTGGATAGTAACATTGGTAAACATACGGTACATTCTGTGCAGGAATCTTCGCCTGAGAACAGAGTCACATGGTTGGGGCATTTTCCCTCTATTCCACACAATTCCAGTGCAATTCCCCCTTCTCTGCTATCTATATCCTTCCACTGCTCAATACTTTGACATATCTTCTTATATTTAGCCACAGTTAGCTTTATAACCTCAGTATTATCGTCGGCGACAACGTGTACACAACATTCCACGGAGGCTGCCATCTTGGAAAATATCAGACTGTAAAAACATCTCTGATTGGCTGGGAATGAGACAAGCAATTTGAATGGCTAGCTAACTGCACATAGGCCATCTAGTGAGAAAGTGTTAAACTA
Source organism: Pholidichthys leucotaenia (assembly GCA_020510985.1). NCBI lineage: Eukaryota > Metazoa > Chordata > Actinopteri > Cichliformes > Pholidichthyidae > Pholidichthys > Pholidichthys leucotaenia. The sequence continues at coordinate 228,232,933 of CM035839.1, read as the reverse complement.
GGCAGGAGTCAGTTTTGGGTCGCTGTAAAGATAAGCTTTTAAATTAGTTCTATAATTTAATGTGCAACTTATTTTTTTTTTTTTTTTTTTTTTTTTTTTTTTTTTGTCTCGGCGCCACACGAGTAGGCTGCCTTTTGCAACAGCGGCTCGATTCCGAGTCTTTTTCCCTTCCTCTCTCTTTTGATCCGTCTTTTTTTTTCACCCCACTTATATCACGGACACACAGATCGTCCTAAATGTCTCCTGAGCCGGTGGACGGAGCCACTGTTTATAGCAGGATACGATACAGCAGAGAACAGCTGCTAGCATTCAACCGCCACCCGGTCCCATTGGAAAAACTCGACATACCGAGAGAACTGAGGCGAAAACGCCGCGGCTGCCGGGCTGGAGTAAGGCGGAGGACAAAAAATATAAGGTACAGACCCTCCCTTCCATCTGTTGTCATGGGAAATGTACGGTCGATACTGGGAAAGTTAGATGAGCTAGCGGCTATCTCCCGTTATGATAGCACATACCGGGAGTGCTCTCTCCTTTTGTTTACTGAGACGTGGCTAACTGAACTAGCAGCAGATGCTAACATTGAGCTGGAGGGTTTTCACATGATACGAGCTGACCAAACACCAGACAGTGGCAAGGCTAGGGGCGGTGGAGTGATAATGTATGTTAACAACAACTGGTGCAGACCGGGACATATCACTGTTAAACAACGACACTGCAGCAAAGACATTGAGTTGCTAGCTGTTAGCATGAGGCCTACATATCTCCCGAGAGAACACTCACACGTGATCTGCATTGTTGTTTATGCAAATCCGACGGCGAACGCTGGGACAGCGCGTGACGTCATCCATTCAGTAACCAGCAGGCTGCAGACAGAACACCCAGATGCTCTTCTCCTCATCTCAGGCGATTTCAACCATGTTTCACTGTCTCCCATTCTACCCACGTTCACCCAGTATGTCACATGCCACACTAGAGACAATAAAACACTGGATTTATTCTACGCAAACACTAAGGAGGCGTACACCTCATCACAACTCCCCCCACTCGGGAGATCGGATCACAACTTGGTTCATCTCCGGCCGGTGTACAAACCCCTAGTGCACAGACAACCTCCGGCCATGCACACTGTGGAGTTATGGTCTGAGGAGACAATGGACACCCTAAAGGGCTGTTTTGAAGCCACCGCCTGGAAGCAGCTCTGCGATCCACATGGTGAGGACATCGATGGCCTCATTCACACCTTCACGGGCTACCTCAGCTTCTGTGTGGACAAATCCGTTCCCACCAAGACCATACGGCGTCACTCAAACAACAAACCCTGGATCAACCCTGAGATAAAAACACTTCTGAGAGAGAAGAAGAGGATCTTCAGGTCAGGGAACAGGGAGATGCTGAAGTCCGTACAGAGGGAGCTGAGGAGAAAGATCAGAGAAGGCAAGGACAGCTTCAGGAAGAAGATGGAGGACAAGCTGCAACAGAGCGACATCAGCGGGGTCTGGAGAAACCTCAAAACCATCTCGGGGCTCCAGAATACCTCCCCCCAGGCCACAGGGGGCAGGGAGTGGGCGAACAACCTGAATCTGTTTTTCAATAGATTTGACCAACCGCCCTCCCCCCTGACTGCACAACAACCACTGCTGCCTCTAAAGAAATCAAGTCCTGCTGCCCACTCCCCACTCCACCAACACCCCCCCACTCCCAACACACAGCCCCCCATCCTGACCCTGACCAGGACCCAGGTGAGGACGGAGCTGAGAAAGATCAAGGCGAGGAAGGCGCCGGGACCGGACGGCATCAGCGCAAAGCTCCTCAAGTCCTGTGCAGACCAGCTGTGTGGGATTGTGACGTATATCTTCAACATGAGCCTGAATCTGGGGAGGGTACCACAGCTGTGGAAAACATCTTGTGTGGTACCTGTACCAAAAACTTCCCACCCCAAAGACCTGAACAGCTACAGACCGGTGGCCTTGACGTCCCACTTGATGAAGACCCTGGAGAGACTGCTCCTTGCTCACCTCCGCCCCCTGGTGGAACCAGCGATGGATCCACTCCAGTTCGCCTACCAGCATGGCATTGGGGTGGAGGATGCGGTGATCTTCCTCCTTCACCGTTCTCTGTCCCACCTGGAGAAGCCCGGGAATATGGTGAGGATCATGTTCTTTGACTTCTCCAGTGCTTTCAACACCATCCAACCGATGATCCTGAAGGACAAGCTGCTGCGCGCAGGGGTGGACCAGCACCTGTCATCATGGATCCTGGACTACCTCACGAACCGGCCTCAGTTTGTGAGAACCCGGGACTGTGTGTCCGACACGATCATCAGTAGCACGGGGGCCCCCCAGGGAACGGTGCTGGCTCCCTTCCTGTTCACTCTTTATACTGCGGACTTCTCACACAACACAACACACTGCCATCTACAGAAGTTCTCTGATGACTCTGCGATCGTTGGCCTCATCTCCAATGGAGATGAAGCTGAGTACAGAGGGCTTATCCAGGACTTCGTGGACTGGTGCCATCGGAACTGCCTCCAGATCAACGCGAGGAAAACTAAGGAGCTGGTGGTGGACTGCCGCAGGCATGGGCAGCCCCTCACAGTACCAGTAAATATACAGGGAACAGACATCGAGATGGTGACATCCTATAAGTACCTGGGTATTCATCTGAACAATAAACTAGACTGGTCACACAATACTGATGCACTCTACAAGAAGGGACAGCGCAGGCTGTTCCTGCTGAGGAGACTCAGGTCTTTTGGTGTACAAGGGGCGCTGCTGAAGTCATTCTATGACACGGTGGTGGCATCAGCCATCACTTTTGGAGTGGTCTGCTGGGGCAGTGGCATTACTGCAGCCGATAGGAAGAGACTGAACAAACTGATTAAGAAAGCTAGCTCTGTCCTGGGGCAGCGCCTTGATCCGATGGAGGAGATAGGAGAGAGAAGGACGGTGGCTAAACTGTCATCTCTGCTGGAGTCCGAGTTCCACCCTATGCAGGACATACTGAATGCACTGAGGAGCTCATTTAGCAGCAGACTACATCATCCCAGGTGCACAACCGAGAGGTTTCGTAGGTCCTTCCTACCAACGGCTGTCAGACTGTACAACCTAAGCAGGGCTGCTCGCAGAGATAGCAAAAAGACGTAACAAACTAATAGTTTTTTGAATGCAAAAGATGCAATAGACTTACACAATGGTCCCCTCCGGCATACAACTAGGAACATACCGGTCGCTATGGAGGGTGAGAATATGTATGGGCACATAATCATACCATGTAGGATAACTAAGTAGACGGTTATGCTGTTTCATTCCATCTAGCAACAATGCTCTGCACTGTGTGTGTTTATATATTTACATATTTATTCCATCTAGCTACAATGCTCAGCACTGGGTGTGTTTATATATTTATATATCTACATATTATTCCATCTAGCTACATTGCTCCGCACTGTGTGTGTTTATATACTTGCATATTTATTCCACCTAGCTGCAATGCTCCGTACTGTGGGTGTTTATATATTTACATATTTATTCCATCTAGCTACAATGCTCTGCACTGTGTGTTCATATATTCATATATTTATTCCATCCAGCTACAATGCTCTGCACTGTGTGTCTGTGTGTGTGTGTATATATATATATTTTATAGTAATACGTACATATGTATATTAGCTGCTCTTGCTTGCTTGTTTTTTTTTTTTTTTCTTGCCTTCTGATTGTTGCTCTGAGTGTTGCTATCCCTGTGCTGTTGCAATCCTGGAATTTCCCCGTTGTGGGACTAATAAAGGCTTATCTTATCTTATTTTTCCAGAAAAATGTGTTTTAATATTACAGTATATGTCATCTTTAAGATGCAACTAACAGAACTTGGTTCGGTGAGTCATCAAACGAAAGTTCATCTTTTCAGACCTCGTCCCACGGCCTATTGTGGGGCATACGCACTGACAACATTCAACATCACACTTTTGACTTCTAGCTTCAAACTCATGATTATGTCTGACTTCCTCTTTACCTCTTGAACACTCCTCGCATACTCTTCTTTCAAGATTACTCCTACTCCATTTTTCTTCTTATCTGCACCATGGTAGAACAGTTTAAATCCACTTCCAATGCTCCTAGCCTTGCTTCCCTTCCATCTGGTTTCTTGAACATGCTACAGTATATCTACCTTTCTTCTCTCTATTGTAGTGATATTTGATTTATAATTATGATCCGGTATAAAGAATATTTCATTTGTATTAATGTATCGGGACTAGAGATTTACTCCGGGTCCACACACAGGAAAAAGTTGATAGTTAACACTCGTAGGGGCACCAGCTCACCTCTTTCTCGGTGAACAATTCATCAATTGATTTCACTTTATACCTCTTTAATCACTCAATAAATTAATTAATAATCAGTCTCAAAATATTAGTGAATTCGATAATGGGGCTTTGAAACCAGACTCGGACTGGAATAAATTCCCAACAACTTCTCATTTTACAGATTTATTTAAATGAAGTTGGTTAAATATCACATTCAGATAACTTGTAAACAGGTGAAATGGCCAACGGTAACAATCACATTAACTTTGTAACTAAGGATAAAGTAACAATGTGAGCACATCTATAAAACCATGGACTTTAGCATGAATTTGGAAGAATTGGAATGAAAATTATGAATATTGGACGCAAATTTATGGAGAAAATTTACGAATTATATGAAAAATTCTGGACTCTCTTAAAGTAAAAATGGAATTTTAATGAAAAGAAGAGTTACACTAATTGCTCTTTAATTCTGTATCTGGTCAGAGTTGTAAATTAGCTTTAACTCAGACAAATCGTGGCATACTTCAAGGGATGGACATCAAACAGCAGATGAAAAATCTAGCTCACTTGAATTCTGGTGTGTTGCTGTAGTATTGGTGTCCTTGTGGGCTTCGAGCCAGGTCCTTAGCTGAAGCTCTATTTGCAGATCAACAAGATATCTGCCAGCGGATATTTCTTTACCAGGAACAAACAGTAGGGAGCTGAAGTTTGGCCAAGGTGATGGCTGCTGCTGCTGCTGCTGGCCGCGTCATATGCCATGCGGAAAACTTGAGGAATTTTTCAGTGGCATTCTCGAGCCCGGATATAAATGGGATTGAGTTTCAAAGTCTGATTACAGTCAGAATTAGAGAGGCAAGTTAAAAAATAACTAAATTCAAGCCACAAATGACTGGAGGTCTTCTGACATCGTTGGATTCAGAATAGCTTTCATTATGGAGACAAAGGATCGGTCAGTCCTTAAAAACATGGTGAGTTAAAGAAAGTTTAAAAGAAAAATAGAGAAACAGGAACGTCCGAAGCCTGGAGTTTCACTCCATATCAAGATTTGAGCTCAGGAAAGAAATAATTAATTCCCAGACGTTTAAAGAAAAACATTAAAATACACATACGTTACACACACAATAATGGCAAAAACTGAACTCTCACTTGCTCTGAAGTGTAGTGCTGAAGTGAAAAGTGAAAAGCTCTGAGGGAGGGTTAGGGTTAGGTTAGGGCAGCCGGGCGGCAGCGAGCGGCTGCACCTGGCTCTCCTCACCAAGAGCCAGGCAAGATTGCTCTAAAACATAGAGAAGAAAGACAAAAGAGAGCACTTGCCTGAGCTTGAGCTCCACCTCCGTCCATGACTCCGATGATCTAGACAATGGCGATGCTTCTTTCTCAGCCCTCAGGAGGTCCAGCTCAGCTGCTGACTCTGCTGCGGCGGCCTCCACAGCAGGCATGATGGTTTGTGCAGTCTCATCTTCCCCAGGCGAAGAATCCCACGCTGGTGACTTATCCAGGGTGGCAGCTGAGGGTCGGCTCCGTGTTGGCTCCTCAAGGGACACAGGCTCCTCCTTCGTCCAGCGGCTTCGTTCAGGGGCCAGCAGACACTCAGGGGTAAGCAGAGGAGACACGGAGAGGACAAATGGGAAAGTATGGGTTCCAGCAGGTGGAGAGAGCTCAGGGGACTGCAAACCCTGAGTCTCTCTACCAGGGATCAGGCAAGGCATATTATCAGAATTGGGAATGAACGATGAAACTTGCCTGGTCTCCTGGTATGTGATGTTGCCTGCTGCAGCTGGAGGTGAGTTATCCCTCTCCATTTCTACGGTGAACCTGGACCCCTCAATGGAACATGGAGGAGCTGCCTCTTTAATCACGGAGGAAGATGTGGCCGGAGAAAAAATGGAGGACCTCTTGGCAGCGGGAGGAGAAATCAAGGGGACGGAGAATGCAGCAGCATCAGAAAGAAGCTGGGCTGGCGGAACAGCTGACGAGAGAAACAGAGAGAGGATATCTGCTGCGGGAAGAGTTGGGCTCGATGTCGGGGAAGAGGCTGTCCAAGAGGCTGGATTATTCTTCCGGCGGTCCGGTTTGGGATGACGCTGAATTGGAGCTGTGATTGGAGACCCAGGTGAGGGGCTGGGATTCTGCCGGCGAGAGTGCTTTCTCCTCGCCGGCATTAGAGCTGCTTCCTTCGGCTCCTCACCAGTGCAAGGTAGGGAAAATATGGAGAGGAGTATGTCAGTGGCCTCCGGGTGGTTCCACAGACTGGGGAATGCCTTCATTATCTGCTCTGCGCCATCCCGATTCCCCCGGACCATCTTGGGAGAACGGGAGGCCTGTGTCTGTGACCAAATGCCCTCCAGGAAGCACACCACCCGCTGCTCCATATCATAAAAGTTGGACATTGTGAACTCCAAAACAGGTGCGTAATAAGGAGAAAAAATGAAATGTGCAAATATCACAGCTGGGTTCTGTACTGGCCGCTACATTCTGTCATGTTTGCCTCTACGAGGCAGAGAAAGATGAACCCAAGTGCTGGATGATATTGTGCAACATTTATTAAAGAAAGTAACACAAGTCCAAAAAGGTGCAAAAACACAAAATGCAAAAACAAGGTCAACTTACAAAGGATGCACTCCTGAGCTGTTAATCCCAGGAGGAGACGAGGAATGAGGATAAACAGGATTAATGTCCTGAGGAGCACTCAGTGGATGGACATTCATTCAATGTAGCGGCAAAGATGATGTGAACAGACAGGGCTTAAAAAAATAAATGAGAACACAACATGAGTGATAACAGGTGTGGGGTGACCTGAGCAGGAGAAAAAACAATAATTGGAATCAGCTGGACAGGTGAGGGAGGAGCGGCTGGATTGACAACTTGAAAGGCGACACCTCCTGCAGAGCACAAACCTGGAAATCGCCTGACAGCTGTCAACCCAGAAAAAAGCACCATAATATATAAAGAACAAACATAATCACTGCAGACTGAAAGCAAATTACAAATAAACATGAACCAAAAATAATTACAAAACAAGACCTGGCCAAAAATAACTGAAACACAACTGGAGAAAATAAAAGGCAGAATAACACTAAGAGGAACACTACAATATAATAGACAAATAAATACACTGAAAAAGCCATGAGACTGGGTCTGGCAGAAATCCCAGCCCCAGCTCGTGACAGAACCTTGCTCCATGTGGTGAAGATGGCTTCACAAAGGGCATCCATGGTCTGGAACTGACATCCGTTTTTGTAAACTTCCATTGACACCCATCCCTAAACGTTCTCAGTGGGATTTAGATCAGGGCAACATGCAGAAATGTTATGTAGCGTAACAAACCACATCCTGTTTCTTGTTTGATTAAAAAAAATGTTTATTGAATAAACAGGCATTACTAAACCTGATTTCCAAATGTTCCCACAAGTATGAAAGACACTAATTAAAGGTATATTGACATGGTTAGTGACCCAGGAGACAGACGCTGACACGAGTTGATAACAGACAATTATCTTTTATTAATAAAGTGTGAGTGTAGTGTGTGAATGGATGAGTGTGTGGTCGTCTGGTCACTGGAGCTGAGCACGTCTTGTGGCAACCTGGCAACCCTGGAACATACAAGCACAAATGGTTACTGCTGCTCATTAGCGTTAGAGACTTTGTGCTAGTGATGCTTACTTGCAGGTCCCACAGTGTAAGTCTTGCTGGCTCCTTGTGCCCGTGAGTTGTAGTGCTCGTGGTGCCCGGTGTAGCGGGGGTGAAGAGGAACTCCGAGGTGGAGGGGATTGCACCCCGTCAGCTGATGAGGATGGTCCGCCGCCTGGGAGGTCCACCTGTGCACAGGGGAGAGAACTAGCAGAGGTTGAATGCTGGAATTGCTTACTTGGCTTGGCTTGGCTTGGCGTGCGCTTCTTGACTTGTGGTTGAGATCTCGGCGCATTACGTGGTAAGGATGACAGACGACTCCGTGCCGAGGAGTCCGCGGGTCGAGCTTTTAAAGCCCGCTGATTGCCACCTGCTGGAGTGAGCGCAGCTGAGGATGATGATAATGACGGCCTAGCGGCCATCATGACAGTACTCCCCCCTCTAGAGGTGTCTCCAGGCACCTGCCCAGTCCTACCTGGATGCGCCCGATGGAAATCGCGGATCAATTGCTTGTCAAGGATCAACGCAGGGTGAATCCAGGAGCAATGCTCAGGGCCAAAACCCTCCCAGTCCACCAAGTACTGAAGGCCCCGACCCCTCCTGCAGACATCCAAGATCGCCATCACCCCCCAGGCCGGTTGGCCATCGATCATCCTAGGGGGGGCAGGAGCCGCGGGGGGCGGGCACAGCGGGTCGGCGATGAAGGGCTTGACCTGGGAGACGTGAAAGGTGGGGCAGATGCGCATGTGAGAGGGGAGAGCAAGACGCACAGACACAGGGTTGACAATGCGGGCAACGACAAAAGGACCAATGAAGCGCTTGGTCAGCTTGCGCTTCTCGGCCAGCACACTGATGTTTTTTGTGGACAACCAGACCTTCTGACCCACCTTATAGTCCGGGGCAGGTGTCCTGTGATGGTTGGCCACCTGGATGTTGCGTTCCGTTGTTCTCAGGAGGGCTCTGCGGGTGACGGACCAAATCCGCCGACAACACCTGGCGTGAGCCTGCACTGATGGAACCGCTACCTCCTTCTCCTCCTCAGGGAACAATGGTGGATCGAACCCCAAAGATGCCTTAAAAGGGGACATTCCCGTGGCAGAGGATACCGTGGTGTTGTGGGCGTACTCTATCCATGGCAGATACGTGCTCCAAGAAGAGGAGCAGGAGGAGATGACGCAGTGCAGCGCGGCCTCCAACTCCTGATTGGCCCGCTCGCACTGGCCGCTGCTCTGCGGGTGGTACCCAGAGGAGAGACTGGCCGTGGCCCCCAGTACCGTGCAGAACGCCTTCCAGACTTGAGAAAAAAACTGTGGGCCTCGATCCAACACGATGTCAGCGGGGATCCCATGAAGACGAACCACATGAAGGACGAGAAGGTCCGCCGTCTCCCGCGCCGATGGCAACCCCCGGAGAGGCACAAAGTGGGCAGCTTTAGAAAAGCGGTCCACTATCGTCAAAACCGTTGTAAAATGGCCAGAGGGGGGCAAACCGATCACGAAGTCCATGGCTACATGGGACCAGGGGTGGGAGGGAACGGGCAGAGGATGCAGAAGGCCCGCCGGGGCTGACGATGACGTCTTCCCAGTGGCGCACTGAGCGCAGGCCCGGACATAGTTGTTAATGTCCTTCCTCAACCCTGGCCACAAAAAGGTCCTCTGGAGGAGATCGGTGGTTCGACCCACACCTGGATGACATGCCAGTTTAGACGCGTGGCCCCACTCAATTACCTGGCCTCTGACAGAGCGAGGAACGAACAGGCGACCCGGGGACCCCCACCCAGATCAGGCTCCACCTCCTGTGCTCTTCTGACCTTATCGCAGATTTCCCAGGACAACGCACCCACCACATAGGAGGACGGCAGGATGGTCTCCTCCTGCTCATCAGAGGATGGCACGTCAAACTGCCTCGAGAGGGCGTCAGGCTTACCATTCTTGCTTCCCGGCCGGTATGTGATGGTAAAATTGAACCGGCCGAAGAAAAGAGACCAGCGGGCCTGACGTGCGTTCAATCGCTTGGCCGTCCTGAGGTACTCAAGGTTGCGATGGTCAGTCCAAATGACAAACGGCTGGGCAGCCCCCTCCAGCCAGCGCCTCCATTCCTCCAGGGCGAGTTTCACGGCCAGCAGCTCCCTGTCTCCAATGCTGTAGTTTCTCTCAGCGGGCGTCAGGCGGTGGGAGAAGTATGCGCAGGGCCGGATCTTACCATCCGTCGGTGAGCACTGGGAGAGTACGGCCCCAACCCCTGAATCCGAGGCGTCCACCTCCACCAGACACTGCAGCTCCGGGTCCACCTGGGTCAACACACGGGCCGAAGCGAACTCCTCCTTCAGTCTCCCTAACGCCATGGCAGCCTCCTCACTCCAGCGAAAAGGGACCTTCGGGGATGTGAGCACAGTCAGGGGCCGGGCGATGTTCCCAAAGTTAGGCACGAACCGCCGGTAAAAATTGGCGAACCCCAGGAACCCCTGCAGCTGCTTCCTAGACGTGGGAGTGGGCCAGTCCATCACCGCCTTGACCTTATCCGGGTCAGGAAGCACCTGATTTCGAGCAATGATAAACCCGAGGAAGGAGGTCCGGTCCGTGTGGAATTCACATTTTTCCCACTTGACGAACAGCTGGTTCTCCAGGAGGCGCTGCAGGACCCGCCGCACATGCACCTGGTGCTCCTCCAACGTACGCGAGAAGATGAGAATATTGTCGAGGTACAAGAAGACGAAGGAGTTAAGGAAGTCCAGGAGGACATCGTTGATTAGGCGCTGGAACACCGCCGGAGCGTTGGTTAACCCAAACGGCATCACCAGATACTCGAAGTGGCCGCTTGGGGTCCGAAAAGCGGTCTTCCACTCATCGCCCTCTTGAATTCGCACCAGGTGGTAGGCGTTCCGCAGATCTAATTTGGTAAACCAGGACGCCCCCTGGAGGGAGTCGAAGGCAGTGTTCATCAGAGGAAGTGTGTATTTGTCCTTAATTGTAATCTCATTGAGGCCCCGAAAATCGATGCAGGGACGCAGCGAGCCGTCCTTCTTCCCCACGAAGAAGAACCCAGCTCCCATGGCCGAGGATGAGAGACGAATGATACCGGATTCCAGAGACTCCTTAATATATGTATCCATGGCCTCGCGCTCCGGAGATGACAGGCTGTACAGGCAGCTCGCCGGGAGAGGGGCCCCAGCCTTGAGATTAATTGTGCAGTCATACGGATGATGGGGGGGAAGGGACAGCGCCCGTGACTTGTTGAAGACCGGACCTAGGTCGTGATAGACGTCGGGTACGTTGGACAGGTCCGGGGGAGGCGTCGAGGGTGGAGGCATCGGGACCGAGGGGGCACACGCTGCTGACTGGAGGCAGGCACTCAGGCAGAACAAGCTCCAAGCCGTGATTCTCCCACCCTGCCAGTCAAAAGTGGGGTTATGTAGCCGCAGCCAAGGATACCCCAGGATGACGGGTGAAGAGGAGATGGGCAGAATTAGGAACCGTATTTCCTCACGGTGATTCCCAGAGACGATTATGGACACAGGGGCCGTCTGGTGGGACACTGATATCAATGACGCCTTGGACAGGATGACAAGATTGACAGGGGGGCGTAAGGGCTGACAGGTGAGGCCCATCAGGGTTGCCAGGTCTCTGGAGATGAAATTCTGCTCAGCTCCAGAGTCAACTAAGGCGTGTGTTGTGTGTTCCTTGTGCTTGTGGAGTAGCCTAATGGGGATGTGGCAACTGGTGAGGGGTTTTTCCTGATCTTTGTCCACGAATCCCCCTACTGTGATTTGCGGACCTCCCCTTTTAACCGGCTCGGGCATTCAGCCACCCCATGTGACCCATTACCACAGTAGAAACACAACCCCTGCTCCCTGCGGCGCTGTCTTTCAGCCGCTGTAATTCCCGATTGCCCCACTATCATGTCCTTCTGCTCCGGAAGTTCCTCTGACGAGGGTAGAGTGAGGAGAGAGGGCCTAACTGAGCGAGGGCGGGGTTTACTTGAACAGGCAGCTGTTCGCCGTTCAGCCGCTTGCTCCCTTAGCCTGCTATCTAAGCTGATGGTGAGGGAGATTAATTCCCCTAACCTGTCTGGTTTGTCCCGTTCCGCTAGCTCATCCTTTAACTCAGGGCTAAGGCTGCGGAGGAAGACTCCACAGAGCGCTGGTTCCCCCCACCCATCTTCAGCAGCTAATACCCGGAAGTCAACAGAATAATCGGCAACAGACCTGCTGCCCTGCCGGAGGCTTAGCAGCCGTTCGGTTAGCACCGCGCCCCGGTCTACATGATCAAACACTTCCATGAACTCTGCCACGAACTGCTGGTAAGTCAAAAGTGGATAGCTTGGTTTGGCCATGATGGTATAAGCCCAATCTAAAGCTCTACCCCCCAGTAGGTTGATAATATATCCAATCTTGTTTAAATCCATGGCAAAGTCCCCCGGGATGCAGAGAAACACTGACTCGCACTGCAACAAAAACCCTCGTGCCTCCCCGAGTTTTCCATTAAAACGGGCAGGGATAGGCACGGGAGTGAGGCGATGTGCAGATGGTGGGTTAGTCTGGCTAGTAGCGGCAGCTGAGGAGGCGGAAGACACCCCGCTGGCCGGGGGGAACGCCTGATGTCCTTCCAGGCGGTCCAGCCGGCTGTTAACTTGTGTTAATTGGTTTAAGATTACCGTCTGTTGGTGGGAAATCATATCAACTCGGGCGCTGAGAGTGTTTAAGCGGCGCGACAGCGCGCTGTCTGCTGGATCGTCTTGACGGAGTCGTACTGACATGGTTAGTGACCCAGGAGACAGACGCTGACACGAGTTGATAACAGACAATTATCTTTTATTAATAAAGTGTGAGTGTAGTGTGTGAATGGATGAGTGTGTGGTCGTCTGGTCACTGGAGCTGAGCACGTCTTGTGGCAACCTGGCAACCCTGGAACATACAAGCACAAATGGTTACTGCTGCTCATTAGTGTTAGAGACTTTGTGCTGGTGATGCTTACTTGCAGGTCCCACAGTGTAAGTCTTGCTGGCTCCTTGTGCCCGTGAGTTGTAGTGCTCGTGGTGCCCGGTGTAGCGGGGGTGAAGAGGAACTCCGAGGTGGAGGGGATTGCACCCCGTCAGCTGATGAGGATGGTCCGCCGCCTGGGAGGTCCACCTGTGCACAGGGGAGAGAACTAGCAGAGGTTGAATGCTGGAATTGCTTACTTGGCTTGGCTTGGCTTGGCGTGCGCTTCTTGACTTGTGGTTGAGATCTCGGCGCATTACGTGGTAAGGATGACAGACGACTCCGTGCCGAGGAGTCTGCGGGTCGAGCTTCTAAAGCCCGCTGATTGCCACCTGCTGGAGTGAGCGCAGCTGAGGATGATGATAATGATGACGGCCTAGCGGCCATCATGACATATATATATATATGTATTTTTTTTCATCAACTCAAATCCATCACTTTTGTGTTAAAAATATGTGAAATGTAAGCAAGAAATAGTATCTTATTTTCCTCTGTTGCCTCTATCACTAGAAAGCCTCGGGCTTATTTTGTGCAAAATGATGTACTGTGCACACTCTCAATGGCAGGGTACACCCTGGACAGATCACCAGTCTATCACAGGGCAGTGCTTTATCATCAATAAATCAATTTGATCACTGTCACTTATCATTGTCCATACTGGAAATAGTGTGCAGGCATGTTTTTCCTTTATAAAGTTCGAGTTTCACATTTTGATTGTTTTTGTAACCATACTGAGCCGTTTAATAGTTCCCCAGTAAGCTTAGCGACTAGCAGCTAGCAGCTATCGTGTTTGTTCATGTCTGTACTATTCCAAATACCACTGCACCATAGTGTTCTTGTCTTTAAATCTGTTTATCTGTTTTCACTTAATCTTCTTCTTCTTTTGGCTGCTCCCTTTAGGGGTCACCACAGCAGATCATCTGCCTCCATCTCACTCTATCCCTTGCATCTTCCTCTGTAACACCAGCCCTCTCCATGCCCTCCTTCACTACATCCATGAATCTTCTCTGTGGTCTTCCTCTTTTCACCCTGCCTGGCAGCTCCATCTTCAACATCCTTTTCCAATATATCCACTATCCCTCCTCTGCACATGTCCAAACTATAAAAAACCATTTGCTTTCACTTAATCATTGTACATTTTGTAAATGTCAGAAATTGCCCCTTGGGGCAGAGAGGTGAAACCCAGATGCTGAACTGCAGTTTGTGATATTTATTAACAAAACACCAAAATCCAAACAGGACACAAACACAAAGTCCATACAATGCACAAAGCACAACCAGGGAAAAAAACCAGAGAGAAAGAGAGAGAGAGAGAGAGAGAGAGAGAGAGAGAGAGAGAGAGAGAGAGAGAGAGAGAGAGAGAACCGGCAAGATACAAATATAATGTGATAACAAATAAAGACAAGTAAACCCAAATATGTAAATAACAAAACTACAATAAATGTAAACAGGAAAATAAGTCACACCAAGAAACAATACAGAATATGTGAAAACCAACCAAAGATAGAAAAACAGGAATTAGAACTCAAAAATACACTATACCATACAAATATGAAAAAAAGGCACATAGATAGAGCTCGGCAGAATCTTCTTGTGCTCAGATCGTGACAGAGCCCCACACACACACACACACATACACACACACCCTCAAGGGGTGGATACCAGACACCCCGGGCAAAATCAAAAGGGAAGAAAAGGACCCATCCACACAAAGAACCCACCCCACCAAATAACAAGAAAACAACCCCACCCCGGGAGGGGGGAGGGGAACCCAGGCACGGAGGGACTGAAACAAACCAGAGAAAATAAGAAAAAACCCTCATGACTCACACCACAACAAAACCCATGCTAGGAGGGAACAATCAAAAAAACCCACTCAGGATCCACACCTACGTGGAACCAGGCACCTAGACCCCCTGGACCAAAGAGCTAGACAGTTCAGGTGGTTGGCTAAAGTCCCAGACCTGGCAGATGGTGTGATGGAACAAATCGGGTGGCCTGCCTGCCAGACAACGTGGGCCACCCAACCCAGCGGCACAGTCTGTCAGGCAGTTGGCCAGAGTTCTTTAGCCACCTCAACAGAAGGGGTGGCCGAGGAGGTGGCTGGCCCATGGGGAAGACCAACAAAGAAGAGGACAGAGGAGTTGGGGAAACCACGTCGATGGCAGATGGAGGGGAGGGAACCACGACGGCCTTGGGTAGAGGAGAGAGAACCTCGACGGCATCTGGCAAAGGAGAGGGAACCACGACAGCCTCGGGCACAAGAGAGGGAACCATGACAGCCTTGGGCAGTGGAGAGGGGAGCCAAAAACAAATGAACACAAATGAAAGTGTGGTACACCCAAATAGGGCACCACATTTGGAAATAATTCAGAGAGACTGTCATTTTATTTTTATTTTAAGAGTATCTAAATATATTTTGAGATTGTGGACGATCAATAATATTAACATTTGATATGTAGCCCTGTATAGATATTTAAGAGTAAGCAGCGGAACCTTTGGCACTGCGGTCGTCCCACCCCAGGTAAACAATGAGGGTGCACTTCCGGCCCCCCTTTAGTACTATCTGGAGAAAGACACGAGTGGTCCTGTGTTCTGTCTTTCAAAGACTCTTTCTGTATTTTACAGACCCAAGAGCAGACACGGAGGATCACGTTTTTTTAAAAAACCTATTTCTTTTTGTTATTGTGGTCACCTCCTCGGGACCCGTAACAAACTGTGGGGGCTCGTCCGGGATCTCTCCTCTACAGTCATTGAGGGAAGATCCAGTGATACCAGAACCGCGAGACAACGGTTGCCAAGCTGCTATATCAGACACGTCAGTCAGTGGGTGTCCAAGGAGGAAGGTCAAAGAGAAAGAAAGGATCTTCAACCAAAAGTGGAACTGCACTGCTGTCAAGAAGGTAAAACGCAGCCTAGTCACTGTACAAATAATACAACACTCGTACTACAGATAGCTAAAGTACCATGTCGACAGCACGGAAAGAACTGATATGGAGCATCAGAGGACGCTTGTTTGCCCTCTCAAGTAAGGATCTTTTCGGGCTAACAAAGAGCCTTGCAGCTGGAGACAAGGACACACAGCTTAGTGAAGACGATAATGAGAGCTGTATGGACTATGTCAGTTCCTATTTATGGTCCCCAACTCTGCTGAAACTTGAAGATGAGGGAATGAGTCAGTTGCTAATGTTGGATGATCTGCTAACTGAAGTGATACAAACGAGCGGCTCCACCACGCATCCAGCTGATCAGGCTGCAACACCAACCAAGTCAAGTCCTCATCCATCCAATATGTTGCCAGATCCACCATCACCATCTGCTGTTCCACCAGGCATTCAAGCTAGTGTGAACGCAAACGCAGAGTCTGTAGAGGAACTGGGGAAAGCATATGAGACACTGGGTGAAAGACTAAGACTGTGTGAAGTTGTGACACTCCAACCACCGGCAGCACCCAGTCGTCAGAGCCATTCACAACCGCAGCCAAGGGAACAAGGTAGTCCAGAAAGACAGGAAGCAGGGCCGGAGGGGGGGAACCACGACGGTGTCTGGTGGTGAAGGAAGGGGAACCATGATGGTGTCTGGCAGAGGAGGAAGGGGAGCCCCGATGGCGTCTGGCAGAGGTGGAAGGGGAACCATGACGCCCTCATGGTCTGGGGAAAGGTTGCACCCACGGGGGTCCCGGACTGGGACATAGCTGCACCCGTGGCAGCTCCGGGCTGGAGTATAGCAGCCTCCACGGCAGCTCCGGGCTGGAGCTCTGCAGCACCGGCGATGGCTCTGGGCTGGAGCTCTGCAGCACTGGCGGCGGCTCCGGGCTGGAGCACTGCAGCATCCTTGGCAGATCTGGGCTGGAGCACTGCAGCACCCTCGACAGCTCCGGGCTGGAGTACTGTGGCACCCTCAGTGGCTCCGGGCTGGAGTACTGCAGCACCCTCGGGGGGCCCGGATTGGGCCTGAGCTGCACCCACAGTGGACCTGGATTGGGCCTGAGATGCAACCACAGTGGAACCCGGGCTGGGGCATAGCACCTATGACGGGCCCATACCGGAGCACAGCACCCACATCGGGTTGAAGCTGGGATGCAGCACCCACGGAGACTCGGACTATGGAGAAGGAACCCAGATGACAGCCTCAGGTAGAGGGGGAGCTGCACCCACAAAGGTCCCAGACTGGGATGGAGCATCCGCGATGACCTCAGCAGGGGGAGCTGGACCCACGATGTCCTCAGGTGGCAAGCCTGGACCCACGGAGATATCTGGCTGGAGTGGATCTTCCCTGGTGACCCTGGCAGAAGACTCAGAAACAACAGATAGAGGAACATGGTCAGGTAGTGGCGGAGCCCGACGAGGTGAGCTCAGGTGCAGCTGACGGCTGCACCCGACTCTCCTCACCAAGAGCCAGGCAAGATTGCTCCAAGACAGAAAAAAGGAAGACAAAAGACAGCACTTGCCTGAGCTCGAGCTCCACCGCCTTCCAGGACTCCATCGATCCAGACGATGATGACAACTTGGGCTCGGTCCTCTGGCGGTCAGAATCAGAATCAGAATCAGAATCAGAAAAGATTTATTGCCAAGTACATTAACAGATCAGTGATAACATACGAGAGAATTTGACTTGACACAGAAAATGAACCTGCATTTCCAGTGACACGGCTGCATCGGGGACGCGCCTGCCAACAGGATAGAGGGTACAGATAGCATAAGAATAAGAATAATACAAGGAACAATAGGAAGGAGCAAAAAAATCATTGATTCAGAATACTGGTTGCATAATCAATCAATATTATGATTACAAGGAAAAAAAAAACTCTCAATGCACATTCGCGGACAAGTTTCACAGGACACAGGACACAAGAGAGCAGTGTGTGTATCTTTATTTCAGTTCGTGGATCAATATGTGTGCACTGTTGATGCAAAGTGTTGTGATAATAGGAGAACAACAAGGGCACTTGGCAGGAGATGTTTTGTCTGGCTGCTCGCCAATCGTCCTTGCGATTATCTGAGCAGGTGCTGTCCAAGGCCTTGTGCTCGTTGTTTTGAAAACACAGACTGCAGACAGCCAGGAGGAATTTTCATGGGGAAATTGGGCCAAATAGGACTGATCACAGAGAAGGAGCTTTTTATTTCTTCTGTAGATTCAGTACTTAATCCTTCATTGCGGGGCTTTGAGTCCGTCGTGGATAGACCTGAGCGTGAACATGATGTAATCCACCTTCCGAGACAGTTCTCCATTTGTCGTTATCAGGGTCTTCTCCAATTTTTCAATTTGACAGATGCACCTCGCCTGGCCAGCATTTTGATAGGTTGTATCAATCTTCAGCAATTTGCGGTACACCAGGACAATCCCAGTTCCAATCAGAAAGATCCCAATCACCATTATTACGAAGACATACAAATCTTCAATATCTTCGATAGAGAGATTAGTGAGACACAAGATCCTCCAATTACTTGTGTCACGTAAATAGCCCGCTGGAGCCGTTCCTGCGGGGCAGACAGCTTCCCCCGGAGCACTTTTCCTTGTTGAAAAAATAGTGTCAATTGTGTTCAAAGCCCAGCTTATTAACTCCATAATTTCTTTCGACGGTCGCAGTTAGACGCAGACAGACAACAGCAAGCTGGGATCCAGTAGTTGGGGGGGAAGGAAAAAAAGTCAGAGCAAGAGAGAAGGAAAAAGCGTCTGCTCTCTTGGGAAGGCGGAAGTGAAGGTCCAGCTCAGGTTTGCACGCCACCGCAGCAGGCATGATGGTAGTTGCAGTCTTAGAGGCCCCAGGTGAAGTGGACCATGCTGGTGGCTCATCTGACGTGGCAACTGGGGTTCGGCTCACCATTGGTGCTGGAGCTGGGACCTCCAGGGCCATGGCCTCCTCCATTGTCCGGTGGTCTTGTTCCAGGGCCAGCGGACACTCAGGAACTGGGAGAGAGGGCACAGAGAGGGCAGGTGAGTGATTGACTACTGCAGCAGGTAATGAGAGCTCAGGGGACTGCAGACCCAGGGCCTCATTACCGGGAATCAGGCAAGGCATATCATCATTAATTGAAATAGAATGAAAAGGGACTTGCCTGTTTTCCCGGCGTTTGATGTTGTCTGCTGTAGCAGGTGTATTGTCATCCCTCTCCGTGGCTCTGGGAAAAATACCCCGATCTGAGGATTGTGGAGGGACCATCCCAGTAGTCCTGGAGACGGACGCAGTCGGGGAAAAAGTAGAGAACCTCTTGGCAGCAGGAGAGGACATCAAGGCTGGGCAGGAAACAGCAGCTACAGGCCCGGGAAAAGCTGCTGACTCAGCCGGAGAAGAGAGGAGGGAGACCTGCACTGCTGAGGGGGGCCCCTGTTTCGGTGCCAGGGAGATGGCTGTCGGAGAGGCGGAGAAATTCCTCCGGCTGTCCAGCGCAGGATGACAGCATCGTCATGAATCTGGATGAGCAGGAATGGGCGCCAGAGACTGATGAGGAGGAGCCCCGGGAGTGCCTCCCCTTTGGCGCGAGTCCGGGCTTCTCCGGGGAATTCTTCACCCCTCCGCCGTTCTTGCATTGAAGTGCTGCCACCAGGGAGATCTTTTCCTTTCCCTCTGCGTGCTCCAAGAGCTGAGGGCACTGACGAGCTGCTGCCTCCACGAGTTCCAAATACCACAGTGCGTCTCTCGGGGTGGAATATGTGTGTACCGTGGAGATTAGCCTGTCTATCTCCATGAGAGCACGGTAGCACTCCCACCCCAGACACATTGAGTAGCCGCATCCACTTGCTGTATCCATAATTGCTCTGACGAGCAGGTGAGTAAAAAAAAAAAAAAAGGAGAAAAAAGCAAAAAGCAAAAATGTACACCAACATCAGCTGAATATGATTATGGTGGTAGCATTCTGTCATAAACGCCCCTCGGGGCAGAGAGAGATAGATTCACATGCTGAACTGTTAGTGACATTTATTAACAAAAGAGAACAAAAGTCCAAAAAACTGTTCATGACATACAAAAATACAAATGAGGAAAAACTTACAATTAGCATTCCAGAGCTGGCATCACTTTGCGAATGCTGGAGTAGATAATGGATGAAGTTCAAAAACATCAGACGATGCAGTCCATGTAATGCTGCTGAACTGACAGACAAAACAGCAGTCCTTAAATAGTCAGCAGCAGATTGGCAGGCAGATGAGCAACCGGTGTGAAAGCAGCAGGTGTGGGCTGACTGAGCGAGCCAGTGACCTAATTAGACAATCCCTCACAGCTGGGAACTGGAATAGACTGTGAGTACATGGTGGGTGTGTCTGGGAGAGGAGGAAGGAGGCTAGTGTCACAAAACCAAAATAACAGAAAACAGACAAGAAAATAATAGCAGACAAAAGATACTCAAAAATACATAGGGAGTCTGAGCTCTGGGCTCAGACTCATGACACTTGCAGCTTGTTCTTGAAACATCATTGTGACAGACCTTTTTCCTTGCATGGTGTCCAAGAACTATTGTGTGACTGGTCAGAAATATAAATTTCCCAGGAGTTCAGCACTTGAGTTTCTTGCAAAGTATGAAATGTCCTGGCCAGAAAGAACTTTGTTCTTGTTCTTTCCACCTTAAGAAAAAGAAAAAAACTCTCTGTTCTTGCCGAATAGGTAAAGACCTTTACACCTGATGTTTGGCAGAGCTGTCAAAAATTACGCTAACTGAGTATATCGTCTTGGGAAAGCCACCATTAAAGCGCCATCCTCGGTGCTGGATAAGGGGTTTAAACTTTGTGTCCAGCTACATCTTTAATTATGAAGGTGAGTAACGTCAACCTATACAGTCACCAGTACAGTTACATTAACAAAACAAAGGATAGAGTACACACAAACATTAGAAATACCCATACTGAAAACATCATGTACTGTCAGTCTGAAAGGAGTAGGAAGAAGTAAAACTTATTTAGATCCTATCCCTTTACCATCACATCAGATTAATTATTCCTTCTGAAGTGCAATCCAAAATATCCACTTATATCAAACTACATATATACACAGATACTGACATACAAATCTACCTACAGTACGTATAGTAGTATTGATAAGTAAAATCTTTGAATCCTTGAATCTTCAATTTTTGAAACTTGTCTCCCAAAGGACATACCTCTTCCTCTACCTCTACGATCATCAGTAGCACAGGGGCCCCCCAGGGAACGGTGCTGGCTCCCTTCCTGTTCACTCTTTATACTGCGGACTTCTCACACAACACAACACACTGCCATCTACAGAAGTTCTCTGATGACTCTGCGATCGTTGGCCTCATCTCCAATGGAGATGAAGCTGAGTACAGAGGGCTTATCCAGGACTTCGTGGACTGGTGCCATTGGAACTGCCTCCAGATCAACGCGAGAAAAACTAAGGAGCTGGTGGTGGACTGCTGCAGGCAAGGACAACCCCTCACAGCACCAGTAAATATACAGGGAACAGACATCGAGATGGTGACAGCCTATAAGTACCTGGGTGTTCATCTGAACAATAAACTAGACTGGTCACACAATACTGATGCACTCTACAAGAAGGGACAGCGCAGGCTGTTCCTGCTGAGGAGACTCAGGTCTTTTGGTGTACAAGGCGCGCTGCTGAAGACATTCTATGACACGGTGGTGGCATCAGCCATCACTTTTGGAGTGGTCTGCTGGGGCAGTGGCATTACTGCAGCCGATAGGAAGAGACTGAACAAACTGATTAAGAAAGCTAGCTCTGTCCTGGGGCAGCGCCTTGATCCGGTGGAGGAGATAGGAGAGAGAAGACGGTGGTTAAACTGTCATCTCTGCTGGAGTCCGAGTTCCACCCTTTGCAGGACATACTGAATGCACTGAGGAGCTCATTTAGCAGCAGACTACATCATCCCAGGTGCACAACCGAGAGGTTTCGCAGGTCATTCCTACCAACGGCTGTCAGACTGTACAACCTAAGCAGGGCTGCTCGCAGAGATAGCAAAAAGACGTAACAAACTAATAGTTTTTTGAATGCAAAAGATGCAATAGACTTACACAATGGTCCCCTCCGGCATACAACTAGGAAAATACCGGTTGCTATGGAGAGTGAGAATATGTATGGGCACATAATCATACCATGTAGGATAACTAAGTAGACGGTTGTGCTGTTTCATCCCATCTAGCAACAATGCTCTGCACTGTGTGTGTTTATATATTTACATATTTATTCCATCTAGCTACAATGCTCCGCACTGGGTGTGTTTATGTTTATGTTTATATATCTATATATTTATTCCATCTAGCTGCAATGCTCTGCACTGTGTGTTTATATATCTACATATTATTCCATCTAGCTACATTGCTCCGCACTGTGTGTTTACATATTCATATATTTATTCCATCCAGCTATAATGCTCTGCACTGTGTCTGTGTGTGTGTATATATATATTTTATAGTAATATGTACATATGTATATTAGCTGCTCTTGCTTGCTTGTTTTTTTTCTTGCCTTCTGATTGTTGCTCTGAGTGTTGCTATCCCTGTGCTGTTGCAATCCTGGAATTTCCCCGTTGTGGGACTAATAAAAGTTTATCTTATCTTTTCTTATCTTATCTTATCTTCTCAGATCTGTTGAATACAACTGTTGGCATCAGAAGGAATCAGAAGTCCTCCTTAGGTGTCCTTGGTGATCACTATTTCTGGTAAATATATTATAAACAATTCAGTCATCATATGTGTACCACCATTATGACCATTATACTTTGATGACCAGCATCACAAGTAAATTAAGAGTTCACAGATATTTGCACTGTATGATACACATTAAATTAATTTATGATTAAATTAATTTATTCAGCATGCTGGTCATCATATTTTGCAAATTAGATTAGGCATTCTAGCCTCAGTAAACCAGTTCACCTCCATGATATTTTAATTTACTCATATCGGACTAGCATTAGGACTATTACTATGACGACATGCCTCAACACGCTTATTGCATGCATTATTCACAGGCCTACTCACCTTGGCTTGACTTTTCCAATTATCCAGCCATCCCACGGCCGCTAAACATAATGTCAACTCGATTTCTATAGTTCACCGGTTGCGCAAGATTATAAGCTGCATCTCCATACCAAGAAGTTCAAAATCTTTTAATTTTTTGGCAAGTTATTGAGGTAAAAGTGGCACCATTTACTCCTAACTGTTTACTACTAACTACTAGCATTGTACAGCGGGTATGATTTATGTGCCTATGCGGGTCACCATCTATTCATCTATGATGTATATGTGGTGTAGGGATGCCAGGTATTCAGGGAGTGGTGCGGCATCTTGCGGATGATGTCACCACGTCTCATATATATTTGATGACCCATCATTTCACCAGGGAGAGCTGAGCTGGATAGAGGTTGTATGCGAGACACCCAGTGGTAGGCAGTAAGCCCTTTGTACACGTGTCTGTATTCTTCATACTAAACTGTAATAAAGTTCAGTAAACGGCAGCATCCTTGTTGGTCATCATTGCCAGGTTTGTGGACATAACATTTGGCAATGAGAGATTAAACCATGGAAGCGTACTTACGACCACTACGGCCTTTCCTCGAGTGCTCGGGAGAACCAGCAATCCCATGGCCAAGTTGGCTGGACGCGTTCAAGACCTACATTTCAGCACTAGACCTGGGCAAGCTTGATGAAGTAAGGAAACGAGTACTCCTTGTCCACAACCTTGGTATGGTCAGCGAATTTTCCACACGCTAGGACTGACTGAGTTATATGTGGATGCCGTCGAGCTACTAGCTAGCTACTTTGCCACCCCTGACAACATGATTGCACGATGAATCCATTTTCACCAGAGACGCCAAAGGGTCGGTGAGTCGGTACAACAATTCGTCGCTGACTTAAGGCATTTAGCTGGTATGTGCCATTTTGGACTGCTTGAAGATGAAATGGTGCGGGACCAGTTAGCTGAGCACACATGTAATGCTCGGCATCAAGCTAAGATGCTAACAGTGCCAAACAACATGATGCTAGCTAACACTATTGAGCTAGCATTCCAGCTGGAGGCAGTGGAAAAGTTAGCCATTCATCCATCCATCCATTTTCTACTGCTTTTCTGGAGGTCCGGGTCGCGGAGGTAGTAGTTCAAGCAGAGAAGCCCAGACTTCCCTCTCCCCAGCCACCTGCTCCAGTTCTTCAGAGAGGATACCAAGGCATTCCCAGACCAGCTGGGAAACATATGCCACATTTCCACTATATAGTTCTGCGCTACTCTTTTCTTTTCTTTACTACTTGTTTCTCCCGCAGCTGCGCCTCCATCACAACCGCGGAAAGCCGAGTATTGCTGGGGTGGGTGGGATCGAGGTGGCGCTACACTGCTGACGTAGTAAAGGACGCGACCGACTCCTCAACAACAAAGAAAAAAATAGCAGATTACGAGCGGAGGATTTCCACGGTGGTCACTATTCTTCTGTGGGTTTTTAACACAATGAATATCTTTAACGAGACAAGAGAATTTTACAGGAGAAGACGACGTGGATTGAGACAACACACGTTGGAGCAGGAGAGGAGAATAGCGGTTGCCCAGGAGGAATCTGAAGCAGCTGCATATGAAGCAGAGATCATTTCATTTGTTCAGTGTTCATGTGCATACATATGTCAAACGTGTTTTTTAAATAAAATGTTGTGCACTTTTAAACTACGTCGCCTCTGTTGTTCAAAACGGTTAAATGTTAACAGATGGTTAATTAAATGCTGAAACACCGGGGTAATTTAAAATAATGCAGAAGCTTAATCCTAAACCCCTTTAACTTACCAAATAATTTATAATATTATAAAAAAGCCAATCCAAATCTAGACCCATTTTGTGTATTGTGTAATAATGATACACTGATGATAAACTGACTTCCCAAAAAAAGCAGCAGCTAGACAACGCACTTTTGGTTTGATGGAATTGCCAATTGACCTTGGAATTATATGTGGAAACTTGTTATACTTCCAGTTAACTTTAACTTACAAAATAATTAAAAATATTATAAAAAAAAGCCAATCCAAATCTAGGCCCATTTTTTGTATTGTGTATCATTTGAGTATCATTGAACAATCTATTGTTATTTATAAGGGTTATCTGTTCAGTGGTGGCTAATTACACACTAAAACAACGTAGAAAATGACTGCAAAGAAAATGCTGCAGCTAGACAACTCACTTTTGGTTTGATGGAATTGCCAATTGACCTTGGAATTATATGTGGAAACTTGTTATACTTCCAGTTAACTTTAACTTACCAAATAATTTATAATATTATAAAAAAGCCAATCCAAATCTAGGCCCATTGTGTATCATTTGAGTATCATTTTTCCCATCTATTGTTATTTATAAGGGTTATCTGTTCAGTGGTGGCTAATTACACACTAAAACAACGTAGAAATGACTCAAAAAAAAATGCTGCAGCTAGACAACTCACTTTTGGTTTGATGGAATTGCCAATGAACCTAGAAATTTTATGATGAAACTTTTTTAATCCTACTAAATACTGTGACATTGTCACACTGCCCAACACCAAATTATAATTTTCTTTTTCAAACCAAAGATCACTATGGATCTATTGAATCACAATAGCATAGGTTTATCATATTCATGTCAACGTTTACAACATCGAAAATGTTATATTTGGGTTTACATGTATGGGTATTTTCGCTTTATATTATACTAGACTGCTTATAATTTATTGGAATTCTCAGAATTTGGAATGCTGATATAACATTCAATTCACGTGTACTTACCTTTTACCTAATTCGACTTTTACCTTTATCAGTGTCTACTGCTGAATGTAAATTACACCTGTGCAACTGCTTACAATTTTACTTAAAAACTGTACCCAATGTAGAGCAATGGATACAGCAGTGGTAATATTTATTAAATTTAACAATAACAATTACATTACCATTAAAAATCTTGACACCTTTATGGCTGAACAGCAGAATTAGGGTCATATGAGGCAATGGAATGTGTATGTAATTATTCGCCTTTATCATCCAGTGTTATAATATACAAACCACACTTTTATCCAAAAGACTAACATTTTATTACATTACAAATATTCCCAAAACATGTTAACAAATGGGGAGCTTTCAGTACTTCGACCAGACTGCCAAAATGGTTTAGGAAGTATCCGTGGAAGGAAGCCGTCTCTGTCAGCTCATCCCTTCTTAATGCGGCTAACTGCAGGTGTCTTTCACGCTGTTCGTGCTGCCGTTGATGCTGTTCGAGCATCCTTTCATGGATCCGCATCTCCTCAGCATGATTCTGGGCCATCAGTGATGCAAGATCTGCAATGTTGCTGCTTTTCAGCTTGCCTATATGAAAGACAGAAGTCATTGTATTTAGATAACACCGGATCAAAACATGTCAGAAAAAATATTATGGAATTAAACTGTTGAAAGCCTGTGGTGGGATGCTTCGTTGCTGTATTTAAGCTCAACTGTCATGTTGTTGCCCCGCAGTAGAGTGGACTATAAGCAACTTCTGTGGTGATGTGGTTAGGCCCCCCTTCATTTCAAAAAGGATTAATTGTAAAAAATATTTTGATTTAATGGGTTATTTTTAAAAGAATTTCTTTGTACTGTGGCCTCATAAATCAGAATGGGTTAATAGTGTTAGCTGACTTGAAGAATTTCAATCAAGCATTTTGATTTGAAGTCGGTACATGTGCTCCTTTTTTTTTGTGAAAATACAACAGTATTTCCACCACCAACACACCTATAACACTGGGCCACTGTGGCTATGAACACCCCTGAATCTAGTATTTTTATAAACGTAGAAAGACATTTTAAATTCCTTATTATGCGTCTATAGAAAATAACAATCACATATAAAAACAACCGGGTGGTAATTTTCAGTTTGTTGTGCCTTACCAGCACTTGACCGGGAGATGCAGGATGGTGATGGAGCTGGCAGTCCAGTGAGGCGGACCCCAAGGGATTTGAAAACTGTGTATAGAAGGAAAAAACACACAATAAAGCTCACAAACAAAGTGCAACATGTACCGCAAACAAAAAACTTTTTAACCAGAATACAATAAGCTTACGTCAGCGTTTTGTTCACGTGAATACTGAAATAAAAGTGCGATTCAGCAGCTTGATGCGAGGTAGCAGCAAGGTACAGAGGTAGCTAGCTATTAGCGGGCTAGCCATCACCACAATTGCCCACAATCAAACAACTTTCTTTATTGCTTAAATAAAGTGCGCTTTTGACCAAAAGGCAAGAAGACGGACAATAACAAAACAACACTCACCGTCACCGTTTTCCAATTGCGTGGCCGTGTCGAGTCCAAATTCTCTGCCATTATAGCAGGCCGGACACTTCCTGGTATATTTTTTCATTGCGAGTTGCCCCACCAACTCGCTCTGGATGTAGTCATCAGCTACGAGGGACAGAAAAGTCCACACCTCCTCGTTTGTTCATGGAATAAACTTGCGCGTGGACATCGTTATATGAGAACACAATTGTGAATCCAGTCACCGCGGTTACTCGCTGAAATTACAAATGGCGGTCGTGTAGCTTCAACAGAAAACAAAATGGACGCGTTTGGTGACGTTACGCCCTGACCAATCAGCGTTTAGCAGTCGATTGACGTCAAATCACACCTCGCTTTTCGCTCGGCTGTACCCTGCCTCTGAACAGGCACGAAAATCGTAACGGTTAAACCGTGAGGACTTGGGTGGAAATGGCGAAAAACCGAACCAAGTAAAAAAAAGTAAAGCCCAGGTGATACTGGTGGAAATGGGGCTATAGCCTCTCCAGTGAGTCCTGGGTCTGCCCCGGGGTCTCCTCCCAGTGGGACGTGCCCAAAACACCTCAAGTGAGAAGCGTCCAGGAGGCATCCTGATCAGATGGCCATACCACCTCAACTGGCTCCTTTCAATGTGGAGGAGCAGTGGTTCTACTCTGAGCCTCTCCCAGATGACTGAGGTCCTCACCCTATTTCTGAGGGTGAGTCCAGTGATCCTACAAAGAAAGCTTATTTCAGCTGCTTGTATCCGCGATCTCGTTCTTCCGGTCATTACCCAAAGCTCGTGACCATAGGTGAGAGTAGGAATGTAGATTGACTGGTAAATCGACAATTTTGCATTAGAGCTCAGCTCCCTCTTCACCACAACAGACCGGTACAACGTCCGCATCACTGCAGATGCTGCTCCGATCCATCTGTCAATCTCTCACTCCATTCTCCCCTCACTCGTGAATAAGGCCCCAAGATACTTAAACTCCTCCACTTGGGGCAGGAGCTTGTCCCCAACCCGGAGAGGATAATCCACCTTTTTCTGGCTGAGGACCATGGACTTGGACTTGGAGGTACTGATTCTCATCCCAGACGCTTCACACTCAGTGGCAAACCATCCCAGTAAGACCTGTAGGTCATTGCTGGATGAAGCCAGCAGGACAACATCATCTGCAAACAACAGAGATGAGATCCTGTGGTCACCAAGCATGACACCCTCAGCTCCCTGGCTGCGCCTAGAAATCCTGTCCATAAAAATTATGAACAGGATCGGTGACAAAGGGCAGTCCTGGTGGAGTCCAACTCTCACTGGGTCTCACTGGGAATGAGTCCGATCGAGTGCTGGCATTACAAACCAAACTCTCACAACGGTCGTGCAGAGACCGAATAGCTCGTAACAACAAGCCCGATACCCCATACTCCCAAAGAACCCCCACAAAAAACCACGAGGGACGTGGTCGAATGCCTTCTCCAAGTCCACAAAACACATGTAAACTGGTTGGGCAAACTACCACAAACCCTCGAGGATTCTCGAGAGGGTAAAGAGCTGGTCCAATGTGCCATGGCCAGGACGAAAACCACATTGCTCCTCCTGAATCCGAGGTTCAACCAACGGCCGGACTCTCCTCTCCAGTACCTTGGCATAGACCTTCCCAGGGAGGCTGAGGAGAGTGATCCCTCTAAAGTTGGAGCACACCCTCAGGTCCCCTTTTTTGAAGAGAAGAGCCACCACTCCGGTTTGCCATGCCAAAGGCACTGCCCCCAACCTCCACACAATTTTGCAGAGGCGTGTCAACCATGACAGCCCAACAACATCCAGGGCCTTGAGGTACTCAGGATGAATCTCGTCCATCCCCGGGGCCTGGCACCAAAGAGATTTTTAACGACCTTGGCAACCTCAACCCCTGTGATAGGCGAGTCATCCCCCTCATCCACAAGCCCTGCTTCCTCTATGGAAGGTGTATCAGTGGAATTGAGGAGATCCTCGAAGTATTCCTTCCACCGCCTGACGATATCCCCAGTGGAAGTCAACAACGCCCCATCCGCACCACATACAGTGTGGACAAGGAGCTGCTTCCCCCTCCTGAGCCGCTGGACAGTTTGCCAGAATCTCTTCAAGGCCGACTGAAAGTCTTGTTCCATGGCCTCACCAAACTCCTCCCATACCCGAGATTTTGCTTCAGCAACCACCCGAGCTGCACTCCGCTTGGCCTGCCGGTACACCTCAGCTGCTTTGGGAGTCCCACAAGCCAACCAAGCTTGATAGGACTCCTTCTTTAGCTTAATGGCCCCCCTCACCACTGGTGTCCACCACTTGGTTCGGGGGTTGCCACCATGAGATGCACTGACGACCTTGCGGCCACAGCTCTGGGCCACTGCTTCAACAATGGAGGTGGAGAACATGGCCCATTCAGATTCCATGTCTCCAGACTCCCTCGGAATGTGGTTGAAGTTCTTCCAGAGGTGGGAGTTGAAGACCTCCCGGACAGGGGCCTCAGCCAGACGTTCTCAGCACATCCTCACTATACTTTTGGGTCTACCAGGTCTGAATGGCATCCTCCCCTGCCATCGGATCCAACTCACCACCAGGTGGTGATCAGTTGACAGCTCTGCACCTCTCTTTACCCGAGTGTCCAAAACATACGGTCGCAGGTCTGATGACACAATAACAAAATCGATCATCGACCTGCGACCTAGGGTGTCCTGGTGCCAGGTGCACATATGGACACCCTTATGCTTGAACATGGTGTTCGTTATGGACGAACTGTGGTTAGCACAGAAGTCCAATAACTGAACACCACTTGGGTTCAGATCGGGCAGGCCGTTCCTCCCAATCACCCCCTTCCAGGTTTCACTGTTGTTGCACATGTGCACATTGAAGTCCCCCAGTAGGACAATGGCATCTCCAAGAGGAGCATTCTCCAGCACCCCAGTCAGATACTCCAAAAACAGTGGATACTCTGAACCATCATTTGGTGCACAGGCACAAATGATGGTCAGGACCCATTTCCCAACCCGAAGGCGCAGGGAAACAATCCTTTCGTCCACTGGGGAAAACTCCAATATAGAGGCAGCAAGTTGGGGGGATACAAGAATACCCACCCCTGCTCGCCGCCTCTCGCCCAGGGCAACTCCAGAGTAGGCCAAGCTCCAGCCCCTCTTCAGGAGACTGGTTCTGGAACCGGTGCTGTGTGTTGAAGTGAGGCCGACTATATCTAGCCGGTATCTCTCAACCTCATGCACCAGCTCAGGCTCCTTTCCCACCAGAGAGATGACATTCCACGTCCCAAAAGCCAGTTTAGGAAGCCTGGGATCAGACCGCCAAGGTCTCCGCCTTTGACCACCACCTGATCCACATAGCACCGGACCCCCATGATCCTCCTGCAGGTGGTGAGCCCACTGGAGAGTGGACTCATGTAACTCCTTTGGGCTGAGCCCAGGCGGGTCCCATGGGCAGAACCCCGGTCACCAGATGCTAGCCATCGAGCCCCTCCCCCAGGCCTGGCTCCAGGGTGGGTCCCCAGTAACCCCATACTGGGTGGGGTACACTGAATCCTTGTTCTAATATTTATCATGAGAGTCTGTTGGATCGTTCTTAGTCTGGCCCTTCACCCAGGACCAATTTGTCTTGGGTGACCCTACCAGAGGCAAACTGCCCCGGACAACATAGCTCCTGAGATCACTAGGGCACGCACCCCCCCACCACCACCACCACGATAAGGGGAAGATCCATGAGGGCAAAGTTGACAAAAGTGATGATCCATGAGGCAAAGTTCCATGAGAGATCCATGAGGGAAAAGTTATCCTCGGAGCTAAATGGGCGCCAAGCACAGAAGCTACCCCGACAGACAACGCTAGCTAACATGGTGAGCCCAGAGGGGGAAGAGACCCCGGCGGAAGAATTTGAGATGCATGCCATTAGCCAAAGGTCTGCTCCGAGAGGCTCTGTCTGCGGGAGCTGTGGGTCCCTGACGCACCAGGACAGACCATGTTTTTGCCCGGCCAAAGGACAACAGTGTAACAAGTGTGGGCACCTGAACCATTTCGCCAGAGTGTGCCAGTCGCAGGCACCGTGGGGCCCACCAAGTAAGCCAGCCTGCCCGCCATCAACGACCATTCATGTGATAAGCCCCGACATCAACGGTTATTCATATAGCATGGTTAAACTAGATGGGATAGCCATACCACTCCTACGCAACATGGCGGCAGTGCAGCCAATGCTAAACTGGGCCATGGTGAAGAAGTTTTTCCCCAAAAACAAAATCCAAAAGAACCCGACGCCACTGTACGGTTATGGGGATCACAGAATGTGCAATGTCGGAACGATAGAACTGTTTATTACAAGTCTAAAATCGTGTATGGCTTTTCGTTCCAAGTGGCAGCGCATGGCGACAGCATCATGGGATGCGACCTCTTCTACAGACTTGGCTTCACTATCAGAGACAGCGCAGGGTTCGAATGGTCTGGATGCAGCAGCTGGAGCACAGCGGACCTCAAGGATGACGGCGTGGTGTGGGACGAAGCAATTACAAGCGGCACCGATACCAAAGCGTCCATCGCTTGCTCTCAGGAGGAGAGCCGCCTGGAGGGGGGACAGCCGGACTTGCCTATGTCCCTCGCTCAGTCAGAACCAGAAGGAAGGGAGCCTGAGCATACAGGCTCCCATGGTCGATCTATCTATCTATCTATCTATCCTGCACTTATATAGCGCTTTTCTAGTCACAAAGACCACTCAAAGCGCTTTCACTAGTACTAACCCTCTAATCTAAGGGCCTATAGGAGACAGACATCTAGGGACAATTTAGAACAACCAATTAACCTAACATGCATGTTTTTGGATTGTGGGAGGAAACCGGAGCCCCCGGAGTAAACCCACGCAGCACAGGGAGAACATGCAAACTCCACACAGAAAGGTTCCAACCCCTACCAGCCTGGGGATTCGAACCTGGAACCTTCTAGCTGTAAGGCAACAGTGCTAACCACTGCACCACCGTGCTGCCCATTCAGGTGGCCCCACCTACACCCATTCATTCTCCATTTACTCACTGAGTGTTTTGGGCAGTGGTGGATCCGTAGAGCCAGCAAAGCCTTCTCTGCTGGCCTAAACACTATCAAAATTGCATTTACAACCTACATTCTTGTATTTGTTCCATGAGGACGTATTAAATTATTCCCAACAGTCTATTATCTTCATTTTGTAGCTTTTGTATTGGCTGCACTCCTTCCAGTAGTGTAATGCATGTTAGAGTTTTTGTCCAATCATATTTCAGTCATCTATGTTGCCAGGGTCAAGCAAATCTGCCTTGGGCCTTCAGGAATTGACAGTGCGCTCTGTAGGTTAAATTAACTGTTCAACTTATACTGTTTCTTTAACCAGATGTCTTCAATACGTCCTTTTGATTGGATGGTTAGACTCCTCCAATCACATTGCAGAGGATCTTAGCATGCAAAACGCCGGTGCAAGGACTTGCTTAAGCAGCTACAATATACAACAGAGAAAGTAAGTATTGAACACATCAACATTTTTCTCATTAAACATATTTCTGATAGAGCCATTGACCTGAGATTTTCACCAAATATCAGTAACAACCTAAGTAATCCATACATACAAAGAAATAAAGGCAGCTGTGTTCACAAAACAAGTTATATTTAATAAAGTGGAATGACACAGAGAATAAGTATTGAACACATGAAGAAAAAGCGGTGCAAAAAGGCATAGAAAGCCAAGAAACCAAATGAAATCCATCAGAATTTAGGAAGCCATCCCACCCCCCATAAGTGCAAATTCATTTCAGCTAGTTAAGTCCTGACTGATAGCATTTAAAAAGGTCTGTGAATATGAGATTGTCGCACCACAAAGAACTCATGATGGGTAGAAGCAAAGAGCTCTCTCTAGACCTTTACAACATTATTGTTGCAAAACATAATGATGGCATCGGTTGCAGGTGCATTTCTAAACTGCTGAATGTTCCAGTGAGCGCAGTTGGAGCCATCATTTGGAAGCTTCACCAGAAAAGCAGCTGCAATCCCGTCAGTTAGACTAAATGTTAGAATAAATGTACCATTAAGTCCTACAATTTGTAAATATAATTATTAATAATTATTAAACTAAGTTTAAAGCTTATTAATAATACTTGTAATGCCTCGTTATAACACTAGGTGGGGCACCACTCATCTTTGGGACAGGGTTGATGAGGACCCTATTGAAAACACTTAGCTTCGTGCTCGTGAAACAATTTTGACATTTTTTTGCATGTTGTATGAACCCAAAAGTCATCGTCGATGATCAATATAATAGTTACAAGCGCGCCTGCATAACATTGTTATCATCAGAAAACCGCCGCCATTCGGGCAAATTTGACTGGACTGTGGCGCCACTCACCGAATGAGGAAGGAGGCGGAAATGACATCAGCGTGAGAACAGATGCCGGTTTTGTTGAAAGGAACACCAGCAGCTTTGTAGCAGACACTTTCTCTGTTTTGTTGTTTTAGTTTTACGGCTATGCCTTTGCGTTGTGTCTCAGGCTTTTGTTCAAAAGCTCGTAAGGACGGTGTTAGTTTATGTAAGTTTCCTTAAGATCCCGAGTTACATTCAAAGTGGGTGAAGCAGGTCAGACATACTCGTGACAAGTGGGAGCCCTCCCCCATGTCTGTTCTGTGCTCTGATGAATGAATGAATGAATGAATGAATGAATGAATGAATGAATGAATCTTTATTTCGGATAGATTAAAAGTACAGGTTAAAAGAAACTGAATAATATAACAAAGGGGGAAAGAAAATCCAACAAGGTCAAATTAGACAATAACTCCTCTGATTATACAGTTCAACATAAGTTATCCGAAATAGGTGATGGCTGAAGCCACAGCTTATATTGCCCACCCATATTCCATCCAAGAATTCAAAAGAAAAACAAAACAAGAGCGATTACAATTCAGAACAAAGCTAAGACAAAATGTGACCAAAAAAACTAAGCTACAACACAACGCAGGCTGGATATGACAATCCTTATGTGATTTGATATGTCATCTTGTATATACGTTTGGAGTATTTCTTCCTTTAGTTTTTGTTTAAATTGTCCAAGCGTTGTACATGATTTTAATTCAGGTCCAAAATCGTTCCAAAATCTGACTCCTTGCACTGAAACACAGTGTTGCTTGGTGGTAGTTCTCACTGAAGGTTTTTGAAATATACATGTTCCTCTGAAATGATATTGTTTCTCCCTTATTTGGAACAACTTTTGGATATTTGCGGGCAGTGATAGATTCTTCACTTTAAACATTATTACTGCAGTTTTAAAGTCAACCAGATCTTTCAACTTGAGAGCTTTTAATTTAAGAAAAAGTGGGTTTGTTGGTTCCCTGTAAGCAGCTTTGTTTATTATTCTAATAGCTCTCTTCTGAATCATAAAGACTGGATATGTGTTTGTTTTATATGTATTTCCCCATACTTCAGTACAATATGTCATGTATGGGAGTATTAATGAATGATACAAGGTATATAGTGTGGGTTGATTCAGCAAATATTTCACTCTGTGTAGTATTGCAATTGATTTGGATATTTTACCTTTAATATAATTAATATGTGACTTCCAACACAGTTTATTATCAATTATTACTCCAAGAAATTTAGTTTCGGATACCCTTTCAATCTCTACACCATTTACACTGAGTTTAGATACTAAGTTGTTGTGATGGTTGTTAAAGACTATAAATTTTGTCTTACTTAAATTGAGCGTTAAATTGTTTGAATCAGACCACAGTTTAAGCTTTCCTAATTCCTTTCCGAGTGTATCCAAAAGTTGTTCCAAATTGCTTCTACTCCATAATAGATTAGTGTCATTGGCAAACAATAGTAAGTCCATTTTTTCTGGAACTTTACATATATCATTTATATACATATTGAATAACAATGGCCCCAAAACTGAACCCTGTGGGACTCCACAAGTAACCTTCAGTAACTGAGTTTTTGTTACATACTGATATCTATTCTTTAAGTAACTACATAACCAGGACAGTGCTACCCCTCTAATACCACAATTTTGTAGTTTCTTTAATAATAAATTATGATCCACTGTATCAAATGCTTTTTTAAGATCCAGGAATACCCCAACTGAATACTCTTTATTTTCAATGGCAGTTGATATTTTTTCTGTAAATTCCATTAGAGCAAATGCAGTTGTCCTCTTGTGTCTGAACCCATATTGCTGCTCACACAATACATTATTCTTCAGTATGAAGTTGTCAATTCTCTCATAGAATATTTTTTCAAGTATCTTGGAAAATTGCGGCAATAGTGAAATTGGTCTATAGTTTGAGAATTTCCCTCTGTCACCCGTCTTGTACATCGGAATTACTTTAGCTATTTTCATTGCACTGGGAAATATACTTGTTTGGAGAGACAGGTTACAGATATATGTCAGTGGTTTCACTAAGCATTCAATAATAGTTTTGACTAAGAGCATGTCAATACCATCACAGTCCGTAGATGTTTTACTTTTAAACGA
This sequence comes from Pholidichthys leucotaenia, assembly GCA_020510985.1. Classification (NCBI taxonomy): domain Eukaryota; kingdom Metazoa; phylum Chordata; class Actinopteri; order Cichliformes; family Pholidichthyidae; genus Pholidichthys; species Pholidichthys leucotaenia. Next base: position 228,197,317 of record CM035839.1, on the reverse strand, counting down.
TTTAACAATTTCAATGACCTCTCTCTCGTCTGTGTTCTTGATGAAAATGGAGTCTTTTATAGCAGTGTTTTTGCTTATTGTGTCACCTGTAGGCACCGTAATGGGTATTTCTCAAGCCAAATTAGGACCAATGTTAACAAAAAAGTTATTAAATTCATCTGCAGGTGAAGCTGCATTCACACTCCGAGTCGTTTTATTATTTTTTGAAAAATCGGTTGGGTAGCTTGTATTTCTGCTTTTATTTCCAAGAATACTGTTAAGTATTGTCCATGTATTTTTAATATTGTCTCTGTTTTTCTCCAGTTCTTTACTGTAATAGTCTCTCTTACTACATCTTATTATATGTTAACTTATTTTTGTATGTTTTATACCGCTGCTCTGCTTCTTTTGTCCTTTTCTTTAGGAAAGCTTTATATAATAAATTTTTCTTTTTACACGCCTTTTGTAATCTTTTGGTTAACCATGGCTTATCGGCAAATTTATGTTTAAGCTTTTTCTTTACTAATGGACAGTTTTTTTCATAAAGAGTGGTTACAATGTTCATAAATGTGTCATAGGCTTCATTTACATCTGATACATAGACTTCTGTCCAGTCTTGCTTCGGCAAGTCCTCTTTAAAAGAACTGATTGCATTTTGTGATTTGTATCTGAACAATTTAAAAAAAAAATTTCTGCATTGGCCCCCGTGTGGCCATGGATAAGTGCAAAGGTTGGCAAGTGGTCGCTTATATCATTTATCAATAATCCACTTTCTATTTTCTTATCAATAATATTAACAAACAGGTTGTCAATAAGTGTAGCAGTGTGAACTGTGATTCTACTGGGATGTGTTATTGTGGGATATAGACTCATGCTGTACAAAGAGTTCATGAACTCTGTAATTACATTTTGTTGATATGGATTTAGTAGATCAATATTGAAATCTCCACAAATTACTACCATTTTCTTGCTAGTAATATTATTGTACAGCTCGACTAATTTATCTCTGAATGTCTCATTGCAAGTTCCCGGCATTCTATATATACAACTTATAATTAGATTTTTTGTTTTATCGTGGTCAATCTCAACAGTAACACATTCCAAAATCCCTGGTAGTGTAAAGGACATTCCATTTACAAGCTTACACCTATACAGGTCATCAATATACAGTGCAACACCACCACCCTTTTTTTGAGATCTGTTAATATGAAACATCTGATATCTCCCATCAGGGGAGCCTGCTCTTCATTAAGCCAAGTTTCAGAGACTGCAATAGCTGTAAATTTTCTGTCTAGCTGTTTTAAATAGTCCTGAATCTGTGGAAAGTTTTTGTTAAGACTTCTGCTGTTGAAGTGTATTATTGATAGTTTACCATCTAGTTGCACTTGACTTTTGAATTGCTTTTCAGTGTAATATTCACAATGATTATGAATATTATTGAAAAAGTGGTTATCAGGATCAGTATCATTCTCCATCTCTTGTAGTTTATGTTCAGCATAATGGTATATTTTCAGAGTTTGAGTTTCCTCACTCTGTCAAAAGCGTGGAAAAAGGGCCGGGATCCATGCTAGGCTAAAGGCTAACCCCTCCAGACCAACGGTACCATCGCTCATTCTCTCTAATGTCCGCTCCCTCGAAAACAAGCTAGATGAGTTGCGTCTGCTGAGAGAAACCCGGAGAGAGTGGAGAGACTGCTGTGTGTTTGTTTTCACTGAGACATGGCTCCACGGCAATATTCCTGACGAGGCCATTCAACTGGAAGATATGGCGATGTTCTGTGCCGACAGGGAAACGGCGAGCTCCGGTAAGAGCCGGGGGGGGTGGGCTATGCATCTATGTTAACAAGAACTGGTGCGTCAATGCCACGTTAGTGTCTAAACACTGCTCTCCATTGGCGGAGTTCCTTATTGTAAATTGTCGGCCATATTATTTGCCGAGGGAATTCAGCAACGTGTTTGTAGCTGGTGTTTACATAGCGCCGAGCCCTAATGCTAAAGCTAATGCTAAGAAGGCACTCAGGGAACTGCACAATGCGATTAGTGAAATCCAAACTTCACACCCGGACAGTTTTGTGGTGGTTGCGGGGGATTTTAACCACACCAGCTTAAAGACTGTGCTCCCCAAGTTTAAACAATGTGTAGACTTTAAGACCAGAGGAGAGAATATGTTGGACTTAGTGTACACAAACACAGATGCATATAAGGCCATACCCCGCCCCCATCTCGGCCTTTCTGATCACATATCTGTGATGCTGCTGCCTGCCTACAAACCTTTATTGAAGCGCAGCAGGCCAGCAGTGAAACAAATTAGAACTTGGCCAGAGAGTGCAACCTCTGCACTGAAAGACTGTTTTCTGCACACAGACTGGGAGGTCTTCAAAATAGCAGCCTCCCAGGAAGACACGACAGATGTGGAGGAGTATGCTGATACAGTCACCAGCTACATCGCGAAGTGCACAGAGGATGTCACTACAGTGAAGACCATCACTATGCAGGGTAACCATAAGCCCTGGATGACTGCAGAGGTGCGCTCGCTGCTTACAGCCAGAGATGCAGCCTTCAGAGCGAAGGACAGGATCGCCCTCCGCTCAGCCAGGTCTGCGCTCTCAAAGGGAATTAAGGCGGCAAAGAGAGCCTATGTGGAGAAAATCCAGGGACACCTCTGTGACACTAGGAACACCAAGCAGATGTGGCAGGGAGTTCGGACACTGACGGGCTATAAGTCTAGGCAGGGGGTCGATGATGACAACGCTTCCCTTCCAGACAGGCTTAACGACTTCTTTGCACATTTTGAAGCATAAAACTCAACAATCAGAGGGAGGGCTGGCCCACCCCCACCATCGGTCGGACCAGCTTTTACCATCAACACAGCGGACACACGGAAGACCCTAACCAGAGTCAACCCACGCAAAGCTGCAGGTCCGGACAACATTCCGGGACGTGTGCTCCGAGACTGCGCGAGCAAGTTGGCGGATGTCCTGACTGACATTTATAACATCTCCCTGAGTCAGAGCATCGTTCCCAGATGCTTCAAGACCTCTATCATTGTACCGGTGGCAAAGAAACCAGTTGTGTCCTGTTTGAATGACTATCGTCCTGTTGCACTGACACCAATTGTGATGAAGTGTTTTGAACGGCTTGTCAAACCACACATTACAGCCTGCCTCCCTGCATCACAAGACCCACTCCGGTTTGCATATCGTTCAAACCGCTCCACGGAGGATGCTATAGTCACCACCCTACACTCTGTCATCACCCACCTGGACCAGAAAGACACCTACGCCAGACTCCTGTACATTGATTTCAGTTCAGCATTCAACACCAGTATTCCCCGGAGACTGATGGAGAAATTACTCCTTCTCAGTCTGAACACCGCCACATGTCTCTGGATCCTGGATTTCCTGACTGAGAGACCTCAGTCTGTCCGGGTTGGAAACAACATCTCCAACTCTGTCACGTTGAGCACCGGATCCCCTCAAGGCTGTGTACTCAGTCCACTGTTGTTTACACTTCTAACACATGACTGTTTATCCAGACACGAGGGGAACCAGATTATTAAGTTTGCAGACGACACCACGGTGGTGGGACTTATTCAGAGGGATGAGGAATCAATGTACAGGGAAGAAGTGAGAGACCTGGAGGGCTGGTGCAGGGAGAACAATCTGGGGCTCAACGTGGACAAAACGAAGGAGGTGATTATTGACTTCCGGCGGTCACAGCCTGAGCACGTCCCCCTCAGCATCGGCGGCCGTTTAGTGGAGAGAGTAGAGAACATCAAGTTCCTCGGAGTGCAAATCTCGCAGGACCTGACCTGGAGCAAGAATTCCTTGGGGATCAGGAAGCGGGCTCAGCAGAGACTGCACTTCTTGAGGAAACTCAAACAGGCCTCTCTCCCCATCTGCATCCTCAGGACCTTCTACAGAGGTGTGGTGGAGCGTGTTCTGACGTACTACATTGCTACATGGTACTCCAGCTGCAGTATGTCAGACAAAAAAGCCCTGCAGAGGATAGTCAAGGGGGGCTGAGAGGGTAATTGGAGTCTCCCTCCCCTCTGTCCAAGAACTTTTTCAGAACCGTTGTAGGAGCAGGGCACTGAACATTGTCAAGGACCATTCTCACCCTCTGCATAAACACTTTGAACTTCTTCCATCTGGTAAACGATTCCGGAGCATCAGAGGCAGAACCACCAGACTGATCAACAGCTTCCTTCCCCAAGCTGTCAGGATGCTGAACAGTTGACCCCGGAATCTCTCATACACACTACTGCACCTACAGACATTTTGTATATTATTTGTATATTATAGTTAGTTAGTTTTTTTTTCCAAGTAAGTCTCAGGGATGTGTGAATGGATGGGGGGGGGGGGGGTGAAGCTATGTGGGAGTGTGTCTTAAATCTGCTGCTTCTATTTATATGGATGCCGAGAGAAACGCAATTTCATCTTGCCTGCACTACAGTTGTATGTACAGCAATATGACAATAAAGTTGATTTGATTTGAAATGACTTCCTCCAACTGGGGATAACTGATGTCTACTCAAGTCAGTCATAAGTTTTTTGGTTTTTTGCTTATTTTTTTTTTTTTAAAGTACATTGACATGGTATGTCAAAAGAACTATTCTTGCCGTGTGTGTGGATATGGATTATCATTGTCTCTTAATTTTCTTAATCAGTGTTCATCTGTATTTATTTAAGTCAGTAACATCTCTGATCATTATGCTCTTTGCTTGCTCAGGTGTTCCATTTAGTTTGACCCAAACTCTACAATTTCTTGTCCATGTTGCCTGTATCTTATTTTGTCTTTTCAGCATCCGTGCTTGCCGTGCTATTTCAGCATTAGTTTTTGTTAGGTGTTCATTTAGGTAAACTTCTGTTCCCCGGAGCTTTCTGGCCTGCCTCAGTATGTCATTCTTTACCCTCTTTACCCTTTTTTTTTTTTTTTTTTCCGGTTCCACCGGACCTGCGGCGCCACACGAGTTGGCTGCCTGTTGCAACTGCCTTTTTCTTATCTTCCTTCTTCTTTCTACACCTTTCACTCTCTCTCTCTCTCTCTCTCTCTCTATATATATATATATATATATATCACGGACACACAGATCGCCCCAAGGGTCTCCCGAGTCGGCGGACGGAGCCACTGTTTGCAGCGGGGGACGATACAGCAGGGAAGAGCTAGCAAGCTGGCTAGCTAGCTCCAACCGCCACCCGGTGCTAACGGAGAAGCTCGACATGCCGAGGAACTGTGGCGAAAACAACGCGGGTGCCGGGCTGGAGTTTAGGTGGCGTGCAAGAAATATAAGATAGAATAATAAAGAGTGATGGCAAGAACCAAGCAGACCGCCCGTAAATCTACTGGAGGAAAAAGCACCCAGGAAGCAGCTAGCCACCAAGGCTGCTCGAAAAAAGCGCTCCGGCCACCGGCGGAGTGAAGAAGCCTCACCGTTACGGGCCCGGTACCGTGGCTCTGAGAGAGATCCATCGCTACCAGAAATCCACGGAGCTGCTCATCCGTAGGCTGACCTTCCAGCGCCTGATGAGGGAGATCGCTCAGGACTTCAAGACCGACCTGCGTTTCCAGAGCTCCGCCTTCATGGCTCTGCGGGAGGCCAGCGAGGCCTACCTGGTGGGTCTCTTCGTGGACACCAACCTGTGCGCCATCCACGCCAAGAGGGTCACCACCATCATGCCCAAAGACATCCAGCTGGCCCGCCGCACCCGCGGAGGGAGAGAGAGCTTAGACTTTCTGCTGCACATTCACCAACCACAATGCTCTGCACTGTGTGTCTATATATATATATTTATAGTAACTATGTACATATGGTATACTAGCTGTTCTTTGTTTTTTTTCTTTTGCCTTCTGATTGTTGCTCTGAGTGTTGCTATCCCTGTGCTGTTGCAATCCTGGAATTTCCCCATTGTGGGACTAATAAAGGCTTATCTTATCTTATCTTATCTTCTGCTCACAAAGCGCATCACAATGTATTTCTTTGTTTTATTATCTTTCCTGGGTAAAGCATAACAGGCTGAAATTGCATTTGCTTCGACCTTTATATCTCTACTATCAAGGAACTGAAGCACCTGGTTTTCCAGGGAGACTGATTCACTTGCGGGAGCCTCCTCACCTCTCAGTCCTGTATGTAGCATGAGCGTATGATTGATATTGATGTCTAGTCCACTTATAATTAGATCATCCATACGAGAACATTGTTCAAGATCCTCGACGCGTCGCTCCAAGTCCATAATTTTTTGTCCTTTTTCCTGAATTGTTTAATTTTAATTCTCGGACTTCTTCCATTAGGCCTAATATTTTGGCCTGCTGGCTAACCATTTTGGTCACTTCTTCTGACAAGAAGTTCAGAGATTTTTTGATCTCTTCCATTTCCTCCTTCTTTGGTGGCATTTTTACTGACCTGTGTGATCATTTTGAGTTGGACTATTTTGATTTTGTTCCCACCTTTAAAGAGTCACTTGGTTGTTCAATACAACACAAGCATGTGCTGCTGCCTATGGCTGTACCTTCAGTGTTCCCCACACTGTCACGGACTAATTTGGACTTTTTCCTGTTATAATTAATTTAATATTTTTGATAGTTATAGTAGATGTGTGCTACACCAGTTATGAGTATTGTTTTTCTTTTGACCAAACTCTAGAAAAAAAAAATGAGGATCTATCAGTTGCTTCTATTGCTTTTATTATTATTGTTGAAAATCACATGCCACAATGATAACAAACAAAACTGCATTTTTAATGAGTCATAAATAATAGGGAATACATTATTTTTAAGGATATTGCCATCAGTAACACAGAGAATAATTTTAATTTCTAAAGGTGTTTTACAGGTAATTGAACTTTAAAATGATAAGTTTTGGCCATGAGTATGCTCTGATTTACTAAAAAAATTTTAAAAAAAATTATACTATATTTGGAAAATTAAAAAAAATTCTATCTCTTGTTCAAATACCCAGGATTGATACAGGATTGCATGCAATGTCCCAGTGATAACAACAGTTATGAGATTTTCAAGTATCACACTATGAATATTTTGTAATTTTATTTTCTTGTAAAAATTGACAACAGTTGTGGTAAGATAAACATGTATTGAATGAGAAACAATACCATGAAAACATAAAGGTAGTTAGTCAGCATAAGTAAAACCAACATATTGTCCCTCTTGTATTGGAAAGGTCTCTCTGATCTTGTGAATGACACAGGCAGGTATTGGCACTCGGACTTTCTCACCAAGGTAGTGGTAGCACCATCGGATGAACTGTCTGTAAGCTGTATATTGCTTCCAATTGTTCCCATAATCCACATTCACATCATGTTTATACTGTAGGTGAAGTAGCCACTTCCAACACATCTTCATTCAGACACACCGCGGGGAAATTGTGATGACCAGTGATACACTTTATAGCACCGTCCGGAATTTTCTGCTTCACCTTGTCCTGCTCCTGACAGCAAATACTCTCCTTCTCTGTTGCCATGATCACACACAGACCACACTGGCACCTGCAAAAATAAAAAAAATAGTATCTTTTGATTTGTTTATTGGGGGGGGGGGGCATTGACAGCATCAGGTAGATGTTTCAATTTTATTATAAATACACTGCTATGATTTTATTGAAAAATCAGGTTTAGATCAATTTTATTTATGAACAAATAATTTGTTGCAATATCTGTAACAAAAGCATACCACTCTGTGTTCCCCTGCCATGCGTTTGCCGCTGCTGCTCTGGCAGGCATGTTTGCCTCACCACAGTCACTCTCTGAATCTGACTCGCTAGGCACGATATCCACTTGGCACAGCTCAAACCTATAAGGTCTGATGCCCCCAGATTCTTCAGTATCACCACATTCTTCTGAACTATAATCATCTGAAGATTGGACAACACAAACCAATTCCAGACTAGATGTGCTGGAACCATCATCGACGTTTTCAACCGCTTCCATCATGCATGCAGAATGGTCAGCCAACTGCTGTGTTCTCCCGCTAACGTCACAACATGACCAGGGGGTTTTCCAGCCACTGACCCAATTGGTGCTGCAGCGCTCTTGGCAACATCGGATATTCACGTGAAAACAAGCTTGTTTGACTTAGAACTGCACAGACCCACCTATTTTGTCATATTATATTATGTGTTTGCAAAATTAGATGCAGTCAAAATCGTGTCATGAGCACTTTAAGAATTTGACAATTAATAAGTTAAGCATTAGTAATTTTACTAGCAATATTGAATCAGTCTCATAGTCTGGAGGCAGAATTCTTGACACTGAGTTGCTACAATAATGGACAAGGAGAAATCACCCTTTCTTGCTTTAATAAGCCCTCTTAATTAAAGTCAATGGTGACACCAGACTGAGTGCGGTGTTTCCACTGTGCTCATGCTCTCAACTTACTTTTATTTCCTGTATTTTCTCATTTTGTGTCATTATTTTAATGTGTGATCATCCTGGTTGTATTATCTATGTTTCTGTTTGACATGAGCTCCCCACCTTTTACTCCAGGCACTCCCACTGTGGCATCATCCTGCCATTGGTTTTGTTCTTGGATCGTCAGCTGACACCTGTCATTAATTAGGTCTATCTTCCCGCTCTTGTGGTCCACACCTGCCATCACTTATGGTCACGGATTACCTGATCTATTTAAAGACCATTGTTCCTGTCACTCCTTGTCAGAGTCTAATCTGCTCATCCCCGTCAGAACCCTTTCCCTGTTCCGACATGTACTCCTGTAATCATCTCGTTATTTACCTGTTCATCTCCATCGTAAGTTTATTTCTTGTGCACTATTTGGACTTTTGTGTTTTTCTCAATAAATATCACAACTGCAGTTCAGCGCTTGGGTCTCCCTTTCTGCCCCAAAGGGGTGATTCATGACAAATGGAGTGGCACAAACATAAGGCATTTAAGATCAGCAGAATAAAACATGGCAGTAAATGGGGTTACTTGATTGCATGAAATATGAACATACCATACACCTAAGATCACCATATTATTATCATGATTAAGCTGGGGCACTTAAAGGTCTGATTTGTGCAGTCACCCTGAAGTTAAAAAAAATTTAACCAATTCTAATGTAAAATAGTTGCAAAAATTTAGTGTAGAATTTGGATTCTAATGGATTTAAAGAAAGAGAGGGAGAGAGAGGGGATGCACAGAATCAAGAATGTATCTGAGACCAAGCACTGTCGGGGTCTAACTGACGGGCTTGCAGCTGCTTTTCTGATGGAACTTCCAAATGATGGCGCGTGAAGGTGGCGTGTCGACACGCAGCAGCCTCCCTTCTCTCTTCGTGTTTTTGTGCCATTTAGTGTTGTTTAAATCACACCTAAGTGTACATTTATGTGTTTAATGTACATATTCAATTCAATTCAACTTTATTTATATAGTGCCATTTCACAACAACAGTCATCTCATAGCACTTTCAACTGTAGGGGAAACCCCCACAATTGCAGAAAGACCCCAGCAATCAGGTGATCCCTTGTGAGCAAGCACTTGGCGATGGTGGAGAGGAAAAACTCCCTTATAACAGGAAGAACACCTCCAGCAGAACCAGGGCTCAGGGAGGGCAGTCATCTGCTGCGACTGGCTGGCTGGGGGTGAGGGGATAGAGAAGATGAAAAAAACAGACATGTAGAGGGCAAACAGCACGATGGAGACTCAGTCTATGGGAGAGAACAAACAGATGTTAATGACCAGCAAAAAAAAAATATTTCATTGAGAGTGAAGAAAGGAGTGAAGCCCAACGCAGTATTGGAGGTCCCCCAGCTGTCTAAACCTATTAGCAGCATAACTAAGGGAGGGTTCAGAGACACATGATCCCTCACTAATTGTAGGCTATATCAAAAAGGAAGGTTTTAACCCTGTTCTTAAAAACAGTATATGATACATACATGATGCTGCGAACAAGCTACAGTTGCCACAGCCTTCTGGAATATGTCCAAACACTATGTCATGGATCAGAGCATTATAGAAGAACTCTGGCCTAGGTCTTCTCCACCAGACCTCCACACCCCCAGACTCAACTGCTGTGTCTCATCCCAAATGGAGACGCCGTAGACGGTGTGAGAGGCAACAAAAGAGAGGTAAACGTGGAGGTATCCGAACAAAGCTAACCGCTAGCCCACGCAGACTCCCAATTCCTTCTCTCATTCTGGCCAATGTATGCTCACTTGACAACAAAATAGACCACTTACAGCTCCTGAGAACCATGCAATGTGATGCGTGGAACTGCTGTGATTTTATCTTTACGGAAACGTGGTAAAATGACAATAAACTGGACTCTGCCATTCAGTTAGCCAGGGCTAACATGCTTTCGTGCTGACAGAGTGTTCAAGGAGGAGGGGAAAACGCGAGTTTGGAGGATTCTGTGAGCACATCAGTGATGCTTGGTGCCATGATGCAAATGTTGTGCATAAACACTGGTTCTCCATTGTTGGAGTTTATGATCATCAAGTGCCAACTCTTTTACATTCCGAGAGAATATTCATCTGTCCTACTAGTCGCTGTGTATGCCCCGCCCGCTGCCATCGGCAGAGTGAGTAAAGCACTAAATGAACTCTATCAGGGCATCAGTGACACACAAACAGCTCATCCAGACGGATTCCTCATCACAGCAGGATACTTCAGCCATGCAGATTTAAAGGCCCTCCTACCAAATCTACACTGACATGTAGACGTTTCCAACAAGAGGAGACAATTTGCTGGACCTGGTGTACACAGCTCACAAGAGAGCAGACAGAGCCCTTCCCCCTTCCCCACCTGGGTCTCTCTGATCACATCACCATCTTCTTAAGGCCGGCATAGAAACCCAGAGTGAAAACAATCAGACCAACAAAAAAGCAGGTACGTGTGTGGCCAGAGGGGGCCTCTGATGCTCTGAAAGACTGCTTCAGCACTACAGACTGGGACACTTTCACAGTGGACACACAAACCTAGAGGAGTACACCGAGGTTGTTGTAGCATACATAGCTAAATGCATTGATGATGTCACTCACTGCAAAACCATCACTGTTCGTGCCAACCAAAAGCCATGGATGACAGCAGAGGTTCACAGGCTCCTGAGGGCTGGGGACGCAGACTTCAGGGCCGGCGACACTGCAGGACTAACAAAAGCTAGGACCAACCTGTCCCATGGTATCAAGGAGGCAAAACAACACTACAGCAAGAAAATATCCGGCCACTTCAGCAACACCAGAGATGCATGTCCCCTCTGGCGTGGCATACAGACCCTCACCAACAACAAACCTCCACCTCAGACCTGTGTGAGTGACATCACACTGCTTAACAACCTAAATGGCTTCTTCAGCTGCTTTGAAGCACAAAACAGCACATCAGCACAGAAGACCACTCCTCCTCCAGACAAGTAGGCCATAAGTCTGGATCCAGCTAGCGTGAACAGGACCCTCTGCAGGATCAATCCACGCAAGGCAACTGGACCAGACAACATATTGGGTCGCATTCTGAAGGACTGTGCAGAGGAGCTCAGGAATGTCCTTGCTGACATCTTCAACATCTCCCTGAGTCAAGCTGTTGTTCCCACGTTTCAAATCTGCTACCATAATACCAGTCCCAAAGAAGACCATTCCATATGGCTACAATGATTACCGGCCCATAGCACTGACCCCCATCATAATGAAGTGCTTCGAGTGGCTGGTCATGCAGAACATCAATTCCATCCTCCTTCCCTGCCACGACCCATGTCACTTTGCATACAGGTCAAACAGATCCACAGAAGATGCCATCGCTGCTGCTCTCTATCCAGCCCTCACTCACCTGGACTCAGTGGACTCAGTGAACTCCTACGTAGGAATGCTATTCTTGGACTTCAGCATTCAACACAATCATCCCCCAGCACCTAATGCAAAAACTCAGACACCTGGGACTCAAAACCTCTCTCTGTAACTGAGTGCTGGACTTTCTCACTGGGAGGCCACAGAACGTGCAGGCTGGCATTCCAAGACCATCACACTGAGCACAGGGGCCCCACAAGGGTGCGTGTTCAGCCCACTGCTCTTCACCCTGACTCATGACTGTGTACCAGCCTACTACAGAGGACAGCATGAGTCCCACCCGATCATGTGCTCATTCTACCGGGGCACCGTTGGGAGCATCCTCACCAGCTGCATCATGGTGTGGTATGGAAGCTACACTGCCTCCTGCCAGAAGACACAACAACGCACAGTGAAAACAGCCAGCAAGATCATCGGTGCCCCTCTGCCCCCCCTCTCAGACATCTATCTCACCTGCCTCACCCGCAGAGCCATCAACATTGCAGGTGACACCTCCCACCCCTCACGCTCCCTCTTCAGCCCCCTGCCCTCAGGGAAAAGGTACCGGAGCATCCGGGCCCGCTCCACAAGACTGCTAAACAGCTTTGTTTATCAGGCCATCAGGACCCTAAACTCTGCCCCCCACCCCCACCCCAGACTGCACTCACCCGCACAATAACTACATCAGCTGTTGGCACAGAAACACTGGCACACCAACAGTAATACATTGGCTGCTATATGTCTCTGCACTTTACTGCAACAATTTGCACAAATGTAATATCTGCTGCTGTCTGTTATTGCAATATTGATCATATGCAGTCCAGTCTGTCACTGTCTGCACCTACACTACCGCATCAAACTTGCAACTACAAGTATTACTGCTCTATTTTTCTGGATATAGGATTGCTGGGTTTCATGGTTTATCTTTATTTGCACTATGGGATGTCTGGGTCTATCTTTTGTCGCCGCTTGCACTACTACTGCTACTGTACATAGACGGCTGTTGTTTTTCCAGGCTTATTCCTTTTTCTTTTTTTAAAATTGTGCACTCCACTGAAGAGAGAGAGAAACACCATTTCAATTCTCCTGTATGTCCTGTATATATAGTAGTACTGACAAATAAAATCTTTGAATCTTTGAAGTAGAAAGAATATCATTTTACCATAAACCGGCTATGACCAGGAGCTCCTCACAAGATTTTTGACAGAAGAGTCAAAAGAAATATCAGAAGAGTTATCCAAGAGCCAAAGACCACTCGTGGAGAGCTCCAGAAAGACCTGGAGTTAGCAGGTACTGCTGTTTCAAAGAAAACAATAAATAATGCACTCAGCCAACATGGGCTCTCTGCCTGCCCACCTCACAAGACTCCATTGCTGAAGAAAAAGCATGTTGAAGCTCGTTTAAAGTTTGCTGCACAACATCTGGGCAAGCCAGTAAAATACTGGGAGAAAACAGTCTAGTCAGATTAGACCAAAATGGAACTTTTTTGATGCCACAACACACAGCATGTTTGGAGGAGAAGTGGCAGTGGACATCAGCTCAAAAACACCATACCAACAGTGAAGTTTGGTGGCGGGACCATCATGGTGTGGGGGTTTTTTTCCGCACATGGTACAGGCAGACTTCATATAATTGAAGGAAAGATGAATGGACAAATGTACAGAGACATCCTTGATAAGAATTTGTTGCCATCTGCCAAGATGCTGAAGCTGAAACGAGGGTGGACATTTCAGCAAGACAATGATCCCAAACAAAGAGCCAAGAAAGCTCTCAACTGGCTCCAGAGAAGGAAAATAAAGCTGCTAGAATGGAGTGAGAGAAGTTGTGAGAGCTCCTAACCCTATCACAACCTATCACAACTCTAAACGTGCCTTCACACCAAACGCGAAAGGGCAAATTTTTCACGCAGCACAATTACATTATAATTCAATGTAAACACACAAATACGCATGAATTTACCGTGTGAGTGAGATGCAGACAGGCAAAGTTGCCTTTATAACTTCTGCAGCAGTGTTCAACCTACCATGGAAATCCCCAAAATAACATTATGCTTTAGGTTTACATTATTGATGGAGGGCTCACCTGAAAAAGTTGCTCCTGTCTCCAAAACCTTACAAGATGATAGATGTCTAAGTTGCTAGCTAGCTAGCCCTGTTGGCATGTCCATGGCAGGATTCCGTGGGTAAATAATTCCGAAATCCCGATTCAGCTGAAGAGCTCCCAGTCCTTCTATCTCCAGGTGAGCGGCAATCTCATTTTCAAACTAGTTTATTCTCCAATGTTGATACTTTTACTCCGGTGATGGCAGAATTTTTACAACTAGGCCTTCAGTGGTGATCTACCCGATTTAAGTGCCATTCATACCAAGCACCATAAAAATAGCCTATAGGGCTGTCCACACAAAGTATGTTAAAGATAACTTTACATAACTATAAAATTATAGTTGTAAAAATCTTTACCTTTTCATTGTGGAGCTCCATTTCCCTGCACACTTGTTCATTGAGCTGTAAATCCACTCTTGTTTCCCCAAAGGTTTAAAAGTACTGTTGCTTGTAAGTGTCCGACTGGCAGCTGGGCTTTGGTGTCTTGCTGCTGCCTTGGTTAAGGCCCTGTCACACCTAGATGATTTAGGCAGCCAAAATGTATGAAAAATTTGGAGAATACGGTGGTGAACATCGAATCAGTTATGGCTAAGTTTTGTCTAAGTTAAGAGCATGCTGAAGAATGCTGAAGCACTCTAGGGTGTATGCCGAGCAGCTCTGAAAATTAATTTTCAGCATGCTGAAAATTTTCTGACGTATCCAGTGTATGGCTGATATGTCCCACATTTGCGGCGCAAATGGCATATTTGCAGCATTGGTTCACATCAAAAACCCGTACAGAGCTGTCTGCCTGCAGCGCATACACAGACACACGTGTTTGTTTGTATAACGAGACCTGTTGGGGTTTTTCTATTTGACTGAAATCTGTACCATCAGCTGTCCAGTGTTGTACTGATAAATATGACAAAATGTCAGAACACCGGAGGAGGTGGATCCAATCAGCTGATCACCTGAAGCACAGAGCCAGCTGTTTTCCATGATAAATCACACTTTGCTGTTGGCTGCACCTCCCAGCAAAAGCACACTCCATGCATTATCTTGTCTTTTTTTCCACTTTATTGAAAATTTAAACTTTTTTATCAACATCAGTTTGCATGCCTTTGAGCCAAGTTTGACAGCTGTCATCTGATGTTCCTGGCGTGTCACATCAGCTGTATTAGGCGTGACCAGCCTGACAGATTTGACAGCTCTGCCTGGTCGGTCACGCCCCCCACTGTGGTCTTTGGAGTGGGGAATCATCTTGGTTGAACAAAGATGATCTTTCCCACACCTAGGATTCATGGATCAGGAGGCAACGGCAGTTTGGCATGACTGCGCTATGCAGAAGTTATACTATTGTTGCGCATAAGTTGTGAATGTCGACAACATGCTAAGCGTTAGTTGGTTTAAGTTACTTATAAGTTATGGAAATATTCTATATAAGTTACATTATGTACTGTATATGTCCAAGTCATTATGGATAATGACTTGGTACATGATACATACGGCCAAAAGTGAAAATTTCAGCATATACTGGCATTTTAGACCAATTTTTATATGTTTGGCGAACGCTGCCTAAATCGTCATGGTGTAACAGTAGACAGCTCAAGTTGGCAAACCTTGTCTAGCTCCAAGTATCTACCTGATCAATTGCAAACAACTGGCATTCCCAGCAAGATAATTTGCAGCATTCCTCGGAGCCTGTAATCCAAGGATACCGCTAGTTGTTAATATGGAAGTGACGGACAAATCCTTTCCCCCGCTGAGATGGGCCTGCTAGCTTCAGGGTTGGCTGACCTCTCTTCACAATGACCAGCTTTCTTGAAAAGCCTTTTGGAAAATTGACTTTTTAAAATATCAGTGACCAAATCATTTTCCTCTCCCCTGTCAGCGATTGTGGGTGGGTAAAACAGCTATTATATTTAAACAGATACAGTATACTGGAGCTGCTTAAGCAAGCCCTTGCACTGACGTTTTGCTAGCTAGGATCCTCTACATTGTGGGTGGAGGAGTCTAACCATCCAAACAAAAGACGTGAAAATGTCGACATTCCCGGATGATATCTATGCGCACCCCTGGACATACAGAAGACATCTGATTGGTTAAAGCAACAGGATAAGTTTAACAGTTAGAGTGTAGGTTGTAAATGTTATTCTGAAACTGTTTAGGCCAACAGAGAAGGCTTTGCTGGTCCTGAGGGTCCACCACTGCAAGTTGGTCAGTTACACGCCTGGCCGTTATGCAGGGTGTTTGCCATGCATCCCACAATGCTCCATGAAAATTAGTATTCAATCCAAGGACCACTTACCCAAGCTTTTATCTCAAACATGTCACACAGAAACCATGTGAAAGTGGACATAACTTTGTAGTCTGTAATGTGAAGCACAGGTGGAAGTGCCTTAAATTTGTATCTTGACCAGCAGGTGGAAGAATGCAGCATGACAATTTGATAATCATTAGTTTTACGTCAAGCTGAATAAAACTAAAACTAAAAACTACAGTATAACTGGTCCATGGGTGATGGGTCTTGGAATTTTCTTTTTACCTGAAAAGTGATGTAAAAATTCTGGGAGTAAAAAAATTTGAGTGTGAAGAAGAATATGGTGTTGATCCAATACAATTTTTTGTAGCGGTAAAGTATGAGCTCTCTGAGCACTTTCAAGTATTTTTATGAACAATGGTCTAATTTAGGATGGTATAGCATGATATTTCTGAGTGACTCCTCCCTTTTAAATGTCACCTCTGTGGCGGCATGAAATAATAGGCAGCGAACTGAGAGTTTTTAAGGGAGTTTATTATTCATACCGCCATCACGAGAACTCACTCCAGCGCCGTGCATGCGCGCCGGAGCGAGCCCGGAGGCTCTCAGGCAAAGGCAATGCGTGTAGTCTGAAGCAGTGGTCAGAGAGAGCGAGCTACAGAGCATATGCAGTTTTTATACCCAGTTACAGACAATACATGAAAGGCATGGGACATTTGCATCACAGTCAGAGCAGGAAGCATGAACGTTTGCATTTGAGTCATACATATCAACATCGGAACTGGCGGGAAGAAGCTAGACAAAGAGCGGCTGCCTATTGATCTCAATACACACATCTCATTGTTCTGCTAATTGCCCCAGCTGAGCGCTCTGCTTGTCCGTGGCTGTTGTGGGGGTTACCCATACACCCCCCCCCCCCCCAGAGGGCTCAGCGGGAAGCTGAGGCCTCGATAGTCCGGCTTTGGAAGCAAGCTGCGGGGGAAGCTCGCTGCAGGCGGCGGTGGAGGGAGGGGGGGGGGGGTAGCAAGTGCCGGCTCGGGACGGTGAAATTGTCTGGGCCGCGCAAAAATTGCCTGTGGATCTGCGATGTTGAGGGGCTGTCCCGTTGAACGTGCGGAGGTCCACAGCAGCTGTAAGAAGAAAAATTAGTCTCTGACTCCTCTCGCGGCCATGAAGAAAAACAGGAGCTGCAAGGCTGCGTAGCGGCTGTGAGAAAAAAAGGAGCTGCAGCTGTGTGAGGGACTTGGCGTGTTGGCTTTAGGTGCGCGCACGCAGCCCTAAAGCCCTTGGGGACAGCTGACGGCTGAATTCCCTTGTGTGCCGTGGCTGAGACCATTACAAAATCCTGTGAGTGAGCTGCGTGCGTGCTTCAGGTGTGTGAGCAGCCCTGAAGGTTCTGTGTGCAGCGGCGAAGGATGATGGTGGTCTGTGTGGAGCCGGTATTGTCCCGTGCGTGGTGCGCTGTCCTCATAACCCCCTGGTGTCCGTGCGGGGTTCGGTGCATGGCAGGTCCGCTGTAGAGGCGAGTCAGGGTCAGGGAGCTTGCTGGAGATCAGCGTAGTCGGCGCCGATGTCATCCCTGTTGAGCTGTTGCTGTAGATTGGTCATGGTGCGTTCAGGTCCACGCACTGCATTCTCCGTCGGCCCTGGAGGTCGCCGTCGTGGAGAGAGGACAAGGTGCGTGCGCTCTCGTGTGGAGGAGCTGTGAGAGCGGCAGGTCCCAGCATGGATGTGCAGATCTCACCATGAAGCATTCTGCAGCTTTCCCGGTCGTGGGTGATCTCCGGAGAGTTTTGCCTGGTGGTGGCTCTGCGTCGAGGTCTCCCTGTAGCAGAAGGGAGGGCAGATCATTTGTGTCAGGCTGCTGCGTTCGCTTGTCGTCGGAGAGTCACCGTCGGGGGCTGCCAGCGTGTTCTTTCTCGGGGTCACCAATGTGGCGGCATGATGTAATAAGCTGCGAACAGAGAGTTTTTAAGGGAGTTTATTATTCATACCGCCATCACGAGAACTCACTCCAGCGCCGTGCATGCGCGCCAGAGTGAGCCCGGAGGCTCTCAGGCAAAGGCAATGCGTGTAGTCTGAAGCAGTGGTCAGAGAGAGTGAGCTACAGAGCATATGCAGTTTTTATACCCAGTTACAGACAATACATGAAAGGCATGGGACATTTGCATCACAGTCAGAGCAGGAAGCATGAACGTTTGCATTTGAGTCATACATATCAACATCGGAACTGGCAGGAAGAAGCTAGACAAAGAGCGGCTGCCTATTGATCTCAATACACACATCTCATTGTTCTGCTAATTGCCCCAGCTGAGCACTCTGCTTGTCCGTGGCTGTTGTGGGGGTTACCCATAACCTCCCTTGCCTACATACACTTATTTTTTCTCCTCACATTTTCAAAAACAGCAAGATGGTGACAGCGTTTTGCTTGAGGTTTCATGTCAGGATGGTGCAAACCAGTGAAGGATGTTGGTGATGTCTTAATAATGGTGATATTGTGGGAATCCACCTCAGTATATTTACACTCAGACTTAAAGACAAAAAGGAATTGTCATGGGGGGTTTGTGTGTGGATGCGGGGGTGGTGTGTTGATGTGAACAGTGACAAAGAGAATGGGAATTACAAAGGCTTTGATGTTAATGCAGCACACAGACAAGGCTGACCGAGTGGTATTATTTAAGAGCAGAGGTGCCTGAGATCTGTTACTCTTTTGTTGCTTGTGTTTCTAGAGAAATGTGAGAGAGAGTTGAATAAAGCCTGATATGATCTGGACATCTCTACCTGGTTATTACTCTCCCCACACTGGTGACCCTTGACGCACAATGGAACGCGAGGCGAACACCCCGGAGACGACCCGGACGGGAAGTGCCAGCAGCACGTGCGCCGTTTCGGTCAAACTCCCAGAATTTTGGCTACACTACCCGAAGTCTTGGTTCCTTCACACCAAGGCCCAGTTCGCGCTCTGGGGAGGAACGGCAGATGACACCAGATACTACTACGTGGTCGCAGCGCTGGATGCACGCACAACTCAGCAGGTGGCGAGCCTGCTCCAACAGCCCCCAGCCCCTGACAAATACAGTGCTCTCAAAACCACGCTGACCCGGCGCTACACACTCTCGGACTGTGAGAGAGCGGAGAGGCTCCTGACACGCTCCGAGTTAGGAGACGGGTCGGCAGTCAAATTGATGGAGAAGATGTTGGCGTTGATGGGCACAGATAATGGGCATTTCCTCTTTGCTCACCTTTTCCTCCGGAACTTCCCGACGGCGGCCAGAGTGGTCCTTGCCAATTCACCACTGCTGGCCCCGCGCAACTACCGGGCGCTAGCCCAGGAGGCAGATCGGATTATCCTCTCTACCAGAGCCCTCACAGTGAGCGCAGCGGCGTCAGAACCCAGCGAGACGGCCAGCGGAGGCGAGGAGCCAGTGATGGTGACTGCAGCGGGGGCCAAGAAGCACCGGAGAGACACGCTCTGTTTCTACCACCGCCGTTTTGGAGAGGACGCACGCCAATGCGTGCCACCGTGCCAATTCAAGCGTTCGGGAAATGCCAGGACCGGCAGTCGGTAGCAGCTGCGACCGCCAGTGAAGCAAGCAAGCTGCTACATATGGTTCCTAAGGCCGAGGGATCATGGCGACCGTGCGGAAATTTCCGCAGATTAAACAACGCCACAGCGCACGACCGCTACCCCATCCCTCATATTCAGGATTTTTCCGTTCACCTCACCAGGGCACACATTTTTTCCAAGATAGACCTTGTCCGCGGTTACCACCAGGTCCCGGTGCACGATAAGGACATACCTAAAACGGCAGTAATAACCCCGTTTGGCCTGTTTGAGTTTTTACGCATGCCTTTCGGGTTAACCGGCACGGCGCAGACATTCCAATGCATGATGGATGCGGTGTTGCGCAATCTGCCGTTTGTGTTCATCTACCTGGACGACATCCTCATGGCCAGCGCGTCCGAGGACAAACACGTAACCCACCTCAGGACAGTCTTCCAGAGGTTGGAGGAGCACAGGTTAATAATCAACCCGGTGAAGTGCCAGTTCGGGGTGGCGGGGATCAATTTTTTGGGCCACCGCATCTCACCGGAGGGAGTGATACCCTTGCCGGACAAGGTGCGCGCCGTGGCGAATTTTCCACGGCCTCAGACGGTCAGGGCGCTGCAGGAGTTTTTGGGGATGGTTAACTTCTACAATCGTTTCCTTCCCCGCGCAGCCCAGCTCCTGCAGCCGTTGTACGCTGTGCTTAAGAAATGGAAGTCGGCGGACAGAGTTGACTGGACTCCTGAGCGGGAGCAGGCGTTTTCCGAGGTTAAAACAGCTCTGGCAAACGCCGCACTGCTGGCGCACCCGGACCCGGCAGCTCGGATAGCGCTCACTACTAATGCCTCGGACGTGGCCATAGGGGCCGTCGTGGAGCAGCACATCGCCGGTTCTTGGCAGCCACTCGCCTTTTTTAGCAGGTCTTTGCACGACAGTGAGCGTAAATACAGCGCATTCAACAGAGAGTTACTGGCTCTCCACCTGGCCATACGCCACTTCCAGTTCTGGCTGGAAGGGCGCACCTTCACTGCGTTCGTAGACCACAAGCTGCTAACGTACACGATGGCCAAGGTTTCGGAACCATGGTCGGGCCGGCAGCAGAGACAGCTGACCGTGATCTCGGAGTTTACAACCGACATTCAGCATGTGGCCGGTAAACTCAATGTGGTGGCGGACTGCCTCTCATGCACATTAGTGGCCCCAGTCTATGTGGGGATAGATTACACGGCCATGGCCGCTGAGTAGATCGGCGATGCAGACATTTGCACGCTCCATTCTGGACCAACAGGGTTAAGGCTGGAGAGCAGAGTACTGCAAGACGCCCCCCCCCCCCAATCTGTGACGTCTCCACTGGCCACCTACGCCCGGTGGTCCCACATGCTTGGGGCCGCCACATTTTTGAGTCGGTTCACTCCCTGGCACACCCAGGAATGCACGCGTCAGTCAAAATGGTGAGAGCGAAGTTCGTCTGGCCGAGCTTACACAAACAGGTGAAAGAGTGGGCTTCAGCCTGCGTAGTCTGCCAGCGAGCCAAAGTGCACAGGCACACAACAGCCCTCTTGGAGCCATTCCATATCCCGGCTAAGCGGTTTGACCACATTCACGTGGACCTCGTGGGCCCCCTCCCACCATCGCAAGGGTTCACCCACCTCTTGACAGTGGTGGACCGCACCACGCGCTGGCCCAAAGCAGTCCCACTAGCTTCCACCGTGTCCGCAGAAGTTGCACGTGCTTTTTTGATGACATGGGTGGCACGTTTCAGCGCCCCTTTGGATATCACGTCCAATCGGGGCCCGCAATTTGTTTCCAACCTCTGGTCCACCATGGCCCGGAGCCTGGGCATCTCACTTCATCGCACGACCACGTACAACCCACAGGCCAATGGGTTATGCAAGCATTTCCATAGATCACCTAAAGCAGCGCTCAGGGCTTCGCGTACAGATGCAAATTGGGTGGACCAGTTGCCGTGGGTTCTATTAGGGTTGCGTTCGGTACTGAAGGAGGATTTGGCAGCCTCTCCAGCAGAGCTGTTTTTTTCCCAGCCGCCTGCGGCTCCCGGGGGAATTTTTGCCTGACAGCCCCGCGCCAAACACCGATCCATCCCTGCTTTCACCGTGTAGCACAGTGGCAGGGACGGTACCCCGTCCGGTCCACCACTGTTTTCCATGCACTTTTGTGCCAAAGGCCTTGAAGGACGAGGCATTCGTATTTGTCAGGCACGATGCCCACTGGACCCCCTTGCGCCCGCCCTACAATGGCCTGTTCATAGTGCTGGAACCTGGGGAGAAACATTTTGTGTTAGACTTAGGGGGACGCAAAGAAACAGTCTGTATAGACAGGCTTAAGCCCGCTTTCGTGTTATCAGACAAGCAAGTGGTGTTGGCCCGAACTCCTTGGCACAGATGACCCACACTGAGAACTCTCCAGGTAAATGACTCATCAGATCAGTCACAAGGGCATGCTAATGATGTTTTCCCCCCTCCCCATGTCCCCCCACAGGCGGACGCACCCCCAACCTCGAAGCCGCAGACCCCACGTTACAGCCGCTACGGATGTAAGCTGAAGCCCAAAGGACATGAGGGTCAAGGCTCAGTCTGAGTCTGGGGGGAGCGGTGTAGGAATCCACCTCAGTATATTTACACTCGGACTTAAAGACAAAAAAGAATCATCATGGAGGGTTTGAG
Source organism: Pholidichthys leucotaenia (assembly GCA_020510985.1). Taxonomy (NCBI): domain Eukaryota; kingdom Metazoa; phylum Chordata; class Actinopteri; order Cichliformes; family Pholidichthyidae; genus Pholidichthys; species Pholidichthys leucotaenia. The sequence continues at coordinate 228,175,003 of CM035839.1, read as the reverse complement.
TGTGGATACGGGGGTGGTGTGTTGATGTGAACAGTGACAAAGAGAATGGGAATTACAAAGGCTTTGATGTTAATGCAGCACACAGACAAGGCTGACCGAGTGGTATTATTTAAGAGCAGAGGTGCCTGAAATCTGTTACTCTTTTGTTGCTTGTGTTTCTAGAGAAATGTGAGAGAGAGTTGAATAAAGCCTGATGTGATCTGGACCTCTCTGCCTGGTTATTACTCTCCCCACAATATCCACCTTATTCCTAGGCCCCATGATGCCTTGCGTGAATTATGGTAGCAACTTCCGGTACGGGACACATTTCCTTGTTAAAAAACAATGACTTCTGCATCAGAAATGCGGGAACATGGCCTCTTGTACCTCAAAACAGTAACATAATCATACCACTTCCCATGACTATCAAGGGATGGGAAGATGACCTTAAAAAGTGGCCTAGTAGACAGTAGCTCCGTTAGTTAGAGCCACTGCTAAGATGCTAACAATGTAAACAAATGACCGTGCTGTCAAAATGAGTCACTTTGAGGACATTTTCAAAACTGAGGTAACGTTATTTCCATATTCTGTATTGAAAGACCTTCAAAATGATATTAAATGTGTAGGTAGTGTGTTACGTCTTCTGCAAAAACATAGGTATTTTTTGAAAGTACAATTTCTAAGCTTTAAAATGATACCAAACACTCATGGGGGGTTTTCTGGGACTTTGCCGCTACCAAGCAAAGAAAGAGCCATGATTTATGACTTCTCGTTGCCTGTACTCATAATGATGCGGTGCACATTCTGACTCATTTTGCCAGCACGGGTCACAATATCAATGTCTCCACCGCAAAAAAGTTAGCTGCATTTTATTAAAATATGTTGGACATAATCAGATTTACCTCAGAGCAGGTGTAGAATCTAGTCAGAGCCACAAAGAAGCCTCCATTTATCCAGTCTGGCACAAACACAAATAGCAGCAAGTACCAGAACTACGCAAAAACATTCAAAAAACACAAAAACTAGAAGAGCTGAAATTAGCTGCCACTTGAGCGCAAAACCCATATGTGGACTATACATTAAAATGAATTTGAAAAACTGTTAAAAACACTATTTTAAATGCCACTCTGACTGATTTAACACTTGGTCAGCCAAAACCGGAACTTCCGTCCATAATCGTTCCTACAGCGGCACCCCCAGGAATAAGGTGGATAGGTGTGATAGCAAACTTTTGCCAAGACCATCTCTTATATAATCTGGTGTGCAGGGAAAAAAACTGATGAACCAACGAGATAAAAGAACTTTGTCTGAATCTAAAATGCAAAAATGTGTTTAGATTTAGCTGGTCTATCAAATGCAGTGTTTAGTCCCTAAAGGATTTTGCAGATGTTTTTATGATTGTTGCAGCTCAAAAAGCTTGAATTTGCCGGAGCTTTTTTTAAAAAGTTCTGATGTTTTGAGAGGGTTTTTTTGCACTCAAATTTGTGAGAAGAATTACAAATTTTAAAGCAGATGCTTTTTCCATAGTTTACTGCAATAATATTCTGCACACCACCACAAGAAAAGCACAGGATTGTCAAAAATTTCCAATTAAACAGTGATTTGTAAATTAAGCAGAAACTTCTGCTATACAGAAAAACTCTTTTGTGCAACAGCAAATACAAACTTTAACACAATTAAGTGAGAATAAAGTAGATGACCAACACTGTAGGCTACTCTTGCTGGGAACTTGAATAAAAGGATGAATAAAATAATTATCCATTACAACAGCTAAACTACACTAAATGCATGTTAAAGAGTATACTGTAGATTTGGAAATTATGGCAGCACCTTCATTTGAAAACTTCCTAACTGCAGCGGTCCCCAACCACTCGGTACCGAGCGCAGAGAAAAAAGAAATAGTTTATTCTGTTGCTCTGTATTGTCTATCAAAGTTTGTGGTTTTTTTGAAAAAAATTACTTAATATTCTTTCTCTGTCATAAACTTCCCCGTGCGCTTTTCCACAGCACACGGAGGAAGAGAAGGATGGATGATGATTTACGCACAGGGTTTACCAAACACACATTTATTGACATAAACAGTTCAAAAAGTAAAGACTAACAGAACCGAAACAGTTGTGCATATAAAGGCTGACACAAATGGCATGCAGCAGGCAGACCACTGTGCACCGTGGCCACAAAAACTGACAGGACAAATTGCTCGTGTAGATTTGGAGTTCTCAAGGACGCTCGACTGGCACGGGAGAAGAGCCGGGCAGCAGTGCCCGAGCGTAGCAGTTGTGCTGCAAGAGAAAACACTACAGACAAGCGTAGCAGCACAACTGCAAACAGAAACGCGGAAAAGCTCCTACTCACCGTGCAGGAACAGTCCGAGTCATCCAAGGCTGACAGCTAGCACAAACACGAAAGATCCTTCGGGACGTGACGGTCAGACGGCAAATAATAGAGAATAACCATCTAACCCGTACAATGGTCCAGCGGTGTTTGTCTAGCAAAGAGCTGCTTAAATACAAACACCGCTGGCCTCACAAATTGGGCACACCTGGGCGAGGCGCGGGAAAGATAATTACCGGGGCTGGGAACAGCTGATGGAATACAGAGGGAGAGCGAGGGGGCATGGCTAGGCCGACAGACTGTCAGCAGCATGGGAGAAAGTAGGTCACTGAAGCTCACGAACAGCTGCCGGTCAGGCAGTGGCTATTGATATGGAAATAAGTACAAGAATGCACAGAAATGCACATAAACAGTAGAACCAAAACCCACAGAGAGATCGAGGCTGAGCCGGGGAAAGCCAAGCCGGCTAAGCTCGTGACACTCTCTTTCCATGCCTAACTCCTATCTGTCTGTTTATCTGCTGCACATCTTGACACACACCTAGAGTATCTCATCAGATACTCATCTTTCCTTTACCGGGAGTTGTATCAGGAAGAGGGGCTCTCCTTGGGGACTTGCTGGGGCGCACGTTGGTCCGTATCCAGACCGGAGATTCACAGCTTTAAAGCTCATTGACAAGATGTAGTAATGATTTTACCTCTAAAGATGTATAAAATGTTCAAGTACTGGCTGTAGTGTTAGATTTGCTTGTTTGTTTGTGGTTTTATGGTGTCTCTCCTCCCGCACGCTCCCACGACAGGGTGCTTTTATTTAATTTCAGTGAACTTGTAACCACTTGATTATGATCCTTGGATCAGGAGCATTTTACCAAATTAATCACACCTGTGGATGCACACCTTATATACGTATATCCCTTGCATCCACCCATTCTTCCTCTTTCTACCCTCCTGGTCGGTAAGAGCTTATACCAGTCTGTGTAACAGTGTGTTTTCTGTGCTGGTTTGGGCTTCCTTACCTTTGGTATCACATTGCTGTGTCATAAAATTGTTGTTTTCTGCTGAATGAGAGAAGGTTTGTCGCGGCTGGGCAGCGTGACATGCACTGTCCATATCAGCTTAGAGGTACGTAATATATACAGTACTTGCCTTCTTTTCAGCCGGAACTGTTTGCAGTTTAGCAGCATGAGGTATGTACTACCCTTATCTGCTTAAAGGTTTGTGATATATATTTTTGTTTTGCCTTCTCTTCAGGCAGAAAACTGCTTTACAGCTTAACAGCACGAGATATGTTTATCTGTTTGGGGTATGTGATATATTTTGCCTTCTTCAAGCAGGAATTGCTTAACAATTTAACAGCAAGTGGTACAATTTGTTGTAAATTGTCCCTAGATATCTGTTTCCTATAGGCCCTTAGAATAGAGGGTTAGTATTAATGAAAGCGCTTTGAGTGGTCTTTGTGACTAGAAAAGCGCTATATAAGTGCAGGTTAGTTAGTAGTTAGTTATTAATCCTGTATTGTTTTCTTTTTAAAAAAATAAGAGAAAAAAAGAGGTGTCTTCTTTGTCTGGGTACTAGGTGCTCCTGTGCTTAGTGCACTCTCGCCACCTTTTGTGGGGGAGTGGTACTCTATACAGCTAGAAATTAAAATCTGATATTGATATGCTGTCTTCTGACCAGCGCGCTTGTACCTCTTGGAACAGTCTTTGGCCTGTTTATAATAATAATAATAATAATAATAATAATAATAATAACTGTCTTGTTTTTTCTCCTGTTGTTTCTTGGAGGAATAATGGCTTCGTTTGGAGTGGAGAAGGGGGAAGTAGCCCAGAAACTGGTATGCCACCAGCCCAGGGCTCCATCCCTCCAGCTTTTAGTGCTCCAGCTGGAACCGGGAAGGCCAGCAGGAAGTGGAAGCGGATTGAAGAAAGCCAGCTACACGATCCACGGGTGGATTTCATGCAGAGTCTATTGGAGGAAATGTGTAAGACCATTGAAAACATGGCTGCAAATCAACATCGCCTTTTGGGTATGCCACACCAGGTTCCCATATGTGCCCTGGGACCGCATCCTGATGCAGTGTCTCTCATGGCCTCTGATAACTTGGGTAAGACCAGCAGCTCTGGCTGGCTCCATTGGACGAGTGGATGTGTCTGAGGATGATGACTGAAGTCGACGATGACTATCCGGTCGAGAAGGACCTTTCTGAGCCCTATGATATATCTGTCAAGGCACTGGTCTCTAAAGCAGAATCAGCTGCTGGGCTTCCTCCCCCATCTTCTCCACCTAGGGCTTCAGCTTTGGACAGAGGTCCTGCAACCCAGAGGGGGGTTCCCTTGCCAGTTTATCCTGACTTTGTGGAACATCTACAGAAGTCATGGGCTCATCCAAAGGAGGCTGCTGCTCCTCATTCTAGACTCAGTATTGTGGGTGGTGCTGTGGAGCAGGGCTTGGATAGTGCGTTGAAGGTGGGCCCTACCTTTGCATTGCTGCCTGGAGCTTCCCCCACAAGCAGCAAGTCTGTACACCACCCTAACAGGAAGTGTAGTGCCACTGATAGTTTAGTGGCTAACGTCTACCAGTCTGTGACTATGGCCTCTAGGCTGGCGAATACTAATACACTTCTTTTAGTGTATTTAGAAGGCCTGATAAGGGACCTAGCGTCAAGAGCAGAACTGACCTTCTACCAGAGTTAGTAAGGGTTGTGGACACTGTGATTCAAGGAGCTAGCTCTCAGGCTACAGCACTTGGGAATTCCTTGGCCCAGCTGACGATGGCCCGGTGGCATGTATGGTTGAGCCAGTCTGGATTGGCAGATACAGACAAGGCTGCTGTTTTGGAGGCTGAGGTAGCACCTGGTGAGGTCTTTGGGCCTGCAGCAGAGGTAGTGTTAGACAAGGTGCAGAAGGTGAGACTGCGTACACAGTCCTTTCATCGGCCAGGACCTTCCAGGTCAAGTGTCAGGAGACCTCTTGAGGGCTGTGAGAATCCTCAACAGCTTCGTTTCACAGAGCCAGGTTCCTCTCAGAGCTCGGGTCACCCAAGGCAGAGGGCCTCTCAGCAGCGGGTGCAGGGTCAGCAGCACTCACGTCCGCACTCTCGGGAGCGTGTAGGCTGTGGTCCTGCCAAGCCCCACCAGCGTCCCTGATGGTACGCTTCTCTTGACGTCAACCTTCTCCACAGCGCACCTCATGATACGCTGGAATGTGGATACTGCCTACAATTAAATTCCCCCCCCCCCCAATTTCAAGGAGTTTTGGAAACAAAAGTAAAGAAGGACTCTCTTTCTGCAGTACTGGGCAGTGAAGTCTCTGCCCTACTGGAAAAAAAAATGCAATACGGTTTCTGTCTCCAAGGGAAGAGAGGCGAGGCTTTCACTCAGCCTATTTTCTTATTCCCAAGCAAACCGGGGGTTTCCGCCCGATTCTCGATCTGAAGTGGTTGAACGGGTATCTCAAGGTGCTCCCCTTCCAGATGCTCAGGCTGAAGACATTGTTTCAGGTCATACGGCCAGGCGACTGGTTCACAACAGTGGGCCTTCACAATGTCTATTTCCATATTCCCATAAATCCGGCCCACAGGAAGCTCCTCAGGTTTTCCATTCAGGGCAAAGCCTTTGAATACAACGTCCTGCCTTTCGGTCTGTCCCTGTCGGCTTGGACTTTCACCAAGTGCATGGACGCTGCACTTGCCCTACTGCGGCAGAAGGGCATTTGAGTTTTCAATTATCTGGATGATTGGCTGGTTGTGCGCCGTCAGAAGCCGTAGCGAGGAGCCATATGGAGACCATATTGGCTCACCTGGCTGCACTTGGGTTGTATTTAAATGTGGAGAAAAGCTGCCTGGTTCCAACCAAGGTTGTCGAGTACTTGGGGCTCACCCTGGATTCAGCTGCCATAAGGGCATCCCTGACTCCAAAGAGAAGGCAGACTATCAGGGAAGGCATCAAGAGCTGTATTTCACAAAGGACTATATCAGTGCAGCAGTGCCAGAGGATCTTAGGTCTCTTTGGTGCAGCTGCCCAGGTGGTGCCACTGGGTCTTTTACACACTTGTCCCCTTCAATGGTGGTTCACACTTCAGAAGGTGGTTTTGCCCAGAGACAAAAGGAGAAGGCTAGTTCTTTCTGAAAGGAGCCTCATGGTTCTCAGGTGGTGGAGACACTCATCAGCAGCCCGAGATGGTGTTCCCCTGGGCCACCATGACTGCAGAGTGACCATTACAACCGACGCCTCCCTAACAGGCTGGGATGCAGTCTGGGAGGGCAGGTTTGTTCAGGGACACTGAGTTCTGGCTTAGCAGTCTTGGCATATAAATCATCTCGAGATGGAGGCAGTGTGTTTGGCTCTAGGGCATTTTCTTCCGGTCATTCAGGGCAGAAAAATTCTGGTACGAATGGACAGCACAGCTGTGGTGTCGTGTATCAAATGGCAGGGTGGTCTGAGGTCTCCCTCTTCGCCATGCAAGGGCACACCATCTGCTCTTGTGGGTTCAGGCCAAAGGTATTTTCCTGAGGATTTTTCACCTGCCGGAGCCCCAGAACACAGCAGCAGATCTGCTATCATGAGGGCATCCCCACCCTGGCGAGTGGCGACTGCATCCAGAGTTAGTCAAGCAGATCTGGCTTCAGTTTGGCCAGGCGGAAGCAGATCTATTTGCAACGGCAGAGAACACCCACTGTGCTCTCTGGACCTTGATGCACAGCCTACCAGGTCCATTAGGTACAGATGCTCTGAGCGTTGCCTGTCTTCCAGTGAAACTGTTTGCCTTTCCACTACTGCCTCTTCTGCCGACTTTCTTTGCGAAGGTGTGACTACTGTCTGTTCAAGTAATTTTGATAGCCCCGAGTTGGTCACAGAGACCATGGATGGCGGAGATCCACGAGATGTTGGAAGGTCATCCTTGGCCTCTCCCGGTCAGACGGGACATGCTCTCACAGGCACAGGGCAGGATTTGTTATCCAAATCCCCAGCTCCTGAGGCTTCATGCATGGCCCTTGAATGGAAGCAATTGTATAAACTTGGCTTAGAGAAGTTAGAAGAAGTTAGAAGTTAGAAGTTAGAAGTTAGAGAAGTAGGTTGTAGAAACCGTGTAGGCTTCATGGGCCCCATCTGCCCAGCTGCAATACAGTGGGAAGTGGAGAGTTTTCGAACTGGTGTCGGACCAAGGGGGAGAATCCCTTGACATATCACATCTCTGTTATTTTGCTTGCTCCTTCTGTAATTGATAGCATGGTTGATTGTGTTACAGCTTCTCTGCATCAGACTCTAGACATGGTGGCCCCTTTAAAAAAGAAAAAGTCTAATCAGAGATTTCTAACTCCTTGGTTCCACACAGAAACTTGTAGCTTAAAACAGAAGACTCGTCAATTAGAAATAAAATGGCGCTCCACTAATTTAGATGAAATCTATTTAGCTTGGAGAAATCATCTTTTAATTACAAAAAAAATCTCTGAGAAAAGCTAGAACAAGTTATTATTCTGCATTAATAGAAGAGAACAAGAATAATCTCAGGTTTCTTTTCAGCACTGTAGCCAGGCTGACAAAGAGTCAGGACTCTGTCAATCCTAGCATTCCCTTAGAGCTTACTAGTCAGGACTTTATGAACTTTTTCAATAATAAAACTTCATCTATCAGAGATAAAATCAGTCAGATTATTCCCAACCGTTAACTTAAATACAGTAACCACTACAACTTCTTCAATTAATATCTGTTTGGATGAGTTTACTCCAACTGACCTTTTAGAGTTAGATAAAATAATTTCCTCATCCAAGCCTTCAACTTGTTTTTAAGACCCTATTCCTACCAGGTTATTTAAAGAAGTCTTCCCATTTATTGGTAGGTCTATTCTTCAAATAATCAATTCTTCATTAACATTGAGCCATGTACCGCAGGCTTTTAAAACTGCTGTAATTAAACCCTTACTCAAAAAGTGAATGCAGGATCCAGGAGTTTTAGCTAACTATCGACCAGTCTCTAATCTGCCTTTCATTTCAAAAATCTTAGAAAGAGTTGTTGCTACGCAATTATTTGACCACTTGCAGGGAAATGGTTTATTTGAAGAGTTTCAATCTGGGTTTAGAATCCATCATAGTACTGAAACAGCCTTAGTGAAGGTCACTAATGACCTCCTTATGGCATCTGATAATGGACTTGTTTCTGTATTTGTCCTTTTAGACCTTAGTGCAGCTTTTGATACTATTGATCATAATATTCTACTTGATAGATTAGAACACTATGTTGGACTTAATGGAACTTCGTTGCAGTGGTTTAGATCTTATTCATTTGATAGGCTCAAGTTTGTTCATGTCAATAATGAGTTTTCTTTCAACTCAAAGCTCAGTCATGGAGTTCCACAGGGATCTGTGCTAGGCCCTACTCTTTTTAGTTTATATATGCTTCCGTTAGGCAACATTATTAGAAAGCACTGTGTACATTTTTATTGTTATGCAGATGACACACAATTATACCTGTCAATGAAGCTAGATGATAGTAATCAATTATCCACGTTAGAAGCCTGTCTTAAGGAAATCAAAGCTTGGATGACTTGTAATTTCCTGCTATTAAATTCAGATAAGACTGAAGTCATTCTAGTTGGTCCATAAAACCTTAGAAATACCTTTCCAAATGAATGAATGAATCTTTATTTCGGATAGATTAAAAGAATGGAACAGAATAATGCAACAAAGGGGAGAAAAGAATCCAACAAGGTCAAACCAAACAATAACTCCTCGGATTATACAGTTCAACATAAGTTATCCGAAATGGGTGATGGCTGAAGCCGCAGCTTATATTGCCCACCCATATACCATCCAAGAATTCAAAAGAAAAACAAAACAAGAGTGATTACAATTCAGAACAAAGCTAAGACAAAACTTGACAAAAAACTAAGCAACAGCACAACACAGACTGAATGTGATCATTCTTTTGTGATTTTACATGTCATCTTGTATGTATGTTTGGAGTATTTCTTCCTTTAGTTTTTGTTTAAATTGTCCAAGCGTTGTACATGTTTTTAATTCAGGTCCAAAAGCATTCAACAATCTGACTCCTTACACTGAGACACAGTGTTGCTTGGTAGTAGTCCTCACTGAAGGTTTTTGAAATATACATGTTCCTCTGAAATGATATTGTTTCTCCCTTATTTGGAACAACTTTTGGATATTTGCAGGCAGTGATAGATTCTTCACTTTAAACATTATTACTGCGATTTTAAAGTCAACCAGATCTTTCAACTTGAGAGCTTTTAAGTTAAGAAAAAGTGGGTTTGTTGGTTCCCTGTAAGCAGCTTTGTTTATTATTCTAATAGCTCTCTTCTGAAGCATAAAGACTGGATATATGTTTGTTTTATATATATTTTCCCATACTCCAGTACAATATGTCATGTATGGGAGTATTAATGAATGATACAAAGTATATAGTGTGGGTTGATTCAGCAAATATTTCAATCTGTGCAGTATTGCGATTGATTTGGATATTTTACCTTTAATATAATTAATATGTGACTTCCAACACAGTTTATTATCAATTATTACTCCAAGAAATTTAATTTCTGATACCCTTTCAATCTCTACACCATTAACACTGAGTTTAGATACTGAATTGTTGTGATGGTTGTTTAAAATTAAAAATGTTGTCTTACTTAAATGGAGCATTAATTTGTTTGAATCAGACCACGGTTTAAGCTTTCCTAATTCCTTTCCGAGTGTATCCAAAAGATGTTCCAAATTGCTTCCACTGCATAATAAATTAGTATCATCTGCAAACAATATTAAATCCATTTTTTCTGAGACTTTACATATATCATTTATATACATATTGAATAACAATGGCCCCAAAACTGAACCCTGTGGGACTCCGCAAGTAACCTTCAGTAACTGCAAGTTTTTGCTACCAACACATACATACTGATATCTTTTCTTTAAGTAACTACATAACCAGGACAGTGCTACCCCCCCCCCCCCGCCCATACCATAATTTTGTAGTTTCTTTAACAATAATTTATGATCCACTGTATCAAATGCTTTTTTAAGATCCAGGAATACCCCAACTGAATATTCTTTATTTTCAACAGCAGTTGATATTTTTTCTATAAATTCCATTTCAGCAAATGCAGTTGTCCTCTTGTGTCTGAACCCATATTGCTGCTCACACAATAAATTATTCTTCATTATAAAGTTGTCAATTCTCTTAGAGAATATTTTTTCAAGTATCCTGGAAAATTGAGGCAATAGTGAAATAGGTCTATAGTTTGAAAATTCCCCTCTGTCACCCGTCTTGTATATCGGCATTTCTCAAGCCAAATTAGGACCAATGTTAACAAAAAAGTTATTAAATTCATCTGCAGGTAAGACTGCATTCACACTCTGAGTCGTTTTTTTTTTTTTTTGTTTGTTTGTTTGTTTGTTTGTTTGTTTGAAAGATTGGTTGGGTAGCTTGTATTTCTGTTTTTATTTCCAAGAATGTTGTTAAGTATTGTCCATGTATTTTTAGTATTATTTCTCTTTTTCTCCAGTTCTTTACTGTAATAGTCTCTTTTACTACATCTCATTATATATATTAACTTATTTTTGTATGTTTTATACCACTGCTCTGCTTCTTTTGTCTTTTTCTTTAGAAAAGCTTTATATAATGAATTTTTCTTTTTACATGCTTTTTGTAATCCTTTGGTTAACCATGGCTTGTCGACAAATTTCTGTTTAAGCTTTTTTCTTTACTAATGGACAATTTTTTTCATAAAGAGTGGTTACAATGTTTATGAATGTGTCATAGGCTTAATTTACATCTGATACATAGGCTTTTGTCCAGTCTTGCTTCAGCAGGTCTTCTTTAAAAGAACTGATTGCATTTTGTGATTTGTGTCTGAAAGATTTTAAAGTTTTTTCTGTATTGGCTCCGGTGTGGCCATGGATAAGTGCAAAGACTGGCAGATGGTCACTTATGTCATTTATCAATAATCCACTTTCTATTTTCTTATCGATAATATTAACAAACAGGTTATCAATAAGTGTAGCAGTGTGAACTGTGATTCTACTGGGATGTGTTAATGTGGGATATAGACTCATACTGTACATAGAATTCATGAACTCTGTAATTACATTTTGTTGAAATGGATTTAGTAAATCAGTATTGAAGTCTCCACACATTACAACCATTTTCTTACTAGTTATATTATTGTACAACTCGACTAACTTATCTCTGAGTGTCTCAACGCAAGTTCCAGGCATTCTATATATACAACTTATAATTAGATTTTTTGTTTTATCTTGGTCAATCTCAACAGTAACACATTCCAGAATCCCTGGTAGTGCAAAGGACATTCCCTTTACAAGTTTACACCTATACAGTTCATCAATATACAGTGCAACACCACCACCCTTTTTTTTGAGATCTAATAATATAGAACATCTGATATCCCTCTATTGCCATCAGAGAAGCCTGCTCTTCATTGAGCCAAGTTTCAGAGACCGTGATAGCTGTAAATTTTCTATCTAGCTGTTTTAAATAGTCCTGAATCTGTGGAAAGGTTTTGTTAAGACTTCTGCTGTTGAAGTGTATTATTGATTATTTACCATCTAATTGCACTTGACTTTTGAATTGCTTTTCAGTGTAATATTCACAGTGATTATGAATTTTATTGAAGAAATGGTTATAAGGATCAATATCATTCTCCATCTCTTATAGTTTATGTTCAGCATACTGACATATTTTCAGAGTCTGAATTTCCTCACTCTGTGTCAAATGTCTTCCTCCAACTGGGGGTGATCGATGTCTACTAAAGCCAGTCATAAGTTTTTTGTTTTGTTTTGTTTTTTAAAGTACATTGACATGGTATGTCACAAAAGAACTGTTCTTGCCGTGTGTGTGGATATGGATTATCGTAGTCTCTTAATTTTCTTTATCAGTGTTCATCTATATTTATATAAGTCAGTGAGATCTCTTATTATTATGGCCTTTGCTTCCTCAGGTGTTCCATTTAGTTTGATCCAAACTCTGCAGTTTCTTGTCCATGTTGTTTGTATCTTGTTTTGTGTTTTCAGTATCCGTGTTTGCCGTGCTATTTCAGCATTTGTCTTTGTTAAATGTTCATTTAGGTAAACTTCTGTTCCCCGTAGCTTTCTGGCCTGCCTCAGTATGTCATTTTTTACCCTTCTGTTCACAGAGCGCATCACAATTGATTTCTTTGTTTTATGATCCTTTCTGGGTAAAGTATGACAGGCTGAAATTGCATTTACTTCAACCGTTATGTTTCTGCTTTCAAGGAACTGAAGCACCTGGTTTTCCAGGGAGACTGATTCACTTGGGGGACCCCCCTCACCTCTCATTCCTGCTGTAGCATGAGCATATGATTGGTATTTAATGTCTAGTCCACTAATGATTAAATCATCCATACGAAAATATTGTTCAAGGTCCTCGATGTGTCACTCCAAGTCTGCAATTTTTTTTTGTCTCTTTCCTTAATTATTAATTTCAATTCTCAGACTTCCTCCATTAGCCCTAATAATTTAGACTGTTGATTGGCCACTTTGGTCAGTTCTTCTGACATGAAGTTCCGAGATTTTTTAATCTCTTCCATTTCCTCCTTCTTTGGTGGCATTTTTTACTGACCTGATGATAGTAGGACAATCTCTGCTGGTGTTGCCGGTATCCGATCCAGCCGACCTCGAATCCAGCTGGGGCCGCAGCTAGCCTCCTCCGCTGCTAGTCCCACTGCTTACCGCCGCTGTAATTGAGCTCCAATCTGGCTCCTGTCCAGCTGGGGCTTCAGTAGCTTCTCCGCCAAGCTTCGCCACCCACCGCCGCTGTAGTTGAGCTTCGATCCAGCTCCTGTCCAGCTGGGGCCTCGGTAGTTCCTCCGCTGAGCCCCGTCGCCTACCGCCGTCTTCCTCGGTAGTTCCTCCGCCGAGCCCCGCCACTGTAATTGAGCTCCGATTCGGCTCCTATCCAGCTGGGGCCTCGGTAGCTCCTCCACTGAGCCCCGCCTCCTACCACCGCTGTAGTTGAACTCCGATCCGGCTCCGATCTGGCTCCTGTCCAGCTGTGGCCTCGGTTAGCTCCTCCACTGAGCCCCAATCACAAAATTCTAAGAATCTGTGCGGGAGACTCAGCCGTCATCTACCGGGCCGATGCCGGGTCAGTGAGACGATAACCGGTTCCTCCCCCGCGCAGCTCAACTCATTCAGTCATTGTACACCGCGCTCAAGAAACGGAAACCCGCGGACAGAGTTGAATGGACTCCGGAGCGAGAGTAGGCGTTCTCTGAGGTTAAAACAGCCCTGGCAAATGCCGCAATGTTGGCGCACCCGGACCCGGCGGCCCGGATAGCACTCACTACCGACGCCTCGGACGTGGCCATAGGGGCCATCATGGAGCAACGTGACGCCGGTTCTTGGCAGCCGCTCGCTTTTTTCAGCAAGGCTTTGCGCGACAGTGAGCGTAAATACAACGTGTTCGACAGAGAGTTGCTGGCTCTCCACCTGGCCATACGCCACTTCCAGTTCTGGCTGGAAGGGCGCAGCTTCACCGCGTTCGTGGACCACAAGCCGCTGACGTTCGCGATGGCCAAAGTTTCGGAACCATGGTCTGGCTGGCAGCAGAGACAGCTGGTCACGATCTTGGAGTTTACGACCGATATTCAGCATGTGTTGGGTAAACTGAATGTAGTAGCGGACTGTCTCTCGTGCGCAGTAGTGGCCCCGGTCTGTGTGGGGATAGATTATACAGCCATGGCCGCAGAGCAGATTGGCGATACGGACGTGCGCGTGCTCCAGTCTGGACCAACAGGGTTAAGGCTAGAGAGCAGAGTACTGCAAGATGGCAAGCCCCCCCTAATCTGCGACGTCTCCACGGGACGCCCACACCCGGTGGTCCCAGTCGCTTGGCGCCGCCGTGTGTTTGAGTCAGTTCACGCTCTGGCGCACCCAGGGGCACGCGCGTCAGTCAAAATGGTGGGAGCGAAGTTCGTGTAGCCAGGCCTGCGCAAACAAGTGAAAGAGTGGGCTGCAGCCTGCGTAGCCTGCCAACAAGCCAAAGTACACAGACACACGAAGGCTCCTTTGGAGCCGTTTTGTATCCCGGCTAAGAAGTTCGGCCATGTTCACGTGGACCTCGTGGGCCCCCTCCCGCCATCGCAGGGGTGCACGCACCTTCTGACAGTGGTGGACCGCACCATACACTGGCCAGAAGCAGTCCCACTGGCGGCAACCACGTCCGCGGACGTGGCGTGCGCTTTTTTGATGACATGGGTGGCACGTTTCAGCGCCCCTTTGGATATCACGTCCGATCGGGGCCCGCAATTTGTTTCCAACCTCTGGTCCACGATGGCCCGTAGTCTGGGTGTTGCAATTCATCGCACAACCACGTACAACCCACAGGCCAATGGGTTATGCGAGTGTTTTCATAGGTCACTGAAAGCAGCGCTCAGGGCTTTGCTGACGGATGCAAATTGGGTAGACCGGTTGCCGTGGGTTTTATTGGGGTTGCGTTCCGCACCAAAAGAGGATTTGGAGGCTTCCCTGGGCGAGCTTGTTTTTTCTCAGCCACTGCGGCTGCCCGGGGAATTTTTGCCAGATAATCCTGCACTGGACAGCTGCCTGTCTCAGCGTTTGCAGCATAGTGCAGACACAGGCACGCTGCCGGGCCCGGCCCACCACTGTTTTCCACACACTTTTGTGCCAAAAACTTTGAACAACGTGGCGTTCGTGTTTGTCAGGCACGATGCCCACCCCCCTCCATTGCACCCACCCTACGATGGCCCGTTCAGAGTGCTGGAAACAGGGGACAAACATTTTTTGTTAGACTTAGGGGGGTTGTCGGGAGAAAATATGCATAGACAGACTTAAGCCCGCCCTTGTGGTGGCGGACGAGCAAGTGATGTTGGCTCAGGCCCCTCGGCGTGGAAGACCCTCACTGAGAACTCCCCAGGTAAACGATTCATCAGAGCAGCCACACGGGCAAGTCAAAGGTTTCACCCCCCTCGCCATGGCCCACCCGCAGACAGACACACCCCCAGGATCCCCCCGCCGGCACAGCAGCGCCGCGGAGGTGGTAAACCCCCGTTACAGCAGATATGGGAGGAGACTGAAGCCAAAAGGACGTGAGGACTGAAACTCGGTCTGAGATTCTGGGGGGGGGCTGTGTAGATACTGGGTTAATCATCTCAGACTGGATGCAGAGGGTAAACAGAGAAGGACAATGGCTATGGAGATTATGGTGAGGTAGCAGGAAGAAGGAGTTGGGGGGAGAAGGGATGAATGTATTGTGATGTGAGATGTCATGCAGATGTGAGATGGGTGGTTGGTATAAAAGGAGAGCCCATGGTGTATTGAGACACGCTTTTTCTGTGTATGACTGATGTGAGAGTGAATAAAGTCGTCTGCTGTATGAACCAGTCTCGTTATTTACACTTGCCACACCACCTCCATTCTCCTCAGGTCTCATTTGGTATACTGTTGCCACGTGGTTACAGGTTCACTGAAATGAAATATAACAAACATTTACGTATGTAAACACGGTTTTATGAATGAAAGTGAACCTGTAACCGTTCATTGTCCTTTGTCGGTGGAGGCCGGCACCCTGTTTTTTACACACCTTCTTTTTGCTGATGTGTTCCATTAATACTCATTGTAAATGCAGAAGTGAGAGCGGTGCAGTGATGCATTTGGTTGGTTAGACTGAGCGTTTGAGCACTACTCAGGCACAAATTTGATTGGTGAAATTGGTGGAAGTTGACAAGGATTGGCCTAAATGGCAGGAAAGTTGAGGTGATTGGACAAAGTTGCAAGGTTGCTGCATGGTGGAGCAGTGGTTAGCACTGTGGCAGCACAGTTTACCCTCGGCCGGGGGATCGCGGGGATCGTGGTTTCGATCCCTGCCCCCGGCCAACAGTGATCTGTGTGGAGTTTGCGTGTTCTCCCCGTGTTGCGTGGGTTTACTCCGGGATTTCTCCGGTTTCCTCCCACATGCCAAAAACATGCAGGTTGTAGAAGAGCTTGAAAGAACGAGGTGGTGTGATATATAAACCAAAGTTTATTATCAGCTCCTCTAACAAGTCTCATCTAGGTGCAGCAGCAGAAGAAGGAAAGAGTCCGAACACCTTCGGCTCTATGAACTTATACTCACACATAACAAAAGACATGCATATCAAAAGCTGACATCCCTCATTATCTTAATCCCCCCATTGTCTTTGTACTCCTCCTCTTGGCCCTGGGGGGTCAGGGCAACCCATCCGGTCTCCACCGCAGTGCCTGGGATGCTCTTTGATCTTCACTGGCGGTTGAGACTCTTTGTCCTGTTCTGAGGTGTGAAGTCGCCTTACATATGTAATCACCAAACATTCTCACATGCTTCAACATATGTAGGTTATGGAATATATGATTAATATAGACCACAGCCCCCCCCCAAACGACTAAGAAAAGGACAATAGAAAAATTCACAGTTTAAGATAATTATTATGACGTACTAACTGCTACACCTCTTGCCACAGAAGAAACTTTCCAGTAGCTATGTTCCTAAGAGAGTTCAGTGGTAATCATAACAGCATAGTAAAATCACAAGTCAGTCCTAAACTGTTACAGCACAATTAGTGAACAACTGTTGAATAGTTTGCATCAGTCTCTGTGCCGTCTGGGTTTTAATCTTCTCCCGAATCTGCTGTGGGTCCGCTTGGGCATCCTGCTGGGACCTTCCTGTAAGGAATCTGCAGCCTGGGAAGGAGAGTGATTATTTGTTCCATGCAGGGGGGCTGAGTCTTTTCTCTTGGGGGGTCTACCCCGCCGAGGTGCTCTCGTCAACCGTGCAGGCTCGTCTCTCAACAAGAAGGCAGGTTTAAGTCTGTCAATGCTGACTGTTTCTTTTCTATCCCCAAAATCAAGCACAAAATGTTTATCACCAGGTTCCAGCACTCTGAATGGCCCATCGTATGGAGGGCGGAAAGTTGGTTTTAAAGCTTCATGCCTAACAAAAACGAATTCAGCGTTCTTTAAAGCTTGTGGGACAAAAACCCGTGGAAAAGAGTGATGTGCCGGTCCGGGGAGAGAGTCCGGTCCGTTGCTGCCTAAAAACCTCGGGGCTGGAAGATGCCCTGGCTCTGGGTCCTCTGGTAAAAATTCACCTGGGAGCCTGAGAGGTTGTGCAAAAACTATTTCTGCTGGAGAGGCATCTAGATCCTCTTTGGGCGCAGCACGCAACCCCAATAAAACCCAGGGAAGTTTATTTACCCAATTTGTATCCGTTAGTGAGGCTCTGAGGGCGGCCTTTAAAGATCTGTGAAAACGCTCGCATAACCCATTAGCCTGAGGGTGATAAGCGGTGGTGTGGTGAATTGTCGCCCCTAAGCTGCTGGCCATGGCTGACCAAAGCTCTGAGACAAATTGAGGCCCCCTATCGGACGTGATGTCCGATGGGACGCCGAAACGTGCCATCCAGTTTGTCAAAAAAACGCGAGCGACTTCCTCCGCTGTGGTTGACGCCAGAGGGACTGCCTCTGGCCAGCGCGTGGTGCGGTCTATCATTGTTAACAGGTGTGTGAAACCTTGGGAGGAAGGTAGTGGCCTCACGAGGTCGACATGAACGTGGTCGAACCTTCTAGCAGGGATTGGAAAAGGCTCCAGAGGGCTTTTGTGTGTTTGTGTATTTTGGTGCGCTGACAAGAAATGCAAGTTTTTGCCCATTCTTTTACGTTTTTGCGCAGGCCAGGCCACACAAACTTTTCGGCGACCATTTTAACCGAGGCGCGCACACCTGGGTGCGCGAGGGAGTGAATTGAGTCGAAAATACGGTGGCACCATGTAGCTGGGACTAACGAGCGCGGTCGGCCAGTTGAGATATCGCATATTAGGGGGGCCCGCCGTCGCGTAAACCCCTTTCCTCCAGCCTTAACCCTGTTGGTCCAGACAAGAGTGCGTGCACGTCCGCGTCACTACTTTGCTCCTCTGCCATGGCTGCATAATCTATCCCTGCATGGATTGGTGCTACGTATGTGTCCGTGTTGGTGAAAAGCTCTGCGGCTGCAGCAGTATAATCTGTCTCCTCGCGCTCTGGCGATGTCACAGCGCGAGAGAGGCAGTCTGCTACCACGTTAAGTTTGCCTGCCACATGTCGAATGTCTGTGGTGAACTCTGAAACCGCAGCCAGCTGTCTTTGTTGCCTGCCTGACCACGGTTCGGAAATTTTAGCCATGGCAAAGGTGAGCGGTTTGTGGTCTACAAAAGCCGTGAAACTCCGCCCTTCTAACCAGAACTGGAAGTGGCGGATGGATAAATGAAGCGCTAGCAGCTCCCTGTCAAAAGTGCTGTATTTACGCTCAGTTTGGTTTAGCAATTTGCTGAAGAATGCCAAAGGTTGCCAGATTCCGCTGACATGTTGTTCTACAACTGCCCCTATAGCCAAGTCCGAAGCATCTGTGGTTAGCGCAATGCGGGCCGAGGGATCGGGGTGAACCAACAATGTGGCATTAGCTAGGGCGCTTTTTACTTCCGCGAAGGCGTGTTCGCGCTCCGGGGTCCATTCGACCGCGTTGGAAGCTTTTTGTTTTCTGAGCGCGTCATATAGGGGCTGCATGAGCTGAGCTGCGTGGGGGAGGAAACGGTTGTAAAAATTAACCATTCCTAAAAATTCTAGCAGCGATTTGACCGTTTGTGGCCGTGGGAAACTTTTTATCGCATGAACTTTGTCTGGAAGTGGGACTGCCCCCTTCGGAGAAACTCTGTGTCCTAAAAAATCAATTTGTGACACGCCGAATTTGCATTTGGCTGATTGATTATTAACCGTGCTCTTCTAGCCTCTGAAAAACCATAGTGAGATGCTGCTCGTGTTCTTCCTCAGACGGGCTGGCTACCAGCATATCGTCGAGGTAGACGAAAACAAAAGGGAGGTCGTGTAATACTGCGTCCATCATCCGCTGAAAGGTTTGAGCAGCGCCTTTGAGGCCGAAAGGCATTCGCAAAAATTCAAAAAGGCCGAAGGGGGTTATTACAGCTGTTTTAGGAATGTCCTCTGCTCGAACTGGGACTTGATGATAACCGCGGACCAGGTCTATTTTTGAAAAAATGCGCGCACCCGCCAGATATAGTGAAAAATCTTGAATGTGAGGAATTGGGTAGCGGTCATGCGCTGTCGCATTGTTTAATCTGCGGTAATCGCCGCACGGTCTCCAAGAACCGTCGGATTTCGGGACCATGTGAAGTGGTGATGCCCAGGGGCTTTTCGAGCGTCTGATAATGCCTAATTTTTCGAGGGAAGTAAACTCGTCCCGAGCTATGGCGAGCTTGGCCGCGTCTAAGCGCCGAGCTTTGGCAAATACGGGTGGGCCCGTTGTGGGAATAAAATGTTCAACCCCGTGTTTAGCCACTGTGGCTGAGAATTTGGGAATTGTGAGTGCTGGAAATTGGGTGAGGAGTTGATCAAACTTACCTCCTGCTGTGGTGACGCTGGCCTGCACGGGTGGTGGAGAAACTCAAGCTGCGCAGGGAATAGAAGCAAAGGACAGTGCATTAACCAAGCGTCTGTTCGCTAGATCAACTAATAACCCATGTGCACACAAAAAATCTGCGCCCAACAAGTTAAAACTCACCGCCGCTACAACAAATGTCCATCTGTAGTTGCGGCCGTGGATGTGGAGGTGCAGGCTCTTTTCGTCAAAAGTGTCAATGCTGGAGCCGTTGGCTGCCACCGCTCCATTGCCCCCGGGGGCCCATGGCCCGATCTGCTTGGGAGGCATGACAAAACTTAGTTGAGCTCCCGTGTCAATAAGGAACTGCTTGCTGGTGTGACCGTCCGTCACATATAACAGCTTACTTTTTTCGCCGAGAACCGCTGCCGTTAACGGCTCTCGGCTTTGGCATTTCCCAAAATCGTAAATTTGCAGGGGGAAACGCATTTGTGAGCCTTCTCGGCGAAGCGGTGGTGGTAATAACAAACGTCGCTCCGTCTGTTACGTTTTGGCCGTGTCGCTGTCACCGCAGGCTGGTTCTGCTCAGTGGTTTGTTGCTCCCCATGGCTCTGGGCATCAGCGTTGAAGTCTGCGGATGCTGCTGTGGGTGTCTGCTCCTTGCAGGCGTTGACGAGCCGTTGAGCTTCGTTGGCGAGCACGCGGAAGTCTTGCTGGGTGCTGCATCGCATGTGGCGAGCGTCCCTCTCATGTGTGGCGGCAGCGTACTGAGGAATATGAAGTGGAAGAGGAAGTTGTCATTGTCCTCTTCTTTAAGCTGCAGCAAGTCCTCCATGAGGGCTTTAGGTCTGCATCCTCTGTGGCCGTAGACCGCCAGGATCCTCTCGGCTCTCTCTTCGGCTGAGGGGACGTAATTTTGCCACCGATGGTTGCTTTCAGTACTTTATATTTGTCTTGGGCCGGCGGCCGCCAGATAATGCTCCGCACACACCTCGAAAGTGGCGGCGTCGAGTTTGGCGACGATGTGATAGAACTTTCGTATCGTCGGCCGTGATGCCCGCCAGTGTAAACTGGGCTTCAGCTGCTGAAACTACGAGCGGGGGTCTTCCTGCCAGAAGTCCGCAGCTTGATGGTGACGGCATTTGTGTGGACCGTCACTGATGTGTCCGCAGGGTGAGAGTGCCTTGCTTCGGCTCTCTCAGCGGCGCTGGTGCTCGGTTGAGCCCTCTCTATCACTTCTGCCGAGGGGGAATGTCGTCCATCTGTTCCCCTGTCTGCGTGGGCGCCAGCGTCTGCCTGGGTCGCCACAGATGAGTCGATCGCGGGGGAATGCCTCTGGTCCATGCTCGCGTCAGGGTCACCAGTGTAGAAGAGCTTGAAAGAACGAGGCGGTGTGATATATAAACCAAAGTTTATTATCAGCTCCTCTAACAAGTCTCATCTAGGTGCAGCAGCAGAAGAAGGAAAGAGTCCGAACACCTTCGGCTCTATGAACTTATACTCGCACATAACAAAAGACATGCATATCAAAAGCTGACATCCCTCATTATCTTAATCCCCCCATTGTCTTCGTACTCCTCCTCTTGGCCCTGGGGGGTCAGGGCAACCCATCCGGTCTCCACCGCAGTGCCTGGGATGCTCTTTGATCTTCACTGCGGTTGAGACTCTTTGTCCTGTTCTGAGGTGTGAAGTCGCCTTACATATGTAATCACCAAACATTCTCACATGCTTCAACATATGTAGGTTATGGAATATATGATTAATATAGACCACACAGGTTAGGGATAAGGGGCGCTTGCGCACGCAGCGACCGGCAGCTGGTGGCTTGTCACCAGACTGCAAAAACAAATCTACCTACGGGTACAAATAAGTAATAATAATTTTTTAAAAAAGGTCACACAAAAGATGCGGCCATAGTTGCTAAGTCTGCTTATTATAAGTGACTTTGGGCTTGTTTCTCTCTAAAGTCACTTGCAAATCTTGTCAGTCATGGGTTGTGGATTTTTGGGCATATTTTTTTTAACTTGTAGTTGCTTATTTGGGCTTACTTTGCTGTCTGCGTGACAGCTCTCCAGCTCCCCACAAAACATGAGCACGATAATTAGTTTGTTTACAGGATCCGTCCGCACCGCCGTTTCCTGGTTACCGCGCCCACTCCCCACTGATCCTCTACAGAAAAACTCAACAGATCATTAGGCCGCCAGAAGTGAAGCCACCTGGCCGCCTTGTTAGTACAGCCAAAACACTAGTACATCCAAATCGACGACCGCTAAACATAATGTCAACTCGATTTCTATAGTTTGTGGAGTGTGGTAATTGACGAGGCAGGTTTGTCTCAAGCAGTTATTACACGTCTCCAACATGAGCATAGCAGAAAGAGGACATCTCAGAAAAAACTCGTCCCTTATATACCCCGGTCTCCCCACAGCTCACAAGTCACATTGCATTCACATCAAAGGTAACATTGCATTTCCTCTTTAATCCCTTAACATCCCCCTCACAGTCTTGGGCACACAAAGGATCCTCCAAGCAGTTTCTCGCACACAAAAGATTACACTTTCACAGCTTCCTGTTATCTCCAAGGAAACTCTGCACTTTGTTCTTATCTAAGATGTGAGGCATTATGCAAGGCATTAAGTAAGTCACATATGTGGCTACAAGTTCACTGGTTGCACAAGATTATAAACTGTGTCTCTATACCAAGAAGTTCAAAATCTGTTAATTTTTGGGAAGTTATTGAGGTAAAAGTGGCTTCATTACTGGCTGCCAATGATCCATCTCTGGAGGAATAAGTTCAGGCGAGATGCGATGAGCTGGAAGGTTGCAGAGTTTTATTTTCCTCCATCATAATGAGACACACTTGTAGCGCTGAGCACTACTGTGCTGTACTGTCTGTGCTGCGTTTTTCTGAGGCATGTATCGTCAGCTCTTTTATATGTTATACAATCAGAGAGAATGCATGGCACATTAGCATATTGATATACATATCAGTCAATACATATGATTAGCCTGACCAACTGGAGCCCGGACGTCTTCTCCTTAATCTGGGGATGTATAAACAATAGTCCATTGTTCTGGTTGTCCCCCCAGGGGCTCTCTGTCCGTATGTGAATGGTCCTCTGCTTCTTCCGGACCTTCTGAGTGTGAGGATGAATGTCCCTGTAGATTGTGGTGGATCACCACACCTCCAGTTTTTCGAGAGATCAGTGGCCCGCCTGTTGTGTATAGTTTAGGCTGTTATTTGTGAGGTACGGGTGGTGGCTCCACCTTCCGGTTCCACCACTACCTGTGGCTATAAGAGAGCAGTGGGCAGGAGGGGTGGTCTCTCTGCGGCCTCTTCTGCCTGACAGTGATGCCTGTATTGTATAGTGCCTCCCTAATAAACCTGTGTTCAGTTCGACACCTTGCATCGTCCTTGGCTCCATATATATAGGCATAACATTTGGAAACGAGGATAACAGTTGATTACAAAAAGGTATGGAAGTGTGTGGGTTTGAAATTCGGCTGTTTTTGGAGCTCTCCGGTGAGCCACCGCACCCCTGGCCAAGGTGGATCGCCGTTTTCCGGACGTGCATGGTGGCACTGGGCCTTGGGAAGCTGGAGAAGTTGTGGGCACATGAGTTGTTGGTGCATAATCCTGGAATGGAGGAACAGCATGTTCTGAGCACACTGAGTGACTGTGATAGCTTGGCTGCAGTGGTTGAGCTAATGGTATGCTATTTTCGCACCCTGGAAAATGTTGTGGTTTGCAAGATTTGGTTTCGACAGCGCCGCCAATGGGTAGGCGAGTCTATTCAGCAGTTTGTGACAGACTTGGAGCTGTTGGTCAGCGGGTGCCAGCTTGGACTATTGGAGAAAGGGATGATTCGTGACCAGTTGGTGGAGTATACCAACGGCGCTGCGATAGGGTCGAAGCTGCCTACATTTTCGGGAGAACTGACGCTGCCCACAGCCATTGAGTTAGCTCAACAGCTGGAAGCTGTGGATAAACTGCCACGGGAGCTGAGTGAGTGCTTATCACACTGACATCTGGGATCACCGCCGACCGCACATGCAGTGGACCCGGTCAGTGTGGGAAGTGTGGAGGATGACGCTAGCCCTGTGAGTGTGAGGTCCGCCCCGGGAAAGCCCAAAGGTGAGGGCTGTGGTTCCACGAAGCACCGTTTCAGAGATGGAGCTTGTTCGGCAAAAGCAGAGCGCTGCGTCACGTGTGGCCGCTTGCTTCATGTCACCAGGGGATGCTACAGATCTGAGCGAGGAGGTCTGTGGCACAAGGAGGACTCTCAGGCCCTCACGGTTGTCCATGCTGTATCTCCGAGCACCAACGGTCACACATACGGTATGATGGAGTTGGACAGTATGAAAGTGTTGTTGTGGATTGACGCGGGAGTGGTGGGCTCCGTGCTGGATTGGACGACCGTGAGATGTTTTCCCCGCACGTCATAATTGAGAGTGACCTGGCGCGGCTTTGTGGTTGTGGGGGTGGACGGCTGGCCACGATGGGAATGTTGGAACTGATGGCTCGGTGCAAAGTGACCGAGACGTGGGACTGACTGACCCTGAGAGTGGTCGACAGCACGGTGTGGGATGAGGAACTACCTGGCACCCTAGAGAGTGAGCAAGACTAATATCACCCAGGACCATCACAGGAGGGTTCCTGTGCCAGAGCTCAAGTAGCCCTGGACGAGAGAACTGGGCAGCACGGAGGGACGCCTGTGACGGCGGGTGGCACAGAGTGGCTGGCTTCATCTGTTCCCGGATTTCGGCTGGAAGGACCGGTGAACAAGGGGTCACAACGCCGATGGCAGCGGTGAAGTTAAAAGACGTCAGGGCAGGACCAGCTGGCACGGTAGAAAGACGTGCCAAGCAGAAACACTGCAAGCCAAACAGAACCCCTCTAGGAGCCGCGGACTGGATTCGGGCTAGGGGGTTGGTGGAATCACGGCAGTTCAGGACCAAATGGCAGGTGGAGGAGCACCAGGGATGGCTGTGTGTTGTGGCCAGATGGGAGGACGCTTTCCCCCAACTGTCGGACGGTTCATGGGGGCACCCGAATGAATTGCAGCATGCCCAGGAGGAGACTATGAGTAGTGGGCCTGGACGAGTGAGACATCAGGTGGTGAAGAAGAGGAGGCGCAACGATGCTGAAGCAACTTGCTGCAGCCCGGGAGGCAGTCTGCTTCCAGAGGCAGACTGATGAAAGGACGGTTCGGGGGGGCGCAAGCTTATTTATCCTTCAGCCGTGTGTATATAGTTTAATTATTGTGCATGTGTGTGGTGTATTATTGTGTATATAGTTTGGGATTATTGTGTGTATTTTATTTTAGTTTAGGACCATGGCGGTTGTTTTAGTTATACATGGACTTTCTTTATTTTGTTTAGTACAAGCGGCAGAATAATCCACTTTGCCGTGTGGGGTGGGACAGCAGTCCACCCATTTCCCCTAGTTTTAGTTGTTGTGGTGTGAATGTGTTAGGCCACTTATGATATACTGTTTTCATCATTTTAGTGCACGATTCAGGTCCTAAATTGGGGTGGGTCTGAATTGTGTACGTGTGTTTTGGACTTTTTGAAGGGGGGAGGAATGTTATGTATAGTTTAGGCTCTTATTTTTGCGGTACGGGTGGCGGCTCCACCTTCCGGTTCCGCCACCATCTGTGGCTATAAGAGGGCAGTGGGCAGGAAGGGCAGTCTCTCTGCCACCTCTCCTGCCTGATAGTGATGCCTGTATTGTATAGCGCCTCCCTAATAAACCTGTGTTCAGTTCAACACCTGGCCTCGTCCTTGGCTCCATATATACATATATATAGACATAACACTGCCCAATTCCACTTGGCTCTGTACTCGCTAATGGGGTGTGAGCTATCCAGGTGTTTTTTTTATACAGATCGGTGCATATGGGACCTTAAATCGAAAAAAAATTCTCCATTGAAATGAATGGAAAACGCAAAATTACCTTTTGATCCCGATCAAGTTACATATATGATGTTTGTCAGTTTAAAAGATAATTTTCCACAGAATTAAATTTGTCAGCTGTCATATAATAACAGAGTAATATTTAGTTTTTGTTTAAACGACTAGCGGACAACAGCTCCCATCATCCCACAACACTAAACTGTAATCGTGTTTAGTGCTGTTACTTATACAGGATGCACGTCTTTTCTTTTGATCAGAGTTTAAAATTTTAATTTATTCAAAGTTTTTATGTTGACTGTGTTTACTATAAATTTGCTGTTGCTTATGCAGAATGCACATGTATTTTCCTTTAATTAGATTTTATAAAATTCCGTTATTCAGTGCTGACTGTGTTAATAGCCAATTCACTGTAAACAAAAATAAATCAATATTTCGATATATCAAGCATCCTCTCTTTTACGCAATGTGATAGGTTGCCTGTTGGGTTTTTTGGGGGCTTGTTTCCATAGAGCTGGTTGCTTGTTTCTCTCGTGAAACCTGACAACACTGGATGTGGCGAATCGCTGATTTCATATGGATGAGTGCATCGCAACATTGCGAAATCCTGGAGGGACTGATACTGCAAAAATACATATGATCATTTTCAAATTTGCTTTGATCTGACACATTTTGAATGTTCGTCACTGTCAAGAAAGTGAGCAGGTTAATGTTCAAAAGTGTTTTATCTTTCAGTTCTGACTGTAAAATACAGATGAACAATGTGGTTCCATTTATATCAAATAATTTATTTTTTAGTTTTAATAATTAGTTTTTTAGTTTTCATTGTAGCAGAGTGCCACACACAATAATGAGAGAAGGTTGGGTTTGGAGGACTCTTGTGTAATTATTTTACAATCTATGGTTTTAATTGAACCTGTGAATTTGTGAGGGTAGAAAATGGGGCCCCAGTGTTGTGTATAGTTTAGACTTTTATTTGTGAGGTACGGGTGGCTATAATAGGGCAGTGGGCAGGAGGGGCCATCTCTTTGCCACCTCTTCTGCCCGACGGCTACATCTGTGTAGCCGTCGGGCTACACAGATGTAGCCCGACGGCTACATCTTGGTGGAGCAATATTACGCAAATGATAGAAGGCAGTCTTAGAAACAAATTTAATATGTGAACTCCTATAGTGTCTCATCAATAAACGTGTTCAGCTCGATACCTGGCCTTGTTCTTGGCTTCATATACAGACATAACATTTGGCAACGAGGATAAAAGTGTATTAAAACAAGATATGGAAGCATGCGGGTTTGAAATTTGGCTGGTTTTGGAGCCCCCCCCTCTTTCCCCAGTGAGCCACCGGTTCCATGGCCGAAGTGGTGTGCCGTTTTCTGGACGTACATGCTGGCACTGGACCTTTGGAAGCTGGAGAAGTGGAAGGCACGTGAGTTGTTGGTGCACAATTTTGCAGTGGAGGAACAGCGTGTTGTAAGCACACTGGGTGACTGTGATAGTTTTGATGAAGAGATTGCGCTAATGGTACGCTATTTCCATGCCCTGGAAAACGTCATGGTTGGCAAGATTCGGTTTCGACAGCGCCACCAATGGGTGGGCGAGTCCATTCAGCAGTTTGTGACAGACTGGGAGCTGTTGGTCGGCGGGTGCCAGCTTGGACTATTGGAGAAAGGGATGATTCACGACCAGTTAGCAGAATATATCAACAGTGCTACGATCTGGTCGAAGCTGCTTACGTTTTCAGGCGAATTGGTGCTGCCCACTGCTCAACAGCTGGAAGATGCGGATGAACTGTCATGGGAGCTGAGTGAGAGTTTGTCACACCAACATCTGGGATCACCGTTGATCGCATATGCAGTGGACCTGGTCAGCATGGGAAGTGTGGAGGACGACGCCAGCACTGTGAATGTGAGGCCCATCCCGGGAAAGCCCAAAGGTGAGGGCTGTGGGTCCACGAAGCACTGTTTTAAGGCTAAGGGTTGTTCAGCAAGAGCGGAGCGCTGCGGCACGTGTGGCCACTTGCTTCATGTCACCAGGGAATGCCACAGATCCGAGCAAGGAGGTCCATGGCACAAAGAGGACTCTTGTGCCCTCACGGTTGTCCATGCTGTATCCCCGTGCATCGATGGACGCACGTACCGTTTGGTGGAGTTGGACAGGCTGGAAGTGGTTTTATGGATTGACACGGGAGCAGCGGGCTCTGTGTTGGATGGGACGACTGTGAGATGTTTTTCCCCACGTCACAATTGAGAGTGATCCGGCACCACTTTGTGATTGTGGAGGAGGATGGCTAGCCACGGTGGAAACGTTGGAACTGACGGTTCAGCGCGAATCGGCCTGGACGGGGGACCGTTCGATCCTGGGTGTGGTAGACGGCACAGTGTGGGATGAGGAACTGCCTGGCATCCTGGAGAGTGAGCAAGACCAATATCGCTCAGGGTCATCACAGGAGGGTCCCTGTGCCAGAGCTTAAGTCGCCCTGGATGAGGGTACTGAGCGGTACAGTGGGACGCCTGTGATGACGGGCGATGTCGAGAGGCTGGCTCCATCTGTTCCCGGATTTCAGCTGGAAGGTACCGGTGAACAAGAGGTCACAATGGCGATGGTGGTGACGAAGTTAAAAGAGGTCGGGGCAGGATCGGTTAGCACGGTAGAACGACGTGTCAAGCAGAAACACTGGAAGCCAAACAAAACCCACGGCAGTTACAGGCCAAACGGCAGGGGGAGGAGCACCAGGGATGGCTGTGTGTCATGGCCACATGGGACGACGCCTCTCCCCAGTTGTTGGACAGTTTATGGGGGCACCTGAACAAGCTGCGGCATGCCCGGGAGGAGACTATGTGTGGTGGGCCTGGACGAGTGAGACATCAGGTGGTGAAGAAGAGGAGGCGCACTGGTGCCGAGATGACTTGCTGCAGCCCAGGGGGCAGACGGCTTCCAGTGGCGGACTGATGAAAGGATGGTCCAGGGCGCCCCACGGGCTTATCTATCCTCCAGCCGTTTTCTATATAGATTGACTGTTGTATGCATGTGTGTTATATTCTGATGGTTTCTGATTTGATATGTATATACAGTATATTCATGGGGATTAATTTGATGTTGTTTAGTTTTAGTTATTTTGGTGTGACTGTGTTAGGCCATTGCTTAATTAGTTTTAGTGTGTGACTCGGGTCCAAATTGGGGTGGGTCTGAATTGTGTGTGTGGGTTTTGGCTTTTGTGAAGGGGGGGGAGAATGTTGTGTGTAGTTTAGACTTTTATTTGTGAGGTACAGGTGGCGGCTCCATCTTCCGGTTCCGCCACCACCTGTGGCTATAAGAGGGCAGGGGGCAGGAGGGGTGGTCTCTTTGCCACCTCTTCTGCCCGACGGCTGCATCTGTGTGATATAGTGCCTCATCAATAAATTCAATTCAATTCAATTCAACTTTATTTATATAGCGCCATTTCACAACAACAGTCATCTCATAGCACTATCAACTGTAGGGGGGAACCCCCACCGTTGCAGAAAGACCCCAGCAATCAGGCGATCCCCTGTGAGCAAGCACTTGGCGACGGTGGAGAGGAAAAACTCCCTTTTAACAGGAAGAAACCTCCAGCAGAACCAGGCTCAGGGAGGGGCAGTCATCTGCTGCGACTGGCTGGGGGGTGAGGGGATAGAGAAGAAGAAAAGAACAGACATGTAGAGAGCAAACAGCACGATGGGGACTCAATCTATGGGAGAGAACAAACAAATGTTAATGACCAGCAAAAAAAAAAAATTTCATAGAGAGTGAGGAAAGGAGTGAGGCCCAGTGCATTACTGGAGGTCCCCCGGCTGACTAAACCTATTAGCAGCATAACTAAGGGAGGGTTCAGAAACACATGATCCCTCCCTAATTGTAGGCTATATCAAAAAGGTAGGTTTTAGCCCTATTCTTAAAAACAGAGATCGAGTCTGACTCCCGAATCCAGATTGGCAGCTGATTCCACAGGAGAGGAGCTTGATAACTGAAGGCTCTGCCTCCCATTGTACTTTTGGAGATTCTAGGTATTACAAGTAATCCTGCATTTTGGGAGCGTAGTGCTCTGTTAGGATAATACGGTAGTATCAGATCTTTTAAATAAAAAGGAGCCTGATTGTTTAGAGCTTTGTAAGTAAGAAGAAGGATTTTAAACTTAATTCTAAACTCTATGGGAAGCCAATGAAGGGAGGCCAGAACCGGAGAGATATGATCTCTCTTTCTAGTACCTGTTAAAACTCTTGCTGCAGCATTTTGGATCAGCTGAAGACTTTTTAAAGATGTTTTAGGACAGCCTGATAATAAAGAATTACAATAATCTAATCTCGAGCTAACAAAAGCGTGGATCAGCTTCTCAGCATCACTCTGAGACAAGATGCTCCTAATCTTGGCAATATTACGCAAATGATAGAAGGTAGTCTTAGAAACAAATTTAATATGTGAATTGAAGGACAAATCCTGATCAAAAATAACTCCAAGGTTCCTCACAGAGCTATTAAGAGAAAGAGTAACCGCATCCAAACTGAAAGTTTGATTTGGAAAGGAATTTCTAAGGTTTTTTGGACCAACAAGAATGACTTCAGTCTTATCTGAATTTAATAGCAGGAAATTACAAGTCATCCAAGCTTTGATTTCCTTAAGACAGGCTTCTAACTTGGCTAATTGATTACTATCATCTGGCTTCATTGACAGGTATAATTGTGTGTCATCTGCATAACAATGAAAATGTATACAGTGCTTTCTAATAATGTTGCCTAACGGAAGCATATATAAACTAAAAAGAGTAGGGCCTAGCACAGATCCCTGTGGAACTCCATGACTAAGCTTTGAGTTGAAAGAAAACTCATTATTTACATGAACAAACTGGAACCTATCAGATAAATAAGATCTAAACCACTGCAACGAAGTTCCATTAAGTCCAACATAGTGTTCTAATCTATCAAGTAGAATATTATGATCGATAGTATCAAAAGCTGCACTAAGGTCTAAAAGGACAAGTACAGAAACCAGTCCGTTATCAGATGCAATGAGGAAGTCGTTAGTGACCTTCGCTAAGGCTGTTTCAGTACTATGATGGATTCTAAACCCAGATTGAAACTCTTCAAGTAAACCATTTCCCTGCAGGTGGTCAAATAATTGCGTAGCAACAACTCTTTCTAAGATTTTTGAAATAAAAGGAAGATTAGAGATTGGTCTATAGTTAGCTAAAGCTCCTGGATCTAGCGTTGGCTTTTTGAGCAAGGGTTTAATTACAGCCGTTTTAAAAGCCTGCGGTACATGGCCTAAAGTTAATGAAGAATTGATTATATGAAGAATAAAGCTACCAATAAGTGGGAAGACTTCTTTAAATAATCTGGTAGGAATAGGGTCTAAAAGACAAGTTGAAGGTTTGGATGAGGAAACTATTTTGTCTAACTCACAAAGGTCGATTGGAGTAAACTCATCAAGACAGACATCAAAAGAAGGAGTTGTAGTAGTTACAGTATTTAAGTTAACTGTGGGAAGAATCTGATTGATTTTATCTCTGATGGATGAAATTTTATTATTGAAAAAGTTCATAAAGTCCTGACTAGTAAGCTCTAAGGGAATGCTAGGATTGACAGAGTCCTGACTCTTTGTCAACCTGGCTACAGTACTGAAAAGAAACCTGGGATTATTCTTGTTCTCTTCTATTAATGCAGAGTAATAACTTGTTCTAGCTTTTCTAAGAGATTTTTTATAAATTAAAAGATGATTTCTCCAAGCTAAATAGATTTCATCTAAATTAGTAGAGCGCCATTTTCTTTCTAATTGACGAGTCTTCTGTTTTAAGCTACGAGTTTCTGTGTTGAACCAAGGAGTTAGAAATCTCTGATTAGACTTTTTCTTTTTTAAGGGGGCCACCAAATCTAGAGTCTGATGCAGAGAAGCTGAAACACTATCCACCATGTTATCAATTACAGAAGGAGCAAGCTGTCTATAGCTTATTTCCGTTGTGTTGACACATGGCAATCTGCATAAATTTGGAAACAGCATCATCTGAGAGGCATCTACTGTAATAATATTTTTCTTTAGGAGCCAAATAGTCAGAAATAGTAAAATCAAAGGTTAACAGACAATGGTCTGACAGTACAGGGTTATGAGGAGACACTACAAGATTTTCTATTTCTATGCCATATGTCAGAACAAGGTCCAATGTATGGTGGAGGTAATGAGTAGAATTTCCTACTTTCTGAGAAAACCCAATCGAGTCTAATATTGAATTAAAAGCCACATTAAGGCAGTCACTATCTACATCCACATGTATATTAAAGTCCCCTACTATAATTATTCTATCAGATTTCAGCACTAAATCAGCTAAGAAATCAGCAAATTCGGATAAAAATTCTGAGTAGGTTGATGGGGGACGATAAACTATGGCAAATAAAATTGGGTTTAACCTAAAATTGCTAAAGTGTCCAATACTGAGGACCAGGCCCTCAAAGGAATTATAACATGTTTTTTGCTTTACATTAACTAGTAATTTGGAATGGTAAATTGTTGCTACTCCTCCTCCACGACCAGAACTTCTGGGATTTTGACAGTTTAAATAACCAGAGGGAGTTGATTCATTTAAACCAACATAATCCTCTTGCCCTAACCAAGTCTCTGTAAGGGAAATTAAATCAATCTGATGATCAATTAACAGATCATGGACTAACAGAGACTTGGGAGTTAGAGACCTAATATTTAATAAACCACATTTAATTTTTAAATTATGAGGAGGAACAGAGGCATGTGAACATGTGTTCAGCTCGACACCTGGCCTCGTCCTTGGCTCCATATTCAAACATAACACCCAGGTTGCTCTCCAAACTATATGGCCTGGTAATGCTGTTGTGTGGAGTGTGTGTGTTGCCGTACCCACCCACAGGGTGACATTAGGCAGTTATGGCCACTTGTGTGTATATAGTTCTGTTCTTTTAATAAAGAGTGTGGTTGGTTCTGTACATGGATGTGACGCTGACTCCTTTTTCCATACATAACATTTGGCAACAAGAATAAAAGCGGGTAATATCGAAAATATGGGAGTGTATGGGCTACCTTAACCCTTGATTACGTTTCTGGAGTATGCGGGAAAGCCAGTGATCCTGTGGCCAAAGTGGCAGGCCACGTTTGAGGATTACATAGGGGCGTTGGGCTTAAGCAGACTCGACAGGAGATGACGACGAGCGCTTCTGTAAAAATTAATTTTCTGGACAGTTAGCAGAATCTTTTCAGTTAACCAACCAATAATCACAGAAGAAATACTATTTCTCAGCCAAACTTTATTGAACCACGCAGGCAGTCAACATGGCCATGGATCCTCCCAGCTCTTTCTCCTGGGAAGACCCCAAACAAAGGAAGTCCCTCCTACATATAGCTTCTGAGTTGGTGGGCGGATCCCAACCACTCTCCAGCAACACATGTCTATTGTTTCAAACTGTCCTCTTGGTGTCCAGATAACTCCCCACATCCTTCCTCTCAGTGGCTCCAGATGTTCTCTTTATGGCTTTATGGCTCCTTTTAGTCCATTTATAGTATTTACATCATTTACCTACGCAACCCCCATGCCCACATGTGGATGCAGGAAACAGAGACTAGAGATTTTGTGGGTGTGCATGTATGCGTGTGCATGTGTGTGTAGAGCTAAAGCACTTTTTTGGATGTGTGTGTGTGTGTGTGTTTGTAGCTTGTGTGTGAGAGGACTTTGTGTAATATCTAAATAATCTTCACTATTTATATTATTCTAACACTTCTGACACACCATCTCGGCATGGGGGGGCCAAAGAATTCTCGGTATGTCGGATGAGACAGAGGTGTATGAGGATGCTGTCGAGTGGCTGGCCGAATTTTTTGCCGGGCAGACGAGTACCACGAAGCTGAGGGTGGCGAGAGTTTTAGCTCCAAAGGAGGCTAGGCTAGTTAGCTTGGAGAAGCTAACAGCCCATTCATCGTCTATGGGCAAGTTATCCACAATGCTAACTGCATGCCGAAAGCGAGCTCCAGGCTACCAGCTAGACATCGAGGTGGGACCGGAGCAGTAAGGGAGTCCCCAGTCACTGAAGACGGCAGGCCAGCCACAAAGCGCAGAAAGGTGCAGGACCATATCACTGGTGTGTTTGACGGCGTGGTGTGTGACGACAGCGGAGAAGGAGAGCAGCATCAGGAGTCATCCCCGCAGCTGGAGGCTGGGCAGCAGGAGAGCGGGACCATGGAGGCTGAGAGCCCCAGGGGAGAGCAGCGACACCTGGGCATGGAGACGATGCAGCGGAGTGCCTGTGACAAGGATGCTGAGAGCAGCAACAAGACGCCTGGGTCGGAGAGTGACGCCGACGAGAGTGACACCGACGAGAGTGACACTGAAAGCCCCGGGGGAGAGCAGCTGCAGCCGGGCGTGGAGATGACGCAGCGGAGCGCCTAGGACGAGGGTGCTGAGAGCAGCGATGAAGCACCTGGGTCAGAGAGTGACGTCGACCAGAGCGAAGCTGAGAGCCCTGGGAGAGAACAGTTACAACTGGGCATGGAGGCAGCCCAGCGGAGCGCCTGGGATGAGGGTGCTGGGAGGAGCGGCGAGGTGCCTGGGTCGGGGAACGATGCCAGCAAAGGTGATGCTGTGAGTCCTGGGAGTGAGCAACAGCAGCCATGTGCCACGGAGGTTGGGCAGTGCTGGAGCTCCATGCCCCTTGGACAAGGGTGCTGGGCGGTACGGCGAGTCGCCCTAGGCAGCGAGCGGAGCCAACAAGCAGGCTTTGGGTCTTTCTGGAGTGCGGCCATAGGGGGCCGGAGTGTTTGAAGCCACGACGGTGGCGTTGAAGGCGGTCGGGAGCGGACCAACGAACACGGAGGGACGGCGTGTCGGACAGCAGCACTGTGAGTCCCAAGGAGTGAGGCAGTCAGGGGTGAAGAGAGACATCTTCACAAGAGAGATTGTTTTTAATCCCGGAGGCAGATGATGGCCAGGGGCGCACTATGCCATGGGGCTGCCCAGGACCTCCAAGGCGGTTTTACCTCTAGCTGCCGGGAGTCATAGGTGTGACTTAAACCATTTTAATGTAAATATCTATATATATACTCTGCTGGTGTGCATGTGAGTATGTATGGTATGGGATTATTTTATATATTTTAGAGACGTGGTCCAATTTTTTTATCTTTTGGATGAGTGTGTTAGGTTTTTCTTGTTCACTGTGTCATGCGGTGGCTCTCGCGAGCCACCATAAGACGCCACAACGTCACCAGAGAGTTGTGTGAGAGTTTTTATTAATGGTGAAAAAGTGACAACACAAGCTGCTGAGGCAATGACACATACAAGTCTACACACATCGGGAGGCGTAAGGCTAAACAGCTCACTTACAGGTCCACAGGAAGCGACGGTCAAACCACAGACAGACAGGGTAGTAACAGTCCAAAGCATACGTAGCTCCGACGAAGAGAGACTGACACTGCTGCAGGGATGCGGCCGCCAGCGTGGGAATAAGAAGTCCATCACTAACGACCACAAATGCAGAACAGCTGCTCAGGATTTGACAGCTGAGCGGAAGCAACCCCGAGCACTGTCACAATAAGAGCTCGGACAGCCAGAATAACAACGCCGCTGTCAAGCCCTGACAGGAATAGCCCGAGCACAATGACACAGTGCTCGGGTCATAACACACTGTTCCCCATTCGTTCATTAGTGCATGATTCGAGTCCTAAATTGGGAAGGGTTTCAATTGTGTGTGTGGTCTTACACTTTTGTAAGGGGGAGGGGAGTGTTGTGTGGAGTGGTTGTGTGTGTTGCTGTACTCGCCCATAGGGTGACGTCAGGCGGGCACAGCCACTTGTGTGTATATAATTCTGTTCTCTTAATAAAGTGTGTGGTTGGTTCAGTACATGGATGAGACTCCGACTCCTTTCTCCATACATAACAAATTCTACAGAGGGGATAGTGTGAGAGGAGGTTTTAACTATCATCCTGTAAGACGGAATTCATGGAGAGTGTTACGTCTGAGAAATGACGGAGAAGGAGGTGAGTCTTCATGCAGCAAACA
Source organism: Pholidichthys leucotaenia (assembly GCA_020510985.1). Taxonomy (NCBI): domain Eukaryota; kingdom Metazoa; phylum Chordata; class Actinopteri; order Cichliformes; family Pholidichthyidae; genus Pholidichthys; species Pholidichthys leucotaenia. Next base: position 228,139,371 of record CM035839.1, on the reverse strand, counting down.
GCCAACTTTATTACACAGAACTGGGGTTTATATACAGAGTGGGGCGTGCCCGCCAGACGTCACCTGTGGGTGGGCACGGCATGCCAGACACACATATCCCCCCCCCCCCAAAAAAAGTCAAGCATACAGGAAACCCACCCAAATTTGGTAACCCGAATCACACACTAACAGGGAGAGTAATATACCGTAATAAAGGAGGAGGAGCTCATTTAGCAGCAGACTACATCATCCTAGGTGCACAACCGAGAGGTTTCGCAGGTCCTTCCTACCAACGGCTGTCAGACTGTACAACCTAAGCAGGGCTGCTCGCAGAGATAGCAAAAAGACATGACAACCTAATAGTTTTGAATGCAAAAGACGCAATAGACTTACACAATGGTCCCCTCCGGCATACAACTAGGAAAATACCGGTCGCTATGGAGGGTGAGAATATGTATGGGTACATAATCATACCATGTTAAATCGTTCAAAAGTAAAACATCTACTGACTGCGATGGTATTGATATGCTACTAGTCAAAACTGTTATCGAATGCATAGTGAAACCACTGACGTATATCTGTAACCTGTCTCTCCAATCAGGTATATTTCCCAATGCAATGAAAATAGCTAAAGTAATTCCAATTTACAAGACAGGCGACAGAGGGGAACTCTCCAACTACAGACCAATTTCACTATTACCGCAATTTTCCAAGATACTTGAAAAAATATTCTATGAGAGAATTGACAACTTCATACTGAAGAATGATTTATTGTGTGAGCAGCAATATGGGTTCAGACACAAAAGGACAACAGCATATGCCTTAATGGAATTTACAGAAAAAATATCAACAGCCATTGAAAATAAAGAGTATTCAGTTGGAGTATTCCTGGATCTTAAAAAAGCATTTGATACAGTAGATCACAATCTATTATTAAAGAAACTACAAAATTGTGGTATCAGAGGGGTAGCACTGTCCTGGTTAAGAAGTTACTTAAAGAATAGATATCAGTTTGTATGTGTTAACAACAAAAACTCAGAGCTACTGAAGGTCACCTGTGGAGTCCCACAGGGTTCAGTTTTGGGACCATTATTATTCAATATGTATATAAATGATATATGTAAAGTTTCAGAAAAAATGGACTTAATATTGTTTGCTGATGACACTAACCTGCTATGCAGTGGAAACAACTTGGAACAACTTCTGGATACACTCGGAAAGGAATTAGGAAAGCTGAAACTGTGGTTTGATTCAAACAAATTAACGCTCAATTTAAGCAAGACAAAATTTATAGTCTTTAACAACCATCACAACTACCCAGTACCCAAACTCAGTGTAAATGGTGTAGAGATTGAAAGGGTATCCGAAACTAAATTCCTTGGAGTAATAATTGATAACAAACTGTGTTGGAAGCCACATATTAATTATATAAAAGGTAAAGTATCCAAATCAATTGCAATATTACACAGAGTGAAAAATTTGCTGAATCAACCCACACTATACACCTTGTATCATTCATTAATACTCCCATACATGACATATTGTAATGAAGTATGGGGAAATACATATAAAACAAACATATATCCACTCTTTATGCTTCAAAAGAGAGCTATTAGAATAATCAACAAAGCAGCTTACAGGGAACCAACAAACCCACTTTTTCTTAAACAAAAAACTCTCAAGTTGAAAGATCTGATCGACTTTAAAACCGCAATAATAATGTTCAAAGTGAAGAATCTATCACTGCCCGCAAATATCCAAAAGTTGTTCCAAACAAGGGAGAAACGATATCACTTCAGAGGAACATGTATATTTCAAAAGCCTACAGTGAGAACAACTACCAAGCAACACTGTATTTCAGTGCAAGGTGTCAGATTATGGAACGATTTTGGACCTGAATTAAAATCATGTACAAAGCTTGGACAATTTAAACAAAAACTAAAGGAAGAAATACTCCAAACATATTTACAAGACGACATGTAAACTCACATAAGGATTGACATTTCCAGCCTGTGTTGTGTTATAGCTTAGTTTTTCTTTTTTCTCTGTGACACTATGTCTTAGATTTGTTTTTGAATAGTAACCGCTTAACTTAGACTAGCTCAGTTTTCTTTTTCTCTCAGTCATATTTTGTCTTAGCCTTGTTTTAAATTGTAATCGCTCTTGTCTTGTTTTCTCTTTTTTCTCCTTTGAATTCTTGGATGGAATATGGGTGGGCAATATAAGCTGCGGCTTCAGCCATCACCCATTTCGGATAACTCACGTGGAATTGTATAGTAGAAGGAGTCTTTGTCTAATTTGACCTTGTTGTTATATTATACAGTTTCTTTTAACCTGTAATGTACTATCCGAAATAAATTCATTCATTCATTCATTCATTCATTCATGTAGGATAACTAAGTAGACGGTTGTGCTGTTTCATCCCACTTAGCAACAATGCTCCGCACTGTGTGTTTATATATTTACATATTTATTCCATTTAGCTACAATGCTCCGCACTGTGTGTTTATATACTCATATATTTATTCCATCCAGGTACAATGCTCCACACTGTGTATATATATATATATATATATATACTGTATATATATATATATATATATATATGTAGGAACCATGAAATGAAGAGACTGAATGATTTCTCAGTATTGGTTTATTTCATCTCACGTCCTACAGCTCCTCTCTCAGTCAGGGAATGAAGCGATCTAGCTGCGGTAAACCACATACCTTTATACTCTCACATCCAACACAAATCACATTCACATCAAACACAGAATTACATTCACATTTAATCCTCCCATTGTCCTCTCGGCTTCTCCGTCTGACCCCAGGAGTCAGACAGTCCCTTCAGGTCCACTCCCAGATCTTCTCACTTCTTCTCCAGTCCGCAGGGGGTCCAGACTCAATGTCCGTTTGAGGCGTGATGTCAATACACACTGCGAGCTCAAAGTTCCCTCATGTCTGGGTCTCTGCCAAGGAATATGTGAGCTACATAATGTTACGCCACATCTATATATATATGTACATATGTATACTTGCTGCTCTTGTTTCTTTTTTTTCTCTTGCCTTCTGATTGTTGCTCTGAGTGTTGCTATCCCTGTGCTGTTGCAATCCTGGAATTTCCCCACTGTGGGACTAATAAAGGCTTATCTTATCTTATCTTATCTTAAAATAACCTATCACATTCACACCAAAATAACCAAAAATGGACCACGCCTCTGTAAAATACATAAAATAATCCCATAATACACACATTCACTCACATATATACAAACACACAGGTATTTACACCAGAAAAATAAAATCTTAGGTAACCCCAATATCTCTGGGTAGTCACCATCTTCTATACAGCCACGGAGGGCCTGGGCAGCCCCACAGCATTCTCAAGTCTGGCCACTGCTACCCCCCAGGGTCGAACCACCACTCTCTGGCCAACCTGTCTCCACCTTTCCAAACTGGTTTCTTCTTTCTGGGCTGAACCCCACCGTTGACCCGCAGGAAAACCTGACCCGGTCTCCCGTGCCCGCCACGTCGTCTCAGGACCTCCATTCTACATCGTGCTGTCCCGCCAACCCAGTCCACACTCTTGTTCTGACGATGGCGTTTGGCGCTCTGTAGGACCGCGCCAATTTTTCCCGCTCCACTTACATGTCCTCCAGTTTTGGCAGCCCTCTGCACAGGGACCCCGCAGTGCCCTCCGGCACCCAAACCAAGAGTACCGCGGCTACCGGCACCGGGGTCAACCCTCACTGGGTTATCGTCACACCAGTCACCATTTACACCCAGCTCGCCAGACCCGCTCGCATCCTGAACTGCGCCGTCAACAATGTCTGGCTGTAGTTGCTGTCCCTCAGGGCTCTCTGTGACACTCCCGTCAGCTCCATCTCCTGACCCGGGCACGTCGTCACTGCTCTCGGCCCCCTCGCTCCACGCATCTTGCTGCGTAGCCTCCACACTCGGCCCCTGCTCACCTCCGGAACACGCACCATCACCCTCGTCGGGCCCGCTCACCGACCTGGGCTCCTCACCGCTGCATTCAGTGCTCTCGGTGTTTGTGCTCTGCTGCGTCGTCACCACGTCCTGCAGCTGCTGCTCCTCCTCGGGGCCTTCAGCCTGCCTGGCCTCGCTCGCCCCCTTTTGTCGCGAAGTTAGCTCCACAGCTAGCCCATCAGTTCCTGACGCCAAGAGCTCCATCACACGCAGCTTCACAGCCCTCGTCTGACCGTCAAAGTGCCTGGCCAGCCGCTCGACAGCATCCTTGTAGAGGTTCGCTCCACCCAGAGCACCGAGGATCCTTCAGCCCTCCGTGCCGAGATTGTGGGCCAGAAGCGCCCGCCGATGTCTCCCGTCTAGCCTGTGTAGGCCCAGCGCCCTAATGTACTCCTCAAATGAGGCTCTCCACTCTGGCCAGAGGATCACAGGCTCCCCCTCGCGCTCCAGAAACGGTGCCAACGGCCGAGGCAACCAGCACGCTTCCATTAGACTCCTCGTCGCCAAATGCTATGTCTGAGAAATGGCGGAGAAGGAGGCGAGTCTTCATGCAGCAAACAACCAACTTTATTACACAGAACTGGGGCTTATATACAGAGTGGGCCGTGCCCGCCTGACGTCACCCTGTGGGTGGGCACGGCATCCCAGACACACATATCGCACACACCACAGAGAGCATTCCCCAAATATCAGAAAGTTCTAGATTTTTGATCTTATTTTTTTCAGAAAGATGACAGTGGAGTGTTAAGGTTTTGGGCTTGTTTAGCATTGGGTGACACCTATCAAACTTCTCCAATGTTCCCATCTGTTGTCAGTCACTGAGAGATTTACTGGTCTATTTCACCCATTAATCCACCTGTATTTATTCACTTGTACTGATGGATTTGTCTGTTGTTGTTTTGTACAAGTATCGTTATCGCTGAGAAAGTGCTGTTATCACTAAAATTTAAATAAAATGGTCTTATCTATTTTCAGCTTTTTTTTTGAAAACGGGATCAAACAATTAATCGGGCAATTTTAGGGGTTCACTTGCTTGGACTTATTTTCGGGTGGTGAAGCCACTTGTTTCAAGATTATTTTCGCAGATAAAGTCGCTTGTTACTCTCACAACATCAAGATCTGGCAACCCTGCCTCCAAGCTCGCGTCTTCAGTTTAACTTCCCGTGATGCACTGCGCTGTATTGGCAGCCGTGTTATTTAATTGTATGTATCGCTGCTGAAACATTTAACATTTGATTTGAACTTGAAAGGCCGATTTCGTTAAGAGCAACGTCTCAAACTTCGAGCTGCGGACGTTCCAGGTGTCAGTCGTGACTACGACAACAAGGAAGACAAGAGCGCGAGACAGCTGTCCAGTTTTGACACTGTCCTAGCTGGGGGACATTAGCGTTGATCCAATATGAAGAGAAATAACCTCGGAAAAAAAAGGCTAATAGTGCCTACCGACTTCATCTCACCGCCGGTTTGTGGTAAGCTACTTCTCCTTGCACAGCTGTCTCTATTAATTTCAGACTGCTAAGTTTAAGCTACTTATGTTGGGCTAAAATGTAACACTGGCTAGTCTGGTCACTGCAGCAACAGCTGAACGTCGTTAGACGAGCAGAGCTGCCAGCTTCTCAGAAGAGCTTGGAGTGAGATTTAGGGCTTTTCCATTGAACAGTGAACGGGACTGAAGGGGACACCAAACAATGAAGTCATTTTTATGGGACACCAAAAGCCCACCAAACGCCCCCAAAATCAGTTAAATCATTTGGAGTTTAACTTTTAACAACACATGTCAATTCTTGTAGTAACTAACGGTACACACAATCCCCTAAATAGTACATTAAATCAGTCTATAATTCAAGAAATCTCTGTGTCTTGTCTGTGTGTCACGACCATAGGACTCGCTAAAAGATCATAGGATCGCCGATGATGTCCTATGATGTTCCTGTGATGTTGGCATGATGTCTATAATGATGTTCCTGTGATTTCTACATGATGTACCTATGATGTCTACATGATGTCTATAATGATGTCCCTATGATCGCTACATGATGTCCTATGATGTTCCTAAAGGACTCGCTAAAAGATCATAGGATCGCCTATGATGTCATATAGACCATCACTCACGATCATAGGACTCGCTATGACATCATCAAAGAGCAAATACAGGCATCATAGGACTCACTATGCCATCATCAAAATTCAAAGCAGTAAATCTGGAAATCTCACTAAGGCAGAAGGCCAGTCAATAATTAAAAATTATATAGTGGAAAAGTGGCAAGAATATTGGGACTCAGTAGATACAGGAAGACATCTTTATGACATTCAAAAGCAGGTAAACTCTGGCATGGGAGTTGGCAGAAACAGGAAAGAGAGAGAGATACTCATCATCCAATTAAGAATAGGACACATTAAACCAGATGCTACATAGATGGAGAGCAATAGAGTGAGGAGAACTGCTTCACGTCAGGAAAGATCCCGTGAAGATGAAATCATAGGACTCGCTATGACACCATCAAAGATCAAAGGCAGGCATCACTGAATGAGTGCTTACACCCTTGCTTACACCTGCTTTCTACGGGCATGCACAGGTAGGCACTAGTTATACCTAATGGGACCAAGTGACATCAAGTCAACTACAAATATTTGAGACCCATGCACCTTTTTGCAAATACCGCTCTTTGACACGAACAAAGCAGTATGTGATTGTTTGGGGGCATTGGAAGTTGGCTTGTGCTTGGTTTTCAGATTTTCAGATATATTTGTGAATATTTAGGCATTTCCAGCAGACAAGACAACTCGGATTGTTGCAGAGAAATAAGAGAGGAAAAAAGTTTTGTCAGCCTCAAGTCACATTTAATGTTAAAGAACCATGTTTTGGAGGAGACAGGTACTGCAACACCGTTGGTTTGACTAGCTGATCGCCATCTGAGGATTAATAAAAATAATAAAGTAGTGTGTGCAGACATTAAAACTGCCATTAAAGACAGAAGACAGACGACAGGAACAAAATCCATGATGTGACATTGGTGTGAACTCAGGCTGACTGAAATAATTTAAAGTTATATAGTCATGATATAAATTAGCTCAAGGGTGTCCAGTCATGTGCCATGGAGGGCCAAGACCCTGCAGGCTTTACCTCCAACCAGTGTCTTCAACAGCAGATTTCACTGAACTTCTTCCCACTGATTGTTGAGCAGTGAAAACACCTGTTGAAGAGACTGGGTAGAAGAGAAAACCTGCAGGGTCTTGGCCCTCCATGGCACATGATTGGACTCCCCTGAATTAGCTCATCGGTTCTATTACAGCCATCAGTGAGATCAGAGAATAAAGTGTTTTAAGTGTTAGTTGCCTGGTCAATTTCTATCTATAAATGCAAAGAATCTGTATGTGTGTGTTCCTGTTCCTCACATATCTCTCAAACGTTCATCAGACTGACCTCAGATTTTATAAGTGCTTTGTTGAGGTTACGAGGGTGTGCATCCCCAAGCATGGAGTTGCTCAGTCAAAATATGTAATTTTTATCAATAAACGTTTAGCCATGACTACGTCTCATGCCCAGACTTCTGGAAGTGTGGGCAGTATTTCAGATTAACTCTGTACTGATTGGGTAATGCACGGCATCACAACCAGTCACCAGAGTGCTCCGTAAACAAAACGAGAAAGTGAAAAGTGCCAAATTAGACCAGAAAAAGAGAATACTGAAGATTTAATGCTTAAAAAATTATACCATAAAGTTGCCGTGATTGCGTAGGTCTAATGGATAGTTCGGCATGGAGAACGCGAGGTGCGCGGGGGGGCTGGCGAGGACCCATGGTGCCGCAAAGGACAGCGCTGGCACACGGGTAAAGCAGCAGTTGAGACTCTCGTTAACCGAGTAGGCTGGGCTTGGCTCCCTGCGAAGGACTGTGATCCACCGGTTCAGCTGCTGCTTCTCAAACTCCGGTGTCCAACCGGGCGCACCACGATCCTTCATGGAGAGGCACGCCCAGCCTACCCGGTCAGTGGTACACGGCAGTCCCGACTGCTGTTTCACCCGTGTAGTACCACTGTCCTTTGTAGGACCGCGAGTCCACCCTTCCACACAAGTATCTAAAAATTAAAAACTTAATAATACCGCCATGATTGTGGCGCAGAATGGCCAGATCAACTGTATATCATATGCGGACACATGTGCACGCTTTGACTAAACAATAACGAGACACAAAAATGCCCAAATAACAAAATCAGTCATTTTTATTTAAATATTTACAGACAAATAAGCAACACTGATGCAACAGTTGCAGCCAAACAGGTCATTATGCTGTGTATAATAATGTTGAGTGTTTTATACTTATAATGCTAAAATATAAAAGGATGCACTACAGTGGGTCTCAGATATTTGTAAACGTGTCTTGTTGTAGTACTGCATGAATTTATTGACGATGGACTATAAAGTACACATATAAACTAAATTATAATGGTGACTGAACAGCTCCCATTCTCCAAAAGTGCAAAATATATTATGAATATACCTCACAAAAGATCACAAAATAAGTGATCTGACAAACAAACAAGTGGTTTTTAAACAGTGGCTAATAATGGATGTCCCATTCATTTTCAATAATTCTGTAATTAATATTCACACAGTCTTCAGTCCCTTTCATATTTGTCAAAGTCTAACGTGTGATTTCCTACATATAGGCTACACCTCTGTATTCCACTTTCAAACAGCCTACATTTGGGCCTGTAAAGCCTGATTGGCCTACCTGTTTCAGACAGGAATACTTGCTTTCTGTGGGCATGCACTAGTATAATTACATTTTAGAACAAATAGGGTCTTGCCCCTCCCTGCCCTCAGCTGTGCCCACAGCTGTTCCACACAGTTCTCCCGTGCAATAATATTCAGCGCAGGAGTCAAAATAATTTAATAGACTTGCTCTGTCGTATAGCATTTATACAGAACAATCTTTGTTTATTTAACCCAGTATGGTGACTGTATACAGTCACTGCAGCTGTGCTGTGAGCTCTGTGCCGCTGAGCCTGATGCTTTACTTTAAAGTGGGGTTAACCAGAAAATCCATGATGGATACCAGTTATTAATTATTATACAACAGTTAGTTCCGACCGAGCAATTTGATTGGACAATAGGGATTCCTGGAGTTACTAAAATCCATGATAATTGCCCTCCAACAACATTTCACTGGATATGTGTCACTCTGCTTTAAAGGTGTTCATGTAATCGTTAATTACCTCCGCCAAAGGGGGAGGTTGTGTGATCATCGGCGTTGGTTTGTCTGTTTGTTTGTCTGTTAGCAAGATAACTCAAAAAGTTATAGATGGATTTTCATGAAATTTTCACAGATTGTCAGAAATGGGGTATCCTACAGATGATTACATTTTGGTGGTGATCCGGATCACCGTCCACAAGAAAACAGCCATTACGCAAAATGCCATTTTCGTGAATAACTACTAAACCACTAATCCTATCATTGTCAATCCAATTGTTGTGAATCCAATTGCTAGTCATATGTTTTCATGGTCAAGGAATCTGAAAACGTACACACAAACACCGTATGGGGGGAACTGTGGTGCTAAACCGCCATTACGGAAAATGCAATTTTCGTCAATAACTACTGAACCACTAATCCTATCATTGTCAATCCAATTGCTAGTCATATGTTTTCATGGTCAAGGAATCTGAAAACGTACACACAAACACTGTATGGGGGGAACTGTGGCCGCCATTACGGAAAATGCCATTTTCGTGAATAACTACTGAACCACTAATCCTATCATTGTCAGTCCAATTGCTAGTCATATGTTTTCATGGTCAAGGAATCTGAAAACGTACACACCAACACTGTATGGGAGGAACTGTGGCCGCCATTATGGAAAATGCCATTTTCGTGAATAACTACTGAACCACTAATCCTATCATTGTCAATCCAATTGCTAGTCATATGTTTTCATGGTCAAGGAATCTGAAAACGTACACACAAACACTGTATGGGAGGAACTGTGGCCGCCATTACGGAAAATGGCATTTTCGTGAATAACTACTGAACCACTGCTTGTCATATGTTTTCATGATCAAGGAATCTGAAGACTGTATGGGGGGAACTGTGATGCTTGGCGGAGGTCTGCGCTCTCCGAGTGCTTTTCTAGTTACTAAAACTAATGTAGTCAACTGCCTCTGTGAGAATTGCAATACTGTGTTGAATACCTTAATTTCCACAGTGAGGCGCTGTTTGAAAGGATTTCTTACCTGACCCTGAAGTCCCACCCTTTTGAAAAAAAGCTTTATTCAGTCTGCCCTTCTATAAACATCAAGCTATTTCACATCTGATTTAAAAAAAAAAAAAAAAAAAAAAATAGGCAGTGCTAGAGTGGGATTTAATGTCTCAGTTAACAAACCACAATACCTTTGTGGTGATGGACTCTTTGTTTCATATGAAAATGCAAAGAAAAGAGTGAAGTGTGCTAAATTGCTAGCATGCTAACTACTAGCCACCAGCTAGTTACTGGCATTGGCTACATTTTGATCTTGGATCTTCTGCAGTACCGACTCAACAGGTATATGTTTCATAAACACTTATTACTTTTGCACTTGACGGTATTTAATTGTACATGTGTGTGTGAAATGACAATAGACGCCTTCATGCTGATTGAGAGGTTTAGCAGCAATTACTGGCTTAAAAGGGGCTATTTTTTTTCCCCCTCAGCTGTGCAAAATAACCGGTTCACCAAACAAATCATAATATTTTGTCCAGTCTTGCTGTCATTTAATAAATTGTGCTTGCAGAACTGTTGAATTAAAGCAATATTACACTCAAGGTCATTACAGTATCATGAATATACTAATTACGGGTGTGATACTCTAATGCCCTCCGCCGCAGTTACTATATTCATTGACACCGTACTCCTTCTCTTGTAATATTGCTTAAATAACACCAGACTTGGGGTGTTTCACACCTAAATTTGTTTGCTTTGGTCTGAATCAGTTGACAAGTTTTTTACTTTGTATCATTTTCTCCTTGGTTTGATTCCCTTTTACACAGGCAAAAATTCAAGCGGACCAAACTGCGTCACGTTAAATCCCATGAGACTTGCTTCAGAACTTTCTCTGTTCGTACTGGTCAGATTTTTTTTTTTTTCCCCCGCGAGAACAGGAAAGGTAAATATAAGAAGTAGAATAACTACTGTGCATTTATGCATTTCTGGGGAGACAATAATACAAATCATAGCGTAATCTGCAGGGAGTTTTCATCACCCTGGTTATCATTTATTACATGCATGCATATACCACTTTTGACAGATTGTACAGTTTGAAAATGAGGTGTGGGTACAGATGGAAAATGACATGTTAATGTTCATTAATCCTCCAGAACTGTGACATGCTCAGTCACAGATATTTTTGAAGACCTATCAGGTATGTACAGTGGCATGAAATGTTTTACCGTTTGCTGCTGGTCCTGTTTTAGTACGATCCCTTTCTCACCTGCAGGAAGGACCGCACCAGAGTTCGCCAGTTGATTCGAATCAAGACTACCTCTTTCAAGAGGTCTCGGTACAGTAGGTTTGGTGCACACCTGAGTGCGATTACCGTGTTCTCACCAGACAAAACGAATTGCACTAATGGAGAAAACGAATTTGAGTTCGATTGAAACAAACTAAAGCCTGCAGGTGTGAAAGCACCCTTAGTCAAAGAAATATCTTCTTAGAATAGGCTAATTTACCACAATGTACGTTTGTAGAATTAATTTACCACAGTACTGACACTGAATCAGGTGACTGTGCTACACAAAAAAGAAAAAGATGAAGACTGCATTCTTTTAAAGCTCTGAGCCCAATCACAACTGTATGAAAAATATTTAAAATTTCAGGACAAAAAAGTGTAATTCAAGTTTCTACATTTGATCATTAGTTTTTAGATTACACCGTCCAACCAACCTCAGCCATTGTAAGATCATGCTTTACAAATAGAGCATGGTCAACAATAGTGGCCTTAATTTTATCAGGAACAGGCCTATGTACTTGGCCCATCTTCCTCTTCCACCTCACATCCTCATGCCTCCTCTTCTTTGCTGTTGGCCCTGCTCATTCTCTTGATGTCCTTCCGTTTTTGTGTCAGAAATGGTAACTGCTCTGTGAAGGCTTTACTTATATATGCTGCCAATTGAAGGTTCATAGGATTCACCTCTGAGCTGTTGTAGAAAACTGGGAGGTCATCGGTTTACAGTAAAGATTCACCTAAAAACAACTGATCAATTTAGTACACATTTACAAAAAATGTAATAAAAACTTATAAAATCTGCTTGGCGTAATGGTAACTAGTTCAACACTTTTGCATGTAGTGACTCAAGCAATGAACAAATGCCTAAATGTTTTGGGTTGAAGGACTATTCAACAGAAAACCTGTTTAATGTATTTTGACCGACATGACAAAATGATGATATAAAAAATAGCAATTGTGCATAAGCAGCTGCATAATGTACAAAAGTATTTGCTATTTGTTCAGTTGTGAGAAATTGCGTTTATGATGAGCACAAGTGATTAGGTGATGTGGAGGAACAAATAGTTTTTAGAATTTCTGTTCTGAGAAATGCACCAAAGCAACTGAGAAAAACTGTAATCAATATACAACAAAAGCTTTACATGCACAGCAAGTGAGTGATTGGACATACATATTTACTGAACACAAATGAAGTCCAAAAAGCACAAATGGTATATTGCACAAGGGGGAAAAAAAAAAAGAAAGATGGATTCCATTTGTAATGAGCGATGCAAGTTATTTATTAATTTGTTAATCATTAGTTGATTCAACTCATCGATTTAACAATTAATTGATAAGTGGCAGCTTTCCTGAGAATCTAAATTTCTGCTTGTTCAGACTGGAACAATCTACAGAACATCTTCAAACTTAGACATCTGTTTTCTTTGGGTCAATTTACATCTATACTAAAGGATTTAGAATCGAAATCATCAGTTTGTCACTGTTTTTAGAATTTGTCACTTAGTTTTGATGGCAAATGTCCAATAGTTTTATTGTAATTTGTATGGACAATGTTTGTTTGGTTTTTTTTGTGTTGCCTATTGATTGCTGCCTCTTGGCCAGGACACCTTTGAAAAGGAGATTTGCAATCTCAATGGGACCATCCTGGTAAAATAAAGGTTAAATGAAAAATTTTTTAAAAATTCCTCCGGTACAATACGGTCTCTATATCCTTAGCATATAAAAAGTTAATTACTGTTTTTGATATCGATCTATAAATGCAAGGAATCTGTCTGCGTGTGTTTATTCTTCACATATCTCTCAAACCGTTCGTCAGACTGACCTCAGGTTTTATAAGTCCTTTGCTGAGATTACGAGGGTGTGCATCCCCGAGTGTTGAGTTGTTGAGTCAAAATATGTAATTTTTATCAATAAAAGTTTAGTCATCGCTCTCTCCTCATCCCCAGGCTTTTAGAAGTGTGAGCAGGGTTTTGAATTGACTCCGTACTGATTGGATAATACAGTGGTGTGAAAAAGTGTTGGCCCCCTTTCAGATTTCTCATTTTTTTGTATGTTTGTCACACTTAAACATTTCAGATCATCAAACAAATTTAAATATTACTCAAAGATAACACAAGTAAACACAAAATGTAGTTTTTAAATGAAGGTGTTTATTGTTAAGGGTAAAAAAAATCCAAACCTACATGACCTTGTGTGAAAAAGTGATTGCCCCTGTAGCGGATTTATGGGTTTTATAGGTGTTTTATTGTTGGTAAAAGTATGAATGTAAATGTGAATATGAGTAGGAATGAAGATTTCCTTTTATTACGCTCATATCCTCGTAGGGCATGAGTTCAGATAATGGACAGTTTTATTAACAAGTCTTTATTTGTACCAATTATGAATCGGTCTCAAAAAAAAAAAAATCCTTGTGAGTTCTTGTCTGCTGATAATGAAGAAGATGGACATGAAATCAAACAATAACTACCATATGTTTTTCAATGGTTTAATAAGAAATGGCAGAATAGGTTAACATATATGGATAACTTTAAAACAGAGAATTCAACATGTATTATGAGCATCGTAGACTGTTATTGAGTTACTGTGTAACCTGTGAATAAAACATTTTTGGAACCAAATAAAGCATAGATTAACTTGACGATATACATTAGAAAACCATAAAATAGCATTGGTTAAGAAAAGTGGATGCAATTTTATAAAGAAAATGATGAATAAAATATTTATAAAAATGGAAAATTGGTATTACTCTGAAAAAGAACATAAATTAATGAAAGGACAAAATGCATTTTGAAATTCTGATGGGGGTTTGCATGAAATTAAGTTTAACTTAATTTAATTTTGCTTAACTTAATTTTAAGAACTTATACCAGGAATATTCTGAAGAATTAAGTTTAAATTAAACAACAGACAGTCAGCCAAGCAGAATCATTGCGTCCCAGTAGGGCCACGGTTATGGCCTACTCCCGAGATCACAAAGGCTGTTCTTCAGCAAGCTGGGTGAGGTCTTTTCTTATGCACTGAAAAAAGAATTGGTTTATTGTACAAAGTCCCATCAGAAATTTAATCTGAGGCAAAAACACATCACAAATCCATTTCTTCCGATGTTGGTGGTTTAAATGAGTTGGTTTAAGCTTAGGAAAAAAAAAATCAAACAAAATCTTCTGACACAGAAAGTTAAAGAAAAAGATTAAAATAAGAAAAAGTGAACTTTAAAGAAAATATAGTGTGTGTGTGTATATATATATATATATATATATATATATATATATATATATATATATATATATATATATACACACACACTACCGTTCAAAAGTTTGGGGTCACCCAGACAATTATTTTGTTTTCCATGAAAAGTCACACTTATTTACCACCATGAGTTGTAAAATGAATAGAAAATATAGTCAAGACATTGACAAGGTTAGAAATAATGATTTATATTTGAAATAATAATTTTTTCCAGATACTCAACTGCTCAAAGGAAGGTCAGTTTTATAGCTTCTCTAACCAGCTAAACTGTTTTCAGCTGTGCTAACATGATTGCACAAGGGTTTTCTAATCATCCATTAGCCTTCTGACACAATGAGCAAACACATTGTACCATTAGAACACTGGAGTGATAGTTGCTGGAAATGGGCCTCTATACACCTATGTAGATATTGCACCAAAAAACAAACATTTGCAGCTAGAATAGTCATTTACCACATTAGCAATGTATATTAGATATTAGAGTGTATTTCTGATTAGTTTAAAGTTATCTTCATTGAAAAAAACAGTGTTTTTCTGTCAAAAATAAGGAAATTTCTAAGTGACCCCAAACTTTTGAACGGTAGTGTATATACACTACCGTTCAAAAGTTTGGGGTCACCTCAGACAATTTTGTGTTTTCCATGAAAAGTCACACTTTTATTTACCACCATGAGTTGTAAAATGAATAGAAAATATAGTCAAGACATTGACAAGGTTAGAAATAATGATTTGTATTTGAAATAATTTTTTCCTTCAAATTTTGCTTTCGTCAAAGAATCCTCCATTTGCAGCAATTACAACATTGCAGACCTAACATGATTGCACAAGGGTTTTCTAATCATCCATTAGCCTTCTGACGCAATGAGCAAACACATTGTACCATTAGAACACTGGAGTGATAGTTGCTGGAAATGGGCCTCTATACACCTATGTAGATATTGCACCAAAAACCAGACATTTGCAGCTAGAATAGTCATTTACCACATTAGCAATGCATAGAGTGTATTTCTGATTAATTTAAAGTCATCTTCATTGAAAAAAAGTGCTTTTCTTTCAAAAATAAGGAAATTTCTAAGTGACCCCAAACTTTTGAATGGTAGTGTGTATGTGTGTGTATATATATATATATATATATATATATATATATATATATATATATATACTGTATATACTGTGTGTATATATATATATATATTATATATTTTTTTTTTTTTTTTTTTTTTTTTTGCAGTGTGTATGAGGCTCTGGGCCTTACTTGGAAGATGGGGGGGGGGGGGGGAATGGGAGAGCAGAGACGTCTGCTCCTTTCAGCTTGACCAATGCCCCAAAACTGAAAACAAAGGAAAGGGTTTGGGGTTTTTTTAGGTGTGGCAGAATCTCACTGAATTTCATGGAACTTGAGCTGAACCAATTACATGGAGTTTTGTTCAACAGAAGTCATAAACTCGACCTAAAAAGGAGATGCAGTGAAGTCTGGAGCTCTGTTGATCAGTTAAAGTCCAGCTATGGTCTCCTTTGTGACCTCTTGGACGAGTCGTTGCTGCGCTCTTGGGGTAATTTTGGTTGGCAAGCCACTCCTGGGAAGATTCACCACTGTTCTCTGTTTTTGCCATTTGTGGATAATGGCTCTCACTGTGGTTGGCTGGAGTCCCAAAGCTTTAGAAATTGCTTTATAACCTTTTCCAGACTGATAGATCTCAATTGCTTTATTTCTCATTTATTCCTGAATTTCTTTTGATCGCAGCATGATGTCTAGCTTTTGAGGATCTTTTGGTCCACTTCACTTTGTCAGGCAGGTCCTATTTAAGTGATTCTTGATTGAGAACAGGTGTGGCAGTAATCAGGCCTGGGTGTGGCTAGAGAAATTGTACTCAGCTTTCCAAAGAGGTGTAAGGTTAAGTGTGACAAACATACAAAAAAAAATGAGGAATCAGGAAGGGGGCAAACACTTTTTCACACAACTGTACTTTTGGAGATTCTAGGTTTTACAAGTAATCCTGCATTTTGGGAGCGTAGTGCTCTGTCCGGATGATGGGGTAGTATCAGATTTTTTAAATAAGAAGGGGCCTGATTATTTAGAGCTTTTTAAGTGAGAAGAAGGATTTTAAACTTGATTCTAAATTCTATGGGAAGCCAATGAAGGGAGGCCAGAACTGGAGAGATGTGATCTCTCTTTCTAGTACCTGTTAAAACTCTTGCTGCAGCATTTTGGATCAGCTGAAGACTTTTTAAAGATGTTTTAGGACAGCCTGACAAAGAGTTACAATAATCTAATCTAGAGCTAACAAAATCGTGGATTAGTTTCTCAGCATCACTCTGAGACAAGATGCTCCTAATCTTGGCAATATTACGCAAATGATTGAAGTCAGTCTTAGAAACAAGTTTAATGTGTGAATTATATAACAGATCTTGATCAAAAATAACTCCAAGGTTCCTCACAGAACTATTAAGAGAGTGGGTAACTGCATCCAAACTAAGAGTTTGATTTGGAAAGGTATTTCTGAGTTTTTTTGGACCAACTAGAATGACTTCAGTCTTATCTGAATTTAATAGCAAGAAATTACAAGTCATCCAAGCTTTGATTTCATTGAGACAAGCCTCTAATTTGGCTAATTGCTTACTATCATCTGGCTTCATTGACAAGTATAATTGTGTGTCATCTGCATAACAATGAACATGTATACAATGCTTTCTAATAATGTTGCAGAGAGGAAGCATATGTAAACTAAAAAGAATAGGGCCTAGCTCAGATCCCTGTGGAACTCCGTGACTGAGCTTTGAGTTGGAAGAAAACTCATTATTGGCATGAACAAACTGGAACCTATCAGATAACTAAGATTTAAACCACTGCAGCGAAGTTCCATTAAGTCCAACAAGGCGTTCTAGTCTATCAAGTAAAGTATTATGATCGATAGTATCAAAAGCTGTACTCGGGTCCAAAAGGACAAGTACAGAAACAGGTCCATTATCAGATGCGATAAGGAGGTCATTAGTGACCTTCACTAAAGCTGTTTCAGTACTATGATGGATTCTAAACCCAGATTGAAACTTTTCAAATAAACCATTTCCCTGCAAGTGGTCAAATAATTGCATAGCCACAACTCTTTCTAAGATTTTTGAAATGAAAGGCAGATTAGAGATTGGTCTATAGTTAGGTAAAACTCTTGGATCCAGCATTGGCTTTTTAAGTAAGGGTTTAATTACAGCAATTTTAAAGGCTTGGGGTACATGGCCTTAAGTTAATGAAGAATTGATTATTTGAAGAATAGAGCTACCAATAAATGGGAAGACTTCTTTAAAGTAGAACTGAGCTGAACGGCATTGAACGGCACTGGGTGATAGTACATACAATTATAAAGATAATTTATCATTGGCACCCCCTCCACAAATCCCGGAATCTTGGAGAAAATCGCGATTTTGAATTTCCCGCCCTGAAAAATCAGACAAATCCGCCGATTAACCGGAAGTGCAGCCGGAGTTCCGCGTGACGTCACGAGTGTGACACAGTCCTCCATGTTTACCATTGCGAGCACGTCGACACTGGTTGTTTTTGGTGCATTTTGTCGTGACAGTCGACTACAAAACACTTCCAACAGTTGGGAAGATCTGTTCAGTGGCCAAGGAAAGCTGTCATGGCGACGAAAGAAAAGAAAGGGGGAGGAAAAGCGACCGGGAAGTGATGCGTTTCTAGATATAGATATTACTGTATTCGCTACTTCGCGTTTCACCTTTCGCGCCCTCAGTGCATCGCGGATTTTTCAAAAATATTCATCAAAAATTCAAAATTGAGAAAAAATGGCACGAAAGTTGCCTGGGCGCTAGCAGAAGGCAGGGAGACTACATTAGAACATCAGGTATCAACACGGAGAGCCTGCACAACTCAAAATCCACCTCTCTGACCACCACTCCACTCCTCTCCGCCCACCTCTTCACCGCTCGGGAATCTCGCAAGCTGATTGGCCGAGACATTTTACCTCGCAAGCTGATTGGCCGAGACGTTTTACCCAGCTTCTCTCCTTGCAGAGCGCCCAAACCCAGCGAAGGAAGACCACATTCATTGTTCTTTATCGCTCGTGTTGCTTAGTGGCACTTTTCGCTGTTCTCTTGTGCCTTTTTGTGCAAAATAGTGCTTGTGACGCCCTTGGGGGGGGGGTGTGACGCTACTTTGCGGTTTTTCACTTTTCGCGGTCAGTTCTGGTCCCCATTAAACGCGATAAGTGAGGGATCACTGTATTTATAAATAGCACAGTCAAATGCAGAGGTCAGTTCTGTTCATGTGTATTGCCACTATAGTCTGTAGAAGTATTGTAATACATAGCCCAATTTTTTGAATGAATTTATTTATTTCGGATAGTACAGTACAGGTTGAAAGAAACTGAATGGTATAACAACAAGGTCAAATTGAACAATGACTCATCTGATTATACAATTCAACATAAGTTATCCGAAATGGGTGATGGCTGAAGCCGCAGCTTATATTGCCCACCCATATTCCATCCAAGAATTCAAAAGAGAAAATAGGCAAGAGCGATTACAATTCAAAACAAAACTAAGACAAAATGTGACCGAGAAAAAAGAAAACTAAGCTACAGCACAACACAGGCTGGATATGTTACAACTTGCCGCTCATTAGCGGCGCCAGCTGCGCGCACACTTGCGCCTCGTCAGCAGCGTGGGATATAAGCCACTCTGCCCTGGGCTTCGGCATGAAGCCGTCTGATTCCTTCAGCCCTCTTGCTGCAGAGGAACCCCCTCATTTCCCAGCAAGATCTACAGCGTAAGCATACCTACCTTTGCCTTTCCAGTCTCTCCCCTGTGCACAGGTGTATTCCCCGGCGGCGGACCTCACCTCTGCATCGCCGTCTGCCAGCTGCTGTCACAGGTGCATCAGGTCTCTGTCTCCCGGGCTCGCCTTTGTGCACGCCTGCCACCTGCCACACTCCTGCATCCTCCTCTGTCTCGTCACCGATCCTGAATGCCTCTTCACTCTGAAAACTCTGGTTTTCTTGACTGCTGGAACTGCTATCATCTGCCATTGTTGTTTTGTTTAGGGATCACACTCGTGACGTCACGCAGCGTCGTCTGCACTACTTCCGGTTTGTTTGGCACTGCCAGCCAGAGGCAAAAGTTTATTGGCTTATAGCTTGGCCATCGCACGGCCTAAAAATTTCTTGTGTGTGTTGAAAAATACAATAGGTAATAAGGAATTAATCTGCTATTCTACTTTTTGCGCCAAAAGGTGGGTTCAGTTCTACTTTAAATAACCTGGTAGGAATAGGGTCTAAAAGACAAGTTGAAGGCTTGCATGAGGAAATTATTATATCTAACTCTAAAAGGTCACTTGGCGTAAACTCATCCAAACAGATATCAATTGCAGGAGTTGTAGTAGTTACTGTATTTAAGTTAACGGTGGGAATAATCTGACTGATTTTATCTCTGATAGAGGAAATTTTTATAATTGAAGAAGTTCATAAAGTCCTGACTAGTAAGCTCTAAGGGAATGCTAGATTTGACAGAGTCAAATCTAGCATATATTGCAGTGATTGCGTAGTTCTAAAGGATAATTCGGAGAACACGAGGCACGCGAGCGTCAGCGGGGTCTTGGGATCTGGCAAAGAACACCAGTGGGTCCAACACAGGACAGAAGCAGCGGCCGGACCGGTGTTCGGACCGCGGTCATTTACGGGGAGGCAACTCGAGCTTGCCAGGTCAGTGGTAGACTGACGTCCCGGCTACTTTTTTGTGTGCTACTGCACACATTTGCAGGACCACAAGTCCCCAATGGTGCTCCTCCCGGAGTGCTTGCGTGAATATCTAAAAATTAAAGCTTAATAATACCACTATAATTGTGGAGCGGAATGGCCAGATCAATTGCATATCATATTTTCATCATTTTTAGTTAAATGGGCAACACTGATGCAATGGTTGCAGTAAAACATGTCCTTCTGCTGTCTGTAATGTAGGGT
Organism: Pholidichthys leucotaenia; assembly: GCA_020510985.1. Classification (NCBI taxonomy): domain Eukaryota; kingdom Metazoa; phylum Chordata; class Actinopteri; order Cichliformes; family Pholidichthyidae; genus Pholidichthys; species Pholidichthys leucotaenia. The sequence goes on along the minus strand of CM035839.1, from coordinate 228,118,707 downwards.
GTTTGTGCTTAATTCGATTGATTATGGTTTTAAAAACCTTTTTAACAACTAGATATTGCTACATTATAAAAGGATGCACTAGAATGGGTCTCAAATATTTGAAAACATGTCCCGTTATCATACTGCCTGAGTTTATTGATGATACATGGGAAAAAATTCAATATTACACTTAACTCCATCACTGAACAGTGATATAAGCTAAAATATTTATAATGGTGCAAGATACCACATTACTATTAATATAAGTCATAAAAGACAACACAAATAATTGATCTGACAAACAAATAACAGTTCCTCAACAGTCGGTAATATTGGATGTCCCATTCATTTTCAGTAATTGGGTATTCTCTCATATTTACACAATCAAAAAAATCTTAGTGCCATTCAGTCTCTTTCATATTTGTCAAAGTCTAACATGTGTGATTGCCTACATATAGGCTACACCTCTTTGTATTCCACTTTCAAACACAGCCTACATTTGGGCCTGCTCTGTGTGGAGTTTGCATGTTCTCCCTGTGTCTATGTGGGTTTTCTGTGGGTACTCCAGTTTCCTCCCACAGGCCAAATACATGCAGGTTAGGTTAATTGGCATCAACTGTGGATTCTAAATTGTCCTGAGGTATCAATGTGAGAGTGAATGGTTGTCTGTCTCTGTGTCGGCCCTGCGATGGACTGGCAATCTGTCCAGGGCACCCTGCCTCTTGCCCAAAGATGCTGGGATAGGCTCCAGACCCCCCCCCCCCCCCCAGGGCGACCAAAAAAGAATTGAGTGGTATATGATGGATGGCTGGAAGTCTAATTGGGATACCTGTTTCAGACAGGGATACTTGCATTCTGCAGGCAATGCACTAGTACTGATTAAAACATGAACATCGTATTCCTCAATGATTTATTGTACCATTAGCTTTTTTTTTTTTTTACTACACACAATGGCATTTTTTGTAGTTTAAGAAATTTTGTACTGTATAGTGTGTATTATGTGCTGGTACATCTCAGTAAATTACAAATGTCATGATTTTAAAAACAATTACCAATATCAAAACATTTATCTTATTTGAATGAATGAATGAATCTTTATTTCGGATAGATTAAAAGTAAAGATTAAAAAAAGAAACAGAACAATATAACAAAGGCGGGAAAAAAATCCAACAAGGTCAAATCAAACAATAACTCCTCTGATTATACAGTTCAACATAAGTTATCTGAAATGGTTGATGGCTGAAGCCGCAGCTTATATTGCCCACCCATATTCCATCCAAGAATTCAAAAGAAAAACCAAACAAGAGTGATTACAATTCAGAACAAAGCTAAGACAAAACGTGACAAAAAACTAAGCCACAACACAGACTAGATATGACAATCCTTATATGATTTTACATGTCATCTTGTATATATGTTTGGAGTATTTCTTCCTTTAGTTTTTGTTTAAATTGTCCAAGCGTTGTACATGATTTTAATTCAGGTCCAAAATCGTTCCATAATCTGACTCCTTGCACTGAAACAGTGTTGCTTGGTGGTAGTTCTCACTGAAGGTTTTTGAAATATACAGTGGGGCAAAAAAGTATTTAGTCAGCCACCAACTGTGCAAGTTCTCCCACTTAAAAGATGAGAGAGGTCTCCAATTTTCATCATAGGTATACCTCAACTGTGAGAGACAAAATGAGGGAAAAAAAATCCAGAAAATCGCATTGAAGGATTTTTAATGAATTAATTGGTAAATTCCTCAGTAAAATAAGTATTTGGTCACCTACAAACAAGCAAGATTTCTGGCTCTCACAGACCTGTAACTTCTTCTTTAAGAAGCTCCTCTGTCCTCCACTCGTTACCTGTATTAATGGCACCTGTTTGAACTCATTATCAGTATAAAAGACACCTGCCCACAACCTCAAACAGTCAGACTCCAAACTCCACTAATGACCAAGACCAAAGAGCTGTCAAAGGACACCAGAAACAAAATTGTAGACCTGTACCAGGCTGGGAAGACTGAATCTGCAGTAGTTAAGCAGCTTGGTGTGAAGAAATCAACTGTGGGAGCAATTATTAGAAAATGGAAGACATACAAGACCACTGATAATCTCCCTCCATCTGGGGCTCCACGCAAGATCTCACCCCGTGAGGTCAAAATGATCAGGAGAACGGTGAGCAAAAATCCCAGAACCACATGGGGGGACCTAGTGAATGACCTGCAGAGAGCTGGGACCAAAGTAACAAAGGCTACATCAGTAACGCACTACGCCGCCAGGGACTCAAATCCTGCAGTGCCAGACGTGTCCCCCTGCTTAAGCCAGTACATGTCCAGGCCCATCTGAAGTTTGCTAGAGAGCATATGGATGATCCAGAAGAGGATTGGGAGAATGTCATATGGTCAGATGAAACCAAAATAGAACTTTTTGGTAAAAACTCAACTTGTCGTGTTTGGAGGAGAAAGAACACCATACCTACTGTGAAGCATGGGGGTGAAAACATTATACTTTGGGGCTGTTTTTCTGCAAAGGGACCAGGACGACTGATCTGTGTAAAGGAAAAAATAAATGGGGCCATGTATCGTGAAATTTTGAGTGAAAACCTCCTTCCACCAGCAAGGGCATTGAAGATGAAACGTGGCTGGGTCTTTCAGCATGACAGTGATCCCAAACACACTGCCCGGGCAATGAAGGAGTGGCTTCGTAAGAAGCATTTCAAGGTCCTGGAGTGGCCTAGCCAGTCTCCAAATCTCAACCCCATAGAAAATCTTTGGAGGGAGTTGAAAGTCCGTGTTGCCCAGCGACAGCCCCAAAACATCATTGCTCTAGAGGAGATCTGTATGGAGGAATGGGCCAAAATACCAGCAACAGTGTGTAAAAACCTTGTGAAGACTTACAGAAAACGTTTGACCTCTGTCATTGCCAACAAAGGGTATGTAACAGAGTATTAAGATGAACTTTTGTTATTGACTAAATACTTATTTTACCGAGGAATTAACCAATTAATTCATTAAAAATCCTTCAATGTGAATTTCTGGATTTTTTTTGTCTCATTTTGTCTCTCATAGTTGAGGTATACCTATGATGAAAATTGGAGACCTCTCTCATCTTTTAAGTGAGAGAACTTGCACAATTGGTGGCTGACTAAATACTTTTTTACCCCACTGTACATGTTCCTCTGAAATAATATTGCTTCTCTCTTATTTGGAACAACTTTTGGATATTTGCGGGCAGTGATGATTCTTCACTTTAAACATTATTACTGCAGTTTTAAAGTCAACCAGATCTTTCAACTTGAGAGCTTTTAATTTAAGAAAAAGTGGGTTTGTTGGTTCCCTGTAAGCAGCTTTGTTTATTATTCTAATAGCTCTCTTCTGAAGCATAAAGACTGGATATATGTTTGTTTTATATGTATTTCCCCATACTTAAGTACAATATGTCATGTATGGGAGTATTAATGAATGATACAAAGTATATAATGTGGGTTGATTAAGCAAATATTTCACTCTGTGTAGTATTGCAATTGATTTAGATATTTTACCTTTAATATAATTGATATGTGACTTCCAACGCAGTTTATTATCAATTATTACTCCAAGAAATTTCGTTTCGGATACCCTTTCAATCTCTACACCATTTACACTGAGTTTAGATACCAAGTTGTTGTGAAGGTTGTTAAAAACTACAAATTTTGTCTTACTTAAATTGAGCGTTAAATTGTTTGAATCAGACCACAGTTTAAGCTTTCCTAATTCCTTTCCGAGTGTATCCAAAAGTTATTCCAAATTGCTTCCACTGCATAATAAATTAGTGTCATCGGCAAACAATATTAAATCAGTTTTTTCCGAGACTTTACATATATCATTTATATACATATTGAATAACAGTGGCCCCAAAACTGAACCCTGTGGGACTCCACAAGTAACCTTCAGTAACTGAGTTTTTGTTACATACTGATATCTATTCTTTAAGTAACTACATAACCAGGACAGTGCTACCCCCTAATACCACAATTTTGTAGTTTCTTTAATAATAAATTATGATCCACTGTATCAAATGCTTTTTTAAGATCCAGGAATACCCCAACTGAATACTCTTTATTTTCAACGGCAGTTGATATTTTTTCTATAAATTCCATTAGAGCAAATGCAGTTGTCCTCTTGTGTCTGAACCTATATTGCTGCTCACACAATCAATGGGCTGCACGGTGGCGCAGTGGTTTAGCACTGTGGCAGCACAGTTTACCCTCGGCCGGGGGACCGCGGGGATCATGAGATCGTGGGTTCGATCCCAGCCCCTGACCAACAGTGAGCTGTGTGGAGTTTGCATGTTCTCCCCGTGTTGCGTGGGATTTCTCCGGTTTCCTCCTGCATACCAAAAACATGTAGGTTTAGGGCGCTCGCGCACGCAGCAACTGGCAGCCGGTGGCTTGTCACCAGACTGCAAACCAAATCTACCTACGGGTACAAATAAGTAACAAAAAAAAAAAAAAATTATTCTTCATTATGAAGTTGTCAATTCTCTCACAGAATATTTTTTCAAGTATCTTGGAAAATTGGGGCAATGGTGAAATTGGTCTATAGTTTGAAAATTCCCCTCTGTCACCCGTCTTGTATATCGGAATTACTTTAGCTTTTTTCATTGCATTGGGAAATATACCTGTTTGGAGAGACAGGTTACAAATATACGTCAGTGGTTTCACTAAGCATTCAATAATAGTTTTGACTAAGAGCATGTCAATACCATCACAGTCCGTAGATGTTTTACTTTTAAACGATTTAACAATTTCAATGACCTCTCTCTCGTCTGTGTTCTTTATGAAAATGGAGTCTTTTATAGCAGTTTTTGCTTACTGTATCACCCGTAGGTGCCATAATGGGTATTTCTCAAGCCAAATTAGGACCAATGTTAACAAAAAAATTATTAAATTCATCTGCAGGTGAGACTGCATTCACACTCTGAGTCGTTTTATTTATTTTTTTTTTTGAAAGATTGGTTGGGTAGCTTGTATTTATATTTTTATTTCCAAGAATATTAAGTATTGTCCATGTATTTTTAATATTGTCTCTGTTTTTCTCCAGTTCTTTACTGTAATAGTCTCTTTTACTACATCTTATTATATACAGTATGTTAACTTATTTTTGTATGTTTTATACCACTGCTCTGCTTCTTTTGTCCTTTTCTTTAGAAAAGCTTTATATAATAAATTTTTCTTTTTACACGCCTTTTGTAATCCTTTGGTTAACCATGGCTTGTCGACAAATTTATGTTTTAGCTTTTTCTTTACTAATGGACAATTTGTTTTCATAAAGAGTGGTTACAATGTTCATAAATGTGTCATAGGCTTCATTTACATCAGATACATAGACTTTTGTCCAGTCTTGCTTCAGGAAATCTTCTTTAAAAGAACTGATTGCATTTTGTGATTTGTATCTGAAAGATTTTAAAGTTTTTTCTGTATTGGCCCCCGTATGGCCATGGATAAGTGCAAAGATTGGCAGATGGTCACTTATATCATTTATCAATAATCCACTTTCTATTTTCTTATCAATAATATTAACAAACAGGTTATCAATAAGTGTAGTAGTGTGAACTGTGATTCTACTGGGATGTGTTATTGTGGGATATAGACTCATACTGTACATAGAATTCATGAACTCTGTAATTACATTTTGTTGAAATGGATTTAGTAAATCAATATTGAAATCTCCACAAATTACAACAGTTTTCTTACTAGTAATATTATTGTACAGCTCGACTAATTTATCTCTGAATGTCTCAATGCAAATTCCTGGCATTCTATATATACAACTTATAATTAGATTTTTTGTTTTATCGTGGTCAATCTCAACAGTAACACATTCCAGAATCCCTGGTAATGCAAAGGACATTCCATTTACAAGCTTACACCTATACAGGTCATCAATATACAGTGCAACACCACCACCCTTTTTTTTTTTTTTTTAGATCTGTTAATATGAAACATTTGATATCCCTCTATTGCCATCAGAGGAGCCTGCTCTTCATTAAGCCAAGTTTCAGAGACTGCGATAGCTGTAAATTTTCTGTCTAGCTGTTTTAAATAGTCCTGAATCTGTGGAAAGTTTTTAAGACTTCTGCTGTTGAAGTGTATTAATTGATAGTTTACCATCTAGTTGCACTTGACTTTTGAATTGCTGTTCAGTGTAATATTCACACTGATTATGAATATTATTGAAAAAGTGATTATCAGGATCAATATCATTCTCCATCTCTTGTAGTTTATGTTCAGCATAATGGCATATTTTCAGAGTTTGAATTTCCTCTCTCTGTCAAATGACTTCCTCCAACTGGGGATAATTGACGTCTACTCAAGTCAGTCACAAGTTTTTTCTTTTTTGTTTAGTTTTTTTTTTTTTTTAAAGTACATTGACATGGTATGTCACAAAAGAACGGTTCTTGCCATGTGTGTGGATATGGATTATCGTAGTCTCTTAATTTTCTTAATCAGTGTTCATCTACAGTATATTTATTTAAGTCAGTAAGATCTCTGATTATTATGGTCTTTGCTTCCTCAGGTGTTCCATTTAGTATGATCCAAGCTCTACAATTTCTTGTCCATGTTGCCTGTATCTTATTTTGTCTTTTCAGCATCCGTGCTTGCCGTGCTATTTCAACATTAGTCTTTGTTAAATGTTCATTTAGGTAAACTTCTGTTCCCCATAGCTTTCTGGCCTGCCTCAGTATGTCATTCTTTACCCTTCTGTTCACAAAGCGCATCACAATTGATTTCTTTGTTTTATTATCTTTTCTGGGTAAAGTACAGTATGACAGGCTGAAATTGCATTTACTTCAACCTTTATATTTCTGCTTTCAAGGAACTGAAGCATCTGGTTTTCCAGGGAGACTGATTCACTCAGGGGAGCCTCCTCACCTCTCATTCCTGCTGTAACATTGGCATATGATTGGTATTTAATGTCTAGTCCACTTATAATTAGATCATCCATACGAGAATATTGTTATAAATATGAATATTGTCTTTTTCCTTAATTGTTAATTTTAATTCTCGGACTTCTTCCATTAGCCCTAATAGTTGAAGCTGTTGACTAGCCACTTTGGTCAGTTCTTCTGACAAGAAGTTCAGAGATTTTTTAATCTCTTTCATTTTCTCCTCCTTTGGTGGCATTTTTACTGACCTGTTGATAGTAAAACAATCTCTGCTGGTGTCGCCGGGATCCGATCCGACCGACCTTGAATCCAGCTGGTGCCTCAGCTAGCCCCCTCCGCTGCTAGTCCCGCTGTTTACCGCCGCTGCAGTTGAGCTCCTGTCCAGCCGGGGTTCCGGCAGCTCCTCCACCGAGCCCCGCTGCCCACCGCCGCTGTAGTTGAGCTCCTATCCTGCTCCTGTCCAGCTGGGGTCCTGGTAGTTCCTCCGCTGAGCTCCGCCACCTACCGCCGTCTTCCTCAGTAGTTCCTCCACCGAGCCCCGCTACTGTAACTGGGCTCCGATTCCGGCTCTTATCCAGCTGGGGCCCCGGCTGCTCCTCCACTGGTCCCCGTCTCCTACCACTGCTGTACTTGAACTCCGATCTGGCTCCCATCCAACTGTTGCCTCGGTTAGTTCCTCTGGCAAGCCCCAATCACAAGATTCTAAGAATCTGTGTGAGAGGCTCAGCCGTCATCTACCGGGCCAATGCCGGGTCAGTGAGACGAACCGGGGACAGAGTCGCTCCTTTGTATTGGTGTTAGGTGCTACGACTAGCTATGGCGTTAGCTATAGTGATAGTGTTAGCTTAGCAAACGCTTCAGGTAAAGTGTAGCAGTGAACCACGAAAAAAAATGCAATCAGTTTACTCACGAATGAGAGCAGTCCCAAAAAGTCCAATTCTCACAGCGAGTGCAAAATAATCCTTCCTGACCTGACGATCTCCCCATGAAGAGCATTACAATAGGGCTTTCGCTGACTCAATCCTGTCATTTTTGACTGTTTCTGAGAACTTTCTCCCACGCTGCTGACAGTCTGTCGGTAGTGTCCGTTGCCAACACTATAATATACTATAATATTTAGTTATATTACAAAAATAGCTTCCATATTCAATTCAATTCAACTTTATTTATATAGCGCTATTTCACAACAACAGTCATCTCATAGCACTATCAACTGTAGGGGGAACCCCCACAGTTGCAGAAAGACCCCAGCAATCAGGTGATCCCCTGTGAGCAAGCACTTGGCGACGGTGGAGAGGAAAAACTCCCTTTTAACAGGAAGAAACCTCCAGCAGAACCAGGCTCAGGGAGGGGCAGTCATCTGCTGCGACTGGCTGGGGGGTGAGGGGATAGAGAAGATGAAAAGAACAGACATGTAGAGAGCAAACAGCACGATGGGGACTCAATCTATGGGAGAGAACAAACAGATATTAATGACCAGCAAAAAAAAATATTTCATTGAGAGTGAAGAAAGGAGTGAGGCCCAGTGCATTACTGGAGGTCCCCCGGCTGACTAAACCTATTAGCAGCATAACTAAAGGAGGGTTCAGAAACACATGATCCCTCCCTAATTGTAGGCTATATCAAAAAGGTAGGTTTTAGCCCTATTCTTAAAAACAGAGATCGAGTCTGATTCCCGAATCCAGATTGGCAGCTGGTTCCACAGGAGAGGAGCTTGATAAGTGAAGGCTCTGCCTCCCATTGTACTTTTGGAGATTCTAGGTATTACAAGTAATCCTGCATTTTGGGAGCGTAGTGCTCTGTTAGGATAATACGGTAGTATCAGATCTTTTAAATAAAAAGGAGCCTGATTGTTTAGAGCTTTGTAAGTAAGAAGAAGGATTTTAAACTTAATTCTAAACTCTATGGGAAGCCAATGAAGGGAGGCCAGAACCGGAGAGATATGATCTCTCTTTCTAGTACCTGTTAAAACTCTTGCTGCAGCATTTTGGATCAGCTGAAGACTTTTTAAAGATGTTTTAGGACAGCCTGATAATAAAGAATTACAATAATCTAATCTCGAGCTAACAAAAGCGTGGATCAGTTTCTCAGCATCACTCTGAGACAAGATGCTCCTAATCTTGGCAATATTACGCAAATGATAGAAGGCAGTCTTGGAAACAAATTTAATATGTGAATTGAAGGACAGATCTTGATCAAAAATAATTCCAAGGTTCCTCACAGAGCTATTAAGAGAAAGAGTAACCGCATCCAAACTGAAAGTTTGATTTGGAAAGGAATTTCTAAGGTTTTTTGGACCAACAAGAATGACTTCAGTCTTATCTAAATTTAATAGCAGGAAATTACAAGTCATCCAAGCTTTGATTTCCTTAAGACAGGCTTCTAACTTGGCTAATTGATTACTATCATCTGGCTTCATTGACAGGTATAATTGTGTGTCATCTGCATAACAATGAAAATGTATACAGTGCTTTCTAATAATGTTGCCTAACAGAAGCATATATAAACTAAAAAGAGTAGGGCCTAGCACAGATCCCTGTGGAACTCCATGACTAAGCTTTGAGTTGAAAGAAAACTCATTATTTACATGAACAAACTGGAACCTATCAGATAAATAAGATCTAAACCACTGCAACAAAGTTCCATTAAGTCCAACATAGTGTTCTAATCTATCAAGTAGAACATTATGATCGATAGTATCAAAAGCTGCACTAAGGTCTAAAAGGACAAGTACAGAAACCAGTCCATTATCAGATGCAATGAGGAGGTCGTTAGTGACCTTCGCTAAGGCTGTTTCAGTACTATGATGGATTCTATACCCAGATTGAAACTCTTCAAGTAAACCATTTCCCTGCAGGTGGTCAAATAATTGCGTAGCAACAACTCTTTCTAAGATTTTTGAAATGAAAGGGAGATTAGAGATTGGTCTATAGTTAGCTAAAGCTCCTTTATCTAGCATTGGCTTTTTGAGTAAGGGTTTAATTACAGCCATTTTAAAAGCCTGCGGTACATGGCCTAAAGTTAATGAAGAATTGATTATATGAAGAATAAAGCTACCAATAAGTGGGAAGATTTCTTTAAATAACCTGGTAGGAATAGGGTCTAAAAGACAAGTTGAAGGTTTGGATGAGGAAACTATTTTGTCTAACTCACAAAGGTCGATTGGAGTAAACTCATCAAGACAGACATCAATTGAAGGAGCTGTAGTAGTTACAGTATTTAAGTTAACTGTGGGAAGAATCTGATTGATTTTATCTCTGATGGATGAAATTTTATTATTGAAAAAGTTCATAAAGTCCTGACTAGTAAGCTCTAAGGGAATGCTAGGATTGACAGAGTCCTGACTCTTTGTCAACCTGGCTACAGTGCTGAAAAGAAACCTGGGATTATTCTTGTTCTCTTCTATTAATGCAGAATTATAACTCGTTCTAGCTTTTCTAAGAGATTTTTTATAAATTAAAAGATGATTTCTCCAAGCTAAATAGATTTCATCTAAATTAGTGGAGCGCCATTTTCTTTCTAATTGACAAGTCTTCTGTTTTAAGCTACGAGTTTCTGTGTTGAACCAAGGAGTTAGAAATCTCTGATTAGACTTTTTCTTTTTTAAGGGGGCCACCAAGTCTAGAGTCTGATGCAGAGAAGCTGTAACACTATCCACCATGTTATCAATTACAGAAGGAGCAAGCTGTCTATAGCTTATTTCCGTTGTGTTGACACATGGCATAGAGGAAACAATCTGCATAAATTTGGTAACAGCAAGTAAAATCAAAGGTTAACAGACAATGGTCTGACAGTACAGGATTATGAGGAGACACTACAAGATTTTCTATTTCTATGCCATATGTCAGAACAAGGTCCAATGTATGGTGGAGGTAATGAGTAGAATTTCCTACTTTCTGAGAAAACCCCATCGAGTCTAATATTGAATTAAATGCCATATTAAGGCAGTCACTATCTACATCCACATGTATATTAAAGTCCCCTACTATACTTATTCTATCTGATTTCAGCACTAAATCAACTAAGAATTCAGCAAATTCGGATAAAAACTCTGAGTAGGTTGATGGATGACGATAAACTATGGCAAATAAAATTGGGTTTAATCTAAAATTGCTAAAGTGCCCAATACTGAGGACCAGGCCCTCAAAGGAATTATAACATGTTTTTTTGCTTTACATTAACTAGTAATTTGGAATGGTAAATTGTTGCTACTCCTCCTCCACGACCAGAACTTCTGGGATTTTGACAGTTTAAATAACCAGAGGGAGTTGATTCATTTAAACCAACATAATCCTCTTGCCCTAACCAAGTCTCTGTAAGGGATATTAAATCAGTCTGATGATCAATTAACAGAGCATGGACTAACAGAGACTTGGGAGTTAGAGACCTAATATTTAATAAACCACATTTAATTTTTAAATTATGAGGAGGAACAGAGGCCAAATCATTCAGTTTAGAGGCTTTGTTTAATTTGAGTTTTACCAATATTTTGCTTAATCACTTTGGAATGCTTATATATTATATTTTTATTTACTTTGGAGGGAGCAGACAATGATTCTCTGATGAGGAAGACAGGGGCTAAGTTGAGGGGTGGCGGATGAAGAGGAGCTGCAGAGAGGCGTGTAAGACTGTAACTCTGCTTCCTGATCCCAACTCTGAGTAGTTAAGGTTTTGGAAATTTGGATAAAAAAGATGCCAGATTGTTAGATAAATGAGAAGCACCATCCTAAGTGGGATGAATGCTGTCTCGTCTCATAAGACCAGGTTTTCCCCAAAAAGAGCTCCAATTGTCAGTGTAGCCCACGTTATTTGCAGGACACCGCACAGACAGCCAGCGGTTGAAGGATGACAAGCGGCTATTCTAATTTACTAAGATGTACTAATAGACTGTTTTAATTCAATTCAATTCAACTTTATTTATATAGCGACATTTCACAACAACATTCATCTCATAGCACTTTCAACTGTAGGGGAAACCCCCACAATTGCAGAAAGACCCAACAATCAGGTGATCCCCTGTGAGCAAGCACTTGGCGACAGTGGAGAGGAAAAACTCCCTTTTAACAGGAAGAAACCTCTAGCAGAACCAGGCTCAGAGAGGGGCAGTCATCTGCTGCGACTGGCTGGGGGGTGAGGGGATAGAGAAGATGAAAAGAACAGGCATGTAGAGAGCAAACAGCACGATGGAGACTCAATCTATGGGAGAGAACAAACAGATGTTAATGACCAGCAAAAAAAAAAAAAAAAAAAAAATTTCACTGAGAGTGAAGAAAAGAGTGAAGCCTATTGCATTATTGGAGGTCCCCCAGCTGTCTAAACCTATTAGCAGCATAACTAAGGGAGGGTTCAGAGACACATGATCCCTCCCTAATCATAGGGAGGGCTATATCAAAAAGGAAGGTTTTAACCCTATTCTTAAAAACAGAGATTGAGTCTGACTCCCAAATCCAGATTGGCAGCTGGTTCCACAGGAGAGGAGCTTGATAAATGAAGGCTCTGCCTCCCATTGTACTTTTGGAGATTCTAGGTATTACAAGTAATCCAGCATTTTGGGAGCGTAGTGCTCCGTTAGGATAATAGGGTAGTATCAGATCTTTTAAATTTTTAAAAAGGGGCCTGATTGTTTAGAGCTTTGAAAGTGAGAAGAAAGATTTTAAACTTAATTCTAAACTCTATGGGAAGCCAATGAAGGGAGGCTAGAACTGGAGAGATATGATCTCTCTTTCTAGTATCTGTTAAAACTCTTGCTGCAGCATTTTGGATCAATTGAAGACTTTTTAAAGATGTTTTAGGACAGCCTGATAATAAAGTGTTACAACTAGAAAAGCACTCGGAGAGTGCAGACCTCCGCCAAGTACCTCAGTTCACCCTAATATTGGGATTTTCCCCAAATATTATAGTCCTACATTTATTTTATCTATATTTTCAGATTCCTTGACCATCAAAACATTCCTTTAGCAATTGAATTGACATTGACATCTTTATTAGTTCAGCAGTTATTGACAAAAAGCACTTTTTTGGTAATGGCGGTTTTCTTCTGGATATAGCTCCATAGCTTTTGAAGATGCACCAAATCCATTGGCACGTTACTGATTCCTCAGTGTCTTGGCTATATTTTGGTGTTTGTTGCATGTTTATATCTTAATTTGTTACCTTACAGTGATGAAAATTCCAAAGATCCCCTATTACAGTATTTCCTGTTCTGGTTCACAGTATCTGGATTTTTTGCAGGATCCGGATCAGTCTTTGATATTTCATAGAACCTATTGGGATCTTATCCTATATTTTTTTTGGCAAGCGTCCTGACCATTTATTGTGGAGTTATATACACATATGGTAAAAATGGCCCTATCTCGCAATGATAAAGAATCCTTTAAAAAATTCCTGGATCCAGACAGTGATCCGGATCACTCCCAAAATCTAATTATTTTTTCCTTGTCCCATTTTGGACTTTTCCTGAAAATTTTGTCAAAATCCATTCAGAACTTTTTGAGTTATGTTGGTAACAGACAGACAGACAGACCCCGGTAAAAACATAACCTCCTTGGCAGAGGTAATAAAAGATTGATCCATGCGTTTAGGGATTGGTGCATCATTGTTGGTCTCAAGTATCGTGATCCATCACTGAATCGATGTCTTGTCCCACCCCTAAGTGCTAGCCACTTTTAGCCTTGTCGGATGTGGGTGGGAGTATTCACACAATCTGGCGTTTGAAGGAGAAAAACTGAAAAGATTTTGACACAAAACCTTTAGACAATGAAAAGTTTTTTGTAGAAAAAATGGCATACCATTTCAGACAATGATGCTGCCTGATACAAGGGCTGCATAGGCACATAAGAGCCCCAAAAAGAGAAGCAGGGAAGAAAAGGTTAAGAAACTAGGAAAGCACTCAAAGAGCGCATACCTCCACCAAGCCTCCTTCAATCTCTCATGGATCACCTCCAAAATGTAACAGGTTTGTGTGTAGGCCTAGAGCCACTTGTGGTGAAAATCGCATCAAAGTCTGTTAGTTTTGAAGTATTGTGGGTGGCACACTGTGAGAAGAGCTTGGCTGAGGTATGCATTCCCAGATCATCACCAAAATGTAATGGGTTCCTCTGTAGGCCAAGAACCACCTGTGGTGAAAATTTCATCCAAATCCATCCAGTAGTTTTTGTGTAATCCTGCTGCACAAATACAAAAAAGCCTTTGGTGGAGGTAGGCACTCTCAGATCATCACCAAAATCTAATCATCTGTTTCCTGTGCCATTACACACCTTTCCTGAAAATTTCGTCAAAATCCGTTCATAACTTTTTGAGTTATGTTGGTAACCGACAGACAAACGCCGGTAAAAACATTACCTCCTTGGCGGAGATAATAAAATTGGGTTTAGCTTAAAATTGCTAAAATGCCCAATACTGAGGACCAGGCCCTCAAAAGAATGATAACATTTGGAATGGTAAATTGTTGCTACTCCTCCTCCATGACCAGAACTTCTGGGATTTTGACAGTTTAAATAACCAGAGGGAGTTGATTCATTTAAACCAACATAATCCTCTTGCCCTAACCAAGTCTCTGTAAGGGATATTAAATCAATCTTATGATCAATTAACAGATCATGGATGAGCAGAGACTTGGGAGTTAGAGACCTAATATTTAACAAACCACATTTAATTTTTAAATTATGAGGAGGAACAGAGGCCAAATCATTCAGTTTAGATGCTTCATGTTTAGAGTTTTACCAACTTTTTGTTTAATCACTTTGGGATGCTTATACATTATATTTTTATTTACTTTAGAGGGAAAAGACAATGATTCTCTGATGGGGAAGACAGGGGCTAATTTGAGGGGTGGCGGATGAAGAGGAGGTACAGAGAGGTGTGTAAGACTGTGACTCTGCTTCCTGGTCCCAACTCTGAGTTGTCAATGTTTTGGAAATTTGGATAAAAATGATGTCAGATTGTTAGATAAATGAGATGCACCATCCAAAGTGGGATGGACGCCGTCTCGTCTAATAAGATAAGATATGCCTTTATTAGTCCCACAATGGGGAAATTCCAGGATTGCAACATCACAGGGATAGCAACACTCTGAGCAATAATTTAGAAGATAAGAAAATAAGAGCAGTGAATATACGTACATATGTACACATAAATATATACACATGTGGACAAAATTGTTGGTACCCCTCTGTTAATGAAAGAAAAACCCACAATGGTCACAGAAATAACTTGAATCTGACAAAAGTGGTAATAAATAAAAATTCTATGAAAATTAACCAATGAAAATCAGACAATGCTTTTGAATTGTGGTTCAACAGAATTATTTTAAAAAACACTCATGAAACAGGCCTGGACAAAAATGATGGTACCCTTAACTTAATATTTTGTTGCACACGATTTCTGTAACTGTCGATGAGACTTCTGCACCTCTCAGCAGGTATTTTGGCCCACTCCTCATGAGCAAACTGCCCCAGTTGTCTCAGGTTTGAAGGGTGCCATCTCCAGACGGCATGTTTCAGCTCCTTCCGCAGATGTTCAATAGGATTTAGATCAGGGCTCATAGAAGGCCACTTTAGAATAGTCCAGTGTTTCGCTCTTAGCCATTCTTGGGTGTTTTAAGCTGTGTGTTTTGGGTCATTATCCTGTTGCAAGACCCATGACCTGCGACTGAGACCAAGCTGTCTGACACTGGGCAGCACATTTCTCTCTAGAATACCTTGATGGTATTGAGATTTCATTGTACCCTGCACCGATTGAAGACACCCTGTGCCAGATGCAGCAAAGCAGCCCCAGAACATAACAGAACCTCCTCCATGTTTCACAGTAGGGACGGTGTTCTTTTCTTGGTATGCTTCATTTTTGCGTCTGTGAACATAGAGCTGATGTGCCTTACCAAAAAAGTTCCAGTTTTGTCTCGTCTGTCCATAGGACATTCTCCCAGAAGCTTTGTGGCTTGTCAACATGCAGTTTGGCAAATTCCAGTCTGTTTTTTTTTATGATTTGTTTTCAACAGTGGTATCCTCCTTGGTCGTCTCCCATGAAGTCCACTTTGGCTCAAACAACGACAGATGGTGCAATCTGACACTGATGTACCTTGACCTTGGAGTTCACCATGAATTTATTTAGAGGTTGTTCTGGGCTCTTTTGTTACCATTCATATTATCCATCTCCTCCTGCGGCCATGTCCAGGGAGGTTGGCTACAGTCCCGTGGATCTTAAATTTCTGAATAATATGTGCAACTGTAGTCACAGGAACATCAAGCTGCTTGGAGATGGTCTTATATCCTTTACCTTTAACATGATTGTCTATAATTTTCTTTCTAATATCCCGAGACAGCTCTCTCCTTTGCTTCCTCTGGTCCATGTTTAGTGTGGTACACACCATGTCAACAAACAGCACAGTGACTACTTGTCACCCTTTAAATAGGCCGACTGACTGATTACAAGTTTGTAGACACCTGTGATGTTAATTAGAGGACACATCTTGGTTGAACATGTCCCTATGGTCACATTATTTTCAATCTTTTCTAGGGGTACCATCATTTTTGTCCAGGCCTGTTTCATGAGTTTGTTTTTTAAAGTAATTCTGGTGAACCACAATTCAAAAGCATTGTGTGATTTTCATTGGTTAATTTTCATAGAATTTTTATTTATTACCACTTTTGTCAAATCCAAGTTATTGCTGTGACCATTGTGGGTTTTTCTTTCATTAACAGAGGGGTACCAACAATTTTGTCCACGGCTGTAAATATATATACTAGGGATGGGCATTCGGTGAAATTTTCTTTGTCGATCGTCGGGAGAATTAATGATTAATAATCGGTTAATCATTAACATTTTTATATTAAAAAACAATCACATTTAGGCCTATGATGCCTATACTCTTATGTATTGAGAATAATAATAAAAAAAATACTGAGTGTTTTTCTTCGAGGATGAATTTATTAACAAGACAAGTTTGCAGTAAAACGTGAACACATGCACATTGCGCAAACGAGGGAGGCTTCAAGTTGCGAGCCAGACAATAACGGAAGACACACACAGGACACATAACGGAACATATATTTCTTATACTTTTTTCTTTTCCTTTGTTTAAAAACAAGGATATCAAAATAAGAAAGCTACACAACAATTTGCCTTTACGTAGGCTATCCCATTATATCACGGCGTCAGAATTATAGGCCTGCTTTTTGTTTAAAAAAAAAAAAAAAAAAAAATGCACTTGTTCAGTGTTTGGCAGTAAAACGTGAACTCATGTCAGTGACAACATAACGGAACAGCCGTTTTTTTTTACCCTAAATAAAAATAATAAAACAATCTCGAAAAGCCTGTAACAAGGCAACAAGGCCTTTGTATATCCAATTATCAGGATAGCATCACGACGCCAGTATTATTACAGACGGCTACCCATTTTTGTTTAAAAAGATGAGCATATTCACATGCTCTGGCGTCAGACGTGACCGAATTCTGGTCACCGTCAGTCCTACCGCTGAAAAAACCCGTTCGGCTGGGACAGACGTGGCCGGGATGCACAAGTACCTATTAGCTAATTTCGCCAACCTTGGGAACCGAACTCCGTTATCTCTCCACCAGCTCGCATGTATCAACTGAGGCACGCCAGGGTACGGCGATGGTGAGATGTTTCCCCCTGCTGCCCAAATTTTGCCAGTGGCACAGTTAAATGCATTGCATTGTTTGAGGACGGCCGTGCACTAGGCCTAATAACCTACATTCGGATTGTTTAAAAAAAAAAAATCGGTTTGTCGACGAAAATGAACTTCCTCGGTGAAATTCTTAATGATCAATTATCGATTAATCGATTAATTATGCCCATCCCTAATATATACACAGTGCGGAGCATTGTAGCTAGATGGAATAAACAGCATAACCGTCTATTTAGTTACCCTACATAGTATGAATATGCACCCATACATATTGTCAGCCTCCGTAGCGATTGATATTGTCGTAGTTCTATACTGGAGGGGACCATTTTGTGTAAGTCTGTTGTGTCTTTTGCATAGGGACGGCAGTGGCTCAGGAGGTAGAGCAGGTCATCCAATAACCACATGGTTGGCGGTTCAAATCCCGCTCTCCCCAGATATCCTGCCGTTGTGTCCCTGGGCAAGACACTTCACCTCCAATTGCTCCTGGTGGATCTGGAAGCGCCATGTTAGGCAGCACGCTGCCATCAGTGTGTGAATGGGTGGATAGCAGGAATCTGTAAAGCGCTTTGGTCATCAAGAGATGAGAATAAAAGCGCTATATACCGCCCTCCCCCCCGACTGCACAACAACCACTGCTGCCTCTGAAGACATCAAGTCCTGCTGCCCACTCCCCACTCCACCATCACCCCCCCCCCCCACTCCCAACACACAGCCCCCCAACCTGACCCTCACTAATGCCACATTTCCACTATATAGTTCTGCTCTACTCTTTTCTTTTCTTTACTAAGATAAGATAAGCCTTTATTAGTCCCACAACGGGGAAATTCCAGGATTGCAACAGCACAGGGATAGGAACACTCAGAGCAACAATCAGAAGGCAAGAAATAAAGCAAGCAAGCAAGAGCAGCTTAATATACATATGTACATATTACTATAAAATATACTGTATATATACACACACACAGACACACAGTGCAGAGCATTGTAGCTGGATGGAATAAATATATGAATATATAAACACACAGTGCGGAGCATTGTAGCTAGATGGAATAAATATGTAGATATATAAACACCCACAGTACGGAGCATTGCAGCTAGGTGGAATAAATATGTAAATATATAAACCCACACAGTGCGGAGCAATGTAGCTAGATGGAATAATATGTAGATATATAAACACACAGTGCGGAGCATTGTAGCTAGATGGAATAAATATATAGATATATAAATATAAACACACCCAGTGCAGAGCATTGTAGCTAGATGGAATAAATATGTAAATATATAAACACACACAGTGCAGAGCATTGTTGCTAGATGGGATGAAACAGCATAACTGTCTACTTAGTTATCCTACATGGTATGATTATGTGCCCATACATATTCTCACCCTCCATAGCGACCGGTATTTTCCTAGTTGTATGCTGGAGGGGACCATTGTGTAAGTCTATTGCATCTTTTGCATTCAAAAAACTATTAGTTTGTTACGTCTTTTTGCTATCTCTGCGAGCAGCCCTGCTTAGGTTGTACAGTCTGACAGCCGTTGGTAGGAAGGACCTGCGAAACCTCTCGGTTGTGCACCTGGGATGATGTTGTCTGCTGCTAAATGAGCTCCTCAGTGCATTCAGTATGTCCTGCATAGGGTGGAACTCGGACTCCAGCAGAGATGACAGTTTAGCCACCGTCCTTCTCTCTCCTATCTCCTCCACTGGATCAAGGCGCTGCCCCAGGACAGAGCTAGCTTTCTTGATCAGTTTGTTCAGTCTCTTCCTATTGGCTGCAGTAATGCCACTGCCCCAGCAGACCACTCCAAAAGTGATGGCTGATGCCACCACCGTGTCATAGAATGTCTTCAGCAGCGCCCCTTGTACACCAAAAGACCTGAGTCTCCTCAGCAGGAACAGCCTGCCCCTTCTTGTAGAGTGCGTCAGTATTGTGTGACCAGTCTAGTTTATTGTTCAGATGAACACCCAGGTACTTATAGGATGTCACCATCTCGATGTCTGTTCCCTGTATATTTACTGGTGCTGTGAGGGGTTGCCCATGCCTGCGGCAGTCCACCACCAGCTCCTTAGTTTTCCTCGCGTTGATCTGGAGGCAGTTCCGATGGCACCAGTCCATGAAGTCCTGGATAAGCCCTCTGTACTCAGCTTCATCTCCATTGGAGATGAGGCCAACGATCGCAGAGTCATCAGAGAACTTCTGTAGATGGCAGTGTGTTGTGTTGTGTGAGAAGTCCGCAGTATAAAGAGTGAACAGGAAGGGAGCCAGCACCGTTCCCTGGGGGGCCCCCGTGCTACCGATGATCGTGTCGAACACACAGTCCCGGGTTCTCACAAACTGAGGCCGGTTCGTGAGGTAGTCCAGGATCCATGATGACAGGTGCTGGTCCACCCCTGCGCGCAGCAGCTTGTCCTTCAGGATCATCGGATGGTGGTGAAAGCACTGGAGAAGTCAAAGAACATGATCCTCACCATATTCCCGGGCTTCTCCAGGTGGGACAGAGACCGGTGAAGGAGGAAGATCACTGCATCCTCCACCCCAATGCCATGCTGGTAGGCGAACTGGAGTGGATCCATCGCTGGTTCCACCAGGGGGCGGAGGTGAGCAAGGAGCAGTCTCTCCAGGGTCTTCATCAAGTGGGACGTCAAGGCCACCGGTCTGTAGCTGTTCAGGTCTTTGGGGTGGGAAGTTTTTGGTACAGGTACCACACAAGATGTTTTCCACAACTGTGGTACCCTCCCCAGCTTCAGGCTCAGGTTGAAGATGTACGTCACAGTCCCACACAGCTGGTCTGCACAGGACTTGAGGAGCTTTGCGTTGATGCCGTCCGGTCCTGACGCCTTCCTCGCCTTGATCTTCCTCAGCTCTGTCCTCACCTGGGTCCTGGTCAGGGTCAGGATGGGGGGCTGTGTGTTGGGAGTGGGGGGGTGTTGGTGGAGTGGGGAGTGGGCAGCAGGACTTGATTTCTTTAGAGGCAGCAGTGGTTGTTGTGCAGTCAGGGGGGAGGGCGGTTGGTCAAACCTATTGAAAAACAGATTCAGGTTGTTTGCCCACTCCCTGCCCCCCGTGGCCTGGGGGGAGGTATTCTGGAGCCCAGAGATGGTTTTGAGGTTTCTCCAGACCCCGCTGATGTCGCTCTGTTGCAGCTTGTCCTCCATCTTCTTCCTGAAGCTGTCCTTGCCTTCTCTGATCTTTCTCCTCAGCTCCCTCTGTACGGCCTTCAGCATCTCCCTATTCCCTGACCTGAAGATCCTCTTCTTCTCTCTCAGAAGTGTTTTTATCTCAGGGTTGATCCAGGGTTTGTTGTTTGAGCAACACCGTATGATCTTGGTGGGAACGGATTTGTCCACACAGAAGCTGAGGTAGTCCGTGAAGGTGTGAGTGAGGCCATCGATGTCCTCACCATGTGGATCGCAGAGCTGCTTCCAGGCGGTGGCTTCAAAACAGCCCTTTAGAGTGTCCATTGTCTCCTCAGACCATAACTCCACTGTGCGCATGGCCGGAGGTTGTTTGTGCACCAGGGGTTTGTACACCGGCCGGAGATGAACCAAGTTGTGATCCGATCTCCCGAGTGGGGGGAGTTGTGATGAGGTGTACGCCTCCTTAGTGTTTGCGTAGAATAAGTCCAGTGTTTTATTGTCTCTAGTGTGGCATGTGACATACTGGGTGAACGTGGGTAGAATGGGAGATAGTGAAACATGGTTGAAATCACCTGAGATGAGGAGAAGAGCATCTGGGTGTTCTGTCTGCAGCCTGCTGGTTACTGAATGGATGACGTCACGCGCTGTCCCAGCGTTCGCCGTCGGATTTGCATAAACAACAATGCAGATCACATGTGAGTGTTCTCTCGGGAGATATGTAGGCTGCATGCTAACAGCTAGCAACTCAATGTCTTTGCTGCAGTGTCGTTGTTTAACAGTGATATGTCCCGGTCTGCACCAGTTGTTGTTAACATACATTATCACTCCACCGCCCCTTGCTTTGCCACTGTCTGGTGTTCGGTCTGCCCGTATCATGTGGAAACCCTCCAGCTCAATGTTAGCATCTGCTGCTAGTTCAGTTAGCCACGTCTCAGAAAACAAAAGGAGAGAGCACTCCCGATATGTGCTATCGTAACGGCAGATAGCCGCTAGCTCATCTACCTTTCCCAGTAACGACCGTACATTTCCCATGACAATAGATGGAAGGGAGGGTCTGTACCTTATATTTTTTGTCCTCCGCCTTACTCCAGCCCGGCAGCCGCGGCGTTTTACTACTTGTTTCTCCCGCGGCTGTGCCTCCATCACAACCGCAGAAAGCCGAGTATTGCTGGGGGTGGGCGGGATTGAGGCGGCGCCAGACTCTGCTGACGTAAAGGACGCGACCGACTCCTCCACAACAAAGAAAAAAATAGCGGATTACGAGTGGAGGATTTCCACGGTGGTCACTATTCTGTGGGTTTTTAACACAATGAATGTCTTTAACGAGACAAGAGAATTTTACAGGAGAAGACGACCTGGATTGAGACAACACACGTTGGAGCAGGAGAGGAGAATAGCGGTTGCCCAGGAGGAATCTGAAGCAGCTGCAAATGAAGCAGAGATCATTCAGAGATCATTTCATTTGTTCAGTGTTCATGTGCATACATATGTCAAACGTGTTTTTTAAATAAAATGTTGTGCACTTTTCATCTACGTCGCCTCTGTTGTTCAAAACGGTTAAATGTTAACAGACGGTTAATTAAATGCTAAAACACCGGAGTAATTTAAAATAATGCAGAAGCTTAATCCTAAACCCCTTTAACTTACCAAATAATTTATAATATTATAAAAAAGCCAATCCAAATCTAGACCCATTTTGTGTATTGTGTAATAATGATACACTGATGATAAAGTGACTTCCCAAAAAAAGCAGCAGCTAGACAACGCACTTTTGGTTTGATGGAATTGCCAATTGACCTTGGACTTATATGTGGAAACTTGTTATACTTCCAGTTAACTTTAACTTACCAAATAATTTATAATATTATAAAAAAGCCAATCCAAATCTAGGCCCGTTGTGTATCATTTGAGTATCATTTTTCCCATCTATTGTTATTTATAACGGTTAACTGTTCAGTGGTGGCTAATTACACACTAAAACAACGTAGAAATTACTAAAAAAAATGCTGCAGCTAGACAACTCACTTTTGGTTTGATGGAATGATTGGTTGGTTGGTTTGATGAACCTAGAAATTTTATGATGAAACTTTTTTAATCCTATTAAATACTGTGACATTGTCACACTGCCCAACACCAAATTATAATTTTCTTTTTCAAACCAAAGATCACTATGGATCTATTGAATCACAATAGCATAGGTTTATCATATTCATGTCAACGTTTACAACATTGAAAATGTTATATTTGGGTTTACATGTATGGGTATTTTCGCTTTATATTATACTAGACTGCTTATAATGTATTGGAATTCTCAGAATTTGGAATGCCGATAGAACATTCAATTCACATGTACTTACCTTTTACCTAATTCGACTTTCACCTTTATCAGTGTCTACTGCTGAATGTAAATTACACCTGTGCAACTGCTTACAATTTTACTTAAAAACTGTACCCAATGTAGAGCAATGGATACAGCAGTGGTAATATTTATTAAATTTAACAATAACAATTACATTACCATTAAAAATCTTGACACCTTTATGGCTGAACAGCAGGATTAGGGTCATATGAGGCAATGGAATGTGTATGTAATTATTCGCCTTTATCATCCAGTGTTATAATATACAAACCACACTTTAATCCAAAAGACTAACATTTTATTACATTACAAATATTCCCAAAACATGTTTACAAATGGGGAGCTTTCAGTACTTCGACCAGACTGCCAAAATGGTTTAGGAAGGCTCCGTGGAAGGAAGCCGTCCCTGTCAGCTCATCCCTTCTTAATGCGGCTTCCTGCTCCTGGGCTAACTGCAGGTGTCTTTCGCGCTGTTCATGCTGCCGTTGATGCTGTTCGAGCATCCTTTCACGCTGTTCGAGCATCCTTTCATGGATCCGCATCTCCTCAGCATGATTCTGGGCCATCAGTGATGCAAGGTCTGCAATGTTGTTGGGCCTTTTCAGCTTGCCTATATGAAAGACAGAAGTCATTGTATTTAGATAACACTGGATCAAAACATGTCAGAAAAAATATTATGGACTTAAACTGTTGAAAGCCTGTGGTGGGATGCTTCGTTGCTGTATTTAAGCTCAACTGTCATGTTGCTGCCCCTCAGTAGAGTGGACTGTGCAACTTCTGTGGTGCTGTGGTTAGGCCCCCCTTCATTTCAAAAAGGATTAATTGTAAAAAGTTATTTTGATTTAATGGGTTATTTTTTAAAAGAATTTCTTTGTACTGTGGCCTCATAAATCAGAATGGGTTAATAGTGTTAGCTGACTTGAAGAATTTCAATCAAGCATGTTGATTTGAAGTCGGTACATGTGCTCCTTTTTTTTTTTTTTTTGTGAAAATACAACAGTATTTCCACCACCAACACACCTATAACACTGGGCCACTGTGGCTATGAACACCCCTGAATCTAGTATTTTTATAAACGTAGAAAGACATTTTAAATTCCTTATTATGCGTCTATAGAAAATAACAATCAGAATCAGATTTATTGCCATTGTTCATGTAGTACACAAACTAGGAATTTGTCTCGGTGCAATGCTGCAACATTAAACATGATAAAATAAAAGAAATAAACTATACATGCAATAAAGTGTAGAATAAGAGTGAGTAACACTAGTCAGCAGTTTAAATATATTGGCGAGCAGCAGATAATGTGGAGAACCATATAGTGCAGTCGGTAATGCAGGAAGAAAACAGTGATGATTGACATGAGTCTGGTTGAGCTGCTGTACATAGTGCACGAGAGTCAATAAGTGACTTAGTGTTCAGCAGTCTGATGGCAGAGGGGAAAAAGCTGTTCATGTGACGGGAGGTTTTAGTCTGGATGGACCAAAGTCTTCTACCTGAGGGGAGGGGGGCAAACAGTACGTGACCAGGGTGTGAGGGATCGGCTATGATCCGGCCAGCACGCCTCCGGGTCCTGGAGATGTACAGATCCTGGAGGAGATGGGAGCATGCAGCCGATCACCTTCTCAGCAGTGCGCACGACACGCTGCAGCCTTAGTCTGTCCCTGGCAGTGGCTCCTGCATACCACACGGTTATGGAGGTGGTGAGGATGGGCTCGATGATGGCCGTGTAGAACTGCACTAACATCTTGGTGGGTAGCTTGAGCTTCCTCAGCTGCCGCAGGAAGAACATCCTCTGCTGGGCCTTTTTGATGAGGGAGCTGATGGTCGGCTCCCACTTGAGGTCCCGGGTGATGATGGTGCCTAGGAAGCGGAAGGAATCAGCAGTGGTGATGGGAGAGCCTGTGAGGGTGAGGGGGGGGCAGAGGGGTTGTGACTTTCCTGAAGTCCACAATCATCTCCACTGTCTTCAGAGCGTTCAGCTGCAGGTTGTTGTTGTTGCACCAGGACGCCAGCTGGGCCACCTCTCTCCTGTAGGCGGACTCGTCGCCATTGGAGATGAGCCCGATGAGGGTGGTGTCGTCTGCAAACTTGATCAACTTGACAGATTGGTGGCTGGAGGTGCAACAACCGGGTGGTAATTTTCAGTTTGTTGTGCCTTACCAGCACTTGACCGGGAGATGCCGGATGGTGATGGGCCTGGCGGTCCAGTGAGGCGGACCCCTGGGATTTGAAAACTGTGTATAGAAGGAAAAAACACACAATAAAGCTCACAAAGTGCAACATGTACCGCAAACACAAAACTTTTTAACCAGGATACAATAAGCTTACGTCAGCGTTTTGTTCACGTGAATACTGAAATAAAAGCGTGATTCAGCAGCTTGATGCGAGGTAGTAGCAAGGTACGGAGGTAGCTAGCTATTAGCGGGCTAGCCATCACCACAATTGCCCACAATCAAACAACTTTCTTTATTGCTTAAATAAAGTGCGCTTTTGACCGAAAGGCGAGAAGACGGACAATAACAAAACAACACTCACCGTCACTGTTTTCCAATTGCTTGGCCGTGTCGAGTCCAATTTCTCTGCCATTGCTAGCAGGCCGGACACCTCCTGGTATATTTTTTCATTGCGAGTTGCCCCATCCAACTCGCTCTGAATGTAGTCATCGGCTATGAGGGACAGAAAAGTCCGCACCTCCTCGTTTGTTCATCGAATAAACTTGCGCGTGGACATCGTTATATGAGAACACAATTGTGAATCCAGTCACCGCGGTTACTTGCTGAAATTACAAATGGCGGTCGTGTAGCTTCAACAGAAAACAGAAAACGGACGCGTTTTGTGATATTACGCCCTGACCAATCAGTGGTTAGCAGTCGATTGACGTCAAATCACACCTCGCTTTTCGCTTGGCTATACCCTGCCTCTGAACAGGCACGAAAATCGTACCGGCTAAACCGTGAGGACTTAGGTGGAAATGGCAAAAAACAGAACCAAGTAAAAAAAAAAGTAAAGTCAAGGTGATACTGGTGGAAATGGGGCTAAAGACCCAGGTGAGGACGGAGCTGAGGAAGATCAAGGCGAGGAAGGCGTCGGGACTGGACGGCATCAGTGCAAAGCTCTTCAAGTCCTGTGCAGACCAGCTGTGTGGGATTGTGGAGTACATCTTCAACCTGAGCCTGAAGCTGGGGAGGGTACCACAGTTGTGGAAAACATCTTGTGTGGTACCTGTACCAAAGACTTCCCACCCCAAAGATCTGAACAGCTACAGACCAGTGGCCCTGACGTCCTACATGATGAAGACCCTGGAGAGACTGCTCCTTGCTCACCTCCGCCCCCTGGTGGGACCAGCAATGGATCCACTCCAGTTCGCCTACCAGCATGGTATTGGGGTGGAGGATGCGGTCATCTTCCTCCTTCACTGTTCTCTGTTCCACCTGGAGAAGCCCGGGAATGCAGTGAGGATCATGTTCTTTGACTTCTGCAGTGCTTTCAACACCATCCAACCGATGATCCTGAAGGACAAGCTGCTGTGCGCAGGGGTGGACCAGCACCTGTCATCATGGATCCTGGACTACCTCACAAACCAGCCACAGTTTGTGAGAACCCGGGACTGTGTGTCCGACACGATCATCGGTAGCACGGGGGCCCCCCAGGGAACGGTTTTGGCTCCCTTCCTGTTCACCCTTTATACTGGGGACTTCTCACACAACACAACACACTGCCATCTACAGAAGTTCTCTGACGACTCTGCGATCGTTGGCCTCATCTCCAACGGAGATGAAGCTGAGCACAGAGGGCTTATCCAGGACTTCGTGGACTGGTGCCATCGGAACTGCCTCCAGATCAACGCGAGGAAAACTAAGGAGCTGGTGGTGGACTGCTACAGGCAAGGACAACCCCTCACAGCACCAGTAAACATACAGGGAACAGACATTGAGATGGTGACATCCTACAAGTACCTGGGTGTTCATCTGAACAATAAACTAGACTGGTCACACAATACTGACGCACTCTACAAGAAGGGACAGCGCAGGCTGTTCCTACTGAGGTGACTCAGGTCTTTTGGTGTACACGGGGCGTTGCTGAAGACATTCTACGACA
Organism: Pholidichthys leucotaenia; assembly: GCA_020510985.1. Classification (NCBI taxonomy): domain Eukaryota; kingdom Metazoa; phylum Chordata; class Actinopteri; order Cichliformes; family Pholidichthyidae; genus Pholidichthys; species Pholidichthys leucotaenia. The sequence goes on along the minus strand of CM035839.1, from coordinate 228,091,568 downwards.
CGGTGGTGGCATCAGCCATCACTTTTGGAGTGGTCTGCTGGGGCAGTGGCATTACAGCAGCCGATAGGAAGAGACTGAACAAACTGATCAAGAAAACTAGCTCTGTCCTGGGGCAGCGCCTTGACCCAGTGGAGGAGATGGGAGAGAAGGATAAGATAAGATAAGATAAGCCTTTATTAGTCCCACAATGGGGAAATTCCAGGATTGCAACAGCACAGGGATAGCAACACTCAGAGCAACAATCAGAAGGCAAGAAAAAACAACATCTAGTAAACATATGTCCATATTACTATAAATGTATATATATAGACACACAGTGCAGAGCATTATGGTTGGTTGGTGAATGTGCAGCAGAAAGTCTAAGTTCTCTCTCCGCGGATGCGGCGGGCCAGCTGGAAGTCTTTGGCCATGATGGTGACCCCCTTAGCGAAGAAGAGACCACCAGGTGGGCCTTGCTGGTCTCCTGCAGAGCCATGACGGCGAAGCTCGGGAAACGCAGGACGGTCTTGAAGTCCTGAGCGATCTCCCTCACCAGGCGCTGGACGGGCAGCTACGGATGAGCAGCTCCGTGGATTTCTGATAGCGACGGATCTCCCTCAGAGCCACGGGCCTGTGACGGCGAGGCCTCTTCACTCTGCCGGTGGCCGGAGCGCCTCTCCGAGCAGCCCTGGTGGCTAGCTGCATCCTGGGGGGCTTCTTCCTCCAGTAGATTTTACGGGCGGTCTGCTTGGTTCTTGCCATCGCTCTTTATTATTCTGTCTTATATTTCTTGCACGCCGCCTAAACTCCAGCCCGGCACCCGCGTCGTTTTCGCTACAGCTCCCGGTATGTCGAGTTTCCCATTAGCAACGGGCGGCGGCCAAGTGCTAGCTAGCACTAGCTCCTCCCCGCTGTAACGTCTCCCGCTGCAAACCGTGGCTCCGTCCGCCGACCCTGGAGACCCCCGGGGCGATCCGTGCGTCCGTGATATATATATACAGAGTGAAAGGTGTAGAAAGAAGAAGGAAGATTAAAAAAAAAAAAAAAAAGGCTGTTGCAACGGGCAGCCTACTCGTGTGGCACCACCGGTCCGGCGGAACCGGAACCGGAAAGGTGGTGGCTAAACTGTCATCTCTGCTGGAGTCCGAGTTCCACCCTATGCAGGACACACTGAATGCACTAAGGAGCTCATTTAGCAACAGACTACATCATCCTAGGTGCACAACCGAGAGGTTTCGCAGGTCCTTCCTACCAACGGCTGTCAGACTGTATAACCTAAGCAGGGCTGCTCGCAGAGATAGCAAAAAGACGTGACAACCTAATAGTATTGAATGCAAAAGACGCAACAGACTTACACAATGGTCCCCTCCGGTATACAACTAGGAAAATACCGGTAACTACGGAGGGTGACAATATGTATGGGTACATAATCATACCATGTAGGATAACTAAGCCATAACTATGCTGTTTCATTCCATCTAGCTACAATGCTCCGCACTGTTTGTTTATATATTTATATATTTATTCCATCTAGCGACAATGCTCCACACTGTGTGTTTATACATTTACATATTTATTCCATCTAGCTACAATGCTCCGCACTGTGTGTGTTTATATATTTACATATTTATTCCATCTAGCTACAATGCTCCGCACTGTGTTTATATATTTACATATCTATTCCATCTAGCTACAATGCTCCACACTGTGTGTGTTTATATATTCATATATTTATTCCATCTAGCTACAACGCTCCACACTGTATGTGTGTTTATATATTCACATATTTATTCCATCTAGCTACAATGCTCGGCACCGTGTGGCTATATATTTATGTTTATATGTACATATGTATACTCGCTGCTCTTGTTTTTTCTTGCCTTCTGATTGTTGCTCTGAGTGTTGCTATCCCTGTGCTTTTGCAATCCTGGAATTTCCCCATTGTGGGACTAATAAAGGCTTATCTTATCTTATCTTATATAAGTGAATACCATTTACCATTCAATACTATTGGGTTGTCACGTTTTCTTCCCATTTCTGCGAGCAGCCCTGCTTATGTTATAAAGTCTGACAGCTGTAGGTAGGAAGGACCTGCGAAACCTCTCGGTCGCGCACCTAGGATGATGTGGCCTGCTGCTAAATGAGCTCCTCAGTGCGTTCAATATGTCCTGCATAGGGTTGGACTCAGACTCCAGCGGAGATGACAGCTTAGCCACCATCCTTCTCTTGCCTATCTCCTCCACTGGGTCAAGGCACTGCCCCAGGACAGATCTGGCTTTCTTGATCAGTTTGTTCAGTCTTTTCCTATTAGCTGCTGTGGTGCCACTGCCCCAGCAGACCACTCCAAAAGTGATGGCTGATGCCACCACCGAATCGTAGAATGTCTTCAGGAGCACCCCTTGTACACCAAAAGACCTGAGCCTCCTCAGTAGGAACAGCCTGCGCTGTCCCTTCTTGTAGAGTGCGTCAGTATTGTGTGACCAGCCTAGTTTATTATTCAAATGAACACCCAGGTACTTGTAGGATGACACCATCTCGATGTCTGTTCCCTGGATGTTTACTGGTGCTGTGAGGGGTTGTCCTTGCCTGTGGCAGTCCACCACCAGTTCCTTAGTTTTTCTCGCGTTGACCTGGAGGCAGTTCCGATGGCACCAGTCCATGAAGTCCAGGATAAGTCCTCTGTACTCAGCTTCATCTCCGTTGGAGATGAGGCCGACGATCAGAGTTGTCAGAGAACCTCTGCAGATGACAGTGTGTTGTGTTGTGTGAGAAGTTCGCAGTATAAAGGGTGAACAGGAAGGGAGCCAAAACCGTTCCCTGGGGGGCCCCCCTGCTGCCGATGATCGTGTCAGACACACAATCCCGGGTTCTCACAGGTTTTCCCCAAAATGAGTTCCAGTTGTCTATGTAGCTCACATCGTTTACAGGACACCACACAGACAGCCAGCAGTTGAAGGATAAGGGGCTAAACATGTCATCACTGGTCAGCTTGGGGAGGGGCCCAGAGAATACTACAGAGGCAGACATTGCTTTTGTAAAGTCACACACTGATTCCACGTTAAGTTTTGTGACTTCCGACTGCCGGAGTTGGATGTCATTAATGTCGGCGTGGATAACAATTGTGGAGTATTTACAGTTACTTTTAGCCAGCATTTTCAAATTTGACTCGATGTCACCTGCTCTGGCCCCAGGAATGCATTTGACCATGGCCACTGGAGTCTCTAGGTTCACGTTTCTGACTACAGAGTCGCCAATGATCAGAGTTTTTTCCTCAGCGGGGAAAAGCAATTAGAAACATGAACAGGTTGGGGGTGAACTGGGGCTTTGCGACTACACTTCCTTCTCACCGTCACCCACCCAGTCTCCTCGCTGCTGAGGAGGACTGGAGGACCGCTAGCAGGCCGCCCTATGCTAGGGAGCTCCGCTGCAGCTAAGGGGCATCCGTCATTATTAACTGGCGCAGACGGTGTTTCAATGCAGTGGAGCCGGGATTTCAAATCAGACAACCTCGCCTCGAGCGCCTCAAAAAGACAACATTTATTACATTTACCGTTATCACTAAAAGAGGCGGAGGTGTAGCTAAACATCTGACAGAGAGAGCACACCAGAGGAGGAGGGGAAGGAGAGCTAGTAGCCATAGCTAGTGGCTAACCCGAAGCTAACAAAAACACCGATGAAAGGTGAACAGAAGGCTAAAGAGGGTGATTAGATGACACTAAGTGCACACACAGGTGCAAGAGGCTTGATAAACAGAAGTGAGAGCTAACGGTAGATGGAAAAAGTGATTAAAATACAATTAAAGGCAAAAATCCTCAGGAGAATGAGGAGAGCTAACCACAGAGCAAACCACACAGACGGCCAGCAACACAGGAAGTGACGATACATTACCACAGGAAGCCACCAATCAACTTTAACAGGAAAATAAATTGTGAGCTGCTTCATCTGTTGCATGTTAAACATTATCACAGTTCCTCAGCAATCCAGACAAACCCAGAATGATCTGGGCTCCCTCTGCTGTCTGTTACCTCAGTGGTAACTTGAGTCCAGTCTGCTTTCCCGTCTAGCGGCCGGTATAAGGCAGCGGGGATGGTTTTTTGCGGTCGTGTAGTCTTTTTTTCTTGCTCCTGTCCGTTTTGCCTCCCTGTTGATTTGAAGCAGGTGGGTGGATCTTCAAGCTCGCGTGCCTTTGGAAGTTATTGTGGTTCTCTGACGTAACCCGGAAGGGTGAGGTTTTTTTTTTCACTCTGCACGGCACATGTGTTCTGGGGGCTTGGAGTTTTCTTCTGCTTTTTTGGTTGAAATGCGGCAGTGGGTGAGCATGTGCACCCCCACCTGGACAGTGACACCACTACTTTTCATAGAATAAGCTCCCATTGAAAAGGACTGCTGAGTTATCAGTTAACTGACAACTAATTTAATCGACTAAATTCTTATCGACAATCAATCGAAAGTCAATTAATCATTAACATCCCTATTTGTAATCAATAAATGTTATTGTTGCACATGAATAATAATTTCACTGAACAGTGAGTTTGAGTAAAATGTAACCGAGTTCAGTCTGGTAATGGCTCTGATAAAGAAACTGTTAACTTAAATTCAATAAAACGCCTTCACATCTCCCCTCTGTGGATTGCCACCTTATTGTGGTGGAAGGGTTTATGTGTCCCAATGATCCCAAGAGTTGTGTTGTCAGGGGCAATTTGCCTGTGTTAGGGTCTTCCCAAGGCTGATTGGTCCTGAGGGAAGGGCTAGACCAAGAGCGGTCCAGCTGATCTCTATGGAGAAAAAAAAAAAAAAGTTACATGAAGGACATGGCATATCCAAAGGAGGCACATGGGTCCACCCTCCCGTAGGCTCACCACCTGCCAGAGGAATTGGGGGGGATCATGGTGCTATGTGAACCGGACAGCAGTCTGGCCTACTCCTATCCCTGAACTGCTGTCCCAGTGAATAATCATGGGAGCACTTCATGACAGCAGGGAGGAAAAACTCTTAACAGGAGAAAACCTCCAGAAGAACCAAGATCAGTAGGGGCAGTATCTGTCATGGACAGCTGGAGATTTATTTTGTTATTTGTATTTAACCTTTATTTACCCAGGCAAGACAGATTAAGAACACATTCTTATTTACAACTGCGGCTTGGGGGAAGGGAGAAGGGGCAAACAAACACTAGACAAATGCATATATTAAAAAACATTTACGAAGACACAGTTAAAACACATACAATCATAATCATAATAACAGCTAAAACAAAACACTATCACAAGACATAACATAGACATAGCTAAAATATTTACATAAAAGCAACCAAAGAGGACAGGTTGGTTGTTGAACCTTATGTTATGTTTAGCAGTTCGAGTGGCAATAGCATTCTTCCTTAACATGGTTTGTAATCATAGTTTTAAAGGCTGCTTTAGAGATGAAGACATCCAACTTAAGTGTTTTATGGCTGCAGCAGATTGAAAGGATGTCAAATCTATTGACGATTTTGTTTTTGGGACTGTCAACCAAATTAAATTTGCAGAACGGGTATTATATACAGAGAATGAAGTGTGCAACAGCTGATTCAAGTAGGGGGAGACAAACCAAGGAGAGTTTTATATATTAAAACCAGTGCATTTTGTGACGAGCATATGATGGCCAATTCAGAGAAGAATATAAATTGCAGTGATGTGTTCTGAAAGGAGCATTTGTTACAAACCGAATGGCAGAGTGGTAAAGGACATCAAGCTTTTGCAGTGAGCCCTTACATGCTGTTCTGTAAATGATGTCACCATAATGAAGGGAAGGAGAAGAATCAAAGAAAAGAAGACAGAGAAAAGACCAAACACACAGGATAAAAATAATCTGAGAGACAAGAGCAGGTCAATGTTAATAAGACGCTGAAGTGAAAGTCAACCAAAGTCAGAAAGTTTGTGTAGGTGAACTCTACTTCTGTTTCAATGATTTGAGTTATGTAGTGTGAACCTGGCTTTACCTACACATGCAGTCATTGACTAATACACGCATGTCCTATATAAATACTGTCATATCTTTAAGGGACTCTCCAGGAGGACCTCATACCTCCATCTCATTTTACATCAAGTATCCAGTCGACAGTAGCTCACAGAAGCTTGCAAATCCCAGCGACGCCACCCCCCACCTTCTCCTTTATAAACCCTGGGGCAGTACCTGAAGCATCCACAGATCCTAGCCCTGCCAGTCCATGGCTCGCCCTCACACGGGCCCATCAAGAAATCTCCCAGCTGAAGAAGGAAAATCAGAGGCTCATGATCCTACAAGGAGATGTCCCAAGTCAAAGAACCTCTATACATCACATGTCGGATCTTAATGAAAGGTATATGCACAATTGTCTTGCATGCTGTTAGTATTTCAGATTTTTCTTTTAGTTTATATTTAGCTTCTTCTCAAATGTTTAGCTCTAAAGAGCCAAGTGAGCAGCAGATCAGATGGGAGTCAGTGTGGCAGCTGGAGGTGGAAAAGCACAAAACCAAAGCTGAGGGGTTAAGAGGGCAGGTGGAGTCACTGAAGGAGGCTGCAGAGAGGTGCAGGGAAGAGATGAGAGATAAAGACCATGAGATAAAAAGGTGAGGGAAGCATATGTGCCTTTTTATGCTGTTGAGTTGAATTGTATTTAGGGATTAGTGTTCGTATAAGGTAATCTTTTTGTCGGTTACTGACTGAATGTGCTTAACATAGCATGATCATTGTACTGTAGAAAAGGCAGAGAGCTTGAAGTAATGCATGAAGAGCTGTCCAAGACTAAGACTGAACTCAGCAGAATCAGAGAGGAGGTCAGTCTCAGCAGGGCACAGGAGGAGGACATAAGCTCACAGGTAATGATGTTTACTGAAGAAATATTTCATTTCAAAACTCTTGTAGACACAGATCACCAGAGAGTTGGTGTCATTTTGTTGCTTGTTTTGAGGCTACATCCTTTCCCCCCCTAGTTTTTTTTTTTTTTTTTTTTTAATTACAGTTTGTAGTCACATAATTCAGCAGGTTTCAATATGATAATTTTTCTCATTGACGATGTGTCTGTTTCTTGAAGCTGGAGCAACTGAAAGCGGAGTCAGTGGTGGAAATCTCACAACTGAGGAGAGACTTGGAGAAGAACAAGGAGGAATGCCAGCAGCTTGCTCTGAAGGCTGAGATGGACAGGCGGGAGGCTGAAGAGGAGGCTAAGCAGCAGAGACTCAGACTGCTTCAACAGCTGGAGGAGGTGCAGGAGAAGAAGGAGTTTGAGGTGTGTAACATTTAGGGCTCTTCTATCATGGTCTAGTCAAAAGTGCATTGTCAGAATTGCAAACATCATGACGTGTCCAAGTCCATTTTGATATTTTACAGTGGTGGGAAAAAAACAGAGTTTGTGCTGGTGAAAAGCGCCCAAAGGTTGTCCAGACTCTTATTTATTCATAAGTGTGTTTTGTCCATTACATGCAATAAACCAATCAGTCATCAAGTGAAAATGTGTCAGAACACCATTTGGAGGTAAAGCATGCATGAAAATGGGAAATGCACTTCTAGAAACAACCAGAAGGTGCAGAGTGCACCACAGATTCACACACTTTAGGTCTTGGTAATAAGACCCTTAAACTTTTAGAACCTTTGTACCTACACATGACCTGTCATCAGGTCATTACATGTTACAAAAGTGTTTCCTGCCAATATTTTTCTTTCCTTTTTTGAGCAAAAATTGTTCAGAATGGCTCGTTGGAAGGTACCAACCCCTGCTGTAAAATAACAAATTACATCGATTTTGAGCTTTGACCAAGACTTTTTGGGAGCCTGTCTCTAAAGTTCAGAAGGCTTAAATTATTTTTCTTCAACTGCTTTAAGCATTGGATATTTTTAGTTTCTTCTGTTTAAGTCCCATTTGGTTTCCATGCACTTGTACCTGTTAAGCGTTTAGTGTTGAATCTCCTCTTGTCTATCTGAATAAAGGTGAAAAAGCCAAAAGTCTCAAAGGTGAACAAGAAGATGAGCTCGAGTGTTTTTGTGGGTGGAATCCCAACATATTATGCTCATACCTTACTTGAAGTTTCACTGAGAACAACTTCAAGTGGTAAAGAAAAAGGGAAAACGTCTCCTGGGTGTTCAGGTATTACATCATTATTTTTAAGGGCCTTTAAAGTTCCCATTATGCTCCTCTCCTCCCTTTCAGCTGCAGCAGTTGAATACATCCCATTGTGCAGAGCTGGATGAAGCACAGAGAACAAACGGGGAGCTACAGGACAGACTTCAGTCGGTGACATCAGAAGTGCAGCAGCTAAAAAGCTCTCTGATGGAGGTATCTGCTGAGAGGAATGAGCTGAAAGAACATTTAAGGTGCCATATTCAATCTGAAAATGAACTGAGCAAAGCATCCAGTGCACTCTATAGTCAAATTCACTGACTTTTTTTTGGGTGTGTTGATAATTTTTCAGCCAAATGGGACAAGCTTTTGAGACACAATCTGCAACTCTGCACAGCCTCAGAAATTACATCGGCCAGCTTGCCCCAGAGAAAGGAGAGAAGGAGCGATTAAATGAAACCATTGAGGTGGAGGCCATATAAACAATATTGATTGCACTGAGCCCACTGTAAAGCAATTGCATGGGAATTGTAGATGCTCTTTTCACTCTGGACCGAAGGGAGGAACAAGCAAATTAGTTAAACATATAAATTAAAATGCGTCTTTGGCTCGTTTACCCCATTGTGTCATTTATTTAATCTCGTATATTTTGTAGAGATTGACCAAAGAGAAAGCAGCCCTCCAGACGACTACAGAGCTTCTGACAGTCAGACTTAACTCTGTGAATGAGATACTAGCCCTCCAAGAAGAGAAAATGGTGAAGAAGGTGAGTTTTCTTCTTCACATAGCTGTCAAACACAAAAGCCCCTGTTTATGCCATGCTGTAATAATAAGCAGTAGAAATGTTTGTATAAGGGTGAGGCATTTTCTGTGGAGGCCAAGCAGATTCCTGTCATTTGTTTTATTGACATTAGCCATTAGATGCCCATCATGCTCATTATCCTGATTCAAGGTTTACAAACCTCTAATCTGCCATTTTTGAGCAACTTTTGGGTCAGAAAGTCAACATGGAGCCACATATACCGGAGTGGTGGCTCAGTTGGTAGAGCATCCGCCCCACACCCGGGAGGCAGGGGTTCAAATCCCGGCCAGGTCATGCCAAAGACCATATAAAAGTGGAACTTCCTGCCATCCAGCTTGGTGCTCGGCAATAATGGAATGGAGGAGGGAAATTTGTGGCGGCGCCTTGCATGGCAGCGGCCCTCTGATTCTGCACTTAGGGTGTGTGTGATTAACACATTAGATAGGTAAAACACAATCTCGTTCTACTGTACATGATTGGTTGTACAGTTGAATGACAATAAAGGGTGATTTAATTTAATTTAGATTTAATAACACTCGTTATCTGAGCCATAAAATTAAACTACACTGTTATAGATAGAAACTTGCCTGTCATCATCAATAGCTGAGTTCTTTTCTCTCTCCTCATAAATTTGTGAATTTTCTCGATACATTTTTGAGTTTTTAGCTCATTTTAGCGAAGCCGAAAGGAGCTAATGTGATGGCAACCATCCATCCGTCCATCTGTCCTTCCACATTTCGCAGAAGATCTGGGCACTTGCATGATTTGAGATAAATCGCTACTCCTCCTAAGAAATGGCCTCTGATTGCAAAACTCACTCACAATGATCCTCAAGAGGGTCTGCATCCAGGTTGTGCTCAAGATCAAAGGTCAGGAAATCTGGGCACTTATGTGATTTCATAAAAATCACTATTCACAACTTGTCTGGCGAACTCTTCCCACAGTTTTGAAGCTACGACTTTTTTATTTCACACAATGGTTGTACATGTGTTGAAGATGTGCATATTATAAGGATTTTGATTTAGGATAATTTGTCAAAATTAGAAGTGGTACGACTTTGCAATTTCAGTGGAGGGTACATAGTTTGTCTAGTTAACGCCTCAGTTTTCAAGCTAGGATTTTTTTTCATTTCACAGTGTTTGTACATGTATTGATGAAGTGCATGTTCTAGGGGGATAAATTATTTTATGATATTTGTCTACATTTGTTCCACATTGAATTGTAAATTGTTTGCTTACTTTGCTAAAAGTCCTTGCAATTACAAGTTTATCAGTTTATTACAGATCTACACTACATTGAATCATGAATTTAATGATTTTCCAGTTGTTGGTGTACTAGCTATACACTATCAATAATGGCTGTAAATGAGCGCATGATGTGCCCTTTGCAGTGCTCTTGTTGCTAGATAACAGCCTGCAGTTATTTGTTGTTTTCAGAAGGTCTCACACATGTCTCCTGAGCAATCCCAGCCCGTTGTTCTTTGGTGATTCTCTCAAGTTCTTCCAGATTTGATAGTTTTCTGGCGTCAATCAATAACATTCACTTTGGTCTTCTGGAGATAGTTCTTCACCACTAGCAACATGTTTTGGGTTGTTGTCATGTTTTAAGACAAGGTGGCGTTTTGCTGCTGACTGCTTGAGGTTTTCTTTTAAAATCTTCACATATCCTTCTTTCTTGATGATTCTTTCCATCTTGATGAGATTTCCAGTTCCAGAACCACAGAAGCATCCCTACAGCATAATACTCCCACCACCGTGTTTCAGTGTGGGGACAGTGTTCTTTGTACGCCTCTCTTCTTTCTCCAAACGTCAGCAGTGTCTCTGTGGCTAAGGAGCTCTAATTTCGTCTCATCTGACCAAGGGATGCCCTTCCAGGATGCGTAATCTTTCTCCAGGTTGTCCTTGGCACACTTCAGTCTGGCTTGAAGGTGTGTCTTCTGCCAAAGTGGAGTTCTCTTGGTCTGCAACCTCACAGTCTAATTCCTGTGCAGGGTTTTAGTGATTGTCTTCTTTGAGATTACAATTCCCGACTGGGCTAAGTTATTTACGAGTGTCTTGGCAGTTCTGGGGTCTTTGACACATCTTAGTAATTTTCTTTCCAGAGTCTTTGAAATTTTTTGCTTCCTACCTCTGCCAGGCTTGTTCTGTACTGTGTGAGCCTCTCTGAATTTTTTGATGATTCTCACTCTAGTTCTTGACACTTGGAAATGCAGTGATAACTTTGTATATCCATGTCCTGCTTTTTTCTTAAGTCTAAACTAATTTCGTTGTTGTCATGAAGTTTTCTCAGGTGATAGCTCAAACTTGTGCTCAAGTGTTTATATTGTGTGTAAATTGGAAGATAACCCTCAGTTTTAACTTGATTTTACAACCTTTGAGCATTACAAAGTTAAATCGCACTATGGCTCAATAGAAAGGTCAGTTTTTCAGGGAGCTAATAATATTGACCATGGTAGTTTTGGGTTTTTGTGAAATAATTTTGTTTCTGTGTGCAAAGTAAAATAGTTTATGCTTTCAAATATCTCCGTTACACAGGCGTGGAGATCTTTGAGAGGTCATTGAGAGACCTGGCCAATTTTTGATCTATCAGTGATTGTTGGAAAAAATTCCTTATCAAAAATCAGGCAGGATCAAAGTTTCAGCAAATTTAATATGCACTGATCAGCGGAAGACGATACAAAGTACAGCTCTCACAGACTGCTGCATTGGCTTAACTAACAGAGTGATTCTGGCTATATATATCCAAGGGGCCGTCGGGGTGAGATCACTTCTTCATAGTTCGTTCATGACTCAATTGATAAAGTTCGCTGAGCCTCTTTATTATTTCATTCATGGCTAAGATTGTATCTGCTGGGTCCATGCAGAAAACACTAGTGGTAAGCTGAACAGTCAGTGATAGAACTGAATGTTCAGTCACATCAGCATCCTTCAGTCTGTTTTTTTCCACTACTCAGCAACTCCAAATATGGTAACAGGATTTCCTAGGTATACACATTAAGCTTTATAAAGAAAAATTCATATTCATAAAAAAATCATATAACTCAGTATAACAGAATTTTTCCATCAATGATATTGTGTGATCTCCACAGTCGCCGTGGTCTCCTTAAAGTTAACAATAAATGCCACTGGCGCTGTTAACTGACAGGGTGCCGGTGGAAATCGGGCTACTGTTGGTCAAAGATTGAGGGGGATGAGAGGGGGGAAGGTGTTTGGAGGCAGAGAGAGAAAATGAAGGGCAGAAGTGTGGAGGTGAGAGTAGGGACTTTAAATGTAGGCACTATGACTGGTAAAGGCAGAGAGTTGGCTGATATGATGGAGAGAAGAAAGGTACATATACTGTGTGTTCAAGAAACCAGATGGAAGGGAAGCAAGGCTAGGAACATTGGAGGTGGATTTAAACTGTTCTACCATGATGAAGGAAGAGATATGGAGTGTAGGGGTAATCTTGAAGGAAAGTTACATTAATAGTGTTCGGGAGGTGAAGAAGGAATCAGATGGGCTCATGACTTTGAAGCTAGAAATCAAACGTGTGATGTTGAATGTTGTTGGCGTGTATGCCTCACAGGTTAGATGTCAGAACAGAGAGGAATTCTGGAGTAAGTTGGATGAAGTGGTAGAATTCCCTGGGGAGGGGGTGATCAAGCTGGAAAGGATGTGCAGGAAGTTAGGTTGATTAAGGACAAAGATAGTATTGTACTAACATGTGAAGAGAGTGTGTTGAGAAGGTGGAAGGAGTACTTTGAGGAGCTGATGAATGAAGAAAATGAGAGGGAGAGGAGGATGGATGAAGGAAATATGGGAACCAGGATGTTCCGAGGATTAGCAAGGCGAAAGTGAGGGCAGGTTTGAAGAGGATGAAGAATGAAAAGGCATTGGGTCCAGATGACATACCTGTAGAGGTATGGAGATGTTTAGGAGAGATGGCCATGGACTTTTTAACCAGATTGTTTAACACAGTCTTGCAATGTTTGCTTTAAGAGTGCTGACGGAGAAGTATAGAGAAGGTCAGAAAGAGTTGCACTGTCTTTGGGGATCAAGCGAAAACATATGATAGGGTTTCCCAGAGGGTGAGTGTGGTACTGTGAGAGGGAGTCAGGAGTGGCAGAGAAATATGTAAGGGTGGCGCAGGACATTTATGAGGATGGCAAGACAGTGGTGAGTTATGCTGTAAGTGTAACGGATGTATTCAATGTGGGGGTGGAATTACATTAGGGATCAGCTCTGAGCCCCTTCTTTTATGCTATGGTAATGGACAGGCTGACAAATGAGGTCAGGCAGGAGTCTCCGTGGACCATGATGTTTGCAGACACTTTTGTGATCTGTAGTAAGAGTAGGGAGCAGGTGAAAGAAAACCTGGAGAGGTGGTGGTATGCTCTGGAGAGAAGAGGAATGAAAGTCAGTAGAAGCAAGACAGAATACATGAGTGTGAATGAGAGGGAGGCAGGTGCAACGGTGAAGATGGAAGGACTAGAGGTAGTGAAGGTAAATGAGTTTAAATACCTGGGGTCAACCATCCAAAGCAATGGAAAATGCACAAGAGAGGTGACGAGGAGGGTGCGGAGTGGGTGGAGATGAGTGTCGGGGTGATTTGTGACAGAAGGATAGCAGCTAGAGCAGGGATGTCAAACTCGGTTCATTCTGGACCAAGACCCAGCACATTTTATTTCCACCCAGTCTCTTCAGCAGGGGTTTTTGCTAATCAGCAATCAGTGGGAAGAAATTCAGTTAAATCACCTCTGGAAGCTAGATAAGATGTGATAAGATAAACGTTATAGTCCCTCAAGGGGAAATTTGTCTTGGGCTTGTCACCCGTGCTGCAACCACACAATCCACACATACACAATGGATGTAGTACATAATGAATGAAATAAAACCAATAAATAATACAAGTACATACATACATAAATATATAACAGCAGTCATTAAGAACAGGAGTTATAAGTGTAGGAAGACACTGGGTGGAGGTAAAACCTGCACATCTTGGCCCGGAGTGGAATGAATTTGACATTCCTGAACTAGAGTGAAAGGGAAGATTTACAAGTTGGTAGTGAGACCAGATATGATGTATTGTTCGGAGACAGTGGTGCTGGGAAAGACAGGAGACAGAGCTGGAGGTGGCACAGTTGAAGATGTTAACCCTGGATTTACACTGACTCTGAATGCAGTCCGTTACAGATGCAATCTGGATTCTGCAGCAGTTGGCTCCCATTTTCATCAATTTTCTAATCCCCCACGTGGTCCAGACCACTGCGGAATGAACCTGGCTTGTCAGATTTGGTTCGCTAATGAAACACAACCAGTCTATTTTTGACGGATGCCAGATCCAATCTGCAAGGAAATGTCACGGTATCTCACGGTATTTAATAGCTGTTTGTTCATTTAAAAACGATTTAAGGATCATCTGTTATTTTCTGAGGTCTACTCCACTACTGTGTCAGATGGTAAAAACTTAACATACAAACACTTCATGGAATTAAAATTAGCAGCTACTTACGGTACAGTATGTTTTTATTTAGAACCCAAAGAATCCAGGTAGAGAGCCGCTACATCACATTTCCTTGTTATCACATAATCGCAATCGGTTCATCTCGGTCACTCTCGGGTTTTTCCTCGAGAGCTCACGTTATTTGGTATAATTCTCACACTCGATCTGTATTTTGAAACTCGTTCTTATCCATGCCGGTGCAAAACACAAACCTGAGCTGGTAGAATGAACGCAAGGGGACATCCGCATGCATCTGCAATGGACTACATCCGGAGTCTGTGTAAATCCTGGTAGACTCTCATTGGAGTGACTAGGAGGGACAGGATTAGAAATGAGTTTATCAAGTCTCGGATTTGAGCGGTTTGGAAACGAACCGCTCAACTCGGGTTGAGCGGTTGGGAAACGAAGTAGGGGAGGCAAGGCTGAGATGGTTTGGACATGTGCAGAGGATCGATAGTGGATGTATTGAACAAAGGATGTTGAAGATGAAGCTGCCAGGCAGGAGGAAAAGAGGAAGAGGCAAGAAAAAAGAAACTAGTCTTCTTAAAAAAAAGTTTGAATGGCAACATTAATTTGGTGTACATATGTCTCCCATGTGTGTTTAAACAGACCTTGGCTGATCCACTTGTGAAGAGTGGATACGAAGGCCTTCAAGTGCTCAAACTCTGGAGAGAGAAAGTTTTTACGTTATGTGTCCAGCTTCGCACCAAGGACATTGAGCTAAGAGAAGAGAAGGACAAACTTATTTCACAGGTATGAACAGTAATCTGGTAAATCTAATCCATTGTTTGTGTTTGAAAATTGGATTCAGGTGTAGTACTGTATTGATTTGTTCTTCAGGTCAGATCCACGGAGCAGCACTTGCAGCAGGAGCAGCACAGGGTCACCGTGCTCCAGCATACTCTACACGACAAGACAGCCGAGCTCACCTCGAGAGAGCGGAAAAGGAAGTTAGTGGCGGTGATTTTTGCTATGGCTGTCTGAATACTTGAATCATCATCTGCTTAGGAAAGTGATAAATACTCATACATTTTTACCACACCAGCTGATGCTGACTTCATGAAAACCCTGCTAGTTTTAAGAATGCCAGCTGGGGAAAGACAATCTCAAAGCTAAGCATTATAGCAGAGAAACAGAAGTGTGGGAAATGGTCTGTTATGTAAAGGTGTGTCTGCTTTCCAGGCTCTGAAAGAGGACTTAGCCAAGATTCAAATGGAGAATGCTCATATGAAGTCACTGAGCCAGAAAACAGAAGAAGAGCTTGAAAACCTTGACAGATCTATAAAAAAGGTGCACACCTGTATAAGAATTTTAAAAAAAGATCAACTTGGATGTTAAATTTACAGGAAATGTGACTTTTTCACACTGATGTATTTTTGTCTCATAGGTTCAATCAGACATTTGACATCAAGGTGACACAATTGGATGCGCTAAATCAAAGCTAAACATTTTGACCCAGAGGCTTACGTTTGCCAGACGACGAGTAGAGACCATCCAAGGTACAGATACACCGGAGGTTAATGTCGTGATGGCAGCACAGCAGTTCAGTTTGAAGGACATGCATCTGGTTGGTATTACACATCACCAACCTTTTGTGTTGCAGGTTTGTCATGAGAAGGGCAGCGCTGCAGAGAAAGTTGAACAGGCCTGCAAACGAGCAGAACATCATGCAGACATGGGTACAGTTTGTAATTTATCATAATTTCATAACTTTTGTTTTAAGAGGTTGGAAATGATTGAGAGGAAAGCATCACAAGTTTTTGAGAGCCATGTTCAAAGTCAAATGACATGTTCAAATGACAAAGTCAGTGGGCGAGAGCCATATTGTAAATTGTTTAGAAATTTTTTTTTCTTCTCCATCTAAGGTCTCTTTTTTTGGATAGTGAATGCGCATGAAAAGTCATCATTTTTTGCAAGGGACCTCAGACTGACAAAAAACTGAATATTTTGAGGAAATTTGAATGACCCTACAAAATGGCTTCTAACAGGTCATGGGTCCAAAGGCGCCACCTACACATGTGATAGTCAATGGGAGTGGCACAGCTTACATTTCGCGTAGAAAGATGAAAATCGGGTGAGATGTTTATCATGTCAACACATGCAAAAAAACTCCATTAGAATGTGAAGGTCTACACCCAACATTAAAATGGTAAAATGGTAAATGGCATTCACTTATATAGCGCTTTTATTCTCATCACTTGATGACCAAAGCGCTTTTACAGATCCTGCAATCCACCCATTCACACACACATTCACACACCTGAATGAGTGCATCAGTGTGTGAATGTGTGTGTGAAAGTCGGCATTTTGGCAGGAAGGGGCAGTAACCAAATTTCCACCTCACGCATTTGACTCGAACTCGTCCTAGGGTTGTAGTCCGATTGAGTCCTATACCATGTGCCATTAAAAGTTACTGAAAACTTTTCTTAAAGTTTTGTGGTATGGCCGTAGGGGCATGGGCGAAGTTTGATGTCGTCGCGCGGATGATCATTCTATGACCATTCTGACGGCGAGTAACACCTGATATGCATTGTCGGAATTTCAACCAAATTCAAAATTATGGATATCAGTCCAATTCTAAACAGTTCTATAGAACAATATTCATATAAATCTACAGCGCCACCTAGTGGTTAAAGGAAAAATTGCTGAAAACTGTTTTATTTACTCACGCACCACTTGCCAGAATGACGTGAAATTTTCTGAGATTAATCAGACCACAGGGAAGACCATAACTGCACATCAACTTTAGCATGATGTCACACTTGTTACCATGGACACGCCCTTCTCGCCATTCAGTCTGTGATCTTGTGGGGAGGGTTGGGAAGGTCCTGAAGTCATGAAATTTGGAGCATAGGTAGAGATGACTGTCTTCTGTAGTTCTATATGGGTCAGCAACACATAACTGATAGGTAAGTGTTACCATGGCAAAGTTTGACTCCTCGCCATGGAACATGGAAAAGTTGCAACTTGGACAAACTTCATCCGATTTTCACCCAATTTTCTACAATGGATATTAGTCTGACCCCGCACACTCCTACGTAAAAGTGGTTGACAAAACTTATAGCAGCACCTACTGCTCACAGGAAGTACTGCGCCAAATGGTTTACTTTTATTATTCACACAGCCGCATGCCGTGACGATGCGGAAAAATTTTTCATGCCAGCTGGGTCCGACGGGCGCCAGGTTCCGTGGGTGCATGGGGGGGCGAGGGCCCCGCTTACAGCTGCTTGCAGCTTTAATTTTGATTTTGTTCATATAAAGTGTTCCGATTTGTTGAAAATAAAATTAGGGCTGTTATTCACCAAACTCCTATTTAGTACTCATTTGTTGCTTGTAGGCATGGAGACATGCTTTTTGGTTTCTGGATTTGGCTCAATTTGACACGCAGCATATTCAAGTCTTGTTTGCCATAGATTTACATTGAACACATCAGCATTTTTTTTCCAGTGCATATATACATGCTCAAAAAAATAAAGGGAACACTTTGAAACACATCAGATTTCAATGGGAAAAAATAAGCTGGATATCGAAATTGTGGCAGGCTAGTCCAGCTTACTCAGATATAATGTACAGTATATTTCCAATGAGGCTGCTGACATGAAGTTTTCACTGGATGTTGAATCTTAACTCAAGAAATCCTTACATATAAAGAAATCAAAGCATATAAGATCATGAACATATGTGTGATAAAGTGGAATAAAATGGGGGGAAAAAGGATTGAACATGGTAAATGAAATGTAATACTTAGTGGTGAAGCGTTTGTAATGACAGCTCCAGTACCCTTCCTGTATGAGGAAACCAATCTCCCACTGTGCTCAGGTGGTAGTTTGGCCCATTCTTCTAAACGGACTGCCTTTAAATTTGGAAAATTCCAGGGGCTCATCTTGTGAGCCCTGATCTTCTCTTTAGATTAACCTGTTGAACTCTGTTCAACTTCCCTAAAAACGCCTAAAAATAAGATGCCCAAAGTAAATCAAAAGCTGTTCTTCAACCCTTTGCAGCATCTTCATGGGGTTAGTCTCATTTAAAAGAAAACACTCTGAATTTTTTGGCAAAACAGTCATAATCTCTCTAAGTGCTCCTGCCACTGAGTAACAAGAAAGTTTGCCTGGGTGTTTTTTTGTTTTTTTTTTAGATACAATGCTTGCAAATAACATACAGCTGTCAGGATACTGGCTGGGAAAACACAACAGAAATGTAGAACAAGTGTTTTCAAGCTCAGGTCAAAATTTTGTAAAAATACCACAAAAAATGAATATATTACACAGCTTTTTTTTCTCAGGCTGTAACAAGGCTGTGTCTGTACTGGAAGACCGGAATACAGCTTCTTTTTTTTTTTTTTTTTCAGTGCGCACTGAGGACGCACTAAGATGCAGAGACGTGACCGCCCGCGGATGTTCAGAGTTCAAGGGGTTAATTAGATTTAGATCAGATTATTGAATGGGGTCATTCTACCAACTTGATTTTTCTTTATTGCAAACTGTTTCCTTTTTCCTGCTGGAAGAACCACTGTCACTCATCATTGAAGGTGGATGCAGCAGATTTTCAAAAATACTCTGGTATATAGCGCTATTCATTTTCCTTCCAATTACACAGGGTTACAGAAATAATTTTTTGTAAGTTGTCTGTGTTTTTTCAGCTGATTTAAGACAGTTTTGCACCGCTGAATCTGAAAATGACATCCGTTTCTCTTGATCAGGTCAGGTTTTTATGCTAAATTGTTTTTTTTTGTTTTTTTTTGTTTTTTTTTAAATCTGATCTTCTGACTGAATCGATTACATTTTTGTGACATTATTGGGTGATTTTTGTTAATATTTCTCATCCGAAATAGATTTTTAAGAGGAAAAAATCGCTTTCTAACACAAGTTATTGATTAAATGTTACAAACTTTGATTACTGTAAATTGAATAGTAGACATTGATAAAGGTAAGTACATGTAAATTGAATGTTACGTCATCATGTTCAAAATTCAGAGCTTCAACTTCCGTTTATTTGAACCTCTAGAATGCTCAGCGGCAGGGATGTCGCTCTTCAGAGTCCAACAGTAATCAGCCATCATGACAATTTATGACATCATGCCAAAAATTGGCACGTACAAACTCTTCAGAGTTCTAGAAATTTCAAGAAATAAAAAAGAATTTTACATCATATAAAGCGAAAATACCCGTACATGTAAACAAAAACGTAAAAATGTGGCCGTAGTTCAAAAAGTTGACCTGATTAAGCAAAACCAATGTGATTTTTGGATTCAGTACATCAAAATTGTCCTAAATCAGCTAAAAAAAACAAAACAAACAAACTTGGTGTTGACCATTGTTATTGGAAGTCTGCCAGTTCCATAAGATGAGATGAAACGACCCCGCAACATGATGCTTCCACCACCAAACATTAATGTTGGGATAGTGGTTTTTTTTGTTTTGTTTCGTTTTTTGTTTTTTTTTGGGGGGGGAGGGGGATGTGCAGTGCCATTTCTCCTGCAATCACATGAGTAATATCACAACCAAAAAGTTTTATTTTCGTCTCTTCTGACCACAGTACAGTGGTACCTCTCCTTACGAACGTCTCTACATACAGAATTTTCAGGTTACGAGACGCCTCAACGGGAAAATATTGCCTCTTGTTACGAAAGAAATTTCAGGGTACGAAAGGCAAAAAAGTACGCGCTCCTCGCAGCTCCCGTAGTTTACCGAGCGTAAACATACCTGTAGCTGCTCTGCCATTGGCTATCGCCTAGCATCTTCCTGGTATCCCATTGGCCACGAAGTGTTCGGGCAGTTTTACGTGTGTGTACAGTACAGTATTAACATTTATTCACTATGGGCCCCAAGAAAGTGATGGAGATAAGGTGACGACGACGACGATAGCAGTTAAAAGGTAAATGAACATAATTTTTATTATTCTTTACTTTATACTTTATTCTTTGTTTTTTTAAATTACAACTCTCATTTTATGTTTATTGTGCAGTAATCTAATTGTAACATGTATTTGTTACATGTTTTGATGCGTTTTTATGATTTATAAAAAATTTATGCCCGAATTTTGGGGGGCTTGGAACGGATTAGGGCATTTACATGTAAAACGCGTCTCTACTTACGGAATTTTCACGTTACGGAAATACTTCCGGAACGAATTAATTTCGTAAGTAGAGGTACCACTGTACATTCTCCCAGTATTTCATAGTTGCCCAAATACTGCTTAGCAAACTTTAAAAGAGCTTCAACATACCTTTTCTTAATGGAGTCTTGGCAGGTGACCATGCATGGAGCCCATGACAGTGGGGTGCATTGCCAGTGTCACAATTTGACATGTTGCCTCAGTCTTTTTGGAGGTCTTTCCAAATTGTCCTTGTCTCTTGGATTATTCTTCTATCCTTCTGACTCTCTGGTCAGATATCTTGTGAGGAGCTCCTGTGCATGGCCAGTAGATGGCAGTGATGTTCCTTCCCCTTGCAGATCATAGCCCCAGTGGTGCTCACTGGAGGATTCAGAAGTTTGATATATGTCTGTAACTAAATCTATCAGTGTTTTGTAACAGTCAGGTTGTAAAAGCCTTGGGAGAACGCTTGGCTTTTACCCATCATGAGATGTTTCTTGTATGAAACCTTGGTAAAAAACAAACCCCAAAATAATTTATAGTCATTCATGAAGTACCTGTCTGGCTGATATTAATTCCCATATACAGTGCTGTGAAAAAGTATTTGCCCCCTTCCTGATTTCTTATATTTAGCATATTTGTCACACTTAAATGTTTCAGATCATCAAACAAACTTGACAATAACCTGAATAAATACAAAATGCAGTTTTCAAATGACGATTTCATTTATTAAAGGAAAAAAAAAACCTATCCAAACCTATCTGGCCCTATATGCAAAAGTAATTGCCCCTCTTGTTAGATCATGAATTAACTGTGATTAACCATATTTTTTGGAAAGCTGAGTTCAGTTTCAGTAGCTACACCCAAGCCTGATTACTACCAGACTTGAATCAAGAAATTACTTCAATAGAACCTGTCTGACAAGCTGAAATAGGCTAAAAGATCTCAAAAAGCAACACATCCCACTGTGATCTAAAGAAATTCGAGAACAGATGAGAAACAAAAACCCAGGACAATATCTAAAGAACTGCAGGCCTCATTTGCCTCAGTTTGGACACTGGTCCATGATGGAACAATAAGAAAGAGACTGGGCAAAAATGGCATCCATGGGGGAGTTCGACGGCAAAAATTGCTGCTGGACAAAAAGAACACAAAGACTCATCTCACATTTGCCAGAAAACATCTAGATGATCCTCAAGACTTTTGGAAACATCTTCTGGGGACTGACAAGACAAAAGTTAAACTTTTTGGAAGACATGTCCAGTTTTATCTGGCATAAAACGAATGCAGAATTTCATAAAAAGAACATTGTATCAGCAGTCAAATATGGTGGTAGTAGTGTCATGGTGTTGGGGCTGCTTTGCTGCTTCAGGACCTGGACAACTTGCCCTAATTGACAGAACCATGAATTCTGCGGTTTACCAAAACATCCTGAAGGAGAATGTCCGGCCATCAGTTCATGAAGCCCTCCAGTGTGACTGAATTTGAACAATTCTGCATAGAAGAGTGGGTCAGAATTCTTCAACAGCAATGTAAAAGACTCACTGCCAATTGTTGGCACCAATGGCGGCACAACCAGTTATTAGGTTTAGGGAGCAGTTAGGGGGCAATTACTTTTTCACACAGGGCCAGATAGGTTTGGATAGCTTTTTTCCCTTAATAAATGAAATCATCATCTAAAAACTGCATTTTGTATTTACTCAGGTTGTCTAATATTAAAATTTTTTTGATCTGAAACATTTAGGTGTAACAAATATGCAAAAATATAAGAAATCAGGAAGGGTGTAAATACTTTTTCACAGCACTGTACATATAGTTGCTAGAATTATTTGAGACTTCTGGATTTCAGCTGATTCCTTGCCTTGAGATACTGCTTTTTCTAATCTGTCAATAGTTTTTCCCTGTTTTTCCTCTTTATTATGCATAACTTTATTTATGAACTTAAATGTTTCGAATTCTTTTTATATGTGAATTTCTTGAGTTAATACCAAAGTCTGGTAAAATGTTAAAAAGTTCATGCTACAGTGAGACATGGCATTTCACTCTTCTTAAAGGGCGGCCTTCAGGTCATTGAGGCTGTGGGGGTGCAGGGTAACGAGCCTCTACACAGCGACTCAGCTGATCCCATAGGTTTTCTATGGGATTCAGGTCTGGAGAAAGTGCAGGACACTCCATTTGAGGTACCCCATCCTCCAGCAGCCGTTCCCTAATGATGTGACCTCGATGAGCTGGAGCATTGTCATCCATGAAGATGAAATTAGGCCTGTGTTGTTCATGCAGGGGCACAATGACTGGATTAATGATATTCAGGTAGTACAGGCTTGTCACTGTACCATTCACAAGGTGTAGGGCAGTTCTGTATTGACTAGATACACCTGCCCAGACTGTACCACCAAAGGCTTGTCTGGTGACAACAGTGGCTAATGCATAGCGCTCTTCTTAACGTCTCAAACATCGTTGGTGGCCATCATTTCTGCTCAACGTGAATTGACTTTCATCAGCAGCCCTGAGCACTGAGGCCCACTGGTCCCTTGTCCAGCATAAATGCTCCCTGGCCCATGCAAGATGATGATGCCTATGCCTGATGGTGTGGTCAGGTACCATTGTAGGTCATCTAGCACGCAGACCATGCTGATGTAAACAGTTTTGAATGGTCTGACATGATACTTGGGTGCCTCTCACCTCCTTTAAATGTGCCTGGAGTTGAGTAGCATTCATCATCTGGTTTTGCAGGGCACTGTTCACAATGAAGCGGTCATCAGCATGGGATGTGGCCAAAGTACGTCCACTTCTATGCCTTTCTGTGACTCTTCCAGGCTCTCTGTTTCTCTGTTGCAACCTGCTGATGACACTGACACTCTTAAGCTCAGTGGCCACTTCCCTCTGAGAACATGCTGTCTGAAGCCTCGCAACGGTGAGGTACTGTTGATCAATTGTGAGGTGTCGTCTTGGTCTCATGATGTCAAAATGTGAACAGCATGATGAAGAGGACTATTGAGTACCAATTCTAATTGAACCAGAAATTTTATTGGTCAATTCATGGATCAAACACCTGTTGTGAATTTTGCCATTAAACGCCATGTTAGAGAACAGCAAGTTATGCAAAAAGTACTGAAATATTGAACAGCTGGCATGTGCATTCAGAAGGTTAGAGAAGGTCAAATTAAGTTCACCTGTAAAGGTTATAGTGCGTTTTTGGTGCATCCTGAAATTTCACCTGAAAACCAAATATCCCTGAATTTTTGAGTAGTGTATGTACTTAAAATGTTGAGACTTTCAATACTTATTTCCAATGTTGTTAATGAAACTGACTTAAGTTGAGCAAGCTCCAAAAAGAACAAATGTGTGGACTGAGGGAAGTGAACATGAATAGGTACACTTCCTGGAATGAATATTTTCATCACTGAAGTCATGCTAGCAAACATCACATTACTGAAAATGGGGCTGGATGATGTTTGATTATGGTCATATATTTTTCTCTCATAACAACATCAGAACATGATAATGTTAAGCATACATACGCTTCTTCTCAGTTTGATTGGGTGTTCTTTTATTTGCTGTTCCATCTTTGTTTCCCAGCAGCCTCGGAAGCCTCCAGCTAGAGCTGAGTGTGGTGTGTGAAGAAAGAGACCAACTCACCCAGGAGCTGAAAAGAACCCCAGAACTCATTGATAGAGCTCTCGCTGACCTGAAAGAACAATGTGAGACCCCTTATATATGTCAACACTAACTACTTTTGTAACTCTTGTATCCGTCTCATTTCACTTCGTACATCCTCTACAGATGAGAATAAAGTTAAGCAGCAGCAGCTGGAGCTGGAGCACAGCCATGTGGAGGTCCAGCAGGCTGCAGCTGGCAGAAAAAATGCTGAGCAGAGCCTGCTGCAGGTCCAGGCCCAGCTGGAAGAGAGCAAGGTCAACCAGGAGAAACTCCGCTGTGAGCTGCTCAGCCTGCAAGAGCATAGCGAGCAGGGTGAGGCAGCACCTACCTTAAGCCTTTCACCAAAAATGCTCTTTATCTGCTCCTATTTGCAGGATGAGCCTGGGAGTCCTGTGTAGTCAGAGCTTCACTGGAGCAGTTGGGGATTAAGTGGCATGCTTAGTGGCACATCAACATCAGGGAGACTTAGTTTCCTTAATAATTTTTCCAAGTTAAAATATCTGGTCAGAAGGGGAGCCTGGTGAAGACCTGCATTAAAGTGTTAAATTAATATTTATAGAAATCATTGTAAATCTGCATTAAAAGTGTATAAGTGCTATATATGGTTTTTCACTGAGCAAGGGTTTTCTTACAGTAATCAGTCCTGTTCTTACAGTGAATTTTATTATCCCCCGCCGGTCGAAGCGTAAAGGGGGATTATGTTATGGGTCAGTCTGTTTGTCCCACTTTTGTGTAATCAACTTCTCCTACAGTTTTGGCCCGATTGTTTTGAAACTTGGTACCATGGTTTGATATACTCTGATGTGCATATTGCAATTTCGCTCTCATCAGATGACCTTGAGGTCAGAGGTCAGATTTTTCCCTAAATCTTCTAAACACCATAACTAAAAGAAATGATGTAGGCTTTTCAAATTGATACAGTAGTTGTATCTAATACACATATTGGATGACTTATACCCTCACCTAACTATAGGTTTGGGGTCAAAGTTCAAAGTAGGGATGTTAATGATTGACTTTTGATTAATTGTCTAAGAATTTAGTCGACTAAATTAAATTAGTTGTCAATTGATAACTCAGCAGTCCTTTTCAATGGGAGCTTATTCTACGAAATGTAGTGGCATCGCTGTCCAGGCGGGGGTGCACGCAGTCACCCACTGCCACATTTCAACCGAAAAACCAGAAGATGCCAGGCCCCCAGAGCGCATGTGCTGTGCAGAGCAAAAAAACTCACCCTTCCGGGTTACGTCAGAGAGCCACAACAAGTTCCAGTGGCACGCGAGCTTGAAGTTCCACCCACGTACTTTAAATTAACATAGTGGAGAAACTGACCAGAGCAAAGAAAAAGATTACATAAGTGCAAAAACCCATCCCCGCTGCCTTCAGCTCGCTGCAAGACGGGAAAGCAGACCACACTCAAGTTACCACTGAGGTAGCAGACAACAGAGGCAACCCAGATTGTACTGGGTTTGCCTGGATTGCCGGGGGGTTCAGTGTCTTGCTCAAGGACACTTTGACATGCAGACTACAGACTGAGGGGGAGTTGAACCACTGACCCTCCAGTTAGTAGTCGGCCACACTACACTTGCACCACAGCCACCCTCATGTTTATATAGTAAAACATGGATCTGTATCTGATTTAAGATCACATAAGGCAGTAGATCAGGTCTGATTTGGAAAAATTCAGATTTCATTTAATTTTGTGCTGATCAGACTGTCATTAAAAAATAAAATTGGGGGGGGGGGGTATGAGCACAAAAATTGGATTGGGTTACTTTTGTCTGAACGTATCCTTTGATCTGAATAGAAAATTCAATCATTTCAACTGCCTGGCTCTTTAAAAAAACAGCAGAGGATAGTTTGTGTCAAGGATGATATTTAGGGTATACTCACTGATTTCTTGCTTATTTTTTTCTGAAGCTTTGAATTCAGAATTTTTTGACTACCTACTGACCACATTAAACATTGAGCCTGCTTAATCTGAGCATTCATTTTCAGCTCTACACTTGCTGTGATTTTTTTTTTTAACCTTTAGAATTCTGCTACCGTATTGTGTTGCAGTTCTACTTGCTGTAGAAATGTGCTAAGAAATATATTTTATCCTCTTGCTGGGCATACAAATACAAACTGAATTAGATTAAATGTTTTTTGGTTTTTTTATTTCGTTTGTGAGATACTGCATCGCTAAACAGTCCATTTGTGCCCTTCAGTTCTGCAGAAAAAAGTGTCTGAGATTGAGGAGCAGTGTGCTGAGAGGCTGAAAGAAATGGAGGTTCAAATCAGTACAACCAGGAGAGAGCACACCAGAGCAGGTAGTAAGATTAACACCACGGTGCTTCAGTCCACAGCAGCTTTACATAGGGGGATTAATTCATATCTTTAATGCAGACTCTGGTCTAATATGGAATTGTTTTCACAGTATATAGCAACATGTCCCCGTGGTTTTTGATCTTGCAGTTATGACTTTGAGACAGTTTGAAAAAGAAAAGTCTGAAAAAGAGGTCACAAGGAAACTGGAGGAGATGAAAGAAACTCATTTGGAGAGTCAATTTACTACCAGGAAAGTCCAGCATAAGCAAGTGAAGGAGATGGAGAAGGACAACATCCAGCTGCCAGTAGGAGAACACAGTGGGGTAATTTTATTATTATTGTTGTTGTTTGTTTGTGTGTTCCATGACTTGAATCTGTTCCAGGTGACAGGACTGATGAGAGAATGTACAATAATTCACCCAGCCACTCTTCAAAAGTCTGCTGCTCCCTGCGAACACCAGCTAAATTCTACAGAGAGGAGCTGCTCTGCAGTATCAGAAGTTCAACTACCTGCAAATGGTGAGAAACTTCCCCGCTCTGAATGTGTCGAACCCTTTATTTTTTTTTTTTTTTTTAAGTCCTAACATTAACATGTGCTGACTGAGCATTTACCTGTGTTCATCCTGCCAGAGAGACTCCTGCGTGCTCTGGAAGAGCTCCACACTCTCAGCGCCGCAGTGGTGGACAGCTCTGAGGACTCGGCAGAGGACGAGGAATCGAGCAGCAGCGCGAGACCGTTCCCTGGCAGTCTGTACAGCTGATATCTGAAGATGAGTCACTGGGGCTTGTAAACATACCTTTAATTTGTACAGAAGGGTGGGCAGGGTTGGTAACAGGGAACATCTGGAAAACATTTGACAAAAAGACTACAAAAAAATCCATATGCCTGCTATTCTGCTTGGAATTTTTTTCTTTAGTGCAAGACAGATTGTGCACTCATAAGAAAAAACAGAACAAAAACATAAAGGTTAAAAAATGCAAATGCTCAGGCTGTCACTTTTTATCTGCTGACTCTACCAGAAACAGATTATTTAATTCAATTATGTTTGTGCATAACAAAATGTGAAGTCAACATAAACATACCTCAAAAGTGGAAATAAGGTTTTCATCATTTTGCTTGGACTAAGTCACTAACTGATCCATGGATGGATCTTAATTATGTGTGTATTTACAGTATGTATACTTAATGTTTTTCTTGTTCATTGCAAATAAAATCTTAAACATCAGTTGTTTTGCTGGAGATTTTGAAACGGACAGATCTTAAAGATGAACTTGCCAAAAAAATTAATTAGTAAAGAGGTCATTGACAAATTGTTTTTGTAGGTTTTGACCTCCTGAAATGTCTGTTGGTGATGTAATTATCAAAAAAAAAATATAAAAATGCTCACTTAAAAAAACAACAAACATCCTTTATTTTGTTTTAATCTCCAAGAAGCCATTTTTATTCTATGTTCTTGTATGTCAAGAAATGGGGAAAACCTAGACTTGATACCTGCCCACTGCTGCTTTATTATTGGCTAGTCTAACCATCTGCCATGTAGATGGGCGAGCTTTATTTGTTTTCTTTAAATTTCAGTCATCCTTGTTGGCATACCTGGTTCACTAATCCAGTCGATAATATATCTTGCATCATTCTGGCTTATTTTGCCACGTTTTTGCTATGATACTATATTGAGCTAGTAGGAGTAGTGTGCCAAGTGGTCGGAGTTGGTCATTGTAACCAGGATATAGCTCATTTCGGTGGGGTGGAATGATGGACAGGCTGCCCAGCGTTGGCTTAACTGTTGATCTGGCTGGTTTTGATGACTATTTTCAATAAATTCTATTTACCCCCACTGGAATCCTTGTTTATCTACAACACTTGACCATATACACTACCGTTCAAAAGTTTGGGGTCACTTAGAAATTTCTTTATTTTTGAAAGAAAAGCACTTTTTTTCAATGAAGATAACTTTAATCAGAAATACACTCTATACATTGCTAATGTGGTAAATGACTATTCTAGCTGCAAATGTCTGGTTTTTGGTGCAATATCTAGATAGGTGTATAGAGGCCCATTTCCAGCAACTATCACTCCAGTGTTCTAATGGTACAATGTGTTTGCTCATTGCATCAGAAGGCTAATGGATGATTAGAAAACCCTTGTGCAATCATGTTAGCTCTGCAATGCTGTAATTGCTGCAAATGGAGGATTCTTTGACGAAAGCAAAGTTTGAAGGAAAAAATTATTATTTCAAATACAAATCATTATTTCTAACCTTGTCAATGTCTTGACTATATTTTCTATTCATTTTACAGCTCATGGTGGTAAATAAGTGTGACTTTTCATGGAAAACACAAAATAATTGTCTGGGTGACCCCAAACTTTTGAACGGTAGTGTACGTCGTTTTTGGATGTTAGTACTGTAGAAAATAAGCTAAAATATCTATCCACCTTTTTCCTGGGGATGCTACTGTAGAAATGATTATGGGCACAACTTCTGCTTTTGAGTGGAAGTAGTGTTAAAGCAGTCAGTGGCAGTGGAGTAGCTGTGCACTGTGAGTGTGTCTGTCGCCGAATTGCAACATAACCCCTAGTGGTCAAGAGTGGAAAATATTTTTTGTCAATAAAATAGTTCAGATTTCCAAGGCTATAACTTGAAAGTGGTAAGAGGTAATGGCTTACTGTTAATTAGAAAGATGTAAAATATGATCCAAAGTTTCAGATAGGAATAAATTTTGACGAAAGGGTTGCTTCCCTGCGCCTTCGGGTTGGGAAACTGGTCCTGACCATCATTTGTGCCTATGCACCAAATGATGTTTCAGAGTACCCACCCTTTTTGGAGTCTGTGACTGGGGTGCTGGAGGGCGCTCCTCTTGGAGACTCCATTGTCCTACTGCGGCAGCCACAGGCTCAGACCTGGTAGACCCAAACATATAGTGAGGGTGTGCTGGGAGCGTCTGGCTGAGGCCCCTGTCCGGGAGGTCTTCAACTCCCACCTCCGGAAGAACTTCAACCACATTCCGAGGGAGTCTGGAGACATGGAGTCTGAATGGGCCATGTTCTCCACCTCTATTGTTGAAGCGGCGGCCCAGAGCTGCGGCCGCAAGGTGGTCGGTGCATCTCGTGGTGGCAACCCCCGAACCAAGTGGTGGGACACCAGGTGAGGGGGGCCATTAAGCTGAAGAAGGAGTCCTATCAAGCTTGGATGGCTTGTGGGACTCCAGAAGCAGCTGAGGTGTACCGGCGAGGCCAAGTGGAGGTGCAGCTCAGGTGGTTGCTGAAGCAAAAACCCGGGTATGGGAGGAGTTCGGTGGAGGCCCATGGAACAAGACTTTCGGTTGGCCTCAAAGAGATTCTGGCAAACTGTCCGGCGGCTCAGGAGGGGAAAGCAGCTCCCCGTCCACACTGTGTATGGTGCGGATGGGACACTGTTGACTTCGACTGGGGATATCGCCGGGCGGTGGAAGGAATACTTCAAGGATCTCCTCAATCCCACTGATACGCCTTCCACAGAGGAAGCAGGGTTTGGGGACGAGGGGGATGACTCGCCTATCACAGGGGCTGAGGTAGCCAAGGTGGTTAAAAATCTCCTTGGTGGCCGGGCCCCGGGGGGTGGACGAGATTCGCCCTGAGTACTTCAAGGCCCTGGATGTTGTTGGGTTGTCTGGTGACACGGCTCTGCAACATTGCGTGGTGGTCGGGGGGCAGTGCCTTTGGCATGGCAAACCGGGGTGGTGGTTCCTCTCTTCAAAAAAGGGGACTGGGAGGTGTGCTCCAACTTTAGAGGGATCACACTCCTCAGCCTCCCTGGGAAGGTCTATGCCAAGGTACTGGAGAGGAGAGTCCGGCCGTTGGTCGAACCTCGGATTCAGGAGGAGCAATGTGGTTTTCGTCCTGGCCGTGGCACATCGGACCAGCTCTTACCTCGCGAGAATTCTTGAGGGTTCGTGGGAGTTTGCCCAACCAGTTACATGTGTTTTGTGGACTTGGAGAAGGCATTTGACCGTGTCCCTCGTGGATTTTTGTGGGGAGTGCTTCGGGAGTATGGGGTATCGGGCTTGTTGTTACGAGCTATTCGGTCTCTGTACGACCGTTGTGAGAGTTTGGTTCATATTGCCAACACTCGGTCAGAGTCATTCCCAGTGAGAGTTGGACTCCGCCAGGGCTGCTCACCGATCCTGTTCATAATTTTTATGGACAGGATTTCTAGGCGCAGCCAGGGAATGGAGGGTGTCATGCTTGGTGACCACAGGATCTCATCTCTGTTGTTTGCAGATGATGTTGTCCTGTTGGCTTCATCCAGCAATGACCTACAGCTCTTGCTGGGACGGTTTGCCGCTGAGTGTGAAGCGGCTGGGATGAGAATCAGCACCTCCAAGTCCGAGTCCATGGTCCTCAGCCGGAAAAAGGTGGATTGTCCTCTCTGGGTTGGGGACAGGCTCCTGCCCCAAGTGTAGGAGTTAAGTATCTTGGGGTCTTGTTCACGAGTGAGGGGAAAATGGAGAGAGAGGTCGACAGACGGATTGGAGCAGCATCTGCAGTGATGCGGACGTTGTACCGGTCTGTTGTGGTGAAGAGGGAGCTTAGTTCTAAGGCAAAACTGTCGATTTACCAGTCAATCTACGTTCCTACTCTCACCTATGGTCACGAGCTTTGGGTAATGACCGAAAGAACGAGATCGCGGATACAAGCAGCTGAAATGAGCTTTCTCCGTAGGATTGCTGGACTCACCCTCAGAGATAGGGTGAGGAGCTCAGTCATCCGGGAGAGGCTCAGAGTAGAACCGCTGCTCCTCCACATTGAAAGGAGTCAGTTGAGGTGGTATGGACATCTGATTAGGATGCCTCCTGGACACCTCCCACTTGAAGTGTTTCAGGCACGTCCCACTGGGAGGAGACCCCGGGGCAGCCCCAGGACTCGGTGGAGAGACTATGTCTCCCAACTGGTCTGGGAACGCCTTGGTATCCCCTCTGAAGAGCTGGAGCAGGTGGCTGGGGAGAGGGAAGTCTGGGCTTCTCTGCTTGGAACTGCTGCCTCCGCGACCCGGACCTCCGGAAAAGCGGTAGAAGATGGATGGATGGATGGATAGATAATTTGCATAATGTCGCGGCACCTCTTTAAGTTCCATAATTCAGTCAAAACTGGACTTTAGACGTATTTACACAAAAAATGGTTCAGTCTTTTGACACTGTTTTTTGTACAGACGTACCTCATCATCTTCTCTTCAAAGTATATGAACAAGAAATCAGTACAATATTAAAAAAATAAAAACAGAAATTCCTCACTTACCGGCGGCTAAGGGGACTCGCTCACTGCTGTGGTCGCTGCGTTTTCACCCATTGTGGTTGTTATTTTGCGTTCTGTCGGTCATTTACGCTCTCTACCACATCTACAAAGTCTTATGATTATCCCACATAAATTTCGCTTGTATCCCACAGCTATTTTCCGCGTACAAAGCCAACTAAGTGACGGTGGACAATGACGGATGGCAGCCATATTAGCTTTCTGGGATAAAATGCTAAAAACAGGAAAAGGAAATGAGGAGGAGTGCTTCTTTTGTGTATTACGTATCATCCATTGAGTCCTCCAACAGATGTCTGCCACCTTCTGAAACTAGCAGATCAGTACAAATCCTCAATGGAGCTGATCTTTTCAGAGTGAGATGACAGGCGCAGTGCCGCACTCTGCCACTAGGGGCATGCAAAATCTCACACTCAAAGGGTTAAAATGGCATTTTTGAAAGTTTTTTTGCTTTGATCTAATTGGGGGGAAGGTCTGAAAAGTTCAGTGGTCAAATTTTGTCCACTTGGACTTGGTTTATTTTTCTACTGCATGGATCCAAGCACTGCAACACCGATTGAAGTGTGTGGACTGAAGGGGAGACTATATTGAAAAATAAACCACATTTGGTCAAATTTGACCTTGACCACTATGAACTTTTCAGCGCCCCCCCCCCCCCCCCCATATAGCCCACATACATCTTTGGCAGTTAAGTGGCAGTTAATTTCCACACTTGCTGATTTTGTATTTTAGAATCTCTGCATTGTTCTGGTACTTGTTGCGCTGTTTGTGGTTGTACTCACAACCAAACACAGCTAAATTTGTGTCTTCAGCAGAAATGTGTAAAAAACTAAAAAGGACTGTTGGTATGATCGGTGGTACAGACACAGGGCAGACAGAAGAGCACCAGATACACTACTCACAAAAAGTTAGGGATATTTGTTTTTCGGGTTAAATTTATGGAAAATGTTAAAAGTTCACGCTACAGTGATATTATATTGTGAAAGTAGGGCATTTAAGGAGAAGTATGCAATGGTGATTTCCTCATCTCAAACTATTGAAACAAAAGCCAACAACAGTGGTGGGTATACCACAACAAATAATGCCAGTGTCTCAATAACTTATGTGTCTTTGAACATCAGCCTGACGACGACGCCTCATGCTGTTGACAAGTTGACTTATTGTCTGCTGAGGCATGGCATTCCACTCTTCTTGAAGGGCAGCCCTCAGGTCATTGAGGTTTTGGAGTGCAGGGTTACGAACCTCTACATGTCAACTCAGCTGATGCCATACGTTTTTTGGGGGATTCAGGTCTGGAGAAAGTGCAGGCCACTCCATTTGAGGTACCCCAGTCTCCAGCAGCCATTCCCTAATGATATGACCTCGATGAGCTGGAGCATTGTCATCCATGAAGATGAAATTAGGCCTGTGTTGTTCATGTGGGGGCAAAATGACTGGATTAATGTTATTCAGGTAATATCAGCTTGTCACTGTACCATTCACAAGGTGTAGAGCAGTTTTGTATTGACTAGACACACCTGCCCAGACTGTAACAACACCACCACCACCACCAAAGGCTCATCTGGTGACAACAGTGGCTGAGGTATAGCACTCTCCTTGACGTCTCAAATGTTGTTGGCGGTCATCATTTCTGCTCACTGTGAATCGACTTTCATCAGAGAACAGCACTGACGCCCACTGGTCCCTTGTCCACTGGTCCCTTGCCAAGGAGCGTAAATGCTCCTTGGCCCATGCAAACGATTATTCCTGTGCCTGGTGGTGTGGTCAGGTACCCTTGCAGGTCATCTAGCATGCAGACCACGCTGATGTAAACATTTCAAATGGTCTGATGTGACATTTGGGTGCCTCTCACCTCCGTTAAATGTGCCTGGAGTTGAGTGGCATTCATCATCTGGTTCCACAGGGCACTGTTCACAATGAAGCGGACATCAGCGTGAGATGTGGCCAAAGCATGTCCACTTCTATGCCTTTCAGTGACTCTTCCAGTCTCTCTGTATCTCTGTTGCAACCTGCTGATGACACTCTGTGACACTCTAAGCTCAGTGGCCACTTCCCTCTGAGAACATCCTGTTTGAAGCCTTGCAATGGCGAGGTACTGTTGATCAGTTGTTAGGCATCGTCTTGGTCTCATAATGTCAAAATGTGAACGTGATGAAGAGGACTGTTTAAATACCAATTCTAATTGAACCAGAAAATTTATTGCTCAATTCATGGATCAAGCACCTGTTGTGAATTTGGCCTTTAGCACCTTGTTATAGAACAGCAAGTTATGCAAAAAGTATTGAAGCTTTGAACAGCTGGACGTGTGCATTCAAAAGGTTAGAAGGTCAAATTAAGTTCACCGCTAAAGGTGAACTGAATTTCCACTCCATTGCTGACAAAGACACACCAGAAAAAGATTTTTACTGTCCTCATTGGAAATTATAGCTGCTTCCAGTCATATGTGGCTGCCCAGTTACAGTTCTACCAACGGTGCAGAAGGAAGGAGAATCTTTAAGAGATTATTCTCATTCATTGAAGTCTCTGAGGATGTGGTGATTAGTAAGACACCTGGTTGCCTTTCCAACTCTGATTTGTTACTGCGTGATCAGTTTATTGAAAATGTGCTTGACATGTTGCGAAGAGAGTTGAAACAATGTGTTAGTCAGGAACCTGGCATCTCCTTCATTAACCCCCAGCAGTGGTGATTAGGTGGCAGAAGCAACCGGGCCGGGTAGAAAAAAACAGGTCCCGAGCCTTTTCTTGTGATTCATATTCACAGGTAGTGGACAGTCGAGAGATAAGTTCAAATGCTGTAACGGTTAAACCTCAGGATGAGATTGCAGATACAGTATCAAGGAGTGTCTCTGCAAACAGCAGCTCCAAATTTGACACCATTATGAAGCATATATTGACTCAGCGCAGACTATGCAAGATAATGTTGCTTCCACCTCCACTAAACAATTTCTTTTCCAAGCTGATGGTAAGCCAACTTATAACCGCTGTAATAGAGCCGGTCATATTGCTAGATTCTGTCATATGTATTTAACTACATCTAATGGTCACAGCAGATCTAGTTCTGAAGTGCAAGTGCACACCCAGCAGGTGAATAAGGGTCCTGTCAGCTATCAGAAAACTAAGCCCCTCTGTTGTAGTGAGCCAGGCATCAGAAACGGGGTTTGTGGGCTCACCTTTTGAATCAATGGAAGATTCTTCTCGATTAATTGGAGATTGCCCAATAATGGAGATTAGTAGGGGGGATGCCCTGTCTTGTAAACACTGGGTCAATGGTCACTACCATTAAGGAGCGTTTCACAGGGTTTGGGTCAGCTAAACAAATGTCATTGGCTTCGTCTTGAAGTAGCTAATGGGCAGAATATTCCCTATAAGGGGTATATGGAGCTTGACATTACAGTTTTGGATCAAACTTTGGCAAGCATGGGTGTTCGGGTTGTTGAGGACTTGTTGAAGGAACCTCAGCAGCAGTGTGTGCCTGGACTTTCAGGGATGGATGTCATAAATCATTGTTATCATCTGCTCTTAGAACAGTTGGGTTCTGGTCTTTTTGACTCATCAGTCCTTCGGGCAGGCAACAAAGGGTGGAGGTGTGGGGCACATATGTTGGTTTCATATGCTCCACAGATATATTACTGTATGTTTATTGTGTGCTTCACGTCTCAGGGGAACAAAGGGACTGAGCCTCCTAGAGGTAATAGGAGGGTGTGAGATTTGGCCTTTTGTTTCAAGGAGATGGCCTTGAGAGATGTCCTGACCACCGGAGACTAGGGGGTGGATGGTGTTAAGATCGGGGGAAGTTACATTGTGACTGGGATTAAGTACCATGTGACTGTAGGTTTGATGTCCTGGGTATAAAAGGACAGATGTGAGAAGATTCATCCTCTTTTTGTGCTTTGGAATGTTGGAGTATGTGATTGTGAATAAAGCTGAACCTGAGGAATAAACTCAGTCTCGTCCTTCAACACATCTCCACACTGGTGACCTTACGACGAAGCATGAGCAGAAGTAATTCTCCCGAGCCGGACTCGTCAGAAGCCAGCCTGACGAATGCCACCACGTTCCAGCTGCCGGACTTCTGGCAGAACAGTCCGCGCTCCTGGTTTAGCGCGGTCAAGGCGCAGTTCAACCTCCGGAGAATCTCGAGAGACGACACAATGTTCTACCATGTGGTGGCGAAGCTGGACAACCACACAGTCCAGAGGGTGGAGAACCTGGTCAACCACCCACCGGACAGCGACAAGTACAGCGCATTAAAGGCTGCGCTTATCAGCCACTTCACCCCCTCGGTGCAACAGCGAGCAGAGGGGCTCCTGGCGCTGACGGAATTTGAGAACGACAGACCCGCAGACCTGATGGGGAAAATGCTGAGGTTGAGAGACTCCGACGATGACAGCTTTATCTTCACCCACCTTTTCCTCAGGACCCTACCGCCAGCGGTGAGAGTGACCCTGGCCGGCTCACCTCTGTTGGCCCGACGAGACTACCACGAGCTGAGCCAGGAGGCGCAACGACTCGTCGATGCCCACAAACGGAGCGCGGCTTCGGCCACGGCAGCAGAGCTAGGCGCAATGTCCGGAGACGGCATGGGGCCAGAGGCTGCAGCACCAGACTCACCGACGACGGCAGCAGCAAGGGCCAGGCGACACGGAGCGGATGACGTCCTTTGCTTCTACCATCGCCGCTTTGCAGAGAGGGCACGCAAGTGCATTCCACCGTGCCATTTCAAGCGCTCGGGAAACGGCAAGACCGGGGGTCGGTAGCAGCTGCGGCCCTCGGGGAGGAAAACAAGCTGCTCTACCTGAAAGATGCACGCTCGGGGAGGCATTTCCACGTGGACACAGGCTCCCAGCTGAGCTTCATCACGCCTTCCTACGCGGACCGGCTGGCGCCTTCCAGTGGTCCCCGGGTGTCAACAGCGAACGGCTCAGCGATTAAGACCTTCGGTGAGAGGACTCTGCTTCTGTCTTTGCAGGGCCGTGCATTTGAGTGGACTTTTGTTATAGCGGCAGTCAATTTCAACATGTTAGGGGCTGATTTTTTGTGCTCACATGGTTTATTTGTTGATCTTGCTAACAGACGCCTGGTTAATGCACTCTCCTTTTATTCTATTCCCTGTACAGCTCGAGTGGCCCCGCCAACTGCACAAGCCAATGTCACAGCTGCAGGTGGTAAGTTCCACACACTCCTCACTCAGTTCCCAGCACTCATGGTCCCAACGTTTTCGGCGACAGTGGCTAAACATGGGGTGGAACATTTTATTACTACCACCGGCCCACCCGTTTTTGTAAAAGCTCGGCGCTTGGACTCAGCTAAACTGACCATAGCGCGCGAGAAGTTCGCCAACCTGGAAAGACTGGGCATCATCAGGCGTTCGAAGAGCCCTTGGGCTTCACCGCTGCACATGGTCTCAAAGGCTGATGGCTCGTGGCAACCTTGCGGTGATTTCCGCAGGTTGAATAACGCCACAGCGCACAACCGCTACCCGATCCCGCACATCCAAGATTTTTCGGTTCATTTGGCGGGGGCGCGCATTTTTTCTAAAATAGACTTGGTACGCGGTTACCACCAGGTTCCAGTGCGCGCTGAGGACATACCCAAAACAGCGGTAATAACTCCTTTCGGGCTTTTTGAGTTTTTTGCGCATGCCGTTTGGGCTTAAGGGCGCGGCGCAGACGTTCCAACGCATGATGGATGCGGTCCTGCGCGATCTCCCTTTCGTGTTCGTCTACCTGGACGACCTATTGGTAGCCAGCGCGTCTGAAGACGAACACGAAAGCCACCTCACAGCAGTTTTCCGGAGGTTGGCAGAGCACGGGTTAATAATCAACCCAGCGAAGTGTCAGTTCGGGGTGGCGCAGATTGATTTTTTGGGGCATCGCGTCTCGCCAGAAGGAGCGGTCCCTCTGCCCGATAAAGTGCGCGCAATAACAACTTTTCCCCAACCACAAACGGTCAAAGCGTTACAGGAGTTTTTGGGAATGGTTAATTTTTATAACCGTTTCCTCCCCCGCGCAGCGCAGCTCATGCAACCATTGTATGCTGCACTAAAAAAGCAAAAACCCACAAATAAAACTGAATGGTCTCCCGAGCGGGAGCGCGCATTCTCTCAAGTCAAATCAGCCCTGGCAAACGCTGCGTTGTTGGCACACCCAGTCCCAACGGCCCGCATGCCGCTCACTACTGACGCGTCAGATGTAGCCATAGGGGCAGTCGTTGAACAGTATGTGGCTGGAGCCTGGCAACCGCTCGCGTTTTTCAGCAAGACCTTGCGCGATAGCGAGCGAAAATACAGCGCGTTCGACAGGGAGTTGTTAGCTCTACACTTGGCCATCCGCCACTTCCAGTTCTGGCTGGAAGGACGCTGTTTCACCGCGTTCGTGGACCACAGACCGCTGACTTTCGCGATGGACAAGATTTCAGAACCTTGGTCGGGCCGGCAGCAGAGACAGCTGGCCGCGATATCGGAGTTTACTCCTGATATTCAGCATGTGGCGGGTAAATATAATGTAGTGGCAGACTGCCTGTCACGTGCTGTGGCGGCTCCAGGCCCCGTGGGGGCAGACTCTGCAGCCATGGCCGCGGAGCAGGGTAGCGACGCGGTAGCGCGCGCGGCCCCGGTCCGCGTAGGTATAGATTATGCAGCCATGGCCGCGGAGCAGGTTAGCGACGGGGATGTGCGCGCGCTCCAGTCTGGACCAACAGGGTTAAGGCTGGAGAACAGGGTGCTGCAAGACGGTATGCCCCCCCTAATCTGCGATGTCTCCACGGGACGACCGCGTCCGGTGGTGCCAGCCGCGTGGCGCCGCCGCGTTTTTGACTCGATCCATTCTCTGGCGCACCCGGGAGTGTGCGCATCGGTCAAAATGGTAGGAGAGAAATTTGTATGGCCGAGCCTGCGCAAACAAGTCAAAGAGTGGGCAGCAGCCTGCATCGCTTGTCAGCGGGCCAAAATACACAAACACACGAGAGCTCCCTTGGAGCCTTTTCACATCCCGGCTAAGCAGTTCGATCATGTGCATGTCGACCTCGTAGGCCCCCTCCCGCCGTCACAGGGGTGCACACACCTTTTGACAATGGTGGACCGCACCACGCGTTGGCCGGAAGTGGTCCCACTGGCATTAACCACAGCCGAGGAGGTGGCGCGTGCGTTTTTAACAGCATGGGTAGCGCGTTTCGGAGTTCCGTCGGACATTACGTCCGACAGAGGTCCTCAATTTGTTTCCGAGCTTTGGTCAGCGATGGCCCGCAGCCTGGGGATAACGATCCACCGCACTACCGCGTACAACCCGCAGGCTAACGGTTTATGCGAACGTTTCCACAGGTCATTGAAAGCAGCCCTCAGAGCGTCGCTTACGGATACAAATTGGTGTGGACAGGCTACCATGGGTTTTATTGGGGTTGCGTTCTGCACCTAAAGAGGATTTAAAAGCCTCCCCAGCTGAGTTAGTGTTTGCGCAGCCACTCCGGCTGCCCGGGGAGTTTCTCCCGGATAATCCTTCACCAGAGTGCTCCCCCGCTCAGCGGTTTGCAGAGCGACACGGGAGCGAGCACGCTTCCTGGCCAGTTCATCACAGCTTCCCGCGCGTTTTTGTGCCTAAAGCTTTAAAAATGCGGAGTTTGTTTTTGTCAGACATGACGCCCATCGCTCAAACTTGCGGCCGCCTTATGATGGACCATTCAGAGTGCTGGAAATGGGAGATAAGCATTTTTTGCTAGATTTGGGGGGCAGAAAGGAAACGATTGGCATAAACAGGCTCGAACCCACTTTTGTGATGGCTGACGAACCTGTGCAGTCGGCGAGGGCTCCCCGGCGCGGCAGACCCCTAGAGAGCATTCCCCAGGAACACCACAGAGATTGACTAACAGTTCTAATCCACAGACAGCAGCCCACAGCAGGAGGACACTGCAGAGGCAGTAAAGCCGGCTTACAGCAAATACGGCAGAAGACTAAGGCCCTAAGCGGCCAGGTGGACTGATATGTAGTGATTTTATTATGACATGCATCTTTAGTTATGATTGTTCCATCTTAGACGTTTTGGGGGGGGGGGTCATGTGGGGACATATGTTGGTTTCATATGCTCCACAGATATATTACTGTATGTTTATTGTGTGCTTCACGTCTCAGGGGAACAAAGGGACTGAGCCTCCTAGAGGTAACAGGAGGGTCGTGAGATTTGGCCTTTTGTTTCAAGGAGATGGCCTTGAGAGATTTCCTGACCACCGGAGACTAGGGGGTGGATGGTGTTAAGATCGGGGAAGTTACATAGTGACTGGGATTAAGTACCATTGTGACTGTATGTTTGATGTCCAGGGTATAAAAGGACAGATGTGAAAGATTCATCCTCTTTTGTGCTTTGGAATGTTGGAGTATGTGATTGTGAATAAGACTGAACCTGAGGAATAAACTCAGTCTCGTCTTCAACACTTCTCCACAGAGGGACACTTTTTCAATATGGAGACACATCGAAGCTTTAGAAAGGCAGGGGTATCTGGGCAAAGTCCAGTTCATGGTCGAGCGATACACGTTCCTGCTGGTTTGTTGAAGTTGATCCGTACTACTCTGCCCTTCTGCTGCAAATCTGAGTCTTCCCTCAGTCCTCTTTGAACCTCTTGCTGGAGGAAATCCTCTCCCGGCTGGTGTACTTGTATCTCCTGCTCTTCTTTCAGTCCATTGTGGTATTGTTGATATTGTGGGGATCCACCTCATTATATTACACTCAGATTTAAATACAAAAAGGAATCGTCATGGGGGGTTTGTGTGTGGAATGCGGGGGTGGTGTGTTGATGTGAACAGTGACAAAGAGATGGGAATTGCAAAGGCTTTGATGTTAATGCAGCACACAGAGAAGGCTGACGGAGTAGTATGATTTAAGAGCAGTGGTGTCTGAGATCTGTTACTCTTTTGTTGCTTGTGTTTCTAGAGAAATGTGAGATAGAGCTTTGAATAAAGCCTGATATGATCTGGCCTCTCTGCCTGGCTTAATCCTCTCTCCATAATCACAATATCACTTTGGTTAATGTGGGCACTGAAGATGCTTGGCTTTTGACCTTCAACCCAGTTCGGAGAGTTGCATGTTGCTGAGCTCTCCACAGAAGGAGGGAACTCTATTTTGATTGCAGAAGGAGTGGACTGTGATCATGTGGCTGTATTCAGAAGTATCTGCAGTTGGTGCCCATCCATCAAGGGGTGGTTGTGCAAAGTTGCAGTCCTTACTCCTTGCC
Organism: Pholidichthys leucotaenia; assembly: GCA_020510985.1. Taxonomy (NCBI): domain Eukaryota; kingdom Metazoa; phylum Chordata; class Actinopteri; order Cichliformes; family Pholidichthyidae; genus Pholidichthys; species Pholidichthys leucotaenia. The sequence goes on along the minus strand of CM035839.1, from coordinate 228,050,666 downwards.
AATCGAGGTTGCTGTTAAAAATGTGGAGAAATCAGACTCGGTGTGGACTATTGGTTGCGCAGTGCCAAAACAAGGAAGATGCATGTCCCTTGCCTAGAATGAGGAATCCTGGATGCTCTTACAGGTGCCCGTTTGTACCCCTAGCGATGGTCTAAAGTTCGAAAACAATCAGCTGCCCGTAGCAGAGAAGACGAAGCAAAAACAGCTTTTTGATACACCCTTTGGACTTTTTGAATTCAATCGAATGCCATTTGGGTTGTGCAATGCTCCAAACACCTTTCAAAGGTTGATGGAGTGGATTTTTGGAGATCAGAGCCTCCAGACCTTGTTGCTGTATTTAGATGACATTGTCTTCTTTTCGTCATCTTTTGATCAGCACCCTCAGCGCCTGGACCTTGTTCTGGACTGGTTGAGAGAGCACAAATTGAAATTGCAAAAATCTAATTTTTTTTTTCCAGCTGAGGTTAGATACTTGGGCATGTAATTTCTGCGTCTGGGTGGCTACTGATCCTTCCAAAATCAGTGCCTGTAGCTGAATGAGCACGGCCACAGCTTGCTCGGAGTTAATCATTTTGGGGTTTTGCTTCTTATTACCGCCGTTTTGTGGAGGGTTTTGCTCGTCATGCTGCGCCCCTCCACCGGCTGATGGCAGAGTTGGACGGAATCAGTAAGAAATGTAAAACGTCTGGGAAAGGGGTCATAGGTGAACGTTGGACTGAGTGTGAAAATGCATTTCACACACTAAAAAAAATCTCTTGGTTAGTGCACCTGTTTTGGGATATGCTGACTTCACAAAACCTTTTGTTCTTGAAATTGATGCAAGTAATCCTGGACTGGGGGCTGTGTTGTCCCAAGAGCAGGAAGGTAAACAAAGACCAATTGCTTTTGCAAGCAAGGGTTTTTTGGGGGGAATAAGTTTGTGGTCTGTACTGATAACAACTCCCTCAATTATTTGCAGTTGGCTAGGACTGGGGGCTATGGAACAACGGTGGGCTTCAGAGTTGGCGGTTTTTTGACTTTGAGCTCAAATATAGACAGGTCCAGCTAATCGCAATCTGATAGATTGTCCTGCAAGTCGTGTCTTCAGACCTTGTGCCCCTTACTTTGCAGGTGTAGTTGTGCCACCCGAAGTCCACAAACAGACACAGTCTTTGCCGCAAGATGTTGATGCAGTTATGGTGGTCTCTCAAGTGATAGCTGCTCTTCCAGTGCGGCCAAAATCAGATTTAAGGGCTTTGCAAAGAAGCCGATTCTGTCATTGGCACGTTTTTGCGTTTTGGAAAAGGGGGAGACCTCCTACCAAGCTTGAAATGGTAGATGTTGTTAAGGCGGTAAGAAATTGGTGCAGCAGTGGTCTAGGATAAAAATGGAGGATGGCATCTTGTATCACCAAATAAAACTGCCTGATAATGGAGAAGTATATTGCAACTTTTATTGTCAAACTGTTTACAGACAGAAGTCCTGAAGAGCCTCCATGATGATCATGGACATCAAGGCATCGCACATAGGAGCAGCCTGGTGAGGCAAAGGTGTTTTGGCCATTTATGGGAGGTGACATTGAACAACATGCCAAGAGTGTCGGCGCTGCACTCTCTCTAAGCTGTGCAACCAAAAGTTTGCACATTTGGGGGGAGTTTGGTGGGCTTCAAAGCCTCTGGAGGTAACTGCTATTGATTTTACAATACTGGACAAGGCCAGTGATGGGCAGGAAAATGTATTGGTTATTACGGATGCATTTCTCCAAATTTTCCCAGGCATATCCTACTCAAGATCAACGAGGCCAGCCACGGTGGCTAGAATACTTTACGGAAAAGTGGTTCTACACCTATGGGGTACCCAAACGTATTCATAGCGACAGGGGAGGAGTTTTGATGGAATGAGCTATTGAGGAGTTTGTGTAGCCTGCTATGGAATTGAGAAAAGCAGATACCACACCATACCATCCAATGAAGGGATGGGCTATGTGACAGAGTCCAGTAGAACTTTACATGACTTGATGCGTACCCTCCCACCTGACCAAGAGCAACTATTGGCCACAATATCTTCCCCATGTGCTGTCTGCATAATGTACTACAGCACACCAGTCTAAGGTTCTTCACCATATGAGCTTATGTTTGGTCAGAAAGGCCAGTTGCCTGTAGATTTTCTGTTGGGGGGGGGCCTCTGAGGAAGAACCTCAGCTCCAAAACGGTGCAGGATTGGGTTTGGAGAACATCAAAATTGTTGAAGTCTATTTGCATGTGAAGGAGCAGCTCCAACAGGCAATGGAGAATAGGATCAAACATTATCCGCTAGCTGTTTTGTCTCTGCTGCCTTGTGGTACCTTTGTGAACAAAAGATGTCATCCCTGTTGGGCGGACACACAGATACTTGGACGTTAGGGATCACGACTGTGTATGAGGTTGTGGAAAATATGATGGGACAAGGAAGGGTGTATAAGGTATGCACTGAGATGTTGCCAGCCCCGAACCAAATCATTAATAGATCCAAGCTTAGAGTAGTGCCAAAGGTTCGGGCCCTATGCCTGTGTGTTAGACTCAACCACAATCTGAACCGGGCTTGATTATCGATTCACCCCCAGAAAGGGAACCAGAAAATGTTGATGATGAGTAGTGATTCAGTAGGTGTGCTGTTTCTTGTAGAATCCCATCACAGGCCAGTCAGGACTCCATGCTTGCCTGTAATCAGTCAAAGTGGTTTGACTACGAGATGGATAGGCAGAGTCGTCGTGTTCCGCTGCTGGTTACAGATCATGATTCTGGAAGTAGTTCCTCTTTGTGGTGTCAGCAGGGAGGGAACTGAACAAACTAAGTAGTGCTTAGACGTTCTGAATGAAGTACTACCGACATCACCTAAGTTTGTTTCATCTTCCGCAGTCTGTTAATATGACCGTAAATGTGCATATGGCTCATATTGTTGTGTGAGATGTGCTTCCATTGTGATTATAATCAGTCACCGGTACGGTGACCTTTCAAAATGGGGGATCATTGTATTAGGCAGGGCTTTAGGACCCAGAAGGTGCCTCAGGCCTATATAAACAGAACGTAGTGGGTCATGCACTCCTGGCTGTGCTTCATGGAAGTGTGGTGTAGGCACGACATGACGTGGCTGTAAAGTCTCCAAACTTTTGAGGTGAGCAATATAACCTTATGTATTAGGCCCTGGCGCAGGAAGCGGACCACATCATTTTGGCAACCAGAGCTCTCAGTGTGCAGGCAGTGGCACCGGCATCCATGAGGGACTCCAGCAAGATCGAGGAGCCGTGGTTGGTAGCCGGGATGGACACCAAGAAACACAGGGAACGGGGCATCTGTTTCTATCATCGCCGCTTTCGGCTCGAATGCCCATCACTGCCTGCCGCCATGCCAGTTCAAGAAGCCAGAAAGACAGCACGACTAGCAGTCAGTAGCAGCTGCAACTGCTAAAGACAGGAACAAGCTGCTTTATGTCATGGACAACACGTTTGGGGAGACGGTTTTTGGTGGTTTTTGGTTTGGTTTTTTTTTTTCGATCCAGATGGCGCCCACAGCGGTCGACATGGTGCTTCGCTGCGCTCTTTGTTTGTTTTGTTTGTCAATTGTGTGTCTGCTTGCACTTATACCCGTGAAGAACTTTTAAAATATCAGGACTTTCACCCCCACGGACCTCCTCCCAGTTTTTCTAGCCCCTGCCGCCGATCTGGTTTATTGTTTGGCTCGGAAAGTGAGATGGCGGAAGAGAGGAAGACGAGCGGGGCGCTCTCGTGCGACTTCGCAGGAGAGGCTCGCGAACGGCGCTGCCCTGGGCATATTTCAGTCCAATACCACTCTCTCTCTAACAAGGTGGATGAACTGAGACTGCTGATGCGTTTTAAGGACCTCGCCTCCTCAGCTGTCCTCTGCTTTACTGAGACCTGGCTCCGGGAAAATATACCGACAGCGCGCTGCGCCTCGACGGCTTCCAGCTCTTCCGTGCTGATCGTGACACAGAGCTTTCCCGGCAAGACCACAGGAGGCGGAGTCTGCTTCTACATCAACTGCATCTGGTGCTCCTGATGTAACGGTAATTCCAAACACTGTTCTCCTGCCTTGGAATTTCTTGTTATCAATTGCCAAGCCCTTCTATTCCCCGCGGGAGTTTGCTTCTTTCATATGATCGCTGTGTACGCCCCTCCCGACGGGGACTACGCGCGAAGCTCAGCGCGTGCTCGCAGATCACATTCTACACACAGAGCGGAGTTTTCCAGACTCGCTGATTATTGTGGGCTGGCGACTTTAATCAGTGCAAATCTGAGCCACGATCTCCCCGCTACAAACAGTTTAATTAAATGCCCCACCAGAGGATTAAACACACTGGATCACTGTTACACCACAGTGAAAGACGCATATCGCGCGTCCCTCGAGCTGCGCTGGGAGTATCTGATCACGTGAATGGTTCACCTCATTCCCACATACAGACAGAGATTGAAGCTCACTAAACCTGTTGTGAGCACTACGAAGATACGGACCAGTGATGCTGAGGAGAAGCTGGAAACGTGCCATGGAAATATCTGACTGGGGCATGCTTAAAGGAGCCACGCATGATCTGGATGAGTTACACGGACACTGTTGAACTCATATATCCACTTTTGTGAAGAGAACATCTTCCATCACGCACCAGGGTGAGGTTACTCTAATGACAAACCCTGGTTCACAGCTAAGCTCAGACAGATCAGGAAGGAGAAGGAAGCAGCGCTGAAAAGTGGAGACAGGGACTGCTACAGGGAGGTTAAATACCGGTTTAACAGAGAGCTGAAGAGGGCTAAATCTCTATACTCAGAGAGACTCCAGCAGCAGTTCACTGCTAATGATTCGGCTTCCGTGTGGAGAGGACTGAGGCAAATCACCAACTATCGACCTAAGGCTCCTAAAGGTCAGGATGACAAAGCCCTTTGTCAGAGACTGTCCCAACACTATGCCCGTTTTGACACCTCGTCATCTGTGTCCAACTCCCCCCCTCCCTCCAGCTCCACAGCCTCCACATTCCCTACTTCATTTAAGGCACCCCCCCTCCTCCCCCCCTCCCCTTATCATCAGTGAGCAGGATGTGCTCAAACAGTTCTCCAGACTGAACCCGCGCAAGGCCCCCGGCCCAGACGGCGTGTCTCCCTCCACCCTGAGACTCTGTGCGAAACAGCTGGCTCCTGTATTCAGACATTTTTAACACCTCCCTTAAGTTATGCCACGTGCCATCCTGCCTCAAATCCTCCACCATCATCCCTGTCCCCAAGAAGCCACGGATCACTGGACTTAATGACTAAAGACCTGTAGCGCTCACCTCTGTAGTCATGAAGTCCTTTGAGCGCCTGGTCCGGTCCACCTCAAGTCCATCACCACCCCCTCTCCGGGACCCGCTGCAGTATGCCTACCGAGCCAACAGTCTGTAGACGATGCAGTCAACCTGGCCCTCCACTCCATCCTGCAGCACCTGGACTCCCCGGGACCTACGCCAGGATCCTGTTTGTGGACTTCAGCTCCGCATTCAACACCATCCGCCCCGCTCTGCTCCGGGACAAGCTGTCCCTGCTCAACGTGCCTGACTCCCTCTGCAGGTGGATCATCGACTTCCTGACGGACCGGAGGCAGCATGTGCGGCTGGGAAAGACTGTCTCAGACTATACTAGCATCAGCACCGGATCACCCCAGGGCTGTGTACTTTCCCCCCTACTCTTCTCCCTTTACACCAACTCCTGCACCTCCAGCCACCAGTCTGTCAAGTTGATCAAGTTTGCGGACGACACCACCCTCATCGGGCTCATCTCCAACGGCGACGAGTCCGCCTACAGGAGAGAGGTGGCCCAGCTGGCGTCCTGGTGCAGCAATAACAACCTGCAGCTGAACGCTCTGAAGACAGTGGAGATGATTGTAGACTTCAGGAAAGTCACTACTCCTCTGCCCCCCCTCACCCTCTCAGGCTCTCCCATCACCACTGCTGATTCCTTCCGCTTCCTAGGCACTACCATCACCAGGGACCTCAAATGGGAGCTGACCATCAGCTCACTCATCAAAAAAGCCCAGCAGAGGATGTTCTTCCTGCGGCAGCTGAGGAAGCTCAAGCTACCCACCAAGATGTTAGTGCAGTTCTACACTGCCATCATCGAGTCCATCCTCACCACCCTCCATTAACCGTGTGGTACGCAGAAGGAGCCACTGCCAGGGAAAGACTAAGGCTGCAGCGCGTCCGTGCGCACTGCTGAGAAGGTGATCGGCTGCAAGCTCCCATCTCTCCAGGATCTGTACATCTCAGAACCCGCGAAGGCGTGCTGGCCGGTCTATAGCCGATCCCTCACACCCTGGTTCACGTTCTGTTTGCCCCCCTCCCCTCTGGTAGAAGACTTCGGTCCATCCAGACTAAAAACCTCCCGTCACATGAACAGCTTCTTCCCCTCTGCCATTAGACTGCTGAACACTAAGTGACTCTCGTGCACCCATGTACAGCAGCTCTCAACCAGACTCATGTCAAATCATCACTGTTTTCTTCCTGCATTACCGACTGCATCTATATAGTTCTCCACAGTATCTGCTGCTGGCTAATATATATTTTAACTGTTGACCAGTATCACTTTCATCTTATCCTACACTTATTACATGTATAGGTTAATTTATTTATCTTATCGTGCTATCTTATCATGTTTAAGTTGCAGCATTGTACCGAGACAAATTCCTAGTTTGTGTACTACATGAACAATGGCAATAAACCTGATTCTGATTCTGATTCTGATTCTGACTCTGGCTCTCAGAAGAGCCTCATCCTGCCAGTCAGCACAGACAGGTCAGCAGGAGGCAGCGGTCCTGAGCTCATGCCAACGGCTCCACCATCAGGATATTTAGCGAGCGGACACTGGCGATATGCTTGCATGGACGCAATTTCCAGTGGGACTTTGTGGTAGCTGCATGTTCTGCCCCCATTTTAGGCGCAGATTTTTTATGTTGCTTATGGGTTTTTAGTTGATGTGCCAACAGACGTTTTAGGTGGACGCTGTTTCTTTCATCTCCCCTGCCCTGCACAAGATCAGGGAGCTGGGTCAACAACACTGGCTATCGTTATAGCTCCAGGGCGTTAAGTATCAGCATTTTACTTGCACAGTTCCCAGCAACTCACAGTCCAACCTTTTCGGCTTACAGTAACCCAAAACACGGGGTCAAGCTTTTTATAACCACAAAAGGCCTGCCGGTGTTCGCACGACCTCAGTGCCTGGACGCAGCTAAACTGGCTAGCACGCGCAAGGAGTTTGACAACTTGGAGCAGCTGGGCATCGTCAGGTGCTCCAACAGCCCATGGGCATCCCCGCTACACATGGTGTTAAGGCCCGACAGATCGTGGTGACCATTGTGGCGATTTCCGGCGTTTGAACAACGCCATGGAAACGCGGATCGGTATCCCATCCCGCACATCCAGGATTTTTCTGTGCACTTGGCCAGGACGCGTGTTTTTTTTTGAAAATGGATCTGGTCCGTGGTTACCACCAGGTCCCGGTATGCAACAGAGACGTTCCTAAAACAGAGGTAATAACTCCATTTGGCCTTTTCGAGTTTTTCGAAGCTTTGCTAACCTTCCAGAGAATGATCCTTGTCCTTCATTTTTGTCTACTTAGACGACATTCTGGTGGCTAGCACGTCCAAGGAGGAGCACCTCGTCCATCTCAAGATGGTTTTCCAGAGGTTGAAAGCACACGGGCTTATAGTTAACCCGGCGGAGTGCCAGTTCGGTGTGCCAGTGATTGATTTTTTGGACCACCGCATATCGCCAGAGGGTGCAATTCTGCTACCGGATAAGATTACTAACTAACTAACTAACCTGCACTTATATAGCGCTTTTCTAGTCACAAAGACCACTCAAAGCGCTTTCACTAGTACTAACCCTCTATTCTAAGGGCCTATAGGAAACAGATATCTAGGGACAATTTTAGAACAACCAATTAACCTAACATGCATGTCTTTGGATTGTGGGAGGAAACCGGAGCCCCTGGAGTAAGCCCACGCAGCACAGGGAGAACATGCAAACTCCACACAGAAAGGTTCCAACCCCTGCCAGCCTGGGGATTCGAACCAGGAACCTTCTAGCTGTAAGGCAACAGTGCTAACCACTGCACCACCGTGCTGCCCAAGATGCGTGCCATGTCGGACTTTCCACATTCGCAGATCGTGAGGGCCCTACAGGAGTTTTTGGGAATGGTGAACTTTTATAACCGTTTCCTCCCCTGGGCAGCCCAGCTGATGCAGCCGTTCTACGCCACACTTAAGAAAAAGAAGCCTGTGGAAAACATCAACTGAACCCCCAAGTGAGTCCAGGCTTTTGCAGATGCTAAAACGGCGCTCACTGATGCCGCTTTGCTAGCCCACCCTGACCTGTCGGCGCTGCTAGTGCTCACCATGGACGCATCTGACATTGCCAGAGGGGCAGTTGGGAGCAGTACGTCTCCGGTTTGTGGCTGCTGCTTGCATTTTTCAGTCGTACTTTATGTGCTGATGAACGCAAATACAGCACGTTCGACAGAGAATAGTTGGCTCTCCACCTGGCGACGCGCCATTTCCAGTTTTGGCTAGAGGGGCGCGAGTTCACCGCGTTCGTGGATCATAAACCGCTAACATACACAATGTCCAAGGCCTCGGAACCGTGGTCGGCCCAGCAGCAGCGGCATTTGGCCGCGATCTCAGAGTTCACGACCGGCATTCAACACGTTGCCGGTAAGCTCAACATCATGGCCGATTGCCTGTCGCGTGCATTAGCCTCCCTGGTCTACATGGGAATAGATTTCCCTGCCATGGCCACGGAGCAAGTCAGGGACGCGGACATTTGAGCACTCCAGTTTGCACCTACTGGGTTAAAGCTGGAGAGCAGGGTGGTGCAAGAAGGGTGCCCTTCCTTGCTCTGCAGCGTGCGTCGCGTGCCAGCGGGTCAAAATGCACAAGCACACCAAAGACCGCCTCGAACCATTCCAAATCCCGGCCAGGAGGTTCGACCACGTCCACGTGGATTTGGTGGGACCCTTCCCACCATCGCAACATTTCACACATCTTTTGACAACTGTGGACCGCACCACTCGTTGGCCTGAAGTGGTCTTGCTGGCTTCCACCACATCCGCGGAAGTGGCTCGTGCTTTTTTGTTGGCTTGGGTCGCACAGTTCGGATCCCCGTCGGACATCACTTCCGACAGGGGCCCACAGTTCGTTTTGGAACTCTGGTCCACGATGGCCCAGAGCCTGGGGTTAAAATCCACCGCACTACTGCGTACAACCCCCAGGCTAACGGGTTATGTGAATGTTTCCATAGGTCGCTTAAGGCAGCGCTCAGAGCTTCGCTCACGGATGCCAATTGGATCGACCCCCCTGCCCTGCGTGCTTTAGGGTTGCACTCCGCACTACGGAGGATTTGGCAGCTCCCCGGCAGCCAGAACTCGTTTTTTCTCAGCCACTGCAGATCCCGGGGAGTTTTTACCAGAAAACCTGCGCAATTTTTGCACAGTATGGAGGCTGTTAACAGTGCCGGGCCGGCCCACCATTGTCTTTACCCACAACTGTTGTCCCGAAAAGCTTACAGAATGCTGGTTTTGTTTTTGTTAGGCATGATGCACACCGGACCCCGCTGCGCCCACCGTACGACGGACCGTTCAGGGTGCTGGAAACTGGGGCAAAGCATTTTGTGTTAGATTTTGGGGGGGGGGGGCGTAGGGAGACCGTCTGCATTGACAGGCTGAAGCCCGCTTTTGTGTTGGCAGACGAGCAGCTGGTGTTGGCCCATGCTCCCCAGTGCAGACGCCCACAGTGGCTCCGCAAGTTGGTGTTCCCTCGGCAGAGACCTGCGCTCGCGAGGCCAACATGTCCCCCCTCCCCCACCCTTTTTCCCTCCACAGGTTAATGTGCCTGTCTGCACACCTCGCCAGCAGGGTGTTTCGACCGGACCGGCAACCCCCCGCTACAGCCGCTATGGGCGCAGGCTCAAGCCCAAAGGACAGTAAGGGACTTAGTGCCCTTTCTGGGTGTTTGGGGGGGGGGGGGGGCTGTGTGGTGGCACTGTATGGGGATTCTCCACCCAGAGTTGGGTGCCGGGGGGGATGGAACAAAGGACTGAAGGACGAAGTGACACCGGGGGGTCTCAGACGTAGCAGAAAGGACTATCCGCCCCCCGGGGAGTTCAGGAGGCAGAGAGGGGAATTATGATGTTAATGTGCCAACCACGTCTTTATGCACTGACAGTATTGTATTCGACTCCCTGGATCTCATGGGGGAGAAGTAAAGGTTATAAAAAGGAGGTGCCCAGAGACCCAGTGTTTAGATGTTCTGTACTTGATGTTGGAAGAGGATTAAAGTTGATGTCATTCAGCTCGCTGCCTCATCTGCTTCCTTCTTCTGCAAGCTGAATGTTTATTTGACTGTGTTATAGGGTTTCATTTGTCCTAGTCACCCGTTTGTGTGCATCAGGAACTTTGTGTAGTCACCTGCTCGTGTGCATCAGGAATTGCCATCAGCAATCAAGACATGTATTTACGAATATCTCTGAGGTATGCTGTCCTGTTTAGTGCACACTGTACTGAAGACATGTTTTATTAGATTTTATTCTGAATCTGAATGTTATCTTTTTTTAGGAGTGAACTGTCTTCCCTGTCACTTTTTATATTTTTCCTTTCCTCTTTTGAATCGTGTTTGGGCCTTTTTCTTTTATATTTTATTTTGTTTGCCGCCATTTTAGTACACCCAAAACACTCAGCAAATCAATGGATAGAGCACAAATCACAAGTAAATCAGAGAAAACCCCCAAAAACGCCCTTATAGGAAGAAACTTCTGGAAGAACCAGGCTCGGGGAGGGGCAATCGTCTGCCATGACTGGTTGGTTGGGTGGGGAAGAAAGAGAGGAGACATACTATTCATACAGATGCCAACAATACAGGTAGAACAACAATCGTACAAATGCAACGTGCAGTGTTGCATCAAAGCTAGGTTAACCAAGCTAGGTTAACCAAGCTTTTTTCAGGCTTATTAAGCTAGCTAACAAATATCATAGGTAGCACTACAAGCAAACGCATGCATAGCTGGACCTAGTGGCATAATGCCCAAACAGTTATGCATAATTAGCATGTTTTTAGTCGACATAAATGGTAAAATTCAAAACTGTGGGCGGGCATGTAAAATTAATCTAAACTTGTGAATGATGTTCAGTTAAAACATGATATCACCATCTAGCTAGCCAGCTGTCACATAGCTCACACACAAAATCAGACATGAGCATTCAGCTGTCTGTATTTCACCTGACAAACTAACACCCAAGAATAGTGTTGTGGTCCTTTGTGGATTTGACTTGATTGTACGTCTGCGTTAAGGTAAAATAGATTACGGTATGTCTAACATCTTTTAACAAAATGTGACCAACTTTATTGCTGTGGAGATATTGATATGTCTAACTAACGGAGCTACTGTATGTAATGCGAGGCCACTTTTAAAGGTCATTTTCCAAGCCCCCAGTAGTTGTGGGAAGTGGTATTGTGGGGGCATGGTGTTGGACTTCTCCACCCAGGGGACAATGGACCGAAGGAGGAGGTGTCACTGGGGGGTATCAGATGGGACAGTAAGGACTATGCGCCCCCGGGGAGAGGAGTAAATGCCGGAGAGAAGAAGTGTGTTATGAGCTGGCAGAGCTGGTGTTATGTTATGTTAATGTGCCGCACATTCTTTGTTCAAACAACAATGGTTATGGTTGGAAGTGTCAGGTCTCAATGCACGGGAGTAAAGGTATAAAAGAGGAACGCACAAAGACCCGACAGTCTTTTTTGCTATAGTGTTGGAGGAAGAATAAAGTAACTGTCATCCAGCTTGTTGTCTCGCCTGCCTCCTTTCTCCATACTGGTGACCCCAAGACATGCCATGGAAAGTGAACCGAGCATCACCCCGGAGACTGGCTGGAGGGAGAGCACCAGTGCCATGTGCGTGGTCCCAATCGAGCTCCCAGGCTTCTGGCTTCACAGCCCGACCACATGGTTTTTGCACGTAGAAGCCCAGTTCGCACTCTGCGGGATAACAACGGACGATACCAGGTATTACTACGCAGTCGCTGCGCTGGATGTGTGCGCCACGCAACAGGTGACGAGCCTGCTCTAGGAGCCGCCGGCCCAAAGAAAATATGAGGCGCTCAGGAGGATGCTTCTCCAGCGATATACCGTTTCTGACAGTGAGAGGGCAGAGAGGCTCCCAACACGTTCGGAGTTATGGGACAAATCAGCAGGGGAGCTAATGGAGAGCATGTTGGCGCTGAGGGGGAAGGACGATGAATCTTTCCTGTTCGCCCACTTGTTCCTCAGGAACCTACCGGCTACAGCAAGGGCGATCCTGGCCAACTCGCCGCAGCTGGTTGCTAAGGATTACCACGCCCTGGCGCAGGAAGCGGACCGCATCATTTCAGCGACCAGAACTCTCAGCGTGCAGACAGTGGCACCGGCATCCATGAGAGACTGCAGTGAGGTCAAGGAGCTGTTCGTGGTAGCCGGGACAGACACCAGATCTATTTTTATCATCACTGTTTTGGCTCGAATGTCCAACGCTGCCTGGCGCCATGCCAATTCAAGAAGCCGGGAAGACAGCACTTTCGGAATTCAGTGGCAGCTGCAACCGGTGGCAACAGGAACATATTGCTTTATGTCACAGACACACGTTCGGGGAGACGGTTTTCGGTGGACTCCGGCTCCCAGAAGAGCCTCATCCTGCCGGTCCATCGCAAACAGGGTGGCAGGACGCAGCGGTCCCCGAGCTCACGACCGCCAACGGATCCACCATCAGGACATTTAGCGAGCGGACACTGGCGATATGCTTACACGGACGACTTTCAGTGAGACCTTTGGATAGCTGCATATTCCGGCCCCATTTTAGGAGCAGATTTTCTATGCGCTTATGGATTGTTAGTCAATGTTGCTAATAGCGAGATTAGTGGACACTGTCTCTTTTACCCTCACTGCCCTGCACAGCTCGGGGAGCTGGGTCGACAACACTGGCTAACGTTACAGCTCCAGGGGGTGAGTACCAACATTTGCTCGCACAGTTCCCAGCACTTACGGTCCCGACTTTTTCAGCTACGGTAACGAAACACTGGGTTGAGCACTTTATAATAACAAAAGGCCCGTAGGTGTACGCGCGTCCTCGGCATTTTGGACGCAGCTAAACAGGCCAGCGCACAAGAGGAGTTTGCCAACTTAGAGCAGTTGGGCATCGTCAGGCGCTCCACCAGCCCGTGGACATCCCCGCTACACATGGTGCTTAAGCCAATGGGTCCTGGCGACTGTGCGCAATTTCCAGCGCTTGAACAATGCTACGGAACATGATCGCTATCCTATTCACACATCCAGGATTTTTCCGTGCACCTGGCTGGGGCGCGTGTTTCTTCCAAAGTGGATATGGTCTGTGGTTACCACCAGGTCCCGGTGCACAACGGAAGACGTTCAAAAACAGCGGTAATAACTCCGTTTGGCCTTTTCGAGTTCTATACGCATGCCGTTCAGATTAAAAGGCGCAGCGTAGACCTTCCAGAGGATGATGGACACAGTGCTTCGCGACTTGTCCTTCATTTTTGTCTACTTAGACGAAATTCTGGTAGCCAACACGTCCGACGAGGATCACATCGCCATCTCAGGACAGTTTTCCGGAGGTTGGAAGCGCACGGTTTGCTAGTTAACCCGGCGAAGTGCCAGTTCGGTGTGCCAGTGATTGACTTTTTGGGCCACTGCATTTTGCTGGCGGGCGCAATCCCGTTACCGGACAAAGTGCGCGCTGTGTCAGACTTTCTGTGCCCACAGACCGTGAGGGCACTACAAGAGTTTTTGGGAATGGTTAATTTTATAACCGCTTCCTCCCCCGGGCAGCCCAGCTGATGCATCCGTTGTACGCCACACTTAAAATTTAAAAAAAAAAAAAAGCCTGCCGGAAAGCCATCGACTGGACTCCTGAGCAAGTCCAGGCTTTTACTAATGCCCCAAACAGCGCTTGCAGATGCTGCGTTGTTAGCCCACCCGGACCCGTCTGCACGGATAGCGCTCACTACAGAAGCGTCTGACATTGCCATAGGGGCAGTAGTGGAGCAGTGCACCTCAGGGTCGTGGCAGCCGCTCACATTTTTCAGCCGCACTTTGCGCGACAACAAACGCAAGTACAGCACGTTCGATGGAGAACTGCTGGCTCTTCACCTGGCGACGCGCCATTTCCATTTCTGGCTGGAGGGGCACAAGTTCACCGCGTTTGTGGACCATAAGCTGCTGATGTACACAATGGCCATGGTCTTGGAACCATGGTTGGCCCGGCAGCAATGGCAGTTGGCCACAGTTTCGGAGTTTATTTACATTTGTGCGCTCCGTCTGCGCCAATGGGGTTAAGGTTGGGACTAGCAGGGTAGTGCAAGAAGGGTGCCCTCCCTTGCTCTGCAATGTCTCCACCGGCCGCCGCGCCCCGGGGGTTCCAAGCTCTTGGCACCGTCGCGTTTTTGAGTCGGTCCACTCCCTTTCGCATCCAGGATGTGCGCGTTCGGTGAATCTAGTGGGGGCATAATTTGTCTGGCCGCGGCTTGCACAAAGACTGAAAGAGTGGGCTGCAGCTTGCGTCGCGTGCCAGTGGGCCAAAGTGCACAAGCACACCAGAGCTCCCCCTCGAGCCCTTCCAAAAAGGTTCAACCACGTCAACGTGGATTTGGTGGGACCCCTCCCGCCGTTGCAAGATTCACTCACCTTTTGACGTCGTGGACCGCACCACTTGCTGGCCTGAAGTGATCCCGCTGGCTTCTACCAATGTCTGCAGAAGTGGCATGTGCTTTTTTTGTCAGCTTGGGTTGTACATTTCGGATCTCCATCAGACATCACATCCAACAGAGGTCTACAATTCGTTTCAGAACTCTGGTCTGTGATGGCTCAGAGCCTGGGGGTCAAAATTCACCACACGACCACGTACAACCCCCACGGGTTATGCAAGCGTTTTCATAGGTCGCTTAAAGCAGCGCTCAGAGCTTCACTCATGGACACAAATTGGGTTGAGCGCCTGCCTTGGGTTCTTTTAGGGTTGTGTTCCGCACCTAAAGAGGATTTGGCAGCCTTCCCGGCAGAACTCGTTTTTTCTCAATCGCTGCAGTTCCCCAGAGAGTTTTTACCAGAAAACCCCATGCCTGAGGCCGATCCGCCCATGCAATTTTTACACAGTATGAAGGGTGTGAGCGTACTGGGCCTGGTCCACCATTGTTTTCCACGCACAGTCATCCCAAAAACCTTGCAGAACGCCAGTTTTGTTTTTGTCAGGCGCGATGCGCACCGGACCCCACTGCGCCCACCGTATGACGGACCGTTCAGGCTGTTGGAACCTGGGGCGAAACATTTTGTGTTAGACATGGGGGATGTAGGGAGACCATCTGCATCAACAGCCTGAAGCCCGCTTTTGTGTTGGTAGATGAGCAGGTGGTGTTGGCCCAAGCTCCCCGGCGCGGACGCCCACCGTTGGTGGCTCTGCAGGTTGGTGATTCCTCAGCAGGGATCGGCACTCGCGAAGCTGATGTGTTTTCTCCTCCTCCCTTTTTCCCTCCACAGACTGACGTGCCCTCCTGTACACCCCACCAGCAGGGCAGTTTGATGGGATCAGCGACCCCGCTACAGCCGCTATGGGCGCCAGCTCAAGCCCAAAGTACGGCGGGGTGGGGGGGTGGTTAAGGCTCATTCTGGGTATTCGTGGGGGGGGGGGCTGTGTGGGGGCATGGTGTTGGACTTCTCCACCCAGGGTACAATGGACCAAAGGAGGAGGTGTCGCCAGGGAGGGTATCAGATGGGACAGTAAGGACTGTGCACCCCCGGGGAGAGGAATAAATGCCGGAGAGAAGAAGTGTGTTGGAGCGGAGCCGGTGTTAGGTTATGTTAATGTGCCACACATTCTTTGTTCAAACAACAGTGGTTATGGCCGGAAGTGTCGGGTCTCGATGCATGGGAATAAAGGTATAAAAGAGGAATGCACAGAGACCCGACAGTCTTTTTTGCTGTAAAATATGTTGGAGGAAGAATAAAGTAACTGTCGTCCAGCTCGTTCTCCTCCTTTCTCCACAGTATTACTGTTTTTGAGGTATAAAAGATCATTTTCCCACATTTCTGATGTATTTGTTTTTTTAACAAAGAAAAGCTTCTGGTTTCCATGACAATGCCAGTTCCAGAGTAGTACTGAAAGTTGTGCCCATAATTCACACAAGGTGTCATGAAGGCTAGGAATAAGGTGGCTAGCCAGGACCAAAGATGGCTAGCTGAAGCTAGCAGTTTCACCACTCATTCACATACACTACTGACAAAAAGTTAGGGATATTTGGCTTTTGGGTGGAATTTATGGAAAATATAAAAAGTTCACACTACAGTGATATTATATCATGAAAGTAGGGCATTTAAGTGGACGCATGCAATGAAGAGTTCCTCATTTTATCCAATTTATTGAAACAAAAGCCAACAACAGTGTATGTGTATGTGTGTTCACATACCCACCACATACCAGATGGCCTGTGTTGTTCACGCAGGGGCACAATGACTGGATTAATGATATTATTCAGGTAGTATTGGCTTGTCACTGTACCATTCATAAGGTGTAGGGCAGTTCTGTATTGATGAGACACACCTGCCTAGACTGCAACATGGTGATAACAGTGACCGATGCATAGCGCTCTCTCCTTGACGTCTCCAACATCATTAGCGGCCATCATTTCTGCTCACCGTGAATCGACTTTCATCAGAGAACACCACTGAGAGCCCACTGGTTCCTTGTTCAGCGTAAATGCTCCCTGGCTCATGCAAACGATGACACCTGTGCCTGGTGGTGTGGTCAGGTACCCGCGTAGGTCTCCTAGCATGCAGACCACGCTGATGTGAACGGTTTCAAATGGTCTGATGTTACAAATGTTGGGAGTAATACGTTACAAAGTAACGCGTTACTGTAACACCACTACTTTTGCAGTAACATGCTGTGTAACGAAACTACTGTTTAAAAATTCAGTAATGCGTTACAGTTACTGAAATTTGATCGGATGTGTTACTTGCGTTATTTGTTTTATTAATATGGACATTTTTAGCGTAAATAAACGGACCCTACCACAGCTGGCACAGCCGTCCGTCTCCGCAGGTCGGTTTCCTGTCCTGCCCCAGTTCACACTGCAACCTGGTGGCGACTTCTCATTCTCAAGCCCTGATCACCTGTTGTCCGAGCGGTGAGTAGCCCCTTTCAGCTCCTCTCTCTGTGGTTAAACATTAGTATTTTTTGAGCAATAAGTTTGCATTTAATGTATGCATTAAATGCATTGAAAGTTTTCTTATGCATAGAGAAAAAGTGACTGTGATTTGATGCAGTAAAGAACAGCTTCTTCTAAGCGGTGAACTTTCATTTATCTGTGCTTTCTGTTTTATTTTATCTTATTCATGTACATGATGAGACACCTTCGAGCCATAATGAACATCTCATGGAAAGACGAGATAACCAACATAGAAGTGTTGAAACGAGCTGGTCTACCATCAATGGAGGACATTCTAATACAGATGAACCTGAGATGGCTCGGACATGTTGAGAGGAGCAGTTACTCTACTCACAGTTATGCGAGGGCAAACGCAATCAGGGTAGACCAAGGCTCAGATTTAAAGACACTGTAAAAAGAAACTTGAAGACGTTGGACATAGACAGGAGTTCCTGGCAGTGGAAGGCTAAGGACAGAGCTGTGTGGAGGAATCTGATCATACCCAAATGAAACAGTCATTTTCGCCCACGATAGACTATGATGATGATGATTCATTTACATGCTGTTGTGATATGCAACTATTTCATGCAAGTAAATCCTCTAAATATGCGTTTTTAATGGGCTGGTCCAGGGGTGTCAAACAGGCCCACGGGGGGGGGGGGGGGGGGCAAAATTTTCTCTGTGAATTTACAGCTTTATTTCTAGTAAATTTGTGACTTTCTACTGATTACAATAGTTTATGTAAATCTGAGACATTTTTTCTCTGTAAGATGAAGCCTTTTTTCTCATCAGTTTTTCTGATGAGAACAAGGGGCCCTTGATCTTGCTATGTGTGCAAGATGATTTAAGTATGCATTTAAAAGTAACATGAGTTACTTTTCCAAGTAACTAGTTACTTTAATCATGCAGTAACTCAAAAGTAACGCGTAATTGTAACTAGTTACTATTTTTTAGTAACTTGCCCAACACTGGATGTGACACTTGGGTGACTCTTACCTCCCTTAAATGGGCCTGGAGCTGAGTGGCATTCATCATCCGGTTCCACAGGGCACTGTTCACAATGAAGCGGTCATCAGCGTGGGATGTGGCCAAAGGACGTTCACTTCTGTGCCTTTCTGTGACTCCTCAAGTCTGTCTGTATCTCTGTTGCAGCCTGCTGATGACACTCTAAGCTCAGTGGCCACTTCCCTTAGAGAACATGATGTTTGAAGCCTCGTAATGGCGAGGTACTGTTGATCAATTGTGAGGCGTCGTCTTGGTTTCATGATGTCAAAATGTGAACAGCATGATGAAGAGGACTGTTTAAACACCAATTCTAATTGAACTAGAAAATTTATTGGTCGATTCATGGATCAAGCACCTGTTGTGAATTTTGCCATTAAGCACCTTGTTAGAGAACAGCAAGTTGTGCAAAAAGTACTGAAACACTGAACAATTGGACATGTGCATTCAGAAGGTTAGAAAAGGTCAAAATAAGTTCACCTGTAAAGGTTATAGTGCATTTTAGGTGCATCTTGAAATGTCACCCTAAAGCCGAATATCCCTAACTTTTTGTGAGTAGTGTGTGTTTCTGTGTTTATTGTACTCCAGGGACCAGACATATCCTGTTGTGAAACCACACACTCCTGCACACCAGTGCTACTTTGTCATTCATTATTTGAAACACTTTTGCTTCAGTTAGTTCATGCTCGTTGCCCGAGCTAATCTTAGCTAAAGCAATAGGTTAGCAACAATCACATAATCAATCAATCAGCCTTTATTGTCATGATGCTATGCATACAACTGTAGTGCAAGCAAGATGAAATTGCGTTTCTCTAGGCATCCGTATTGTAAAAAGAACATAATTTAAAAACACACTCACACACCCCACCCTGACAGCCATTCACATATCCCTGAGACACATTTGGATATTACAGTAATGTTAACTTATTACAATTGCAGTTAAAATGATAACTGCCTATGTTTATATAAAACAATTAAAATGGCTAAGTGAATCTAAGTAGCTAAGAGAAATAAATACTTAAAACTGACTAAAACTATAATATATATATAATATACATAATGTCCATAAAGTGCAGTAATAAGTGTAAAAGATTCCGGATCAACTGTTCAGCATCCTAACAGCTTATGGAAGGAAGCTGTTATTCAGTCTGGTGGTTCTGCCTCATGCTCCGAAATCGTTTGCCAGATGGCAGCAGTTCAGAGTGTTTGTGCAGAGGGTGAGAGTGGTCCTTAACAATGTTCAGTGCCCTGCTCCTACAACGGCTCTGAAAAAGTTCTTGAACAGAGGGGAGGGAAACTCCATTTACCCTCTCAGCTCCCTTAACTATCCTCTGCAGAGCTTTTTTATCTGACATACTGCAGCTGGAGTACCATGTCGCAATGCAGTACATCAGAACACTCTCCACCACACCTCTGTAGAAGGTCCTGAGGATGCAGATGGGGAGAGAGGCCTGTTTGAGTTTCCTCAAGAAGTGCAGTCTCTGCTGGGCCCGCTTCCTGATCCCCAAGGAATTCTTGCTCCAGGTCAGGTCCTGCAAGAGCGTGCACTCCGAGGAACTGATGTTCTCCACTCTCTCTACCGAACGGCCGCTGATGCAGAGAGGGAGCTGTTCAGGCCGTGACCGCCGGAAGTCGATAATCAATCTCCTTCGTTTTGTCCACGTTGAGCACCAGATTGTTCCTCCCTGCACCAGCCCTCCAGGTCTGTAACTTTTTCCCTGTAACATTGATTCGCTCATCCCTCTAGAAGTCCCACCACTGTGGTGTCATCTGTAAACTTAATAATCTGGTTCCCTTCGTGTCTGGACACAACAGTCATGAGTGAGAAAGTGTAAACTAACAGTGGGTCCTGAGTACATAAGAGAGAGAGAGAGAGCGAAATAGTATGCAGTCTGAGTGATTTTGGAGACATGTACCAAAAAAATTGCTTCAATAATTAAAGAAATTTTGAACAAAATGCATCACAAACATTTCATTGGGATGTGTGAGCTGTTAAAATATGGAAAATTTATTAGGCTTTAAAAATTAATTTTAGCCTTAATTTTATATTATCCGTAGTATTTCGTTACAAAAAAGTGTTAGCTTTTCAAACAGTTTATGTAATGCTGTATTTCAACTTTTTAGAATCTGCAGTGCATTTAGAATTTATACAGCATGTTTTAAGGTGAGTGGTGCATGTCTTTTTTTAATATATACAGTGGATATAAAAAGTGTATACACCCCTGTTCAAATGCCAGGTTTTTGTGATGTAAAAAAATGACTTTACTTAATTACTTAATCCTCGCCTGGCCACTTCAGTGAAAGTTGCGGCCAATCATCTGAAAGCAGGGCGATCTTGGGCTAGGGCAATGAGGTCGGCCACAGGTCTTATCACTGCAACCTGGATCATCCAGAACAGTCTGGGCTGACCTCGGGGGCGATGCCAGTCCTGGGGGGGGGGGCGGCAGGGGGTGAGGCCCGCCCACCTTCCAACCTGGCCATGTGGCCAAGGAGCCATAGCCTCCCTCTTCTGATGATGGTGGAGATGGGGATAGGGCAGCCAGCCCTCCTGTAGGCCTCATCGTTTGTGGTGTGGTGGAACCATTGGATGCTGTGGATGTTACGGAGGCAGGTCCGATGGAATGTATCCAGATGGTGGGTGGTTGTGGTGGAGAGGGTCCAAGTTTCGGACCCGTAAAGGAGGACGGGGATCACACAGGTGTTAAAGATTAGCAACTTTGTGGTTGTGCAGATCTTTCCGCTCCGCCAGACTCTCTGGAGGCGGCCAAAAGCACTGCGAGACAGCTGCAGTCAGCAAGTAATCTCTGGGTCTGACAAGCAGGAGCTGATGATCTTAGATCCAAGGTAGACAGTCGTTGACAATCTCAACCGGCTCGTTGTTGATGACTTGTGGTGGCAAGAAGTCTGACAGCGACTGGATCTTTTGTCTTTGCCCAGCTGATGGTAAGGCCCAGGAGTGATGCTTCCTCTGCAAGCACCTCCAGTGCCTCAGCGATTATGTCTTATATGCATGGCAAAAAGCACCATGTCGTCTGCATAGCACAGGTCTGTGAAGTGAGAGTGGAAGTCAGCTCCGAGATTGGGGCAGCGTTCCGTTACATTCTTGACCCAGTAGTCAACCACAGCATTAAATAGGTTTGGCACGGGGATGCATCCCTGCTGGACTCCAGAGGTGGTGACAAAAGGGTCTGACATGTCACCCTCTGCGCGTACCCTGCACGTGGTGTTGGAGTTGAGGTCCCGGAGAATGTTGATGTACTGGGACGGGACTCTAATGCCACGCAGGAGTTGCTAGAGGGTGTTCCTCTCTAGGGAGTCCAAGGCAGCTTTGAGGTCGATGTAGGCCGCATATAGAGGTTGGCGATACTCCCTCTGTTGCTGCGCCAGGACACTCAAAGCCAGGATGCGGTCCACTGTGGACCAATGAGGGGTGAAGCTGACCTTTTGGCGGTGGCACATGGCGAGGAGCAGGGGGCGGATGCGACTCAGGATGACATTGGTGATTACCTTGCTGGGATGGACAGCAGCGTGATGGGATGATAGCTGGCTGTGCTCCAGCGGTCAACCTTGTTATTGCAAAAGGACAGAACGGCCCCATCCCTGCACTCCCCAGGGACGCATTCTTCTGCCCAGATGAAGCGACATAGATGTTCCAGCTGAGGGGTGACAGAGGTGAGGGCGACTTTCATCATCTCTGCCGTAACTCCATCAGTGCTGGGGGCTCGCCCAGAGGGGAGCTTCTTGACTGTGTCTGACAGCTCACTGATTGAAGGTGGGGCTAGGCTGACTGAGTTGTCTTCAACACCAGCATCAGCATACTGCTGCAGCTTATCCGAGGTGGGAGGAGGGGGCTTGCAGATGACGCTCATGTAGTGCTCTCGCCATCATTGATCATTGGTGTTTAGTTCTTGGATCCGTGACGAAGGTTATGCCATCGGTGGTTAGAAGGGGGAGCGACGACTGTTATTTCTTGCCAGCTTGGCACAGCTCCTTGATTGACTGGTAGGCAGACCGAAGGTTCCCTGCTTGGAAGCTGTTGTTGGCCTTGTCAGCGATACAGTGGAGCCAAGCGGCTTCATTGTGCCAGAGGCTGTGGCGTCTCTCCATCTTCAGATTGTGGTAATCGTCCTTTCCCTGGAGTCTGGCTTTAGAGCATCGATCGACCAGCTCTTGGGAGGTGTCGGAGATCCATGGCTGAATCCTCTGTTGGTGATCACCAAGGACGTTTGTGGCAGCCAGAGTGAGAGTGGTGGTAATCTGCTTCCTGGCATCCTCAAGACTCTGAGTGGTAAAGGGCAGCAAAACGGTTTGTGACTTCGATGGAGTAGCAGCGGGCAAACTGAGAGGTGTAAAGCTTCTTGTTGTGTGGGGGGCGGCAATGGGTGGGGCAGGAGGGGCATTGTGGCGGACTTGCAGGCAGACAGTCACGGTGAGGAGTCAATGGTCGGTCCACCCCAGCTCACCGTTGCTGTAGACAGGGCAGTCAGTGGCAATTCTCCAGCACCTACTGACCAAGATGTGGTCAGTGATCTTGGATGTAGCACCGGTGTTACAGTACCAGGTGGTGCGGTGGATTTGATGATTCTGGAACCAGGTGCCCAGGATCTTCAGATTGTGCGTGGCACACACTTCCAGCATGCGGTCACCATTGTTGTTGGTGACATCAGACGGGAACAGTCCGATGTGTTACAAGCTGCTCCTGTCGGGGCCCACGGTGGCATTCATGTCCCCTAGGACAATGGTGGTGTTGTGGCAGGAAATGCAGTGTAGCTCGTCGTGCAGCTGTGTGTAGAATGCATCCTTGACTTGGTCGTTAAAAACTCTGCCATTGCCGGTTCCAAGCCTGGATGAGAAAGTGAGGAGGGCTGAGGCAGGGCTAGCAGCTCTGTTCCATAAAAACCCACCGTTACGAACGCCAAAAAATGAGACCAAGATGAATCATTTCAAAACTTTTTCCACCATTAATGCGACCTATAACCTGAACAACCCAATTGAAAAACAAACTGAAATCTTTTAAGGAAAAAATAAAAATACTTACAATAACCTGGTTGCATATAAATATGCACACCCTTAAACTAATACTTCGTTGCAGCACCTTTGGCTTTTATTATAGCACTCAGTCTTTTTGGGTAGGAGTCTGTCAGCGTGGCACATCTTGATGTGGCAATATTTGCCCACTCTTCTTTGCAAAAATGCTCCAAATCTGTCAGATTGCGAGGGCATCTCCTGTACACAGCCCTCTTTCAGATGTTCGATCAGATTCAGGCCTGGACTCTGGCTGGGCCATTCCAAAACCTTAATCTTCTTCTGGTGAAGCCATTCTTTTGTTGATTTGGATGTGTACTTTGGGTCATTGTCGTGGTGAAAGATGAAGTACCTCTTCATCTTTCTAGCAGAAGCCTGAAGATTTTGTGCCAACACTGACTATTATTTGGAACTGTTCATAATTCCCTCCACCTTGTCTAAGGCCCCAGTTCCAGCTGAAGAAAAACAGACCCACAGCATGATGCTGCCACCACCATGTTTCACTGTAGGTATGGTGTTCTTTTGGTGATGAGCAGTGTGGTGTTTACACCAAATATACCTTTTTGGATTTATGGCCAAAAAGTTCAACCTTGGTTTCATCAGACCATAACACATTTTACGACATACATTTGGGAACTTTCAAATGTGTTTTTGCAAAATGTAGCCGGGCTTGGATGTTTTTCTTAAGATAAGGCTTCCGTCTTGCTACGCTACCCCATAGCCCAGACATATGAAGAAGATGGGAGATTGTGTCATATGTACTAAACAGCCAGTACTTTGCCAGAAATTTCTGCAGCTCCTTGAATGTTGCTGTTGGCCTCTTGGCAGCCTCCCTGACCAGTTTTCTTGTCGTCCTTCATCAATTTTGGGGGGAGATCAGTTCTTGGTAATGTCACTGTTGTGCCATATTTTCTCCACCTTGATGATGACTGTCTTCACTGTGTTCAGTGTATATTTAATGCCTTGGAAATTCTTTTGTATCCTTCTCCTGACTGATACCTTTAAACGATGAGATCCCTTCTGATGTTTTGGAAGCTCTCTGCGGGACCAGGCTTTGTGCTGTAAATCCTTGTTCATGCCGCATTTCCCCCTCTAGTCTGCTTTGGACGAGGCCAGCGTGCACGTGGCATTGTACATGCTCACTTTTTTCGTCTACCAGGGCCAAGCAGTTGACACATGCGCACAACTGTTAATTGTGTAGTTTCCGCCCCAGCTCTATGGGTAGCGCATATGCGCTAACTGCCAATTTGTTCACTGGCTATAAAAACATGAGAGTGACGCACATTTTTTTTGTAGCAACAACAATGGCATCGTTTCAAAGAAAAGGAGGAATTACCGTTTTGCAGTGCTCTTCTTCCACTCAAGGTGCTGCTACTGCAAAAGGAATTCATGTATGTTTATTCTCGTCTTCCCGCCTCTTCGTTGTCTTCCTCATCAACTTTGTCTTTGTATGTTGTGTTGGTAGCGCCATCTCGTGAATGGGGACATTCAGTCTTGCGCATACTGTCAACGAGTTCAGATCATGGGCATGTCACGCGGTCATAAAATCTGGGCTGCACGTGGTCGTCCGCAGTAGAGCCCTGCGCATACTCGCAAAGTGGAGACGATGAAGTAAATTTCGTCACACAAGGTTTCCAGTTGCACGTACACGGACAGCGGAGGTTCAGCATGAATCCAGCTGAAGATGTGACTACAAAAATGTCAGGAAAAGCCACTAGAACAGCTGAACTTTATTTGGGTTAATCAGAAGCACTTTAAATGGTGGTAGGTGTGTGCTGACTCCCTTTAACATGAGTTTGAATGTGATTGGTTAATTCTGAACACAGCCACATCCCCAGTTATAAGAGGGTGTGCATATTTATGCAAACAGGTTATTGTAAGTTTTTTATTTTTCCCCTTAAAAGATTTGTTTTTCAATTGGGTTGTACAGGTTATAGGTCACATTAATGGTGGAAAAAGTTTTGAAATGATTTATCTTGGTCTCAGTTTTTACATCACAAAAACCTGGCATTTGAACAAGGGTGTGTAGCTTTTTATAAACTTTTTATATCCACTATGTACGTGCGTATATAATATGGATGACCATTTATTCTATGAGTTCTCATAACCCTCCCAAATCAATATTTTCCCTTTGAAGCTCCTTTTATAGAGGTGTGTGTTTTATAATGGATTTACAGTCACAGATTGATGATGATAAACATCATGATGAACCAGATAATTGTACCATTTGTCATGTTGTCATGAGTGCTAATAAATTTTGGAGCAATTCAAAGTTTCAAGCCTCTGGGTGAAAACAAACTCATACCAGCAGAGTGGAAGTACTAATAATGTTTAGACTTTTCTGCTTTATTTTCTCCCAATCATCAAAGGCATCCTCGTTGGTGATTCATCATGGCAAACACAGGATGGAATATATCAATTTTTTTTTCACAGAACAGTAATATTGGAGGCTTTGCAGGGGCATCCTGAAAAGCTTAATAAAACAAAGGAACTTAATGTTGAATTGTACACTCCTAATTAAAATCTTAACACTGGTATTTGCATTTGGACGTCAGTTCCAGACCGTGGATGCACTTCATCAAGCCGCCTTCACCACATGAAGCAACATTCCAGCCAGCCTCCTGGAAACACTGGCATCAAGCATAGCTAAACAAATTTTTGAAGTGGTCAACAAAAACGGTGAGGCTGCTCACTGACAACTTTTGATCAGCTGATGAACAGCCTGTTTGAGTTTAAATGCTGTTTTAAATAAGTTGTCTCCAATTTTTTTTCGCTTGCTCCCATTCTTCTCTTTGCATTTTGAAGCTCTACTTACAATCTGGTTATGATTCACCAGCGTGAATGCAAATACTTATAATTTTACCCCAGTTTTAAGATTTTGATAAACGTTTATAAATAATCTTTTAGAACATTTAAATGAAAGTGGACTTGAAAATTAGTTTATTAATCTTCATAGATTTACGTGCTGCCGAAAATAGGACAGCATTAAATGATTGCTCAACTGTGTGATTTGTACTTCGAAACCAATGTCAGGTCAAAATCTGTAATATTAATAATTCTGAGTTATGTCTGCGTGTCCAGTAGGTCTAAGGAAATAATGAGCAAAATCCATAAGGCCAGCATGTGTACATTTTAAAACCAGCAGAGGGCAATGTTGGCAAAGCTGTACCTGTGTCAGTATTGAGGAGGGGACAAGAATTGATGAAGTAGTTTCCTCTGGAGGAGAGATCATGGACGGATTATTGTAGTAATAAGCTCTGTCTACTTGTGCAGTAGTAAAAGACAAAATGCTTCTTGCTTTGAACTTGTACTTTTGTTTACTTGCACTAAAATGTTGTATTTTAATTGGTTGCTGCTTTGTGTTTAAATCCTTTAAAAATTGACCTGCTGTGATGTCCGTGTAGCCCAGTGGTTATGATGTACACCACAGAGTGATCTTTTCTGTAGTGTATATCTCTGTTTTTCCTCAACCATTTCCTGTCTCTCCTCACTGTATTTGTCCAATGACAGCAAAAATGCTCTTAAAACAATTTTTTTTTTTAAAAAGGTAGCATCTTCTAGTTGGCACATTTTAACTGAAATTATAAATAGCCTGTCTAAACCCCTGAAAATGCTCTAGTTCTTGAATAAGAAATATCAGTAGACCAATATTGATCTTGTGATTTTTATATAAATGTAATTGATCATATCCAAACAACAAATACACTAATCTAAGCCTCAGAGACCTATGAGCACATTTTGTGCTTTTCATTCATTTTCTGATAATTTCAGCTGTGTCCATGCATATAGCATGAATTTTGGCAAGATTGTTTTTTATTTGATCTTATTTCCTGCTCAGCTCCTACAAAAAGTCTAAAATACACTGTACAAGCAGTTGTTACACTCATACTGTAGAGGGAAATGTGGGCGGTAGTGGCTCAGAAGGTAGAGCACGTTGTCCAATAACCAGAGCATTGGCGGTTCGAATCCTGCTCTCCCCAGACATCCTCCTGATGTGTCCTGGGCAAGACACTCTACCCACCTTGCCTCCAGTGTCCATGACACTGGGTATGAATGTGTATCAATGTTCGGTAGTGGTCGGAGAGGCCGTTGGCACGGATCAGCAGCCACGTTTCCATCAGGCTACCTGAGGGCAGCTGTGGCTACAGTAGTAGCTTACCACTACCATTGTCTGTGGAGTAAATGAATAATGGACTCACTGTAAGTGCTTTTAGATGTCACTTGACATGTAAAGTGTCATATAAGTCTAATCCATTATTATAGCACACTACATGCATTTTATTATATCTGAATGTCAATCTAGGCTTTTGCCTTGGATTTAATCATTTTTACTACACTCCATCAGATGGTGCCATTTTTGACCATATTTGGCATGTGGAGAAAAGTCTTTTTCCGCTAGAAGGCACTCAGAACCCCCCCCCCCCAATGCTGCTAATCATTGACACATCGTGCTATAATAATGCAACTCGAAATGATTTTTTACATATTGAATATTGAAAATGATTTTTTTTTTCTGTTTTTTCTTCCATCTAAAAACATGGTGGCGTCATTACAAAAGCCTGGCATTTAAAGAGTTAATCCTTTAACTCCCCAGATTAAATGGACAGGTCGCGCACCCCCAGTGGCACAGCGCAGCAACTGCATGTGTCAATTTATTGACGTACCCCAGCTATACTGAGAATTTGAACTAATCTCTATTGATCTGACAGTTTAGAAGGTGGCAGACACTCGCCGAAGGAATCATGGCTGACGTGGAATATAACAAAGAAGGAGAAATCCTCATTATTATTCTTTTTTTCCGCTTTGAGCTCACACACCAATGTGGATGCCACTGTGTTTGGTCATCGCGACAGCGATGATGATGGAAACTGCATGAAACGGGAAAAATAGCCACGTAATACGAACGAAATTCACGTGGGATAATCATAAGAGTTTGTAGATGTGGTACACGGGTGTAAATTACTAAGTAAACGTGTTACATCGAAGTCAATGTAACAAAAAATTGAGCTCCCATTCCCAAGATGGTGGCGCCCCTCGGGTGGCATGGATTCCCACAGGAATAATGCACCAAACAAAAAATAGCCACTTAATACAAACGAAATCCGCGTGGGGTAATCATAAGAGTTTGTAGATGTGGTACACGGTGTAAATGGCTGAGCAAACACACAAACATCGGCTACGATGGACGAAAACGGACTGGTCACGTGGGCGGGCGAGCCCCCCTCCTGGTAACAGGTAAGAGAGAAGTATGGGTTTTTTTTTTTTTGACATTTTATTGATTTTCTGGTTCATATACTTTGAAGATTAGATAAAAACATACCCCTGTAAACAAATCGGCATTAAAAAAAAACCCGGACCATTCTTTATGTAAATGTGTCCAAAGTGCACTTTTGACTGACTTATGTAATTTATATAGCTGCCGTGACATTATACAAATTAGATGTGTAAATTTATTCCTATCTGAAACTTTGGGTCATATTCTACATCTTTCTAATTGACAGTAAGCCATTATCTCTTGTAACTTTCAAGTTATAGCCTTGGAAATCTGAACTATTTTATTGACAAAATTTTTGACCACTCTTGACCACTAGGGGGGGCTTTGAGTTGCCTTGCGTTGCCCCAGGCGCCATATGGCGAATTTGGCAGTTAAAGGGTTAAAATCTTAAAATACTGCTGAATATTTATCTCTAATTAGGTCAGATGTAGGGGACAATAAATGGCCTTTTGGAGAAACATATCCTATTTAAGCCTCAAACATTTAGTTTGGTTTGCTCTTGACTCTGGTATCACCGTGGTTGGCTCCAAAGAGCTCTACTTCACAAGGAAGTAGATGGCTATGAGTCTGGGAAGCGATATTTTAAAAAATCTTAGAATTTGAATTTTCCATAAATTTAACCTTTATTTATACAGAGAAGGTCCTTTGAGAGGTAACCTCTCTTTTTCAAGGACACCCCATTTACACTCATACAGTTTGACATTCACACCTAGAAGCTGCCCAGTACAACCACAAACTGACCTGTGGCCATTGGAGTTGAAGGCCTTGCTCAAGGGCACCACAGTGGGGTTAAGGAAGGTGGGGCAAACACTGCTGTTATCTGTCCCACCAATGTCTGATCCTGTCAGTCCAGGGATTGAACCAGTGACCTTTCACTCACCAGTCAACACCTTAACCATTAGGCCACCACTGCCCCTTACCCAGTCCATTGTAAGCTCTTGCCATAGCTGATGTCTAGTACACACATCAACTATTAGAAGGGGGCAGCACAAGTTTGATTTTCATGGGAGACATACAATAGGACCCTTTGCTATGAGGAAAAAAGACATCAGGACAAGAGTGAAGTTTATCAGATGACTTCTAGACAAAAGCAAGACTTTTGTAATGATATTTGGACCGATTAACCTAGAATTTAATCATTCCAGGGAACATGAAATCCCCTCGTTGAATTAGACGCAGCACGGATGCATGTGTAAGCATCCTGAATTTGTATTTTCTGAGGTGTTTGTTCAGATCCAGGATAGGGAGAATTCTGCTCCCTCCCCATTTGGGAACCAGAAAATACCTGGAATAAAAGCCAGATCAACTCTGATCGGGAGGCACAACACATATCGCTCTTTTTTTTTTTTTTTTTTTTTTTTTTTAAACAAAGAATTGATTTCTTCTTGCAGAATCACAGCACTTTCCCCCCTCGCCTGGGAATAAATTATTCCTGAGAAGCGAGGTGAAGGGACAGCAAATTGCAGCCTGTAACCCCATGTAACGGTTTTTATTATCCAGCCGGAATTTGTGAGCACAGCCCATTTTTCTCTCATGCGTGGGTTTACTCCGGGATTTCTCCGGTTTCCTCCCACATGCCAAAAACATGCAAGTTAGGTTAATTGGCATCAAACTGGGGATTCTAAATTGTCCTTAAGTATGACTGTGAGAGTGAAAGGTTGTCTGTATCTCTGTGTTGGCCCTGCGATTGACTGGCGATCTGTCCAGGGTGTACCCTGCCTCTCGCTCAAAAGATGCTGGGATAGGCTCCAGCCCCCCCGCGACCCGAAAAGGATTAAATGGAAGAAGATGGATGGATGGATGGATGGACAGATGGTGAGAGATTTGAAGCCGGCTCCTGTGAGCTCGCTGCACTGTGAGCTTCCAATTGTTGCGTTATGGGGCCACCTAGTGGTGGGGTATGGTTGTGTACCTCCATCAACACTGCGCATGCGCCAGGTGATCATACTCTGACAGCTTTCCCAGCCGCGCTTGTCATCATGAGGAAATTCCCCTGGGAATGCGCAGCCAGAGGGCCGTTCATTGATTTCTTGTTCACCAATTTTATCTGCGCCCTCGACCTTTGGTCTGGATGCAACAGAGGAAAATGTTTTATTTTGCATAATCATTTTAGTGAATAATTGAGTGTGCTTATGCAACTCTGGTGAAAATGGGGCAGACATTTCCACAACGGAGCCTTCTCCCTCCTGAGCCGGGACATGTGGACAAGAAGATAAGATAACAAAATGCCCAAAACAAGAAACGGTGACAAAAAACAGAACTATTCTTTGAGTAAATAAGTCCACTTTTGACTGAAAGTTATGTAATTCGATATCGCTGCCGTGGCATTATGCAAATTAGATGCGTAAATTTACTTCCATCTCAAACTTTGGGTGATATTCTACATCTTTCTAATTTACAGTAAGCCATTATCTCTTACCACTTTCAAGTTATAAACTTGGAAATCTCTGACATCTGGTCTGAATATTTTCTTGAAAAAAATCTTGACCACTAGGGGGTTATGGCGCAATGTGGCACCTGTGACAGTTAAGATACTTATCTAACATGAAACACTTGCATCTTAAAACCACTAAATGACTTTAACATGCATGTCCACATAGCACAGTTTACAATGGCATAACTCCCGCTGCTGCAGCTTTAACCATACCTGCAGAGACCCAGCAGCTGATTACAAGATTTTATCACTCTGCAACCCATATCACTGAATCTGAGCCAATAGACAAAGAAGACAAAAAACTTCAAGTGACACAGCCAGTGGTGGAGCCAGGAAATTTTCAGTGGGGTGGCCAAGAAATTGGTATCATCAGAACATAATGTTTCTTGCAAAATAAGGGAATATATAAACTCTTTAGTACTGTATGTATTGTATATATTCATACTTGATATTAAATGTTGTATGTAGAGTTGTATACAGATAATTTATTATCCACAAATGTGGAAATTTATCTTTGGTTTTACCATAAAAAACACAGGGACATAACATTTTAAAAATAAAACGATACAGTATCAGCCAATGGCTGATAAGATGCTCCATCTCATGTAAACAAGTTTCATTGCATCTATACACACTGAATATATACACAATATTGAATCATTTACAAATCATTAAAAAGAAATGGTAGTTAAAAATCTGCTTGCTGTACAAAACCTTGCAGCATCGTCTTTCACTAGGCACAATCCCAGTATTGATTGTTAGGAATTTTATGTAGGGCCTATCACTAAGGAGACAGAAAATGACTCTGTACAACTTTGTAATGACAAAATGATGAGAACTAAGGAAACTTATTCTGTTCTTAAGTACAGACATCCCTACTGCTACAGGAGTCTACTGGTAAGTAAATTAGAATATTGTGGAAAAAGTTGAGGCATTTTGTAATATATTTAAAAAGTTAAACTTTAATTTCATATTGATAGATCGATGGATGTACTTTATTGATCCCAAACTGGGAAATTACAGTGTAACAGCAGCATGATGGTAGATGACCAAAATGACAGAAAAACACAGCATAAAAGAAAAAGGGATTACCCATGGAAAGTAAAACTGCCTAAATAACTTACATACATCACAGATGAATAGATGATGACCCATATAGATGCATGAATCATACTCGCTGTACAATGCAGGACTATGGGGCGCAGGGTGAAATGTGAGGTTCCAATTAGACTGCACAGTGCAGTATAGCAGCATAGTTATGATCAGAATTCAACATCGGAGTGAGTTATTGTACAGTGAAATGGCATGTGGCAGGAAAGATTTCCTGTACCTGACCCTTCGGCAGTGAAGCTGTAGCAGTCTGCTGGAGGAAGTGCTCTGCTGTCTGTCCACTGTGTGGTGGAGGGGGTGATCAGGATTGTCCATGATGGATTGCAGTTTGTTCAGTGTCCTCCTCTCCACCACAGTCTCAAAGGTCTCCGGCCTGAGACCAATTACAGAGCCAGTCCTCTTGATAATTTTGTCAAGTCTGTTGGTGTCGCTGGCTGTGATACTGCTACCCCAAAAGACAGCAGCAAAGATGACGCTGGCAACAACAGTCTGGTAGAAAAGCTCCAGCATCCAGCACATGTTGAAGGATCTTGGCTTCCTCAGAAAGTAGAGTCTGCTAATCCCCTTCTTGTATGCAGCATCAGTGTTAGATTTCCAGTCCAGTCCATTGCTGATCATGACACCTAGGTATTTATAGTCCTCCATTACCCCCACCCCCCCAATCCGCAATGACTGTGAAGGCATCCTCTTCTTCCTGAAGTCAATCACTATCTCTCTGGTCTTGCTGACGTTCAGCCTCGGGCGATTCTGTTCGGTCCACTCTACAAATCTACCAGTGCCATGTACTCTCCTTCCTCTCCCCCTCCTATAACAGCCGAGTCATCAGAGAATTTCTGCAGGTGCATGACTCGGAGTTGTACTGTAAGTCACTGGTGTATAAGGTGAAAAGAAAAGGAGAAAGCACAGTTCCCTGGGGAGCTCCTGTATCACTAACCACCACATCAGAATCAGAATCAGCTTTATTGGCCAAGTATGCACAACACATACAAGGAATTTGACTTTGGCTAAAAACTTGCTCTCATTGTTCAGGTGGAGGATTTAAATAAGGATTCAATGACAACAGAGTATGTACAGTAAATTACAGTCTGTCCACGTTTCTATAAAAGGATGCAAATATATACAGGAATATATGCAGTTATTTACTCAGACTAACCACACTTTGCAGAAATATATGAAAAAATATACAGTCACACAGTATTTCAATGTGAACTCAGATTCAGTGATATAATGTGAATGAAGTAAAAAGCAGTGTGAGAGTTATGTGCAATGTAATAATGGATGAAAAGTCATGAGTACAGCAACAGGTAGGACTAGGTGAATGTTAGGAGTTCATCAGAGTGATGGCTTGAGGAAAGAAACTGTTCCTGTGACGGGTGGTTTTGACCTTCAGTGATCTGTAACGACGACCAGAAGATAGAAGTTCAAACAGTTTGTGGCTGGGGTGTGATGGGTCAGCACAGATGTTTCCCGCCCATTTCCTGGTTATGGACCGATATAAGTTCTCAATGGAGGGTAGGTCAGTACCAATGATCCTCTCCGCAGACTTAATGATCCGCTGCAGTCTGGTCTTCTCCTGTTTAGTGGCAGATCCAAACCAGACAGTGATGGAAAAGCAGAGGACAGATTGGATGATGGCGGTGTAGAAGACAACCAGCAGCTCCTGAGGCAAATCAAACTTCTTGAGCTGACGCAGAAAAAACAACCTCTGCTGGGCCTTTTTCCGGACAGTGTCTGTATGGGAGGACCACTTCAGGTTCCGGGAGATTGTGGTACCCAGAAACTTGAAGGAGTCCACAGTGGACACTGTGCTGTTGAGGATGGTGAGTAGGGGGAATGAAGGGGGGTGTCGCCTGAAATCCACAGTCATCTCCACCGTTTTGGCTGGGTTAAGTTCAAGATGGTTCTGGCTGCACCAGAGGATCAGCTGCTCCACCTCCCGCCTGTATGCAGACTCATCATCATCCCAGATCAAACCGATGACTGTGGTGTCGTCCGCAAACTTCAGGAGCTTCACCGAAGGGTCCTCTGAGGTGCAGTCGTTGGAGTAGAGGGAGAAGAGCAGTGGGGAAAGGACACATCCTTGGGGGGGCGCCAGTACTAATTTTTCGGGGGCTGGATGTAAATCTCCCTAGCTTCACCTGTTGCCACCTGTCAGTCAGAAAGCTGGAGATCCACTGGCAGGTGGAGGGGGGCACCTTGAGCTGGAGGAGTTTCTGATGAAGAATGCCTGGGATGATGGTGTTGAACGCTGAGCTGAAGTCGACAAACAGGATCCTGACGTACGTCCCTGGGGAGTCGAGGTGTTGCAGGATGTAGTGTAGTCCCATATTCACTGCATCATCCACTGACCTGTTTGACCGGTAGGCAAACTGCAGTGGGTCCATCAGGGGGCCTGTGATGACCTTCAGGTGGTTCAGCACCAATCTCTCCAAGGATTTCATGACCACAGAGGTCAGGGCAACAGGTCTGTAGTCGTTTAATCCTGTAACAGAGGGTTTCTTGGGAACTGGAATGATGATGGAGCGTTTGAAGCAGGAAGGCACTTCACGCAGCTCCAGTGATCTGTTAAAGATCCGGGTGAAGATGGGGGCCAACTCGTTGGACAGGACAGAGACACACCATCAGGTCCTGCAGCCTTCTTGATCTTTTGTCTCTGAAAGACCCGGCGCACCTCCTCTTCACAGATCGTTAGTGCTGGTGGGAGGTCAGAGTGGAGGAGGGATGGAGTTCCTGGGGCTGCAGATAATCCTTTTGTGTGGGTGGGAGGTGAGAACTGTAGGTTCTTTTCAAACCTGCAGTAAAAGCTGTTTAGGTCGTTAGCCAGCTGGAGGTTTTCCACAGGGTGGGGGGATGGTCTCCTGTAGTTGGTGATATTCTGCAGGCCTCTCCAGACAGAAGCAGAGTTGTTGGCTGAGAAGTTTTTTTGTAACTTCACACTGTAGCTCCTCTTAGCAAGCCTGATCTCCTTCGTCAGCATGTTTCTGGCCCGCTTGTACAGAGTCCAGTCACCAGTCCTGTAGGCCTCCTCCTTGGTCTGACGTAGCTGCTTCAGTTTAGGAATGAACCAGGGTTTATTGTTGTTGTATGTGCAGAAGGTCTTGGTCTGCACACACATGTCCTCGCAGAAACAGATGTATGACGTCACAGTGTCAGTGAGTTCATTTAAGTTAATGGCTGCAGCTTCAAAAACACTCCAATCTGTGCAGTCAAAGCAGGCTTGTAACTTCAGCTTTGATTCCTCAGTCCATTTCTTCACAGTCCTTACAACAGACTTGGAAGTTTTTAGTTTCTGTCTGTATGTTGGAATAAGATGGAGCAGACAGTGGTCAGAAAAACCCAGAGCTGCACGGGGGACGGCATGATAGGCGTTTCTTAAAACTGTGTAACAGTGGTCGAGTGTATTTGTGTCCCTGGTGGGACATTTAATATGCTGTCTGTATTTAGGAAGCTCATTTGTGAGATTAGCTCTATTGAAATCACCCAGAATGATAAGCAGAGAGTCTGGATGTTTTTCCTCCACGTCTGCTATCTGGTCAGCGAGGTGCTGCAGTGCCTCTGTTGTAGAAGCAGCAGGCGGGATATAAATTCCGACCAGAATAAACGAGGAGAACTCTCGCGGTGAATAAAAGGGTTTACAGTTTATGAACAGTGA
This sequence comes from Pholidichthys leucotaenia, assembly GCA_020510985.1. Taxonomy (NCBI): domain Eukaryota; kingdom Metazoa; phylum Chordata; class Actinopteri; order Cichliformes; family Pholidichthyidae; genus Pholidichthys; species Pholidichthys leucotaenia. The sequence continues at coordinate 228,014,938 of CM035839.1, read as the reverse complement.
CTCTAGGTTAGGGCTACAAAACTTCTTCAACACTGTGACATCAGTACACCAACCTTCAGACAAGACACTGCCTGACTGGACAAACTGTGGCGTGCCTGTCAGGTAGTCGGTAATCCAGGAGATCACAGAGCTGTTGACCCCCATCACCCGCAGCTTCTCACCCAGCAGCAGTGGCTGGATGGTGTTAAACACACTGGAGAAATCAAAGAACATGATTCTCACAGTGTCTCCTCCTCCATCCAGGTGCAAATGGGCTTGTTGCAGCAGGTAGATGACAGCGTCTTCAACTCCTAAAAGGGACTGATTTGCAAACTGCAGACTGTCCAGCCACATCTTCACTTGTGGTCTCAGGTGGGCTAAGACCAGTCTCTCCAGGACCTTCATCACATGAGATGTGAGGGCAACTGGTTGATAGTCATTCAGGTCAGATGGAGACGAATTCCTGGGGACAGCAACCAGGCAGGATATCTTCCACAGCACTGGCACTTTTTCCAGACTCAGGCTCACGTTATACAGGTGTTTCAGTACAGGAGATAGCTGGTTAGCGCAGGTCCTCAGGATCCTGGCAATGTCTTCAGGGTCCGCAGCCTTCCGCTGATGGAGTCTCTCCAAGCTGTTTCTTAACCTGGTCTATAGTCACAGTGATGGGGGGGCTGATGCCCTTGTGGGGGGGGGGGGGGTCTGGCTGTGTTGTGGGGGTGACAGACGGTGAGTTGAACTTATTAAAAAAACAGATTCAGCTCATCAGCTGTCTGTCTGTCCCTCCCCTTACACCCAGTGATGTTTCATTTCCATCCAGACATCCTTCACATTGCTTTGCTGGAGTTTATCCTCCAACTTCCTCCTGTAATTGTCTTTACATCTCCTCAGCATCTCAGTTTGCGCTGCGCTCACCTCAGTTCCTCCCTGTCTCCAGACCTGAAAGCCCTCTTCTTCTTGTTAAGAACTGCTTTCAGGTCACTGGTGATCCATGGTTTGTTGTTGGGGAAACAGTGCACGGTCTGAGCTGGCATGGTTGCGTTTTCACGGAATCTGATGTATTCTGTGACGCAGTCGGTCATATTGTCTATGTCCACCCCATGTGGTTCACAGAGTACGTCCCAGAAGCAGTCCTGTAGTGCATAAGCAGCCTCCTGTGTCCACCACCTCACAGTCCGTTTATAAGCAGGCTGTCTTTGCACAAGGGGAATGTACTTGGGTGCTAACAGGACCTGGTTGTGATCTGATCTGCCAAAGGAGGTGGGGGGAGGGGGCAGTAGGGCTGTGGCACTGCATGCATCTCTGGCATTTTCATACAGTAGATCTAGTGTTTTATTTTCTCTGGTGGGACAGTTGTCAAACTGGAGGTTTGGTAGTGTTTTGCCCAGTAAGACGTGGCTAAAATCACCCGTGATGGCCATAGATGCATCAGGGTGCTGTGGCAGTAGTGAAGTGGTAATTTAATATTTATTACATATACTGAAATATTGCAAGCCATTTTTTATCCTTATTTTGATGATCATGGCTTTCTTTTAATGTTCTGCAGAATAGGAACCTGCTGTAAACCACTTCTTAACCGAGTCAGGCCAGTTGATTGCAACGTTTGTTACTTTTAACCTTTCCCCACTTAAATAATAAGAAAGTATAGTTGTTTAATTAAATTACAAATCTTGACATTGTGATTTACTGAGATACACTAGTATGCCGTTACACTGAGATGATGACCTCACACTGCTGGAATATAGGAAACACTGATATATAATGAAAAAACATTGTAAATCAACATAAGTATGACAACCTAACAACTTCAGACAGCTGAGGTCTGTTTGGACTACAGAAGTAAATTAATCACAGATAAAAGAATGAATGGTCACTGAATAAACAGCATGACTAGTGCATCTCTGTAAATTACAATAATGTGAACTAGGTGCACGGTGAAACACTGTCTTTTTTTCATTTGATTTTGATGAACATGGCTATATTTTGTACCAACCTTAAGCTGGGTTCACACTAGCATTTGGACTGACTTTTACAGACATTTTGAAAAATCAGAGAAATTAGTCCAAGTGTCAGTGAAATTATGTTTGTGAGCAGGTTTTTTTTAATCCAGCGCACACCAACTTTTACAAACTTTGACAAACTTTTGCTAGTATTTGCTAATGTTGCATTCAACATTGGCAAACTTCTGCTAATTTAGGCTAGTGTATGTGTAGCTGTTGCCAACTTAGGTTAACTTAAGCAAACGAACACTCAGCGCAGGTCAGCTGACATCAGCGTTAGGCAATGCTCATACAGCATAAAGATCAATGTTTGTGGAGGCTTCCTGCCATTCTGGACCTGCTTTTGGACTGAACATATCTCCCTTGGGCATACAGCTCAGTATTTATTTTTGTTTTGTATTCCTATGTAGTTATTTCTGCATACCCTTTTCCCTGTTTGTGCATTCATTCATTCATTCATTCATTTCTTAAAAAGAAATACAATAATGCTATCTATAGACTCCAACAGTAATTCCGCAATTAACATGTGAATGGAATTTTTAAAAAGTATTCAGTGTATCATAAATAAAATAACTATATTTTGACTGTTACAACTCTCTCCATTAAAATAACAAAATCCTGTTAAATGTCATTTACTTTTTGACACCATATTAGTGTTGTTTGATTCCCCACAATGGAAGCTGAACCAATTAATCCTGGAGAATGATTCCGCATGTAGCAGAAGATTAAGAACAGTGAATTTTTCAATGAGATTTTTTTTTTTCTTTTGGGCTGTCACATTTTTGGGAGATTTTATATATAAGGGGTGTAACGGTACGCTAAAATCTCAGTTCAGTACGTACCTTGATTTTAAAGTCACAGTTCAGTTCATTTTCAGTACAGTAAGGAAACAAAATGCAAAGCATAAAACCGCTTATCTTCTGTATAAGCACGAACATCTTTGACAAAAAAACCCTGCAAACTGCAGCAGTAAATTCTACAATATATAAAATGTATACAATAAAACAAATAAATTCTCTTCTTAGCAAGTGAATGATGCAGACATGTGCAACAACAGAAGTTTGAATATTCTGAATTATTCTTTTGTTTTTAGGAAATTAAAGTTTCTTATCTTTCTTATTCTTGCCTGAAGCAGTGTTTTTAACCAGGATGCTCTGGTATGTTCAGGTTTCTATAGGAAATTATTTAATTTCACTTGTTAACTGGTCAATAATTTGTCATTGTTGTATATAGGTTCTAAAGGCACCCATGCACAACAACAGCAATTTATTTGCAATTTTTTTGACAATTAAGAAGTTAAATAATGTCCCACAAAAATCTGAACATACCAGGGCACCCCTGAAAAACAAACAAACAAAAAAACAAAAACAAAGCAAGTCTTCCAGGTCCTGAAGCAGCAAAACAGCCCCAGACCATCACACTACCATCACCATATTTTACTGTTGATATGATGTTCTTTTCTGAAATGCTTTGTTACTTTTACGCCAGATGTAATGGAACACACACCTTCCAAAAAGTTCAACTTTTGTCTCGTCAGTCCACAGAGTATTTTCCCCAAAGTCTTAGGGATCATCAAGATGTTTCCTGGCAAAACTGAGACAAGCCTTTATGTTCTTTTTGCTCAGAAGCGGTTTTCATGTTAGAACTCTGCCATGCAGGCTATTTTTGCCCATTCTTTCTTATGGTGGAGTCATGAACACTGACCTTAACTGAGGCAAGTGAGGTCTGCAGTTCTTTGGATGTTGTTGTGGAATCTTTTGTGACCTCTTGGATGAGTCGTCGCTGCGCTCTTGGGGTAGTTTTGGTCGGCTGGCCACTCCTGGGAAGGTTCACCACTGTTCCATGTTTTCGCCATTTGTGGATAATGGCTCTCACTATGGTTCCCTGGAGTCTCAAAGCTTTAGAAATGGCTGTATAACCTTTTCCAGACTGATAGATCTCAATTACTTTCTCATTTGTTCCTGAATTTCTTTGGATCGCAGGATGATGTCTAGCGTTTGAGGATCTTTTGGTCTACTTCACTTTGTCAGGCGGGTCCTATTTAAGTGATTTCTTGATTGAGAACAGGTGTGGTAGTAGTCGGGCTTGGGTATGGCTAGAGAAATTGAACTCATCTTTCCAAAGATGTGATAAACCACAGTTAATTTATGTTTTAACAAGGGGGGGCAATCACTTTTTTCACACAGGGCCATGTAGGTTTGGATTTTTTTTACCCTTAATAATAAGCACCTTCATTTAAAAACTGCATTTTGTGTTTACTTGTGTTATCATTGTCTCATATTTAAATTTATTTGATGATCTGAAACATTTAAGTGTGACAAACATACAAAAAAAAGATAAATTAGAAAGGGGCAAACACTTTTTCACACCACTGTATATATATACACACACACATATATTTATTTTAATTCCCCCTTCTCTGTATTTCTCTTGCGTCCATGCATGTCTGAAGTTACTTTCGGTCTAAAAACACCTGCTTCCACCAGCATTTCAGTCAACATTTGCCAATAGAGCTTAACTTAGGCCGACTTAGGCAAATTCTGCATAATTTAGCCCAGCGCTCAGCAACTTTTACAAACTGAGCACAATTTTCACCAAAGTGTATTTCCAAACATTGGCAAATTTTCAGCATGCTGAAAATTTTGGAAGAACACAACTTTCACCAGCGCTTGCCAAAAAATGCCAGCTATCAAGTTTTACCAACTTTTGCCAGCAAAGCCAAGTGTTTGCCAAAACGTCTCTAAAAGTTGGTCCAAACGTTGTAGTGTGAATCCACCCTTAACACCTTCATGACTATTCCTATCAAACTAAATTACTGCCTTTTATTACAAAGCCTGTTGTAATGAAAAAAGCCATAACAGACCTCCCAGTTATATTAATAAAAAACAGTCATTTTCCAAAATGTAAAATGATTCAGTTTGGTTGAGTCTTACTGTAGTCAGTTTTCCTGACTGAAAACATTCAAAAAGTTAATCTGACTCACGTTAATGTGCTTCAAAATGCATTAACATCATGTTAGTGTCTTAACATGAAATGTTAGCTCACTTAACCCTTAATATTATGGCAGACACGGTGCATAAAAAGTGAGTTTATGATACATCTTTCCAGTTTTTCCTATTAGTGAGCTGCTGTTCCTGACTTTTATCTTTGCTAAATTACATAAAAAGCCAAGTGACTGAACATTACTGAATGCATATCAACATGACTTCCCTCTGATATTATAGCTTACCTTTATTAATTTGTGAATTGAAGCACCATTGCCTGCAGCTGCTCTGTTTTCAAATGTGACTGACGGGACTACTGGACGTGTGCGTGTATTTGTGAGGTCCGACCGGGCAGTGTGATCGTAAGCACAGGTTCCGCCTGAGGCAAATGCAGCTCCGGCTGCTGTAGTTGATAAAGTGGTAAAGATTATGTCAAGTGTGTCCATGGCTATCCCTGGCCACCCCCCAGCTCTGCTGTTGGTGTAGGGCCACCACATCAAGCTTTTTTTTTTTTTTTTTTTTTTTTTTTTTGGCTTCCATGGCTTCCACGGCAGCCAGTACTCCTACGTCAGATACTCCACCAAGAGCAGAACCACCGGGGTCCTCGCCAGCAGAGGAACAGAAGTTAAGGCAAGTCCTCTTTTTGGTCTTTTTAACTTCATTATTTAGGAGAACTTGTCCTGCTTCTGGTGGGGGGACCAAGTTGCAGTTCCCATCTGCATCTGAGCTCTCCCTGCCAAGCTCTTCTGCTGGTGGTGGTTGTATGGACATAACATCTACCTCTATTTCTTCTTCCCCATCCGAGGTGGCTGTGGCGGGGAGGGAGGTGCACATCACTGTTCCAGCTCTCTCTGAGGTGCACATAGCAGCTCCAGCAGTCTCTGTGACCAATGCTTCTCAGTTGCAGCTTCTCTCCATGGTGGACGCCCCTCAGTCGCAGCTTCTCTCCGGGGTGGACGCTCCCAGCAGTCGCAGCTTCTCTCCGGGGTGGACGCTCCCAGCAGTCGCAGCTTCTCTCCGGGGTGGATGCTTCTCCCCCCGTTGCCACCTCTGGAGCTCAGAGCCCCCAGTTGCCATCTGCTGAACTCTGCGCTCCTCAGCCATTGCTTCCTGGTAGTGCTAGTTCCCCGGCTGCATGGGTCACTGATTTTGGTTGCCCCCATGAAACACTGCGTTCTTTAGGCTGGTGGCCCAGAGACCCTGGGATGCCACCCGTCTCCTCACGTTCTTGGGTTTGGGGGCCCTTAGACTCTGGGCGGCTCCCCAACCCATTCTGCTTTCCGGTCTGGTGGTCCAGGGCTCTGGTCAGCCCCCCGATATGCCGTGCTTTCCAAGGTGGTGGCCCTGGGACTTTGGCCAACCACCCGATGGACATTATTCTTTTTTTTTTTTTCCTTGTGAATTTCTGTTTGGGTTTTCCCACCGTGCCTTGTCCCCCTCCTCCCGCCCATTTTTGGTATCTTTGTGGGGGGGGGGTCTGGAATCCACCCCTTAGAGGGGGGGACATGTCATGATCTGGGCATCAGACCATGCCCACATTTTCAGTTTATTTGCGATCCTTTGTGTTTTCCTTGTTATTAGTATTTTCATTATTTGCCTTACAGTATGTGTTCCATTGTTATCATTATTTGCATTTCTGTGTTCCCTTGGTTCCCTTGTGGTTGTCTTCTGTGTTTTTCCCCAGTCCTTAGTCTGTTGTGTCACCCCTGTTTGTCCTTTGTATCAGTATTGTGGTCTCAGCGTTATTTGTGGGTCTGTGTTTCCAACCGTCTTGTGTTCCATACCTCTAGCCACTTCCTCATGTGTTACCATGTAGCCCTTGATTGTTCCCACCTGTCTGGCATTTGTAATCATTGGTTTACCTTTATATATGAGTCTTGGATTGTGCTCTGTGTTGGGTCATTGCTATTTATCCTGCCGTAGTTCCTGTCATGATTCCCATGTCTTCCTGTGCCTCTAGTTTATCCCTTCTGAGTACTTTATTGCTTTTAAGTTTAGTTTTGTTTTAGTTTTGTTTTCATCCCCGTGGTGCCATTTGTTTTTCCTGAGTTTCTGTCAATAAATTATTTGCATTGCAAGCCCACCTGCATCTGGGTCCGTCCTTCCATCCACCCTCATCTGCCATCCAGGTAGATGATTTTTGACAACTTCAAAAAAGGAACTATGAGAACTGTCAACAAAACAATATACTTGTAGAGAAACAGAAAACCCATTCTTTGACAAATTAAAGACATGACAGTTAAAAATGTTGGTCAGCTAAAAATCAGCACAAGTAATGTACAAAGCAAAATATGTCTTACTCTGGAAAGGTTGTTTAACAATGTCCTTGTGATCACAATGACCCCAGAACAACATGAGGGTCAACTCAGAAACAAAGTCTACTGGCCCTAAATTCCAAAACAAGGCAAAAAAAAAAAAAATATGGTAACTGGTTGAACTGAAGTAAGACTAAAGGTGTAACACAGTATTGACTGACAATTTAAATTAAATCACCCTTATTGTCATTCAACCGTACAACCAATCATGTACAGTAGAACAAGATTGTGCTTTACCTATCTACAGTGTCAATCACACACACCCCAAGTGCAGAATCAGAGGGCCGCTGCCATGCAAGGCGCCGCCACAGATTTCCCTCCTCCATTCCATTATTGCTGAGCACCAAGCTGGACGGCAGGAAGTTCCACTTTTATATGGTCTTTGGCATGACCCGGCCGGGATTTGAACCCCTGCCTCCCGGGTGTGGGGCGGATGCTCTACCAACTAAGCCACCACTCCGGTTCATATACTATATCAATGAATGAATCTTTATTTTGGATAGATAAAAGTATAGATAAAAAGAAACAGAATAATATAACAAAGGGGGAAGAAAATCCAACAAGGTCAAATTAGACAATAACTCCTCTGATTATACAGTTCAACATAAGTTATCCGAAATGGGTGATGGCTGAAGCCGCAGCTTATATTGCCCACCCATATTCCATCCAAGAATTCAAAAGAAAAACAAAACAAGAGCGATTACAATTCAGAACAAAGCTAAGACAAAATGTGACAAAAAAACTAAGCTACAACACAATGCAGAGTGGATATAACAATCCTTATGTGATTTTACATGTCATCTTGTATATATGTTTGGAGTATTTCTTCCTTTAGTTTTTGTTTAAATTGTCCAAGCGTTGTACATGATTTTAATTCGGGTCCAAAATCGTTCCATAATCTGACTCCTTGCACTGAAGCACAGTGTTGCTTGGTGGTAGTTCTCACTGAAGGTTTTTGAAATATACATGTTCCTCTGAAATGATATTGTTTCTCCCTTATTTGGAACAACTTTTGGATATTTGCGGGCAGTGATAGATTCTTCACTTTAAACATTATTACTGCAGTTTTAAAGTCAACCAGATCTTTCAACTTGATAGCTTTTAATTTAAGAAATAGTGGGTTTGTTGGTTCCCTGTAAGCAGCTTTGTTTATTATTCTAATAGCTCTCTTCTGAAGCATAAAGACTGGATATGTGTTTGTTTTATATGTATTTCCCCATACTTCAGTACAATATGTCATGTATGGGAGTATTAATGAATGATACAAGGTATATAGTGTGGGTTGATTCAGCAAATATTTCACTCTGTGTAGTATTGCAATTGATTTGGATATTTTACCTTTAATATAATTAATATGTGACTTCCAACACAGTTTATTATCAGTTATTACTCCAAGAAATTTAGTTTCAGATACCATTTCAATCTCTACACCATTTACACTGAGTTTAGATACTAAGTTGTTGTGATGGTTGTTAAAAACTATAAATTTTGTCTTACTTAAATTGAGCGTTAATTTGTTTGAATCAAACCACAGTTTGAGCTTTCCTAATTCCTTTCCTAGTGTATCCAAAAGTTGTTCCAAATTGCTTCCACTGCATAATAAATTAGTGTCGTCAGCAAACAATATTAAATCCATTTTTTCTGAAACTTTACATATATCATTTATATACATGTTGAATAACAATGGCCCCAAAACTGATCCCTGTGGGACTCCACAAGTAACCTTCAGTAACTGTGAGTTTTTGTTACCAACATATACATACTGATATTTATTCTTTAAGTAACTACATAACCAAGACAGTGCTACCCCTCTAATACCACAATTTTGTAGTTTCTTTAATAATAAATTATGATCCACTGTATCAAATGCTTTTTTAAGATCCAGGAATACCCCAACTGAATACTCTTTATTTTCAACGGCAGTTGATATTTTTTCCATAAATTCCATTAGAGCAAATGCAGTTGTCCTCTTGTGTCTGAACCCATATTGCTGCTCACACAATAAATTATTCTTCATTATGAAGTTGTCAACTCTCTTATAGAATATTTTTTCAAGTATCTTGGAAGATTGCAGCAATAGTGAAATTGGTCTATAGTTTGAAAATTCCCCTCTGTCACCCGTCTTGTATATCGGAATTACTTTAGCTATTTTCATTGCATTGGGAAATATACCTGTTTGGAGAGACAGGTTACAGATATACATCAGTGGTTTCACTAAGCATTCAATAATAGTTTTGACTAAGAGCATGTCAGTACCGTGATGGTATTGACAGAACAGACAGAACACAATATGAACAGATTCTGATGATTGTGAGTCCGTAGATGTTTTACTTTTAAACGATTTAACAATTTCAATGACCTCTCTCTCGTCTGTGTTCTTTATGAAAATGCAGTCTTTTATAGCAGTGTTTTTGCTTATTGTTTCACCTGTAAGTGCCGTAATGGGTATTTCTCAAGCCAAATTAGGACCAATGTTAACAAAAAAGTTATTAAATTCATCTGCAGGTGAAACTGCATTCACACTCTGAGTCGTTTTATTTTTTGAAAAATTGGTTGGGTAGCTTGTATTTCTGTTTTTACTTCCAAGAATATTGTTAAGTATTGTCCATGTATTTTTAATTTTGTCTCTGCTTTTCTCCAGTTCTTTACTGTAATAGTCTCTTTTACTACATCTTATTATATATGTCAAGTTATTTTTGTATGTTTTATACCACTGCTCTGCTTCTTTTGTCCTTTTCTTTAGGAAAGCTTTATATAATAATTTTTTCTTTTTACACGCCTTTTGTAATCCTTTGGTTAACCATGGCTTATCGGCAAATTTATGTTTAGGCTTTTTCTTTACTAATGGACAAATTTTTTCATAAAGAGTGGTTACAATGTTTATAAATGTGTCATAGGCTTCATTTACATCTGATACATAGACTTTTGTCCAGTCTTGCTTCAGCAAGTCCTCTTTAAAAGAACTGATTGCATTTTGTGAGTTGTATATGAATGATTTTAAAAATTTTTCTGTATTGGCCCCCATGTGGCCATGGATAAGTGCAAAGGCTGGCAAATGGTCACTTATATCATTTATCAATAATCCACTTTCTATTTTCTTATCAATAATATTAACAAACAGGTTGTCAATAAGTGTAGCAGTGTGAACTGTGATTCTACTGGGATGTGTTATTGTGGGATATAGACTCATGCTGTACATAGAATTCATGAACTCTGTAATTACATTTTGTTGATATGGATTTAGTAGATCAATATTGAAATCTCCACAAATTACTACCATTTTCTTACTAGTAATATTATTGTACAGCTCGACTAATTTATCTCTGAATGTCTCAATGCAAGTTCCCGGCGTTCTATATATACAACTTATAATTAGATTTTTTGTTTTATCTTGGTCAATCGCAACAGTAACACATTCCAAAATCCCTGGTAGTGCAAAGGACATTCCATTTACAAGCTTACACCTATACAGGTCATCAATATACAGTGCAACACCACCACCCTTTTTTTGAGATCTGTTAATATGAAACATCTGATATCTCCCATCAGGGGAGCCTGCTCTTCATTAAGCCAAGTTTCAGAGACTGCGATAGCTGTAAATTTTCTGTCCAGCTGTTTTAAATAGTCCTGAATCTGTGGAAAGTTTTTGTTAAGACTTCTACTGTTGAAGTGTATCATTGATAGTTTACCATCTAGTTGCACTTGACTTTTGAATTGCTTTTCAGTGTAATATTCACAATGATTATGAATATTTTTGAAAAAGTGGTTATCAGGATCAATATCATTCTCCATCTCTTGTAGTTTATGTTCAGCATAATGGCATATTTTCAGAGTTTGAATTTCCTCACTCTGTGTCAAATGACTTCCTCCAACTGGGGATAATTGATGTCTACTCAAGTCAGTCATAAGTTTTGTTTGTTTTTAGTTTTTGTTTTTTTAAGTACATTGACATGGTGTCACAGAAGAACGGTTCTTGCCATGTGTGTGGATATGGATTATCATAGTCTCTTAATTTTCTTAATCAGTGTTCATCTGTATTTATTTAAGTCAGTAACATCCCTGATTATTATACTCTTTGCTTCCTCAGGTGTTCCATTTAGTTTGATCCAAACTCTACAATTTCTTGTCCATGTTGCCTGTATCTTATTTTGTCTTTTCAGCATCTGTGCTTGGCGTGCTATTTCAGCATTAGTTTTTGTTAGATGTTCATTTAGGTAAACTTCTGTTCCCCGTTGCTTTCTGGCCTGCCTCAGTATGTCATTCTTTACCCTTCTGTTCACAAAATGCATCACAGTTGATTTCTTTGTTTTATTATCCTTTCTGGGTAAAGCATGACAGGCTGAAATTGCATTTGCTTCGACCTTTATATTTCTACTATCAAGGAACTTAAGCACCTGGTTTTCCAGGGAGACTGATTCACTTGCGGGAGCCTCCTCACCTCTCAATCCTGCTGTAGCATGAGCATATGAGTGGTATTTAATGTCTAGTCCACTTATAATTAGATCATCCATACGAGAACATTGTTCAAGATCCTCGACGCGTCGCTCCAAGTCCGCAATTTTTTTGTCTTTTTCCTTAATTGTTAATTTTAATTCTCGGACTTCTTCCACTAGCCCTATTATTTTAGCCTGCTGAGTAGCCACTTTGGTCAGTTCTTCTGACAAGAAGTTCAGAGATTTTTTGATCTCTTCCATTTCCTCCTTCTTTGGTGGCATTTTTACTGACCTGTTGATAGTAAAAACAATTCCTGCTGGTGTCGCCAGTATCCTATCCGACCAACCTCGAATCCAGCTGGGCCTCAGCTAGCCTCCTCCACTGCTAGTCCCATTGCAATTGAGCTCCTGTCCAGCCGGGGTACCGGCCGCTCCTCCACTGAGTCCCGCCGCCCGCCACCGCTGTAGTTGAGCTCCGATCCTGCTCCTGTCCAGCTGGGGTCCCGGTAGTTCCTCCGCTGAGCCCCGCCACCTACCGCCGTCTTCCTCAGTAGATCCTACGCTGAGCCCCGCCGCTGTAACTGGGCTCCGACTCAGGCTCTTGTCTGGCTGGGGCCCCGGTGGTCCTCCACTGGTCCCCGTCTCCCACCACCGTTGTACCCGAACTCCGATCCGGCTCCCGTCCAACTGTTGCCTCGGTTAGTTCCTCTGGCGAGCCCCAGTCACCGGGGACAGAGTCGCTTCGTGTCGGTGTTACAGTGGGGCAAAAAAGTATTTAGTCAGCCACCAATTGTGCAAGTTCTCCCACTTAAAAGATGAGAGAGGTCTCCAATTTTCATCATAGGTATACCTCAACTATGAGAGACAAAATGAGAAAAAAAAAATCCAGAAAATCACATTGTCTGATTTTTAAAGAATTTATTTGCAAATTATGGTGGAAAATAAGTATTTGGTCACCTACAAACAAGCAAGATTTCTGGCTTTCACAGACCTGTAACTTCTTCTTTAAGAGACTCCTCTGTCCTCCACCTGTTCCGTGTATTAATGGCACCTGTCTGAACTCGTTATCAGAATAAAAGACACCTGTCCACAACCTCAAACAGTCAGACTCCAAACTCCACTATGGCCAAGATCAAAGAGCTGTCAAAGGACACCAGAAACAAAATTGTAGACCTGCACTAGGCTGGGAAGACTGAATCTGCAATAGGTAAGCAGCTTGGTGTGAAGAAATCAACTGTGGGAGCAATTATTAGAAAATGGAAGACCTACAAGACCACTGATAATCTCCCTCGATCTGGGGCTCCACGCAAGATCTCACCCCGTGGGGTCAAAATGATCACGAGAACGGTGAGCAAAAATCCCAGAACCACACGGGGGGACCTAGTGAATGACCTGCAGAGAGCTGGGACCAAAGTAACAAAGGCTACCATCAGTAACACACTACGCCGCCAGGGACTCAAATCCTGCAGTGCCAGACGTGTCCCCCTGCTTAAGCCAGTACATGTCCAGGCCCGTCTGAAGTTTGCTAGAGAGCATTTGGATGATCCAGAAGAGGATTGGGAGAATGTCATATGGTCAGATGAAACCAAAATAGAACTTTTTGGTAAAAACTCAACTTGTCGTGTTTGGAGGAGAAATAACACCATACCTACTGTGAAGCATGGGGGTGGAAACATCATGCTTTGGGGCTGTTTTTCTGCAAAGGGACCAGGACGACTGATCCGTGTAAAGGAAAGAATGAATGGGGCCATATACCGTGAGATTTTGAGTGAAAACCTCCTTCCATCAGCAAGGGCATTGAAGATGAAACGTGGCTGGATCTTTCAGCATGACAATAATCCCAAACACACCGCCCGGGCAACGAAGGAGTGGCTTCGTACGAAGCATTTCAAGGTCCTGGAGTGGCCTAGCCAGTCTCCACATCTCAACCCCATAGAAAATCTTTGAAGGGAGTTGAAAGTCCGTGTTGCCCAGCGACAGCCCCAAAACATCACTGCTCTAGAGGAGATCTGCATGGAGGAATGGGCCAAAATACCAGCAGCAGTGTGTGAAAACCTTGTGAAGACTTACAGAAAACATTTGACCTCTGTCATTGCCAACAAAGGGTATATAACAAAGTATTGAGATGAACTTTTTTTATTTACCAAACACTTATTTTCCACCATAATTTGCAAATAAATTCTTTAAAAATCAGACAATGTGATTTTCTGGATTGTTTTTCTCATTTTGTCTCTCATAGTTGAGGTATACCTATGATGAAAATTGGAGACCTCTCTCATCTTTTAAGTGGGAGAACTTGCACAATTGGTGGCTGACTAAATACTTTTTTGCCCCACTGTAGGTGCTACGACTAGCGTTAGCTTAGCAAACGCTTCAGGTAAAACGTAGCAGCGAACCACGAAAAGAAACGCTAATCAGTTTACTCACAGAGCCCGGTGAAAGGCGAATAAAGGGGTATTTCAACCAAGGTGGAAATTCAGCCCGTGCGTGTGCGTCACAAATGCTGATCAGATATTCACTGTTGGTTAGTTATTTAGTGGCAAAATCAGCAACTTTGTCTCGGCACTGAAAAAGTGTGACCATCCCGGCCACCATGTAGAAGTTTTCTGCTTTAAATCTGCTTTAAAGTTTTCTGCATTATGCTTTAAATAACAGACAAACCAAGTGGGGTCATTTTTGACTCCAGAAGACAAAAGGTGTATAGCAATCAGGAGGACATTATGAGGGTTAAAATGAGAGTCTAGATGATTTGAGAGAGCTTCCGTCATGGTTCCCCGCTGCTCACAACTGCGTCCTCTGGGCATGAGTGGCTCCCGGGCATGCGTCTGGGCCCCAGGGGTGGGTGCGGGCCTGCTCCAGCAGGGGCATGCCTGGGGAGGCCTGCACCCCTGGTGCTGCAGCACACCGTTCCCGGCCACCCCCTTGCCTTTCGCCCCTGGGGTGGGGGTCTGGCTGTCCTAAGGCTGGGTGGCTTTGGGGCATTCGTGCTCTGCGGGGGGGCTGCGGGTTGCAATGGGAGGTGTTGCTGCAGCCTCCTATCTTTCTTTTTGTACGTTACCTTGCAAAACACACACCTAATCGGAATAGACACTCATTGCACTGCGCATGCGCTGGCGTCTGTTAACGTTCATCACGTCAAAGAGCTATCTTGTCCTCTTTTGTTTGTTTTTATTGATTTCGTTTTTATTTTTTTTATTTCTGTTTGCTGATATTAGTTTTTGTTTGGTGTTAGCTTGGTATTGGCCTCGCTGAAAAGCCCGATCTGATGCACGGGTGGGTCAGACCCCCGACTGGGCTAGGCTAACCTGCTAACCTGTTTTTAGCCTTTTTAGCTGTTTTTAGCTAACCTGTTTTTAGCTGTTTTAGCTGTTTTTGGCTGGCTGGCTGGCTGGCTATCCACCTTATCACCTGGAATGCCATGGCTCCATCCCCGAAGTGTATCCGCTGTATATCCCTCCTTAGTAAGGTTTCTGAATTGGAAGTGAGACTCTCCAGCCTCTATAAGATTTGGGAGGCTGAAGATCATCTCGACACCATTATTCTCGGGTGAACAACGGCCCCGGCAACCGATTCGCAGCTGGCAGAGACAGCTACCTACCTAGGGGAGTTCAGCACATCTCCGTCCACTTCAACCCCTGGTCCGGTTTCTTCAAATGTCCACGACCATAGCAATAGACACTGGCTTCGTCTCGGGGCTAAACCCAAAGCCCTGGTTGGGTCTTCTCACACTCAATGTGTGCCCTGGACCTTGGTTGGACCAGCCGGCAGTCATCGCCGATCGGCCAGACAGGGCCACGCCTCTTCTCTTCCCCTGCTCCTGGAAAATAAATTTGACATCCTTTCTCTGGAGGATTTTCCCCACCTGGACGCTGGCCGCCTGCCTGTGGCTGCTCCTCCTCCTCCTTCCTCTCTTTCAGCGGAGGCTCAAACCCACAAACCCCGGTCCAAGACTACTCTAGGTGTGCCAACTTACACATCAGCTCCCAACAGAAGAGAGCGCATCACCCCGCCTTCACAACAACAACACCACTGACAAAATTATTCACCTCGTCAGAATCCACTGACAAAACCCCCCAGATGACGCTGGTAATTGGTGACTCGATTATGAGGAACGTCAGAAGCAGGTACTGTATCACGAGATTTTTGCTGGGGCTAGAGTGTCTGACATTGAGGCTCTTACCCCTGCCCTACTAAATGAATTCCCCCACATTAAAACTGTCATAGTACATGTTGGATGCAATAACATCCCAGATGAAGCGTTGGAGATTTTAAAGAGTGACTTCAGGAGCCTCCTGTCCACTCTTAAGAACTGTGGCAGACGTGCTGAAATCAGATAGAATAATTATTGTAGGGGATTTTAATATACATGTTGATGTAGATAGTGACTGTCTTAATAAGGCATTCAATTCAATTTTAGACTCAATGGGGTTTTCCCAGAAAGTAGAAAATTCTACCCATTATCTCCACCATACATTGGACCTCATTTTGAGTTATGGTATAGATATAGAAAATCTAGTAGTGTCTCCTCATAACCCTGTACTGTCAGACCATTGTCTGTTAAACTTTGATTTTACTATTTCTGATTACTTGACTCCTAAAGAAAAATATTACTACAGCAGATGTCTTTCAGATGACGTTAGCAAATTTTTGCAGATTGTCTTCTCTATACCATGGGTCAACACAACGGAAATAAAAGATGGAGAGCCTGCTGCTTCCGTAATTGATAGCATGGTAGATAGTGTTACAGCCTCTCTGCATCGGACTCTAGATTTGGTGGCCCCTTTAAAAAAGAAAAAGTCTAACCAGAGATTTCTAACCCCTTGGTTTAACACAGAAATTCGTAGCTTAAAACTGAAGACTCGTCAATTGGAAAGGAAATGGCATTATACTAATTTAGATGAATTCTATTTAGCGTGGAGAAATCATCTCTTAATTTATAAAAAAAAACCTCTTAGAAAAGCTAGAACAAGTTATTATTCTGCATTAATAGAAGCGAATAAGAATAACCCCAGGTTTCTTTTCAACACTATAGCCAGGCTGGCAAAGAGTCAGGACTCGGTCAATTCTTGCAACCCCCTTGAGCATTCTAGTCAGGACTTTCTGAACTTTTTCAACCATAAAATTTTATCTATTAGAGATAAAAATGAGATTATTCCCACTGTAAACTTAAGTACATCAACTACTACAACTACCTCAATTGATATCTGTTTAGATAAGTTTACTCCAATTGACCTTTTAGAGTTGGATAAAATAATCACCTCATCTAAGCCTTCATCTTGTCTTTTGGATCCTATTCCTACCAGGTTATTTAAAATTGTCTTCCCAATTACTGGTAGCCGTATTCTTCACATAATTAGTGCTTCTTTAACTCTGGGTTATGTACCACTGGCTTTTAAAATTGCTGTTATTAAACCCTTACTCAAAAAGCCAACACTCAATCCAGGAGTTTTGGCTAACTATCAACCAATCTCTAATCTGCCCTTCATTTCTAAAATCTTAGAGTTGTTGCTGCGCAATTGTTTGACCACTTGCAGGGAATTGGTTTATTTCAAGAGTTTCAATCTAGGTTCAGAGTTCATCACAGCACTGAAACAGCCTTAGTGAAGGTCACTAATGACCTCCTTATCGCATCTGATAATGGACTTGTTTCTGTTCTTATCCTTTTAGATCTTAGTGCAGCCTTTGACACTGTTGATCATGGCATTCTACTTGATAGACTAGAACACTATGTTGGACTAAATGGAACTCTGCTGCAGTGGTTTAGATCTTATTTGTTCGATAGACTTCAGTTTGTTCACATCAATGATGAATTTTCTTCCAACTGTAAGCTCAGTCACGGAGTTCCAAAGGGATCTGTGTTAGGCCCTACTCTTTTTAGTTTATATATGCTTCCGTTAGGCAACATTATTAGAAAGCACTGTATACATTTTCATTGTTACGCAGACGACACACAACTATACCTGTCAATGAAGCCCGATGATTGTAATCATTTAGCCAAATTAGATGCCTGTCTTAAGGAAATCAAAGCCTGGATGACTTGTAATTTTCTGCTACCAAACTCAGATAAGACTGAAGTCATTCTTGCTGGCCCAAAAAACCTTAGAAATTCCTTTCCAAATCATACTCTTAATTTGGATGCCGCCACTCTCACTCTGAATAGTTCTGTGAGGAACCTTGGAGTTATTTTTGATCAAAATCTGTCCTTTAATTCACATATTAAATTTGTTTCTAAGACTGCCTTCTATCATCTGCACAATATTGCCAAGATTAATAATAATAAAATAATAATGCATCAGAGTTATATAGCGCTTTATCATAGACACTCAAAGACGCTTTACAAGTAGATAAATTATTCATTCACTCCAGACAGACAATGGTAGTGGCAAGCTACTACTGTAGCCACAGCTGCCCTGGGGCAGGCTGACGGAAACGTGGCTGCCAGTCCGCGCCAACAGCCTCTCCGGCCACCACCGAACATTTATACACATTCATACCCAGTGTTATGGACACTGGAGGCAAGGTGGGTAAAGTGTCTTGCCCAGGGACACAACGGCAGGATATCTGGGGAGAGCGAGATTCGAACCGCCAACCATCCGGTTATTGGACGACCCGCTCTACCTCCTGAGCCACTGCCGTCCAGGAGCATCTTGTCTCTGAATGATGCTGAGAAACTGATCCACGCCTTTGTCAGCTCTCGACTAGATTATTGTAACTCGTTATTATCAGGTTGTCCCAAAATACCCTTAAAAAGTCTTCAGTTATCCAAAATGCTGCTGCAAGAGTTTTAACTGGTTCTAGAAAGAGAGATCATATCTCTCCGGTTTTGTCCTCCCTTCATCACTCTATCTCCCCATAGAGTTTAGAATTAAGTTTAAAATCCTTCTTCTCACTTTCAAAGCTCTTAATAATCAGGCCCCCTTATATATAAAAGATCTGATATTACCCTATCATCCTAATAGAGCTCTATAGTCCCAAAATGTTGAATTGCTTGTGGTGCCCAGAATCTCCAGAAGTACATTTGGAGGCAGAGCCTTCTGCTATCAAGCTCCTTCTCTGTGGAACCAGTTACTACTCTGGGTCTGGGAGTTACTCGGTCTCTGTTTTTAAGAACAGGGTAAAATCCTTCCTTTTCAATATAGCCTATGATTAGAGAGGGATTTCATGTCTCTTAACCCCGCTTCTGTTCTGCTGTTAATAGATTCAGACTGCTGGATGACCGTCAATAATGTACTTGGTTTTTCACTGTTTCATGTTTTTTTTATGTCTGTTCTTTTCGTCCTCTCTATCCCCTCACCCCCAGCCAGTCGCAGCAGATGACTGCCCCTCCCTGAGCCTGGTTCTGCTAGAAGTTTCTTCCTGTTAAATGGGAGTATTTCCTCTCCACCGTTGCTAAGTGCTTGCTCACAGGGGATCATCTGATTGCTGGGTCTTTCTGAAATTGTGGGGTTTCCTCTGCGTTTTGTAGCGCTATGAGATGACCTTTGTTGTGATGTGGTACTATATAAATAAAGCTGAATTGAATTGAATTATTACATATGCACAGGATGAAAACAGACTGTTTCACACATTACTTGTAAAACCAATTTTTTTTTTTTGGGGGGGGGGTGGTTGGAAAACAACAGTCTTTAAAACTATAAATATGTCCTTGAGGATGTCACAACTTAAAACTAATCCCTGCAATATCAGAGCTGTAATTGAAATCTAATTACATGTAAAATAAGTAACCCAGAGTAGCTACAAACTGACTTATATTTACTACTGATCTGAAACTGTAGCTGTCTGGTTCACTGGCAGATATGTTGCCATTGATGGATTGCACAGTAGTTTGGTGTACTCATGTGTGTGCTGTCTTCCCTCTAGTTCTGTGGCTGGTACTGTGCTGTCAGACTGCACTGTGTCAAATCAGAACATCTGCTGTCATCAACCATGCCTGTCATTAACCGTCTGTGTCGATGCTCAGTTCTATGCTTGTCTTTTTACCAGAAAACTGTTTAAAAAAACTGCAGGTAATTTCCACAGCTCATATACTGCGGAAATACCGTCACACCATAGTTGTGATTTATGTTCCAATTAATGCTTAATACTGTATCAAATATTTATGACACAGCGCAAAGCAATTTATTGCTACCTCAGGACTGTAAAGAGTGTTACTACCAAGAAATGTTTGCAAATGTGACCAGCCTCACACTGTTGGAAGCAAACAGGGCACAAATATGGGGCAAGATAGGTCACTGCTTTACTCCGCTGCTTTCAGCGCTTTAGGTTTTCACTCAGCAGGAGTCAAAATTCACATGTCTTAAGTGTTGTGAAAAGCAACATTCACACAGCCTGCAGTATAGTCTATCATACTCTGCCAACAGTCCCTAAAGTGAGCTTCTCTAAGGGACAGTCCTCCTTCAAGTTGGTTAGAGACACTGGAAAAGAACAGTAAAAATTCCAGCAACCGGTCAGTGTTTTGCCATAGTCCACCTGACAAGGACATCGTAGCTTGTTAAAAATGTTACATTTACTATATATAGAGCATTTTGAAACTGTTACTGCTAATATTTAATAAGCAGCCCTTCCCGCTTCACAGTTATTTTAGATGATTACAAGCTGCAAAATAGTCCTCTAAAAATAACATTAAATTTATCTAAGTTTTCACAGGCCAGAGAATAGTGCAAACAAGAAGGAAAGTTTTGAGGCTTTAATCTAGGCAGAGAGGCTGGGAGTTTATGGAAGCTAAGATAGACCTTTGTGCACTGTCCAAATCAGATGTCATAATAAATATATGAGCTGTTGCTGTAACAAATCTACCTACGGGTACAAATAAAGTAACCTGAACCTATATGATATGCAGCCCCAAATCAGAAAACATTGAGGCAGTATAGAACTTGCTTTAAAAAATAACTTTTGTTTCATCACAGACAGTATAAACCCAAGATACTTCATGACCTGTCTATTCTGCTATATTTCATTTGTTAATATGCACTGTTTCTGAATTTTAGGCCTGTAACAAATTCCAAAAAAAAGTTGGTAGTAAAGCATTTACCACTTTGTAATCTTGCCATTCCCACTCACAACAGTTGTTGGCACTGCGGATACCAAGAGATGAAGCATTCGAGGTTTTATTTTGTCTCATTTTTCCTGCAAACACATCTTGAGATTCCCAATTTTACAAGGTCATTGTGACTTTTTTTTCCCCAAAAAATTCTCTGCAAGTAAATCAGTCCAGTATCTGTACCCTGTCCACAGATGTGCCTTTGTAAAGCATACAGTCACTTTGAATTGTGTTGCTGAGAAAAAAATTCATGGACGTTCCTAGAAAAGACATCATTTTGAAGGCAGCCTATGTCATAAAATCCCAATGTGCTTCTCTGCTTTTTTTTTAATTTATTTATTTATTTTTTGGACTTGATAGAAGAGGATAGGTCTTGATAAGTCTTTGACTTCTACCTACTCCCATTTGGACATATGAATGTCTCTCACTATGAGTTTGTGTATATTCAACCAAAACTCAAATATTACTGTTTTCACTGTATTTTACTCACTTGTTCAAAATAAACTTAATATCAGCTATTAATGTGCAGTGCCATTTCTCCTCCAAACATGCTGTGGCATTCAAAAAGTTCAATTTTGGTCTCACTTTAAACGAGCTTCAACAAAATCTGGTCTCCAAGATGGCCAACACAGAGTGAGCATGCAGCATGGCGGGTCCTGCACGTAAGCTCAAAAAAACATCTAAAACTACAATACCTCTACGTCTCTTACAATCCCACCTGTTAACTGCTGCCTTACTCCTGTACTTAATTCTAAGTACAGTACAACATCGGCTCTCAACAACAAAATGCAGAGAACAGCTCCACCCCACAGCTAATGGAGGCCAGTATCTCTTGTACATGAGTTACCTGAACAAAGGATGCGCCAGACCGGCAACATACCATGGGTAATCCTGCACAGTCAACCAATTCGTGAGATTATTCCAACTCAGTGTTATCTTGCTTCTGGGGGGCGACGTGGAAATAAACCCAGGACCGGTGACCACGGAGCTGTGTGCGGGACAGACACCACCAATGCTAATAGGACTAGCATAACTAACGCCTCCATCAGTGGAGACATCGAGACCACAATTGTTTATGGGACCAGCATGGACACGAGCACTGCCAGTGGAATTAATGCCACGCCTGCTGGCTGTGTTAAGACACCCCACACCAACCAGCACCGCTGCAGCCCTGCAGCCCACCAACATGACTGTGGCGTGACAGCCAGATGGTGTCATCATGGACCAACAGCGGAACACAGCCAGGGTGGACTGGCGATCGACCTTCGTACCCGCAGCACAGCAACCAGCTCTCCTCACTACAGCACAGCGGAGAACCCACATCACCAGAAGGCCATACATCGCGGCTCCACTGCTGGACCTTGGTATCACGACCCAAAGGCCAGTTGCTGCCTTTGGGTCTGTCCCTGCTTTAGCAGCAGTCCAGCGCACAGACTCCACCGCAGCGGCAATGCAACAACCAGCCGTCAGTGAGTGTAAAACTCGTCAGAGAAATCCTGTGTTAAAAAACATAGATCACTAAAAGTTTTTCAAACCCTGAACCAGGCAAAATGAATTTGGGACCATAAAAGTACAAAAAAAAAAAAAAGGTCTGCTTTGGGAACACTTAAATGTATGGAGTATGATCTCCAAACGTGAACAACAACATCTGCTGATAAACTCTAATATTGATTTTATGGGTCTCTCTGAAACCTGGTTATCATCCTCGTCACCTGAAACTGTTGTTACCATGCCTGGCTATGTGTATAGGAAAGACAGGGAGCAAGGAAAAGGTGGAAGAGATTTACTATATGTTAAAACACCTTAAATTGTAATTGGATTGAATAGTCAAAAGCTGTCAAAAGTTGGCAGCCAATATGACCTTCTGTTATTTGTTTTAACCACAAGCCCTCTAAAGCAGACTTTTATGACCAATTTAAAGCGCTTCTTAATCAATGCAATTATAAAACTTAATTAATCTTATTGGGTGATTTCAGTATCAGCTGGGATGACAAAAATGACAAAAATCTAAAAATCGTTACAGATCACTATAACCTAACTCAATTAATAAACCAGAATCACAAGCCAGTCAAAAACCAAAATTGATTAACTTTTTACAAATAGACCTGAAAGAATCTCCCTGACTTGTAATCTTTTAACAGGAATGTCTGACCACTATATAATATTAGCAACAAGAAAACTTCCACAGAAACAGCTTTTAAATCCATTTAAGTCATCAGGTAACACAGTAAATTATATAACCCCAAAAAACCAACAGCAAAATATAACAATGGCAATAAACAAAACTGAATGCAAGGAAATCACCTCCTCAAATGACATACATAAATCACAGCAATGATTTTTTATAACAAAAATCAGCAGTCATTGTGGCATTTTCAAAAAAGGAAATGACAGAAGAAGAATCAGTTTACCATAGCTCAACTCTGAATGTCTACAACTAATAAAGACCAGAGATCAGCTTCTTAAAATAGCCCTAAAAACAGGTTTAACAACAGACAGACAAAAATTTACATCTGCTAAAAATAAAGTAGCACAAACTCTGAGGAAAGCTAAGGCAAACGTTTTTATAACCATTACTGAACATGCAAAAGGAGATGGCAAAGAAATTTGGACTAATAACAAATTGACTAATAAACAGAACAAAAAAGATAACGGAGACATGGAACTTATTATTAATAACAAATTGGTACAGAATCCCACGGTTATTGCTAGAGTTTAACAGCTTTTTCATAAACTCTGTTCTAGAAATATCCAATTCATTTATTCCACATGATCATAATTCTAGTCCTATTCTAGTCCTCACAACCAGTTTGTAATATATTAGAAATAACTGAAAATGAAGTCGCAAATGTCATCAGCTCATTGAATAGCTCAAAAGCAACAGATGAACATGGAGTTAACACCAAATTTTTAAAAGAAAATAATCTCTTATTTGTCCAATTACTCATTTAATCAATCTGTCAATCAAACATGCTGTCATCCAAACTGCCTGGAAGGTAGGAGTGGTCAGACCAATTTTCAAAAGGAGGAATAAAACTGATATAAACAACTACAGACCAATCAGGATCTTACCTGTCATCTCCAAAATAATTGAAAAATGGGTGGCCACACTATTATGTGAACATCTGAATTATGGAACCCCCCCACCCCCCCACCCCGCATCACGCACAGTTTGGGTTCCGTGCCCACTTCTCAACAGAGTCTGCAGTAAGCTTGTTCTTAGAGAAAACTAAATCTTTCTTAGATAAGTGCAATTGTGTAAGATAAGATAAGATAAGCCTTTATTAGTCCCACAATGGGGAAATTCCAGGATTGCAACAGCACAGGGATAGCAACACTCAGAGCAACAATCAGAAGGCAAGAAAAAACAACATCTAGTAAACATATGTCCATATTACTATAAATGTATATATATATAGACACACAGTGCAGAGCATTATGGTTGGTTGGTGAATGTACAGCAATGTGTAGGTGTGTGTTTTTAGATCTGAAGAAGGCATTTGACACCGTTGACCCCAACATCCTTTTAACCAAACTTGCTCAGTTTAATTTTTCAGGACATGCTATCAAATGGATGAAATCCTATTTAATTGACAGACAGCAATGTGTAATGGTCAACCGTGTCAAATTGCCATATTTGAAATGTGAAATTGGTGTCCCACAAGGCACCATACTTAGACCAATATTATTTTCCCTATACATACACTACCGTTCAAAAGTTTGGGGTCACCTCAGACAATTTTGTGTTTTCCATGAAAAGTCACACTTTTATTTACCACCATGAGTTGTAAAATGAATAGAAAATATAGTCAAGACATTGACAAGGTTAGAAATAATGATTTGTATTTGAAATAATAATTTTTTCCTTCAAACTTTGCTTTCATCAAAGAATCCTCCATTTGCAGCAATTACAGCATTGCAGACCTAACATGATTGCACAAGGGTTTTCTAATCATCCATTAGCCTTCTGACGCAATGAGCAAACACATTGCACCATTAGAACACTGGAGTGATAGTTGCTGGAAATGGGCCTCTATACACCTATGTAGATATTGCACCAAAAACCAGACATTTGCAGCTAGAATAGTCATTTACCACATTAGCAATGTATAGAGTGTATTTCTGATTAGTTTAAAGTTATCTTCATTGAAAAAAAGTCCTTTTCTTCCAAAAATAAGGAAATTTCTAAGTGACCCCAAACTTTTGAACGGTAGTGTAAATGATCTACCAAATGCATGCAGAAACATTCATATACTGAAACATTTAAGTGTGACAAACATGCAAAAAAATGAGAAATCGGGAAGGGGGCAAACACTTTTTCACACCACTGTAGTTTTAACTTGTTTTAAGCAATTTGATAAATGAAATTTTCTTGCTCTATTGGCAGATAATTTTACTTAAAACAAGCAAAAAGAATTCTGGCAACAGATGATGTTAGTTAAAATTAGACAAAAACATCTGCCAACAAAGTAAGATTAAATTGATTAACACAAGTAAAAACTATCGTAAAGCAAGTACAATCTTAACCAAAAAATGCACAACAAAAAGAACTTCTTGTCAAAAGTATCTTGTGAGAGAAAAACAAGCATATAGCCTTGATTTAATATATTTTATTTATTCATTTTTACAGTGTGACAAATACTGCCTTCAGCATAAACACAAGTTAGTTCTCTCCCACTCACTCACACACACACACACACATACACACACACACAAAACCATGCACTACCAATAGCATATGTTACCTTTTTAGAAGTTCTTTCTAATCTTCTTTAATGAAAAGTCCTTCATTACGTCCTTTAAGTCCAGCTCACAAATAACCCAATGGACATCACTGTGAGGTTACACAGTCTTTTTAATAGCATGCTTGTCTTCTTCAGTGGTCTGCTCTCTTTCAGCAGGATCTGGTGGGCCTGGTCTTCTCCTCTGGGTGAGTGCTTTAATGGCCCATCTGTCTCCTCGATAATTGGCAGCTCTGCCTCCACTCGATGCTCCAGCTTAGAAACATCCTTTTACGCTTCGGGATTTTTCAAGCAATTAATTTTTCCTGAGCTGTTTTCTTCTCGAAAATTTTATGAGCGCTGTTTGCAAGGAGCTCCTGGCCCTGGCCCCTACTGTATTCCCTGTATACCTTTGACTGTATTCCAACCCACCCAACCAACGTCATCGCCTTTTTGCACCTCTTTTTCTTCATGTGTTGAATACTTATTCCCTTTCTCATTCCACTTTATTAAATATACCTTGTTTTGTGAACACCGTTGCCTTGATTTCTTTGTATGTGTGATTACTTGGGTTGTTACTGATATCTGGTGAAAATCTTAAGTCAATGGCTCCATCACAAATATGTTTAATGAGAAAAACGTTGTGTTCAATACTTATTTTCTCCCCTGTATTACTATAGAATGAGTAAAGGTATTGTCACCAAACCTGGTACACAGGTTCACTCCATGACCCTGAACTGCAATTATGGATTTGGGATTAAAAGGTCAGCATTAACTATGCCCTATTACTGGTCGTCAGCCTCCGTCGGTCTATGATGACCATGGAAGAGAATCCTAAACGTCTACTCTGCTGGAACAGCACCGCCTGTGGCTGAACAGGCCGATGCGCGAATGGCAGTCCCTGTCACACAGGTCGCACTTGTGGGTGCTCTCCGTGCTGCTGGGTCTGTGGCGGTTCTTCCTGCGGGTCCTTTTTTCATCTGCAGCAGCAGTCAGTCTCTCTTCACCCGCCTTGAGCTGTCTGGTCAGGGTGCCTCTCCATTTGGAGCGGTCCGTTGCAAGGTCCTCCCAGCGCTCTGTGTTGATCTCCAGGGCCTTCATGTCTCTCTTGCAGACGTCTCTAAAACGCAGCTGTGGGCGGCCAACGTCTCTCTTGCCAGTTGCCAGTTCTCCATAGAGGACGTCTTTGGGGATTCTGCCATCCTCCATACGGTGAATGTGGCCTAGCCAGCGGAGCCTGCGCTGTTTGAGTAGAGTGAACATGGAGGGAAGGCCGGCGCGGGACAGAACTTCTGTGTTGGGCACTTTGTCCTGCCAGGATATGTCCAGGATGTGGCGAATGCAGCGCAAGTGGAAGGAGTTCAGTCTCTTTTCCTGCCGGGCATATGTTGTCCACGTCTCACTCCCATAGAGCAGTGTGCTGATGACGCAGGCGTTGTACACTGCCATCTTCGTCTTGACAGAGAGTTTGGGATTCTCCCACACTCGTGTGGTGAGGCGAGCGAGTGTGAAGGCTGATTTTCCAATCCTCTTGTTGATCTCTGTATCAAGGGAGAGGTTGTTGCTGATCGTGGACCCCAGGTACGTGAACTGATTCACGACCTCCAGCTCGTAGTCGTCAATGGTGATGGTTGGTGGTGCTTCCGTGCCTTGCGCCAAGACGTTAGTCTTCTTCAGGCTGATGGTAAGCCCGAAGTCCTTGCATGCCTGGGAGAAGCGGTCCATAAGGGTCTGAAGCTCCTGCTGTGTGTGGGTTGCGACTGCAGCGTCGTCTGTGAACAGCATGTCTCTGATTAGAGCCTCGCGTACTTTGGTTCTGGCTTTCAGGCGGGCGAGGTTGAAAAGCCTGCCGTCAGATCTTGTGTGCAGGTAGATTCCCTCTGTTGCTGTGCTGAAGGCATGCCTCATGAGCATAGCAAAGAAAATCCCAAAGAGGGTTGGCGCAAGTACACAGCCCTGTTTCACTCCGCTGCGTATGTTGAAAGGCTCTGAGACGTTGCCATCGTGCTGCACTATCCCCTGCATGTTGGTGTGAAACGATTCAATGAGGCTTTGCAACTTTGGTGGGCATCCTATCTTTGGCAGGATCTTGAAAAGGCCCTCTCTGCTGACCAGATCGAACGCTTTGGTGAGGTCGATGAAGGCGACGTACAGGGGCATGTTCTGTTCTCTGCATTTCTCCTGGAGTTGGCGGAAGGAGAATATCATGTCTACCGTCGATCGCTCAGTGCGGAAGCCACACTGAGACTCAGGGTAGACACGTTCGGCAAGCTTCTGTAGACGAACGAGAACAACTCGTGCGTAGACTTTGCCAACAACGCTGAGGAGGGAGATGCCCCTGTAGTTGTTGCAGTTGCTTCTCTCCCCTTTGTTTTTGTAGAGGGTGATGATCTTGGCGTCCCTCATGTCCTGTGGTACGGCACCTTCCTTCCAACACTGGCAGAGGACGTCATGCAATGGCAGCAGTAGGGCGGTCTTGCAGTGCTTGATCAGGTCGGGGGGTATGCCGTCGTTGCCGGGTGCCTTGCCAGCAGCCAAGCTATCAATGGCCTTGCTGAGTTCGTCGATGGTTGGCTCGGCGTCAAGTTCGTCCATGGATGGCAGGCAGTCGATGGCATCAAGGGCTGACGGTGTCACGGTGTTCTGTCTGGAGTAGAGGTCGGAGTAGTGTTCCACCCATCTCTCCATCTGCTTGTTCTTTTCTGTGATCATCTCCCCAGTGGAGGATTTGAGGGGGGCCGTCTTGCTCTGAGCCGGACCAAGTGCTTTCTTGATGCCATCGTACATACCACGGATGTTCCCTGTTATGGCAGCGGTTTGAATGTCTTGGCTGAGCTGAGTCCAGTACTCGTTGGCACAGCGCCGAGCAGTCTGCTGAACTTTGCTTCTCGCAGCCCTGAGAATCTGGAGATTCTTCTCGTTTGGGTACTTCTTGTACTCAGCAAGTGCTGAGCGCTTGGCTTCAATGACGGGGGTCATCTCGGTCAACTTGGCATCAAACCAGTCCTGTGACTTCGAGGTCTTCCTCCCAAAGGTAGCCAAGGCTGTGCGGTGGATGGTGTTTCGCAGCTCTTCCCACTTCTGCTTTGCAGATTCTCCTTCTTGTGGTACACCAAGTTCCTTCTCAAAGGTGGAGGCAAACTGCTCAACAAGTTCTGGTTGAGCCATCTTGCTGGTGTCAATCCGTGCCTTTCCAGGTTGTCTGGCATGATGGAATTTCTTCAGCTGCCGCTTGACCTTGCAACACACCAATGAATGGTCTGTGTCGCAATCTGCACTCTGGAACGAACGGGTGATTAGCACGTTCTTCAGTGAGGTGCGCCTGGTCAGGATCAAGTCCAGCTGGTGCCAGTGCTTTGAGCGTGGATGTTGCCAGGAAACCTTGTGTTGGGGCTTGGTCTTGAAGAACGAGTTTGTGATGCACAGATCGTGATATGTGCAGAACTCGAGCAGCCGCTGTCCGTTGTCATTCATTCTGCCCACGCCAAAAGGTCCAAGACAGGAGGGCCAGGAGTCGTGGTCAGCACCCACTCTGGCATTGAAGTCTCCAAGGAGAATGAGTTGTTCAGAGTTGGGGACGATCCTGACAGTTGTTGCGAGATTCTCGTAGAACTCGTCTTTTGCCTCTGGTGTGGCTGTCAGTGTTGGGGCATACACACTGACAAGGGTGACTGGGCCTTGAGTGGTGTTCAGGCGGAGGGTGAGGAGTCGAGCAGAGCCAGTGCTGCTCGGTTCCACCATCTTCAGCAAGGTGTTCTTCACTGCAAAGCCCACTCCGTGTTCCCTGTGTTCGTCACTGCCCTTTCCCTGCCAGTAGAACGTGTAGTCCTTCTCTCTCAGTGTGCCTGCGTCAGCCAACCGTGTTTCCTGGAGAGTGGCGATATCCACTCCCAGTCTCTTCAGCTCATTATTGATAATGGCAGTCTTCCTGGTGTCATTGATGTCCTTGAGGTTAGTAGCGAGTCCTGTCATCATAGTGCGGACGTTCCAAGTTCCCAGTTTTAGAGTTGGTCTCTTTTGTTTTATTGTCTTGCCTGGTGCGAAAGTTCTCAGCCTGCTGTTCGGATTTCTCCTCATCCCCATGCACCCAATGAGGAAAGCAAGCTGTGGCGGGACATCACCTTATTGGCTGGGGGCTGCCCAGCTTGAGGCGGGCGGTAGCTGTCCAGTGAGATCCGATGATCCCTCCCACCGTCGCGAATAACCCCTGGCGCCGAGCTCTACGCCAATTGAGCGGTGGCTTATAACCGGTAACTGTCATTCCCCGTGTTTTGTCTACGCCAAAGGCGAAGCTGGAGTGTCCTCTCCAGTGATCCGGTGTTCTACCTTCCAGCGTTGGGCATTGGTAGGATTCAAGCCTGGGCAGCAAGATATGGAGGATAAGATGTTGCCCATGCAGCATGTCCCCCCTCTCCACGTCGCTGATGAATCCAAAGGAACAGCAGGGCTGCTACAGTTTGGCACCAGCGCCGTTGCAGGAGCTGCCAGAATGATGTTGAGCACAACATAGAACTGCCTTAGGGGCTCCGACTCCGGATTTTTCCTCAGGGTTGACTCCCGAAGCCTTTCCCATGACCGGGTATGCCGCAAGGCAGCGGAGGTTTGAAATCAGGGTTTACCTTCCCCTAGATGGGCTACCTTCCCAGGTTGACGAGCCACCATCTACCCGAAGCATCTGGTTTTAAGGCGCCAGAGATCCGCCCTCGCCCCTTCTCCTATTAGTAAAAGCAGTTCCGCCGGGCTTAGAGACTAAACCACATGGGCAGGCTAGGAGTTTGTTTTTTTTTTGTTTTTTTGTTACTTATTTGTACCCGTAGGTAGACTTGGTTTGCAGTCTGGTGACAAGCCACCGGCTGCTGGTCGCTGCGTGCGCAAGCGCCCTAAACCTACATGTTTTTGGTATGCGGGAGGAAACCGGAGAAATCCCGGAGTAAACCCGCGCAACACGGGGATGTTGGTCGGGGGCTGGGATCGAACCCACGATCTCATGATCCCCGCGATCCCCCGGCCGAGGGTAAAACTGTGCTGCCACAGTGCTAAACCACTGCGCCACCGTGCAGCCCAGTTGCAGTTGGACTTAGTTGTCAGAGGCTTTTCGAGACGCACGCCATAAGGAGCATTTTATGAGCACTGGGAGCTTAACCCCAGTGCCGCTCCTGGCTATGACAACCTTGGAACCGCCCTATTACTATACACTGAGTAAAGCTAGGGTCACCAAACTTGGTACACAGGTTCACCTTGGGATCCTGACCTCCGACTATAGGTTTGGGTTCAAAGGTTAACATTAACATTCACCTTTGCACTATTACTATAGAATGCGTAAAGCTCTCTAGGGTGTAGCGGACTCAAGCCAGATTGAACTCTAATTCACCTCTCATGAATTATGCTTCCTTCATTATGAACTTTTAAGACTTTAACTCTGCTGCAAGTCTCATCATCCCCACAGGATCCAAGCAGTGTTACTGGGTGCCATTCTGTTACACCCCTCTCTTCAAACCTGAGTGGTCTGATGTGCATACACAGAGAGACAGATTCAGCCAGTCTGATTG
Source organism: Pholidichthys leucotaenia (assembly GCA_020510985.1). Taxonomy (NCBI): domain Eukaryota; kingdom Metazoa; phylum Chordata; class Actinopteri; order Cichliformes; family Pholidichthyidae; genus Pholidichthys; species Pholidichthys leucotaenia. Next base: position 227,983,917 of record CM035839.1, on the reverse strand, counting down.
GTGGGATCGCACAAAACCTCTCCTTTGTGTGTGTGTGTGTGTGTGTGTGTGTGTGCGCGCGCGCACGCACACGCATCTGTGAGAGAGAGAGAGAGAGAGAGAGAGAGACTTTGACTTTTAAAAAATGCCTTTATTGCACAATTCAAGAAAATGTAAGAGCACCAATATCATTCCACCAAGTGTCTCACATTGGAAAAAGTGCAAACATAAGTCTTCCCCCCCACACACAACACAGAGTATGCCTTGCAGTCCACCTATTCCACATTGCCAGTGGCAGTAGTGTGAGTCTTCCTCGTAGTCCGTGCAAAGACTGCACGGTGGCGCAGTGGTTTAGCACTGTGGCAGCACAGTTTTACCCTCGGCTGGGGGATCGCGGGGATCATGAGATCGTGGGTTCAATCCCAGCCCCCGACCAACAGTGAGCTGTGTGGAGTTTGCATGTTCTCCCCGTGTTGCGTGGGTTTACTCTGGGATTTCTCCAGTTTCCTCCCGCATACCAAAAACATGTAGGTTTAGGGCGCTCGCGCACACAGCGACCGGCAGCCGGTGGCTTGTCACCAGACTGCAAACCAAATCTACCTACGGGTACAAATAAGTAACAAAAAAAAAAAAAAAGACGAGCCAGAGGCCCCCAGTTCTTAAGCAAGGCCAATTCCCCTTCCTCTGGCAGCAGAGATAGCGCTGTGCGGCCGCAGCCAGTTCCGTTGCACGTCCCAGAGACATTTTCCTCATCTCAGATGGATTGTAGTCCTTAGACCATGCGGGGTTTTCAAGCAAGTCATCTTCGCAGCAGGCTCGTCCAGATTGTCGAAAGAATGAAAACATTGGGGCATCCATGCCCTGCAGGTAAAGATCCAGTTCCATGACAGTCAATTACAGTCAATTAGAAACGTCATATAAAAGTCTGATCAAACAATATTCCAAAAATGTGTAAAACAGGCAGAGGAACGACCGCCATGAAAGCTCCTTTGCTGAGGCTCACTGTCTTTTTCCTCAGCGCTCAGCCAAGCCAGAGGCCTATGGCTCCTTCCCCTCTGGCTTCTGGGGCCTTCGGGCCTATTCACACAGCTCTGCTGTTATACTCAAGCTAAATACAGCCTTTTTGTTTGAATTCCATCTTTACCTAAACTTTTACACTTGTAAATTTTTTCTTAAAGTTTTGCCATTTTTCCCAGAAAAACAGAACCAGTTTGAGTCATCTTGAAGTTTTTCCTTTTTCAAGCAACTCAAGCTTTTTTTTCCCTTTAACCTTAATTTTTCTGTAAACTTAAGCATACCTGCATACTTTAGTTAATCCAGCTTAATTCTTCCTTCTGTACTGTCCTCCAACATCAAAATGCCATCCTAAAGAGGACGATCCCTTGGTTCTACAAAGACGCAAGCAGACCCAAGCTACAGGCCTTAAGTCGGGCCCTCACCTCTGACGAGATTCCCAGGTCAAGACCCCAGGCACAGAACCATCATCAACTGCCATCAAGGCCCTATCTTCAACCCAGGTTGGACCAGCCAGGCTGCCAGAAGCCCCCAATTCTCCATCGTCTGCGATCAATGAGGCTTGACTATTTTATCCTGATCTCGATCTGAGTCTCTTGAGAACCTCAGCCATTCCAAGAAAGTAAGGCAGCCAACAGCATTAGTTTCAGGGACAGACTTTTATTCACCTCAACTATAACCTTTTCAGTAACTGTTGTTCCCTTTTTGAACATAAAAATAATCTGTTTCACTTTTCCAGAACATTTTTCCCAAATTCCTTTTTTATTGCCTTGTGTTGTACTCAATTTTTCTATGGTTGTGTCACTAATTCTCATCCAGATACCCAATCACATTCCAGCCATATTTTACATATACGGACGAGACCTGTAAATATGTATATATTGCTATTTCTTCATATATCAGTCCCTCCAGCATTTTGCGGGATGTTTATATAATTGTTGTGGCCAAGAAGCCTGAATTTGCGGGAGCTTTTTTTTAAAAGTTGCGATAAAAGTTGTGATGTTTTGAGAGTTTTTTTTGCACGAAAAGTTGTGGGAAGAATTACTAATTTTATGATATTCTACAGTATCTCACAAAAGTGAGTACACCCCTCACATTTTTGTAAATATTTTATTATATCTTTTCATGGGACAACACTGAAGATATGACACTTTGATACAATGTAAAGCAATCAGTGTACAGCTTGTATAACAGTGAATTTGCTGTTCAGGATGGAGACATGACGAGACGTCCATCGGCAGGCTGGGGGAGACGGAGGAAGGGACGGTGTTGGAAACCTCGTGGGTGAGTGTTTTTTTTAAATCACACACTGTTTGCTGATGTGTTCCATTAATACTCACTGTAAACATGGAAGTGAACGCGATGCAGTAATGCATTTGATTGGTTAGCTTGAGCGTTTCAGTGCCACTCAGACAAATTTGATTGGTGAAATTGGCAGAAGTTGATGAGGATAGGCCAAAATTGCGGGAAAGTTGCGGTGATTGGACAAAGTTGCAAGGTCACGCAGTAGTTGCACTGACTGGCTGATTTTGCGTGAATTGACGCGATCACAACATCGCGAAATCCTGGAGGGACTGATAATTGCAAAATTACCACTATTAATGCCACCTCTGGTTATCTCTCCATTTTACAGGCTATATAGATGTTTATTGTTACTTTGGTTTCTTCATTAAAACTACTAAACTGAGTTTAAGGTGTGGCTTTCTTTGTCCAGAATGCAGAATCACTGTCATGGACTGAGACCCAGATTACAAGACTGATCAAATAATTGTCTTATTAATTAATGCTTAGCTTATTATTTACCAAATTCTTAAGCTAAATAGTTTCTTAAGAGTTCTCACTTCTTTTAAAATAGTGATGCCCCTAATGTTAGAATGAGGTAATGCAATAATCATTAATTCCAGTTATTAATTATTAATAATCTTATTCATGATTGATGACCGCATAACGCTACAAGGGTCACCAAACTTGCTACACAGGTTCACCTTGGGATCCTGACCTACAACTATGAGTTGTATACAACATTTTTTGTTGTATATTCATGGATGATAGGCTTGTCATAATTTGGTTCTGCCCCAATAATTACAGTGCATCTGGAAAGTATTCACAGTGCTTCACTTTTTCCACATTTTGTTATGTTACAACCTTATTCCAAAATGGATCAAATTAAATTTTTTCCTCAAAATTCTACTCACAATTTGTGGTACTTCATCAGTATTTCACCACCACTTTGCAAATCTTACATAGGGCTTGGGTTTTGTCGAGGCTTTTGCGACAGTGCGTCTGGAAAGTATTCACAGCACTTCACTTTTTTCACGTTTTGTTATGTTACAGCCTCATTCCAAAAAGGGTTAAATTCATTTTTTCCCTCAAAATTCTATACACAATACCCCATAATTACAATGGGAAAAAAGTTTTTTTTTTTTTTTTTAGATTTTTGCAAACTTATTAAAAATAAAAAACTAAGAAATCACATGTACGTAAGTATTCAGTCTTCGCCATGAAGCTCAAAACTGAGCTCAGGTGCAACCTGTTTCCACTGATCATCCTTGAGATGTTTCTACAGCTTAAATGGAGTCCACCTGTGGTAAATTCAGTTGATTGGACATGATTTGGAAAGGTACACACCTGTCTATATGAAGTCCCACAGTTGAAAGTGCATGTCAGAGCACAAACCAAGCATGAAGGCAAAGGAATTGTCTGTAGACCTCTGAGACAGGATTGTCTCGAGGCACAAATCTGGGGAAGGCTACAGAAAAATTTCTGCTGTTTTGAAAGTCCCAATGAGCACAGTGGCCTCCATCATCCGTAAATGGAAAAAGTTCGGAACCACCAGGACTCTTCCTAGAGCTGGTCGGCCGTCTAAACTGAGCGACTGGGGGAGATGGGCCTTAGTCAGGGAGGTGACCAAGAACCCGATGGTCACTCTGTCAGAGCTTCAGCGTTTTTCTGTGGAGAGGGGAGAACCTTCCAGAAGAACAACCATCTCTGCAGCAATCCACCAATCAGGCCTGTATAGTAGAGTGGCCAGACAGAAGCCACTCCCTAGTAAAAGGCACATGGCAGCCCGCCTGGAGTTTGCCAAAAGGCACCTGAAGGACTTTCAGACCATGAGAAACAAAATTCTCTGGTCTGATGAGACAAAGATTGAACTCTCTGGCGTGAATGCCAGGTGTCATGTTTGGAGGAAACCAGGCACCGCTCATCACCAGGCCAATACCATCCCTACAGTGAAGAATGGTGGTGGCAGCATCATGCTGTGGGGATGTTTTTCAGTGGCAGGAACTGGGAGACTAGTCAGGATAGAGGGAAAGATGAATGTCACAATGTACAAAGACATCCTGGATGAAAACCTGCTCCAGAGCGCGCTTGACCTCAGACTCGGGCGACGGTTCATCTTTCAGCAGGACAACGACCCTAAACACACAGCCAAGATATCAAAGGAGTGGCTTCAGGATAATTGTGTGAATGTCCTTGAGTGGCCCAGCCAGAGCCCAGACTTGAATCCAATTGAACATCTGTGGAGAGATCTGAGAATGGCTGTGCACTGACGCTTCCCATCCAACCTGATGGAGCTTGAGAGGTGCTGCAAAGAGGAATGGGCGAAACTGCCCAAAGATAGGTGTGCCAAGCTTGTGGCACCATATTCAAAAAGACTTGAGGCTGTAATTGCTGTCAAAGGTGCATCAACAAAGTATTGAACAAAGGCTGTGAATACTTCGGTCCATCCAGACTAAAACCTCCCGTCACATGAACAGCTTCTTCCCCTCTGCCATCAGACTGCTGAACACTAAGTGACTTATTGACTCTCGTGCACTACAGTGGGGCAAAAAAGTATTTAGTCAGCCACCAATTGTGCAAGTTCTCCAACTTAAAAGATGAGAGAGGTCTCCAATTTTCATCATAGGTATACCTCAACTATGAGAGACAAAATGAGAATAAAAAAATCCTGAAAATCACATTGAAGGATTTTTAATGAATTAATTGGTAAATTCCTCAGTAAAATAAGTATTTGGTCACCTACAAACAAGCAAGATTTCTGGCTCTCACAGACCTGTAACTTCTTCTTTAAGAGGCTCCTCTGTCCTCCACTCGTTACCTGTATTAGTGGCACCTGTTTGAACTCGTTATCAGTATAAAAGACACCTGTCCACAACCTCAAACAGCAAGACTCCAAACTCCACTATGGCCAAGACCAAAGAGCTGTCAAAGGACCCCAGAAACAAAATTGTAGACCTGCACCAGGCTGGGAAGACTGAATCTGCAATAGGTAAGCAGCTTGGTGTGAAGAAATCAACTGTGGGAGCTATTATTAGAAAATGGAAGACATACAAGACCACTGATAATCTCCCTCGATCTGGGGCTCCACGCAAGATCTCACCCCATGGGGTCAAAATTATCACGAGAACGGTGAACGAAAATCCCAGAACCACATGGGGGACCTAGAGAATGACCTGCAGAGAGCTGGGACCAAAGTAACAAAGGCTACATCAGTAACACACTACGCCGCCAGGGACTCAAATCCTGCAGTGCCAGACGTGTCCCCCTGCTTAAGCCAGTACATGTCCAGGCCCGTCTGAAGTTTGCTAGAGAGCATTTGGATGATCCAGAAGAGGATTGGGAGAATGTCATATGGTCAGATGAAACCAAAATAGAACTTTTTGGTAAAAACTCAACTTGCCGTGTTTGGAGGAGAAAGAACACCATACCTACTGTGAAGCATGGGGGAGGAAACATCATACTTTGGGGCTGTTTTTCTGCAAAAGGTCCAGGACGGCTGATCCGTGTAAAGGAAAGAATGAATGGGGCCATGTATCGTGAGATTTTGAGTGAAAACCTCCTTCCACCAGCAAGGGCATTGAAGATGAAATGTGGCTGGGTCTTTCAGCATGACAATGATCCCAAACACACTACCCGGGCAACGAAGGAGTGGCTTTGTAAGAAGCATTTCAAGGTCCTGGAGTGGCCTAGCCAGTCTCCAGATCTCAACCCCATAGAAAATCTTTGGAGGGAGTTGAAAGTCTGTGTTGCCCAGCGACAGCCCCGAAACATCACTGCTCTAGAGGAGATCTGCATGGAGGAATGGGCCAAAATACCAGCAACAGTGTGTGAAAACCTCGTGAAAACTTACAGAAAACGTTTGACCTCTGTCATTGCCAGCAAAGGGTATATAACAAAGTATTGAGATGAACTTTTATTATTGACCAAATACTTATTTTACTGAGGAATTTACCAATTAATTCATTAAAAATCCTTCAATGTGATTTTCAGGATTTTTTTTTTTCTCATTTTGTCTCTCATAGTTGAGGTATACCTATGATGAAAATTGGAGACCTCTCTCATCTTTTAATTGGGAGAACTTGCACAATTGGTGGCTGACTAAATACTTTTTTACCCCACTGTATGTACAGCAGCTCAACCAGACTCATGTCAATCATCACTGTTTTCTTCCTGCATTACCGACTGCACTATATAGTTCTCCACATTATCTGCTGCTCGCTAATATATTTAAACTGCTGACTAGTATTACTCAATCTTATTCTACACTTTATTGCATGTATAGCTTATTTCTTTTATTTTATCATGTTTAATGTTGCAGCATTGCACCGAGACAAATTCCTAGTTTGTGTACTACATGAACAATGGCAATAAATCTGATTCTGAAATACTTCTGTACATGTGATTTCTTAGTTTTTATTTTTAATAAATTTGCAAAAATCTAAAAAAAAACTTCTTTCACATTGTCATTATGGGGTACTGTGTGTAGAATTTTGAGGAAAAAAACAATTTAATGCATTTCTAATAATAATATTATACTAATATGCACTAATATGCATATATTATACTAATATGCACTAATAATGCAAGGCTGTAACATAACAAAACGTGGAAAAAGTGAAGCGCTGTGACTATTTTCTGGATGCGCCGAATAGGGAAAACTTAAACTGCTCTCCTTCAGTGATGTATGGGGATCTTCAAAAAAAATCAAAGTGGAGGATTGCACTCACCTCAGGGTGCTCTTGTTACCAAAATGTACCGTGATTGGCATGATTACAATTACAATTTTTTTTTTTACCTCATTACTAGATTTGAATTGCCCCAGCATTTGTTGGAATGTGCTTTAGCCTACAAATGCAGGAATGGATGTACATTAACAATTAAAATAAGATGACCAATCAAAATGTTGAATGCTGTTGGTCCATACAATCTACAGTGAAATACAAGTCAAAGTAAGTGTAAAAATCACTTTTTTTTTCTTTTATTTGCAATTTCCATATCATTCTAACTTTTGTTGATTTTTGGTTGTAGATGCTCATTGTCACAGAAAAAAACTATACGCATTATTCACATAGCATTGATCTTCAGCTTATTAATGAATTGTAGTTGATATCTAAAATAAAGAGCTTCCAGGTTGCCTTCAGTTTCCCTTTAGGGTGGTCAGCATAATTTAGCAAACAATGATGAGATGTCAATGATGTTTGGTAGATCCATCCATCTTCTACTGCTCATCCAGGGATCCGGGTCACAGAGGCAGCAGTCCAAGCAGAGTAGCCCAGACAGCCACCCGGTTCACATAACATCATGATCCCTTCTGCAGGTGGTGAACCCACTGGAGGGTGGACCCATGTGCCTCCATTGGGTACACTTGATCCTTGCTGTAACCTTTTCATAGGAATCCCGTGGCCCACTCTTGGTCTAGCCCTTCACTCTGGACCAGTTTGCAATGGGGCAAGTTGCCATGTGACAACATAGCTCCTGGGATCATTAGGGCATGCAAACCCCTTCACCATGATAAGGTGGCGATCCACGGAGGCATGCACACGAGTATTTACAGTAAATGTCAGTGATGGGGGGAAAAAAAGCTCTTTGCCCATGTGTTTTATCAACTCCTTCCAATTATCAAAAAATGTTAAAAGGGTTAAAATCACAGTGATTAATATAGATTTTTTTAAACACCAGATATTATATTGTGTTTTATCTGTAATATTAGCTGTCAAAGTTTTAATTTGTAGCAGCTAAATACAAAACAGCAACTGGGTTCATTTGAAGATTATAGGTCTTGAAAAAACACCTAAAATAAGACTTCAGAGTCCCATTACATAAAGTTGAAATAAAGATTTGTATTAGTATGGGTTGGTGAAACCACTGTATTTTTACCTTTTCACCTTTCATTGATAAAGATTGCTCACCCTGCTGAACATCTAACATGCTTTGAAAAAATTCCATCAGTCCCCCTATTTCATTTTATCTTTATCATTGTGAAATGTTGGTGGTAACCATTACTTTCAAAGACCGCCTTTCAGTTCAGTAAGTTAGCAAGCAATTTAGTCTGGGAACAGCTTTTACTGGCATTGCACAAGTCAAACAAAAATAACAACAACGCTTCCAAACCTTATACACAACTTCCTTTCTGAAAAATCTAATTTGATATTTGTCTTTAACAGTGGAACGTCAAATTGTGAAATATCCTTCAGTGCGAGTGGACAGAAGTTTGATCCTTGGTTTGAAAGACGTTGTGAACTGGGGAGAAAATCATTGGAATGTCAGTCGAATGACAGAAAATCAAATGCCGGCATTGTCCTTTAAAACATTTACAACCACAGAACATCTGCTGTTGGCATCTCATTGGGCTGACAAAGACATGAGGAACGTCTGAGAAAACAGTACATTGATAATTAAAATTGCCAGGTTAATTTGTTTTGTTCTGTTAGAGCTTTGCCTGTGGGACATTCAGTTAAAGACGTGGGAATGTTTAATCAAATTTCTATTAATATTCATCGGTGGCGCTTCACCTTAGCTCCCTCTGGTTACCAGCAAGCTGTTCAAAAGAAAGTATTCCTAATTACCAGATCTTTGCTTTCATTTGATCATTTTCTGCACTTGTGAGCAATCTGTTCTGCAAAATATCAGTTTGATGCAGTTGCTGCTTTTCTGCCTGCAGTTTGGGATGAACATTCACATCAGCGTAATTACAGTGTTTATGCAGTAGTAGATATACCATCTCAACGAAGAGCAAGTGCTATGCTAAATCAGTTCTGCCTTTTGAAAACAAAAACATTTAAGTTTTTGAACTTGAAAGAAATTAACGTCTTGATTACAAGGCACAGAGATTCATTCATCTACATAAAATTGTCGCTTTGGGCAGCCTGTCTTCCATAAAATGCGCTTATGCTCGTGCTGTTTAAAAAAACAACCACAGGATGTTTGAAATGGAATATAAACTTGCCAAACTATGAAATGTTGTAAACACCTCCACTTTCCTTCTTGATGAGGGCCTTCAGTCAAGAGGGATGCCTGCTGCAACATCTCCATATAGCCGGCCGCAGTTTGACGGTCCTGCACAACCTGCAGTGCCATTGTTCCATTGAAGGAAAAAACACCCCATACCATGACGGAGCCTCCTCCGCTGTGTCGCTTAGAAAACATCTTCAGTGGGATGTCCTTGTCATGCCAGTAACGTTGGAAACCATCAGGACCATCCAGGTTCAATTTTTCATCACCACATAGAACTTTCTTCCACCTTTTCAAGTCCCATGTTTGATGCTCCCTTGCAAAGTCCAAACGGGCAAGTTTGTGTGTGGGAGAAGACGTGGCTTTTGAAGACTTCTTTTGTTCTTTAAGCCCTTCTTTTGTAGATGCCACCTTATGGTTATTAGGCTGCAGTCAGCATCAGTAAGCATCTTAAGCTGAATTTAAAATCGGCCTGTGTCTCCTTGGCCATCTTCACCACATGGAGCAATGTTCCCACCAGCCTCCTGGAAACACTCGCATCAAGCATGGCTGAACGAATGTTTGAAGTGATCAACAAGAACAGTGGGGATACTCACCATTGAGTTCTTTTTTAAGACTTTTAGTTCTTTTTTTTGTGTGTGTGGGGGGGGGGTTAAGGTCTTAAACTTTTTGTCATCTGGTGAACAGCCTGTTTAAGTTTAAATGCAGTTTTCAATAAGTCGCCTACTCGCTATTTTTTGTCTCCTGTTCCTGTTTCATCTTTTTGCATTTTGAAGCTCTACTTCCAACCTGGCTATGATCTACCAGCGTGAAATGTGAATACTTGTAGTTTTTTCATTAGTCTTAAGATTTTGTTCAGGAGTATATATGTAATTACTACAAAATACATGCAGGGACTAACATTTCAACAACATTAAAGGGGCCGTTGATGATTTTTTTTTTTTTTATCCCCCACTGGTTGAAGACTGAAGGGGGATTGTCATGGGGTGGTCTGTCTGTCCGTCCGTCTGTCTGTCTATCCCACTTTGATGAAATCAACTCTCTGCTGGGCTTTGCTGGGCAAAGCCCAGCAGAGGATGTTCTTCCTGCGGCAGCTGAGGAAGCTCAAGCTACCCACCAAGATGTTAGTGCAGTTCTACACAGCCATCATCGAGTCCATCCTCACCACCTCCATAACCGTGTGGTACGCAGGAGCCACTGCCAGGGACAGACTAAGGCTGCAGCGCGTCGTGCGCACTGCTGAGAAGGTGATCGGCTGCAAGCTCCCATCTCTCCAGGATCTGTACATCTCCAGGACCCGGAGGCGTGCTGGCCGGATCATAGCCGATCCCTCACACCCTGGTCACGTACTGTTTGCCCCCCTCCCCTCTGGTAGAAGACTTCGGTCCATCCAGACTAAAACCTCCCGTCACATGAACAGCTTCTTCCCCTCTGCCATTAGACTGCTGAACACTAAGTGACTCTCGTGCACCATGTACAGCAGCTCAACCAGACTCATGTCAATCATCACTGTTTTCTTCCTGCATTACCGACTGCACTATATAGTTCTCCACAGTATCTGCTGCTGGCTAATATATATTTTAACTGTTGACCAGTATCACTTAATCTTATCCTACACTTTATTACATGTATAGTTTATTTCTCTTATCTTATCATGTTTAATGTTGCAGCATTGTACCGAGACAAATTCCTAGTTTGTGTACTACATGAACAATGGCAATAAACCTGATTCTGATTCTGATTCTGATTCTGATTCTGCAGTTTTGTTCTGATTGTTTTGAAAGCTGGTATCAGGGTTAGATATACATTGATGATGTAGATTGAATTTGGCTCCGATCGGATGATTTTTGCAAGAGTTTTGGGGCAAAAGGTCAAATGTCAAGGTTGGCATTCCCTATGTTCTAATACTGTTGAACAAGTAAAGCTAGGTTCACCAAACTTGGTACACAGGTTCACCCTGAGGTCCTGAACTTTGACAATGGGTTTAAGATCACAAGATCAAAGGTCAACGCCAAAATGCGATATAAACTATATCTCAACAACAAAGAAAGCTAGGGTCACCAAACTTGCTACACAGGTTCACTTTGGCCTGTCCTGACCAACATCATTGACATCTCATCATTGTTTGCTAAATTATGCCTTGTCCTGACCAACAACTATGGGTTGTATGCAACTGTTTCTGTTGTATAGTTGTACATGGGGGGGGCTGTGGCACAGGTGTAGTGGGGCCGACTACTGATCGGAGGGTCCGGGATTCGATTCCCGCTCTGTCTGCAGTCTGCATGTCGAAGTGTCCTTGAGCAAGACACTGAACGCCCAGTTGCTCCTGGTGGGCCAGGCCAGTGTCTGTGCATGGCAGCTCTGCTGCCATCAGTGTGTGAATAGGTGGATAGCAGGATCTGTAAAGCACTTTGGTCATCTAGAGATGAGAAAAAGTGCTATATAAGTGAATGCCATTTAACATTTGTATATTCATGGACGATAGGCTTCTCATAATTTGGTTCTGCCCCAGTAATTATATGGAAAATTTGAAAACTGATCTCTTTCAGTAACATATTGAGATCTTCAAAGAATACAGAGGCAGAGAATATTGCACTCGCCTCAGAGTGCTCTTGTATAGGTTTTAACCTGGTCAAATCCCTCTATTGGTCAGGTGATTATCAAAAAATATCAAAACACACACTTCTCTTAAAAAAAAAAAACACAGCCTCTATATAGTTTCTGTCTTTAACAAGCCATTTGAACTCTTCCTGGATTGCTACGGAATGTCATAAACATGGTAAGGCCAGCTCTCAGCTGAGCTGTCTGTCTGCAAATGTCAGTGGGCAGCCCAAGCGAGAGTTAGCTTACCAAGTAGGATTTATATTGTTATTTTCTTTAGATTTCATTCACCTAAATAGATATCCTTGTTTCCACCTGGTTCACTAATCCACAGTTGATTATATATATTACATCATTCTGGCTTATTGTATTATATTTTGCTGTGATGCTACTGTTATAAAGGATTAATAAGTAGTGGCTGTCACCAGCCGGCTGCCGTCATCACACCAGCCAATAAATGGGGACAGTCGGCCATCTTAGGCCTCTCTCGACTCACAGCCACCTATTGTTCAGCATACAGAAAGCCTGTATTGTATTCTAACAACTGTTGTAATAAAGTTCAAGTTCCAGCACAGCTCTCTTCTCCGTTGGTCATTCTGGGTTTCCAGACATAACGGCTACATTAAACCATTAGCACCACCAAGGCCGCTGGCTGAAAATAGTAGTTTAGCCATGGTTGTGGTGGCACCTTATATGGGAACGGCCCCTCCTAGCTGTGATCAACAATGTAGACAGGAGAAACATAATTTCATTCTACTGTACATGACTGGGTGTGTGGATTGGATGACAATAAAGTTGGCTTTCTGTCTTAAGCCAAAATCATGGTGGCAAAAACGCATTGGTACACGAACTAGCGCAGTGGACGCATTCGTGCGCAAACAGTACACAGAGGGTGAGTGCTGACTGAGCGCATGTGGCCCCAAAAAAGTGAACGCACGTACAGTGAATATAAAAAGTCTACACACCCGTTTAAATGCCAGGTTTTTATGATGTAAAAAAAATGAGACCAAGATGAATCATTTCAAAACTTTTTTCCACCATTTATTTATTTATTTAGCGAATGCAAAGTCCTTAAGCCAAGCAGTTGCCTCCTGGTTTGCTGTATGGAGGGTGTGTAATCCTCCTTCCAGTCTTTGGAGCGGGCAAGCCTCTATGATGTGTTCCATTGTTTGCTCCTCTCCACATGCGCACAGAGGGCTAGGGCTACTGCCCCATCTGTAAAGGCTGGCCAAGCAGGGGCCATGTCCAGTCCTGAAGCGATTGAGTGTAGACCACTGTCTCCTTGGGAGGTTGGTGCCCGGGACCTGTTGGTTGGGGTTTATCACCAGCTGTTTGTTTGGGACCTCCTTGGTCTCCCATTCCTCTTGCCAAGCTGTCTGGATGGTAAAGTCAGCTGGGGGAGGGTTTTTCCAAATCGGCCGTCTGGATGAAAGTCGGGCAGTGGGTGGAGTGTAGATATCTGCATGGATTGGTAAGTGAGGAGAATCTTTAACTTTTTGGAGCATCCTTTGAGTTAATGCTGCTCGCCGGATGTGTGGAGGGGCTATGTTTGACAGTACAGAGAGCCAGGGGAGTGGTGTTGAGCGGATTGTTCCAGTTATAGTTCTCATGGTTGTGTTGAGCTGGGTGTCTACATGGTGTGTGTAAGATGACCTGGACCAGACAGGGGCACAATATTCTGCTACAGAGTATGAAAGGGCCAGTGCTGAGGTGCGCAGGGTGGAGACTGCCGCCCCCCATTTTGCACCAGCGAGCTTGCAGAGCAGGTTGTTTCGTACCTGTTGTAATGTTTTCCACCATTAATGCGACCTATAACCTGTACAACCTAAATGAAAAACAAACTTAAATCTTTTAAGGGGAAAAATAAAAAAATTACAATAACCTGGTTGCATAAATATGAACACCCTTAAACTAATACTTTGTTGCAGCACCTTTGGCTTTTATTACAGCACTCAGTTTTTTGGGTAGGAGTCTATCAGCGTGGCACATCTTGATATGGCAATATTTGTCCACTCTTCTTTGCAAAAATGCTCCAAATCTGTCAGATTGCGAGGGCATCTCCTATGCACAGCCCTCTTCAGATCACACCACAGATGTTTGATCAGATTCAGGTCTGGACTCTGGCTGGGCCATTCCAAAACCTTAGTCTTCTTCTGGTGAAGCCATTCTTTTGGTGATTTGGATGTGTGCTTTGGGTCATTGTTGTGCTGAAAGATGAAGTTCCTCTTCATCTTCAGCTTTCTAGCAGAAGCCTGAATGTTTTGTGCCAACACTGACTGGTATTTGGAACTGTTCATAATTCCCTCCACCTTGACTAAGGTCCCAGTTCCAGCTGAAGTAAAATGGCCACAAAGCATGATGCTGCCACCACCATGTTTCACTGTAGGTATGGTGTTCTTTTGGTGATGAGCAGTGTGGTGTTTGCACCAAATACTGTATACCTTTTGGAATTATGGCCAAAAAGTTCAACCTTGATTTCATCGGCTCATATTTTCCCACATGCGCTTGGGAGATTTCAATTGATTTTTTTGCAAAATGTAGCTGAGCTTGGATGTTTTTCTTTGCAAGATAAGGCTTCCATCTTGCCACCCTATGTCATGAACTGAGCTTGGATGTTCTCCCAAGCTCAGTTTCATGGTTTTTCTCTGTTTTCATATTTATCTGTTGTATTGTTATGGCCTTTTGAGTTATTATTTTGCCTTCCATTTTCCTTGTTATGGTCAGTCTGTTTTGGCCATGTTTTGTTTTATGAGCAATTAATTTCCAGTCTGTTTCTGGCTTGTTTGGGTATACTGCCTCAAGCAGAATAGATCAAATTAGTAAGCTGTATGTGTTTTGGGGTTTCCGTACCTGACTCGTTTTCTCCTCCTCCTTCTCTTCCAGGTTGCTGCCAACGAAGTGGTGCATCTTCAGGGGTCACGGTGTGCTCGCCAGCCTGTTGCTCTACCCGTCGCACCTCATCATCTCCATCTGGTCAGACTCCACTCCTCATTCCCCTTCCCAGCAGTTCCGACCTGCTGGTTCCTCTTCTTTCCTGGGTTCTGAGCCGGTCTCTCTCTTCCTCCCATGCAAGTGGTATTATTTGGATGTCCACATCCTCCTCCATTCCTCTGTTAATCAGCTCTCGTCTCATTCTCTGCAGGTTTGCTGCTCCTCTGGCGAGTGACTGGTTTTCTTCAAGTTTGCGTCTTTTGAAATTTAATAAAGGGTCAAACGTTCTTTTGTGTGTGTTTCTCTTGGTGTTGCACCTTGCATTTAGGCTGACTGTCCAGTCAATATGACAGTGTTTTTTTTTTTTTATTCTTGTATTGGTTCTGTGGACTGACAGCTGTTGGGCAACCTTTCCGGGTCTGCACTTTGTGTGGGCACTGCCTGTCAGACTGCCAGTCCAACTACTCCCCTCTCATCATCACCGGCTGGTCCCAATCACCATCATGATTCTCTCCTTCCCCTCGCTCAGGTGCACCCACCAGTGTGTCATTTACATTGTTATCTGCCTGTCTTTAGTTTGCTTGCTTCATTCATTCCTTGCTGCGCTATTGGATGTCAACCCATACTTTCTTCTGTGTAACTCTCTTGCTCAACTCCTGCATCCACCAGGCAATGCCGGCCCAGGGACGCCAGCTGTAAGTTTGTTCATCATTTATATTTTTGTATTTTGCACAATTTTTGGACTTTTGTCCTTTTCTTTAATAAATGTCATGAGTGTATTCAGCAATTGAGTCTGTCTTCCTGCCCCGTAGGGGCCAGAACATGACAGAATAGCACAGCCAGAAAATAGACTCATAGACTCAGCTGTTATACTTGGGCATCTTTTCCCTTTATTTGTGCTTTTTCACCCACCAGTGTGTTGGAACTCACCATGTCCGACCTGGACGACGTGGAGCGGCGGGTGACGAGTTCTCTGGAGGGCTTTTGGTTATTAACACAGGCCTCCTGTTCTCTCAAGATGGTCCAAAAGAGTTGGGATGGCACAGCACGGGTGATGAAGGCATTCCCCAGCCTGTGGAATCACCCAGAGGCTATAGACATACTCCGTGCCATATTCTCCCTCCAGGCTTCGCCCGACTCCCCTCCTGCTCCAGCATGCATGTCATCAGTTCCACGGCGACAGCGTCATCCAGCTACAGATCGCTGGAGGAATCCTCCCACCTCTTTGCCCGCCTTGTCTCTGACACCGAGCCTGACAACTCCAGCAGCGGAACCTCACTTTCTCCCTTTTTCGTCAGCTGTCACGCCAGCCAAATCTTCACCCGTCGTCACTGCAACCCCTGTCATCTCGGCGTGTCCTCCTGCTGACAAGAGGTCATTCACTATTCATCCAGCTACACCTCCCTCCGTAATAGCAGGAGCGGCTCCTCCACACTCTTCAGAGGGGTCCACTCGCGCGACAGACGCGGAAAGGGATGACACCATTCCAACTACAACAGGCAAGTAAAATTTCATTCAATTTCATTCCCTGATGATATGTCTTGCCTGATCCCTGATAGGGAGGCTCTGGGAATGCAGTCCCCTGAGATCTCCCCACCTACTGCAGCCAATTGTTCGTCACCTGTCCTTTCCATGTTTCCTCTGATTATTTCTGAGTGTCCGCCAGCCCCAGAACCGAGCCACCGGACGATGGAGGAGCTCGTAGCCCTGGAGGATCCAAACCCAGGGCTGGCACGGAGCCGACCCCCAGCTGCCACGCTGGAAGAGCCACCAGCATGGATTATTTCATTCAATTCAACTTTCAATTCAACTTTATTTATATAGCGCCATTTCACAACAACAGTCATCTCATAGCACTATCAACTGTAGGGGGAAACCCCACAGTTGCAGAAAGACCCCAGCAATCAGGCGATCCCCTGTGAGCAAGCACTTGGCGACGGTGGAGAGGAAAAACTCCCTTTTAACAGGAAGAAACCTCCAGCAGAACCAGGCTCAGGGAGGGGCAGTCATCTGCTGCGACTGGCTGGGGGGTGAGGGGATAGAGAAGATGAAAAGAACAGACATGTAGAGAGCAAACAGCACAATGGGGACTCAATCTATGGGAGAGAACAAACAAATGTTAATGACCAGCAAAAAAAATATTTCATTGAGAGTGAGGAAAGGAGTGAGGCCCAGTGCATTACTGGAGGTCCCCCGGCTGACTAAACCTATTAGCAGCATAACTAAGGGAGGGTTCAGAAACACATGATCCCTCCCTAATTGTAGGCTATATCAAAAAGGTAGGTTTTAGCCCTATTCTTAAAAACAGAGATCGAGTCTGACTCCCGAATCCAGATTGGCAGCTGGTTCCACAGGAGAGGAGCTTGATAACTGAAGGCTCTGCCTCCCATTGTACTTTTGAAGATTCTAGGTATTACAAGTAATCCTGCATTTTGGGAGTGTAGTGCTCTGTTAGGATAATACGGTAGTATCAGATCTTTTAAATAAAAAGGAGCCTGATTGTTTAGAGCTTTGTAAGTAAGAAGAAGGATTTTAAACTTAATTCTAAACTCTATGGGAAGCCAATGAAGGGAGGCCAGAACCGGAGAGATATGATCTGTCTTTCTAGTACCTGTTAAAACTCTTGCTGCAGCATTTTGGATCAGCTGAAGACTTTTTAAAGATGTTTTAGGACAGCCTGATAATAAAGAATTACAATAATCTAATCTCGAGCTAACAAAAGCGTGGATCAGTTTCTCAGCATCACTCTGAGACAAGATGCTCCTAATCTTGGCAATATTACGCAAATGATAGAAGGCAGTCTTAGAAACAAATTTAATATGTGAATTGAAGGACAAATCTTGATCAAAAATAATTCCAAGGTTCCTCACAGAGCTATTAAGAGAGAGTAACCGCATCCAAACTGAAAGTTTGATTTGGAAAGGAATTTCTAAGGTTTTTTGGACCAACAAGAATGACTTCAGTCTTATCTGAATTTAATAGCAGGAAATTACAAGTCATCCAAGCTTTGATTTCCTTAAGACAGGCTTCTAACTTGGCTAATTGATTACTATCATTTGGCTTCATTGACAGGTATAATTGTGTGTCATCTGCATAACAATGAAAATGTATACAGTGCTTTCTAATAATGTTGCCTAACGGAAGCATATATAAACTAAAAAGAGTAGGGCCTAGCACAGATCCCTGTGGAACTCCATGATTAAGCTTTGAGTTGAAAGAAAACTCATTATTTACATGAACAAACTGGAACCTATCAGATAAATAAGATCTAAACCACTGCAACGAAGTTCCATTAAGTCCAACATAGTGTTCTAATCTATCAAGTAGAATATTATGATCGACAGTATCAAAAGCTGCACTAAGGTCTAAAAGGACAAGTACAGAAACCAGTCCATTATCAGATGCAATGAGGAGGTCGTTGGTGACCTTCGCTAAGGCTGTTTCAGTACTATGATGGATTCTAAACCCAGATTGAAACTCTTCAAGTAAACCATTTCCCTGCAGGTGGTCAAATAATTGCGTAGCAACAACTCTAAGATTTTTGAAATGAAAGAGAGATTAGAGATTGGTCTATAGTTAGCTAAAGCTCCTGGATCTAGCGTTGGCTTTTTGAGTAAGGGTTTAATTACAGCCGTTTTAAAAGCCTGCGGTACATGGCCTAAAGTTAATGAAGAATTGATTATATGAAGAATAAAGCTACCAATAAGTGGGAAGACTTCTTTAAATAACCTGGTAGGAATAGGGTCTAAAAGACAAGTTGAAGGTTTGGATGAGGAAACTATTTTGTCTAACTCACAAAGGTCGATTGGAGTAAACTCATCAAGACAGACATCAATAGAAGGAGTTGTAGTAGTTACAGTATTTAAGTTAACTGTGGGAAGAATCTGATTGATTTTATCTCTGATGGATGAAATTTTATTATTGAAAAAGTTCATGAAGTCCTGACTAGTAAGCTCTAAGGGAATGTTAGGATTGACAGAGTCCTGACTCTTTGTCAATCTGGGATTATTCTTGTTCTCTTCTATTAATGCAGAGTAATAACTCGTTCTAGCTTTTCTAAGAGATTTTTTTTATAAATTAAAAGATGATTTCTCCAAGCTAAATAGATTTCATCTAAATTAGTGGAGAGCCATTTTCTTTCTAATTGACGAGTCTTCTGTTTTAAGCTACGAGTTTCTGTGTTAAACCAAGGAGTTAGAAATCTCTGATTAGACTTTTTCTTTTTTAAGGGGGCCACCAAGTCTAGAGTCTGATGCAGAGAAGCTGTAACACTATCCACCATGTTATCAATTACAGAAGGAGCAAGCTGTCTATAGCTTATTTCTGTTGTGTTGACACATGGCATAGAGGAAACAATCTGCATAAATTTGGTAACAGCATCATCTGAGAGGCATCTACTGTAATAATATTTTTCTTTAGGAGCCAAATAGTCAGAAATAGTAAAATCAAAGGTTAACAGACAATGGTCTGACAGTACAGGGTTATGAGGAGACACTACAAGATTTTCTATTTCTGTGCCATATGTCAGAACAAGGTCCAATGTATGGTGGAGGTAATGAGTAGAATTTCCTACTTTCTGAGAAAACCCAATCGAGTCTAATATTGAATTAAATGCCACATTAAGGCAGTCACTATCTACATCCACATGTATATTAAAGTCCCCTACTATAATTATTCTATCAGATTTCAGCACTAAATCCGCTAAGAAATCAGCAAATTCGGATAAAAATTCTGAGTAGGTTGATGGGGGACGATAAACTATGGCAAATAAAATTGGGTTTAACCTAAACTTGCTAAAGTGCCCAATACTGAGGACCAGGCCCTCAAAGGAATTATAACATGTTTTTTGCTTTACATTAACTAGTAATTTGGAATGGTAAATTGTTGCTACTCCTCCTCCACGACCAGAACTTCTGGGATTTTGACAGTTTAAATAACCAGAGGGAGTTGATTCATTTAAACCAACATAATCCTCTTGCCCTAACCAAGTCTCTGTAAGGGAAATTAAATCAATCTGATGATCAACTAACAGATCATGGACTAACAGAGACTTGGGAGTTAGAGACCTAATATTTAATAAACCACATTTAATTTTTAAATTATGAGGAGGAACAGAGGCCAAATCATTCAATTTAGAGGCTTTATGTTTAATTTGAGTTTTACCAATATTTTGCTTAATCACTTTGGAATGCTTATATATTATATTTTTATTTACTTTGAAGGGTGCAGACAATGATTCTCTGATGGGAAGACAGGGGCTAAGCTGGGGCTAAGCTGAGGGGTGGCGGATGAAGAGGAGCTGCAGAGAGGCGTGTAAGACTGCGACTCTGCTTCCTGGTCCCAACTCTGAGTAGTCAATGTTTTGGAAATTTGGATAAAAAAGATGCCAGATTGTTAGATAAATGAGAAGCACCATCCAAAGTGGGATGAATGCTGTCTCGTCTCATAAGACCAGGTTTTCCCCAAAAAGAGCTCCAATTGTCAATGTAACCCACGTCATTTGCAGGACACCACACAGACAGCCAGCGGTTCAAGGATGACGAGCGGCTAAACATGTCATCACTGGTCAGATTGGGGAGGGGCCCAGAGAATACTACAGTGGCAGACATCGTTTTTGCAAAGTCACACACCGATTCTACATTAAGTTTCGTGACTTCTGACTGCCGGAGACGGATGTCATTAATGCCAGCGTGAATAACAATTCTGGAGTATTTACAGTTACTTTTAGCCAGCATTTTCAAATTTGACTCGATGTCGCCTGCTCTGGCCCCAGGAATGCATTTGACTATGGCCGCTGGAGTCTCTAGGTTCACGTTTCTGACTACAGAGTCGCCAATGATCAGAGTTTTTTCCTCAGCGGGTGTGTCGCTGAGCGGGGAAAAACGATTAGAAACGTGAACAGGTTGGTGGTGTACCGGGGCTTTGCGACTAGGCTTCCTTCTCACCGTCACCCACCCAGTCTCCTCGCTGCTGAGGAGAGCCGGAGGACCACTAACAGGGGGGCCTAAGCTAGCTAGCTCCGCTGCAGCTAAGGGGCATCTGTCGAGAGTAACTGGCGCAGACAGTGTTTCAATGCAGCAGAGCCAGGATTCCAAATCAGACAACCTCGCCTTGAGCGCCTCAAAAAGACAACATTTATTACATTTACCGTTATCACTAAAAGAGGCAGACGTGTAGCTAAACATCTGACAGAGAGAGCACACCAGAGGAAGAGAGGAAGGAGAGCTAGTAGCCATCGCTACTGGCTAACCCAAAGCTCAGGAGAGTGAGGAGAGCAAACCACACAGACAGACAGCAAAACAGGAAGTGACGATACGTTACCACAAGGAAGTGACGATCAATCCCTGTCAACCGGCCTCCGAAGAGCATATTTCATCTGGAGGCATCATGATTGCAACCACCATCAAGCCTCCACACAGATCAACAGTGATCTGTGTGGAGTTTGCATGTTCTCCCCGTGTTTGCGTGGGTTTACTCCGGGATTTCTCCGGTTTCCTCCCACATGCCAAAAACAAGAAGGTTAGGGAGTTAAGGGGCGCTTGCGCACGCAGCGACCGGCAGCTGGTGGTTTGTCACCAGACTGCAAAACAAATCTACCTACGGGTACAAAATAAGTCATAAAAAAAAAAAAAAAGCCTGCTGCGGCTGCCGCAGCAGAGTCAGCAGCTGAGCTGGACCTCCCAAGGGCTGAGCCCGAAGCGTCACCGTCGTCCAGATCGTCAGAGTCCTAGACGGCAGTGGAGTTCGAGCTCAGGCAAGTGCTCACTTTTGTCTTCCTTCTCTCTGTTTTAGAGCAATCTTGCCTGACTCTTGGTGAGGAGAGCCAGGTGCAGCTGCCTGCTGCACCTGACTCTTGGTGAGGAGAGCCAGGTGCAGCTGCCTGCTGCACCTAAGCTTGCCTCACTAGGCTCCGCCTCTGCCGGTGAGCCTGACCCCCCTTCTCTATCTATTTCCTCTGAGCTTCTTCCTAGGGTCACCGGAGACGGTTCAGCACAACCAGAGGTCTCCGTGGGTCCAGGCACGCCACTTGAGGTCGTTCAGGGTACAATCTTCACTGCTGAGGAGGCCATCGCAGGCGCTCCATCCCAGCCCGTGACCTCCGTGGGTGCATCTTCCCCTCTGCCCGAGGCCTTCGTGTGGGTTCCTCCTCAGCCTGAGTCTCCATGGGTGTTGCATCCCAGCCGGGGACCCTCGTGGGTGCTGTGCCCCAGTATTAGCCCGACGTGGGTGCTGCGCTCCAGTATGGGTCCGCCATGGGCGCTACCCCCTCAGCCAGGAGTCCACCAAGGGTGCAGCATTGGCCCAGCCGGGGCCCACTGAAGGTGCTGCAGTACTCCAGCCCAGAGCCACCAAGGGCGCTGCAGTGCTTCAGCCCGGAGCCACCGAGAGTGCAGCGTTGCTCCTGCCCGTAGCCACCGAGGGTGCTGCATTGCTCCTGCTTGGAGCCACCGTGGGTGCAATTATTCCCCAGTCCAAGACCACTGAGGGCGTCGTGGTCTTCCCTCCACTTCAGCCAGATGCCGTCGTGGCCCCCCTTCTCTCTCTGCCAGACACCGTCAGGGTCCCCCTTCCTGTTCTGCCTGATGACGTCGTGGTTCCCCCTCCTTGGCTCTCCTCTTTTTCTGTGAACCTCCCTGTGGAGGAGCTGCTTCCCGGGGTGCCTCTTCAGTTCAGGTGACTTAAGCACTCGGGCCGGCCACCAGAGAGACTGAGCAGCTGGGTCGGGTGGTCCATGTTCTCCGGCAGGCCACCCGACTTGTACCACCTGGCCGTCCAGCTGGCCTGGGACTTTGGTAGGCCACCTGACTGGGCTCACCTTGCCGTCCGCTGGGCCTGGGACTTTGGGCGGCCCCCTGAACTTTAGAGCTCTGTGGGCCAGGGGCCTTAATTCTGTGTTTTCTGGTGTGGGTTCTGAGCAGGGTTGTTTTGTCCCCTCCTTGCCTGTTCCCCCCACCCCACCCACCCTGGGTCTTTTTCTTTTGATGTTACCTTGGGGTGACTGGGCCACCCCTTGAGAGGGGAGCTCTGTCATGAACTGAGCTTGGATGTTCTCCCAAGCTCAGTTTCATGGCTTTTCTCTGTTTTCATATTTATCTGTTGGATTGTTATGCCCTTTTGAGTTGTTATTTTGCCTTCCATTTTCCTTGTTATGCTGAGTCTGTTTTGGTCATGTTTTGTTTCATGTGCAATTAATTTCCAGTCTGTTTCTGAGTGTGTTTATTTATTGTATTGGTTCTGTGGACTGACAGCTGTCAGGCAGCCTTTCCGGGTCTGCACTTTGTGTGGGCATTGCCTGTCAGACTGCCAATCCAACTACTCTACTCTCATCATTACCAGCTGGTCCCAATCACCATCATGATTCTCTCCTTCCCCTTGCTCAGGTGCACCCACACCTGTGGTCATTTACATTATTTGCCTGTATTTAGTTTGCCCGCTTCATTCATTCCTTGCTGCGCTATTGGATGTCAACCCATACTTTCTTCTGTGTAACTCTCCTGCTCAACCCCTGTGTCCGCTGGGTGATGCCAGCCCAGGGACTCCAGCTGTAGGCTTGTTCATTATTTATATTTTCGTATTTTGCACAATTTTTGGACTTTTGTTCTTTTCTTTAATAAATGTCATGAGTGTATCCAGCGCTTAAGTCTGTCTTCCTGCCCCATAGGGGCCAGAACATGACACCCTACCCCACAGCCCAGACATATGAAGAAGACGGGAGATTGTTGTTACATGTACTAAACAGCCAGTACTTGCCAGAAATTCCTGCAGCTCCATCAATGTTGCTGTCGGCCTCTTGGCAGCCTCCCTGACCAGTTTTCTTCTTGTCTTTTCATCAGTTTTGGAGGGATGCCCAGTTCTTGGTAATGTTACTGTTGTGCCATATTTTCTCCACTTGATGATAACTGTCTTCACTGTGTTCCATGATATATTTAATGCCTTGGAAATTCTTTTGTACCCTTCTCCTGACTGATACCTTTGAACAATGAGATCCCTCTGATGCTTTGGAAGCTCTCTGTGGACCATGGCTTGTGCCGTAAGATGTGACTATAAAAATGTCAGGAAATGCCTACTAGAACAACTGAACTTTATTTGGGGTTAATCAGAGGCACTTTAAATGGTGGCAGATGTGTGCTGACTCCCATTAACATGAGTTTGAATGTGATTGGTTAATTCTGAACACAGCCACATCCCCAGTTATAACAGGGTGTGCATATTTATGCAACCAGGTTATTCTAAGTTTTTTATTTTTTCTCCTTAAGATTTCAGTTTGTTTTTCAATTGGGTTGTACAGGTTGTAGGTGGCATTAATGGTGGAAAAAATTTTAAAATTATTTATCTTGGTCTCATTTTTTTACATCACAAAAACCTGGCATTTGAACAGGGGTGTGTAGACTTTTTATATCCACTGTATATAGTTAAAATTTTAACACTACAGCAATTCAGAATGCCTGCAAGTTACTTATGCTACTTGGATTACACACACCATTTGACTTGCCATTATATGACAGAGCAAAAGTGTGCACAGTTTGGTAATGATCTATCTGATAAGTTAGCCAGGTGTCCAATGCACACTTTAGCTTTTCTTTATTGTGGCTATAAACACTGATTAACACTTTCTGGTCAGCATTCTGTAAATTATATCTCCAGTGTGGTTACTCTGAAGAGTAGACCAACATGTCATATTCTCTTACAACCAGTTCTGATGAAATTGGGACATTGTGTAAAACCTAAATCAAAACAAAAACTTTAAAAACTCTTTTCAACCTCTATTCAATACACTACAAAGACAAGATATTTAATGTTAAAACAAAAACTTTTCATTTCTTACAAATATTCACTCATTTTGAATTTGATGCCTGCAACATGTTAAAAAAAAAAAAAAAAAGCATGGACAGTGGCACATTTACTGCTGTGATACATCACCAACACTCAGTTAGTGTTTAGGAACTGAGGACACTAATTGTTGAAACATTGTATGTGGAATTCTTTCCCATTCTTGCTTAATGTATGACTTCAATGGCCCAACAGCCCGGGGTCACCACATTTTGCGCTTCATAATGCACCACGCATTTTCAGTGGGAGACAGGTCTGGATTGCAGGCAGGCCAGTCTAGTGCCTGCGCTCTTTTACGACAAAGCCACGTTGCTGTAACACATGCAGAATGTGGCTTGACATTGTGTTGCTGAGATAAGCAGGGACGTACCAGAAAAACAATGCTTGGAGCGCAGCTTACAGTATGTTGCTCCAAAACCTGTATGTACCATTCAGCATTAATGGTGCCTTCACAAATGTGCAAGTTACCCATGCCTCAGGCACTAACACACCCCATACCATCACAGATACTGCCTTTTGAAATTAATGGTGATAACAATCTGGATGGTCCTTTAGCTCACAGGACATGACATTCATGATTTCCAAAAACAATTTGAAAAGTGGACTCAGACTGCAGCATAGTTTTCCATTTTGTGTTAGTCCATCTCAGATGAGCTGAGGCCCAGCGCTACTGGAGGCATTTCTGGGTGCTGGTGATAAATGGCTTTCACTTTGCATGGTAAAGTTTTAACTGGCATTTGTAGATGTAGTGATGAACTGTATTAACTCACGATGGTTTTCTGAAGTATTTCTGAGCCCAAGTGGTAATATCCTTCGTGTCATGTATAGGACTGGTGTTTCATGACCTGTGGCTTCAGCCTTTGATTATCTTTTTCAGCTGGCAGATTATTGGTTCATCTGTCAGTCTTCAGCCACAGCCCTCCTCTCACCTATCTCTGCCAGACACCTATCAGCCAATTGCCATCACCTGGGGTTCCACACATACACACACACTAGACACTCATGCATACTGATTCACTCACTCTGTTTGCCACGCACCTGTTTCCACTTGCTGCTTGTTATTATCTGGGGGTATTTCTGGCCGGCAGTGGAAACACTCAGTGCGTTGGCATCAGTTTCTTTGGGTTGACCTGGCTCGCTCTTCCACGGACTACTAGTGTCATTGTTCCAGAGCCGTTCCGCTCCGACATTTATGTAAGTCTGCTCTTCTATTATTTCCTGCCCTTTTTCTCTGCTGCCAGTTCCACCCTGGAGCACGAGGGCTTGCCTATAGAGCTTGTAGCCCGTCACTTTCACCATACTACTCATCATTACTACTTACTGAAAAGTTGTTATGGACATTTTGTACATTTTTTTCTTTGTTAGTGAACTCGTTAACTTCACCTGCGTTTGGGCTCGTATTAATTCATTTGTGTGTGTGCACTTACCCACACACATGACACTTCGCAGAATGATGTCTGTTTTTAATGCAGTGCTGCCTGAGGAATCGAAGGTCACGGACATTCAATGTTGGTTTTTGGCCGTCGCACACGTGCAGAAATTTCTCGATTCTCTGAATCTTTTGATATTATGGGCTGTAGATGATGAAATCCCTAAATTCCTTGCAATTGTATGGTGAGAAACATTCTTAAATTATTGGACTGTTTGCCCACACAGTTGTTCACAAAGTGGTAGACCTCACCCTATCCTTTCTTTTGAAAGACTGAGCCTTTCGGGGATGCTCCTTTTATACCGAATCATGACACTCACCTGTTTCCAATTAAACTGTTCACCTGTGGAATGTTCCAAAAGTGTTTTTTGAGCACTCCTCAAATTTCCCAGTCTTTTCTTGCCCCTGTCCCTGCTTTTTTGGAATGTGTTTCAGGCATCAAATTCAAAATGAGAGAATATTTGAAAAAAAAATTCTGTTTGAACATTAAATATCTTGTCTTTGTAGTGTATTCAATTAAATATAGGGTTTTTTGAAAGGGGTTTTGAATCATTGTATTTTGTTTTTATTTACGTTGAACACAATGTCTCAACTCCACCAGAAATGGGGTTTTACTACACTATGTGTTTGCTTCATTATTAACCTGTTGCACTTCGGTGTACCGCGGGCAGACACGTCTCTGCGTCCTAGGGCGCACGAGGGCGTCCTAGGAGGCACTGGAAAAAAAAAAATAAAAAGCTGCATTTCCGTTCTTCCACTACAGACACAGCCGCGAACAGAAAGCCAAAGGAGTGCTTTGATTGGTTTAGATGTGATTGACCTCTCATTCGACTAATAAGAGCCTTGAAGAACCAATGACTGAAAACCTAGCAAGAAGGACCCGCCTACCAACGGCTGCGAATACAGCCAGCCAATTGAAGCAGAGAAGTTCGAAAGCTGTTTTGTGTAAGGCTGGGTGACACACAGGCATTCGCCAGTCTTTTTTTCTTACTACTGTTTTTGTTTTGAAAAATCGTTCGCCAAAACCGCAATCATGGAAGCGCAAAACCGCAATAATGGAATTATGGTTTGACCGGGTCGCGTGACCAGAACCACGAGTCCGTAACAAGCGGACCAGCGTCATGTTTGTCTGACAATGAGGAGGAGAAGTTCGCCAGCGACACTGCTGTTGTGGACAGGTAAGTGTTATAAGCTAAATTAGTCTTTACCCCTGAAAATTGTAATCAAAAATGACTTTTGACCGATCAGTAAATTACAACTGTGCGTAGTAGACCGTGGCGTACCGTGACCACGGCGTACCGTGACCGCGGTGCACCGGGCGATGTCCGTCCTCTGTAGCGGGGGGTGGGGTGGGAGTTGTTATCTTCTACATTACAAATATTTTAGAATAATTTTTAGTGCACCGTAGGTTATTTTTTCTTGTTAAAAAAAAAAAAAAAGCCACACATTTTTGACGTGGCATGCTTCTTTGTGTGTGGGGGCTTGTTTGTTCATTCATTCATTCATGAATGAATAAACAACCCCCCCACACACACACACACAGCCCTGAGTGTCACCTTTCATTAGAGCCCAACATCAAGCTTCTATATTGAATCATTCAAAAGTTAGACGTTTTTCCAAACTGTGCCATTTGGCACAGTTCAAAAACGCCTGGGAGCAACCTAAGAAAAAAGTTGTGTAATATTCATTTTTTGTGGTATTGCTACAAAATTTTGACCTCAGCTGGATAACACTTGGTTCTACATTTCTGTCGCATTTTCCAGCCCAGATCTGACAGCGGTGTGTTATTTGCAAGCATTTGTATCCAAAAAAACACCCAGGTGAAATTTATTTTCTTCAAGTTCAGTATGTTTAGATGACTGTTATTCAGTGGCCAGAGCACTTAGAGAGATTATGACTGTTTTGCCAAAAAATTTAAAGTGTTTTCTTTTAAATGAGACCAACCCCATGAAGATGCTGCAAAGGGTTGAAGAACAGCTTTTGATTTACTTTGGGTACGTTATTTTTTTGGCGTTTTTAGGGAAATTGAGTGCAAGGGGTTAAAAGCTCAGTGGTGATCGTAGTAACTGACAAAGGGAAAAGAAAGGTAAATGTTTTATTTGAACTACTGATTCATGATGCCTTTTCAATAAAGGTGATTCCTTTGACGGTTTTCTTTTATTCCTTGTAGTTTGCAAGTTAGTTTAGTCATCACATTGTCCCGAATGTCATGTACAACCTACAGCAGGACAGGAATACAGTGGTACCTCTCCTTACGAACGTCTCCACATACAGAATTTTCAGGTTACGAGACGCCTCAATGGGAAAATATTGCCTCTTGTTACGAAAGAAATTTCAGGGTACGAAAGGCAAAAAAGTACGCGCTCCTCGCAGCTCCCGTAGTTTACCGAATGTAAACATACCTGTAGCTGCTCTGCCATATCGCCTAGCATCTTCCTGGTATCCCATTGGCCACGAAGTGTTCGGGCAGTTTTACGTGTGTGTACAGTATAGTATTAACATTTATTCACTATGGGCCCCAAGAAAGTGATGGAGATAAGTGGAAAAGGAGAAAAGAGGTTTTTTTGTCCATACAAACAAAGAAAGAGATAATAGAAAGATATGAAAAGGGGATGCGTTTGGTTGATCTCGCCAAAGAATATGGCTGTAATACATCTACGATCGGCACGGTATTAAAACAAAAGGAAGCCCTAAAAGCAAACGTCCTTGGATCGGTTCTTCACAAAAACGTCAGGCAAAAACCACTGATGAGAGAGAACATGAACCAAAGAAGGCAAAAGGTGACGACGACGACGATAGCAGTTAAAAGGTAAATGAACATAATTTTTCTTCACTTTATACTTTATTCTTTGTTTTTTTAAATTACAACTCTCATTTTATGTTTATTGTGCAGTAATCTAATTGTAACATGTATTTGTTACATGTTTTGATGCGTTTTTATGATTTATAAAATTTATGCCCGAATTTTGGGGGGCTTGGAACGGATTAGGGCATTTACATGTAAAATGCGTCTCTACTTACGGAATTTTCACGTTACGGAAATACTTCCGGAACGAATTAATTTCGTAAGTAGAGGTACCACTGTAATTGACTCCTTCAGGTGGGACGGACTTCAGTGCAAGATGGTTTATTTCAAACCACAAATAAATGCAGCTCAAGCTGTCAAACACAAAGACAGCTGATAAGCTAAACAGAATTGTCATTGCATGCGGTGAGCAAGCACACACACTATCTTTAATTATCTCCCATTTGCTTCAGCTGTGCAGCTACCGGGCTCCACCCTACTTAAGGGGTGAGCTGGCATCATTTCCCTGTGGGACTGTCTCGACACCACAACCTACGCTGCTACGAGATCACCTGCTGTACCCTGGAACTGTGCGTTATATCCTGTGTGCTCGAGCTTGCTCGCAACCCAGCCTCAGCCCCCCCCCCCAGCATCCTTGAAACCATGTAAGCTCATTTTACACACCTGGTTGTTGTGCTTGTCTCTGGATCTCTGTGCCACGTCTCCTCAGCTCTGCCCCTGGGACTCTGCCTGTAAGTCAGGCAGGAGAACTGTCAACCCCCCCCAATGTTTTCCCTCAGTTCTGGAAAAAACCCTGCTCACCTTTCACTTTGGAGCCGTCACCATCCTGCCTGCAGTCTCAGCTCTCCTTTTCCTCGAATCTCCACCTGCAAGCAGAACATGTAATTATTCCCGCTCACTGCAGCCTTTGCAAGCATAAGTATGTTGCCAGAGATTATCTTGACATTAAGGTCTCCTTTTCTCTTTCTCCCTCTATAGGGCTCCTGTCCTGGCACTATCATCACAATTATTGTAAATAAAATCACTTACCTTGCACTTTGCCTGCGAATCTGTTGTGGTCTCTGCTCCTTGGGTCCTGCTTAGCTTGAAACATGTCAAAAATTACTGGGGAACACATGATGAAGAGAGACCGGAGGGAAATACTGCAATGTCCCGACAATGGGCAACAGAAAATGACAACTTAAATAGGGAGCAAATAATTAGCTTAACACAAGACAGCTGAGACTAATCAAGGGCCAAAGGAAAATACACGAGTGGCTATAGGTATAGAAAACAGTAAGGGGAACTATAAAACGGAGCTGAAAAAAGGAACTAAGGATGACACAATACTATTGATAACAGACTGGTGCAAACAGTTCAAAAATAACAGAAGGCATGGACACGGTGTTCAGATCATGACACCAGACTAATATAGTTTGTAATTTTTCATTTGTTAATTGTTTCTGAAGGATGAGTCCTTGATCACTTCTCTTTTGAGCATCATGACATTTCCTTTAGATTAGAATTGACAAATGTCTCGGCTAGTTATATTATTTTCTACCTTCTG
Organism: Pholidichthys leucotaenia; assembly: GCA_020510985.1. NCBI lineage: Eukaryota > Metazoa > Chordata > Actinopteri > Cichliformes > Pholidichthyidae > Pholidichthys > Pholidichthys leucotaenia. Next base: position 227,953,548 of record CM035839.1, on the reverse strand, counting down.
ACTGCTCAAAACCACTTATAATCTGTTAGCTTGATTCATACATTGTGTTTACTTCTTAGGATACTGCATTCATACATGACAAACATAAACCACCTTAAAGGAGCTATATATACAACCCCAATTCCAAAAAGGTTGGGATGCTGGTTAAAACCTATGTGAAAACAGAATGCAATGATTTGTAAATTTCATAAACATTTTATTCAAAATAATTCATTGAATGAATGAATGAATGAAAAGGGATTGTGAGCATTTTATTTTTCCCTTGTAACCTCTAGGAGAGGCAGGAGGTACATTAGGGATGAGCCAATCGGGTTCGATCCAGGCAAAATAATTGGATCGGTATTGGTAAGGAATAAGGTAATTTACCAATCCGATACATCTATCTATAAATGCAAGAAATCTGTGTGTTTGTGTGTGTGTGTTCCTCAGATATCTCTGAAACCATTCATCAGACTGGCCTCAGATTTTATAAGTGCTTTGCTGAGGTTACAAGGGTGTGCATCCCCGAGTATGGAGTTAATCAGTGAAAATATGTAATTTTTATCAATAAAAGTTTAGCCTCCAGTCCGTTTCCTTATGTTCTGACTTTTAGAAGTGTGGGTGGGGCTTCGGATTGACTCTGTTGTAGAGGGTAAAAGGGAAGGATGTGGAGGTGAGGCACAAGCATAGGTCGACACAGATTTTTTTTTTTGACCCTCTAACATATGTACAGCCTATGGATCCCAGTGTGGCCCACTGGGGCGGAGTCATGTAAAAGAGCATAGCCTTCCCAATCTCTCTGTGTTCTCTTTATGTAACTTTATTACCTCGCATAGAGACTGGGGGCTGGCGCATTATGCATGGGTCTGAACAAAGGCAATGTGTGGCACGATTATCATAGCACGTTACATTCACATACATTCGCCTCCCTGCACTACATGCTACAGCATTGAGCAGCAGGGGGCGAAGGCGCCTCGCAGTTTAGTCCAATTACCCCGCTGGGGGATACCCCCTTCAGTCCATTGTTCAGCCCCTCTTCCTGGTTCTGGATGTGAGAATGTCCACCACATTGTACTGATTGGATAATATGCAGCATCACGACCAGTCACCAGAGCACTCTGCAAGCAAACCAAGGAAGTGAAAAGCGTCAAACTTGACCAGAAAAAGAGAATTCTGATCATTTAATGCTTAAAAAAATTATACTACAATGTTGCCATGATTGCATAGCTCTAAAGGATAATTCGGCATGTCAATGGCTAAAATGCAAAACCTCCTATCTGCAGGATTTTCTGATTTGCGGATTTCACTTTGGATGATGAGAACAAGGAAGGCTGCTCATATCTGTCTGCAAGATAGTCCCGCCCTTTATTGTGACAGAAAATTATTCTGATGGAAAAAAAAAAAAAATAATGTAGCATTCTGCAAGAAAACAAAGTTGTTTTTTGTGTTTTCTCAAAAAAGTGCATTTTTCAGATAGGACGTTTTGCGTTTCAGCCATCAAAATGTGGAGAACACGAGGTGCGTGGGGGGGAGGGGGAAGGGGAAGAAGCCGCTGGACCGGCTTATTGCAGTCCTTCCCAGGGAGCCAAGCCCAGCCAGCTCAAGTAACAGGACGAAGTCTCAGCTGCTGCTTCACTTGTGCCACAGCTGTCCTTTGCAGTACTGCAGGTTCAAGATAAGATAAGCTAAGCCTTTATTCGTCTCACAATGGGGAAACTCCAGCATTGCAGCAGCAAAGGCATAGCAGCACTCAGAGCAATAGTTAATAAGCTAAGAACTGATTAGCCAAAGCAGCAGATGAATATACATATGTACACAGTTCCATACACAGAAGCATTGCAGCTAAATGGTAAGAACAGCATTACGGTTTGTTAAATTACCCTGCAGAATTTGAATATGTACCCAGACAGTATATTTCGCATTTGAATCAACAGTGTTGTTGCCACCCTCAATAATTGTTATTGTCCTTGTTGTGTATTGGAGGGGACAATCTCTATTGTGCAAAGTTGCTATGTTTATTACATTCAATACGAGCAGCCCTGGTTAGGTTATAAAGTCTGGCAGCTGTAGGTAGGAAGGACCTGCTGAACCTCTCCGATGTGCACCAAAGATGGCACAGCCTACCGCTAAATGACCTCCTCAGTGCGTTCAGCGTGTCCTGCATGGGGTGGGACTCAGACTCCAGCAGAGATGACAGCTTAGCCAGCATCCTCCTCTCTCCTATCTCCTCCACTGGAGTCAAGGCATCACCCCAGAACAGAGCTAGCTTTTTTTGATCAGCCTGTTCAGTCTCTTCCTGTCGGCTACCGTGATGCCACTGCCCCAGCAGACCACTCCGAATGTGATGGCTGATGCCACCACCGATTGTAGAAGGTCTTCAGGAGTGCCCCTTGCACTCCAAAAGACCTGAGTCTCCTCAGGAGGTACAGCCTGTGCTGCCCCTTCTTGTAGAGCTCGTTGGTGTTGTGTGACCAGTCTAGTTTATTGTTCAGGTGATCACCCAGGTACTTGTCAGATGTCACCATCTCAATGTCTGTTCCCTGGATGTTTACTGGTGCTCTGAGGGGTTGTCCTCCCCTGCGGCAGTCCACCACCAGTTCCTTGGTTTTCCTCACATTGATCTGGAGGAAGTTCTGCAGGCACCAGTCCATGAAGTCCTGGATAAGTCCTCTGTACTCCACATCATCCCCTCCAGAGATGAGACCGATGATTGCAGAGTTGTCAGAGAACTTCTGTAGATGGCAGTGTGATGTGTTGTGTGAAAAGTCAGCGGTGTAGAGGGTGAACAGGAAGGGAGCCAGAACTGTTCCCTGGGGGGCCCCTGTACTGCAGATGATGGTGTCAGACACAGTCCTGGGTTCTCACAAACTGTGGTTGGTTTGTGAGGTAGTCCAGGATCCACAATGACAGGCGCTGGTCCATCCCTGCACACAGCAGGTTGTCCCTCAGGATCACTGGTTGGATGGTGTTGAAAGCACTGGAGAAATCAAAGAACATGATTCTCACAGTGCTTCCAGGTTTCTCCAGGTGGGACAGGGAACAATGTAGGAGGAAGATCACTGCATCCTCCACCCCAATGCCATGCTGGTAGCAAACTGAAGTGGATCTATCGCTGGTCCCACCAGGAGGCAGAGGTGGACAAGGAGCAGCCTCTCCAGGGTCTTCATTAGGTGTGATGTGAGGGTCACTGGTCTGTAGCTGTTCAGGTCCTTGGGGTACGGAATCTTCGGTACAGGTACCACAGAGGATATTTACGACAGCTGTGGTACCCTTCCCAGCTTCAGGCTCAGACTGAAAATGTGCTCCATGATCCCGCACAGCTAGTCTGCGCAGGACATGAGGAGCCTCAAGCTGATGCTGTCCGGACCTGCAGCCTTCCTCGCCTTGATCTTCTTCAGCTCAGCTCTCACCTGGGTCTTAGTGAGAGTCAAGTTGGGACAGGGGGGCTGTGTGCTGGGGGGGGAGGTTGGGTCTGTGAGGGGAAAAACAGTGGGGGATATACAAAGGGGGTGGAGAGAGGGCAGTGGACAGCGGGACTAGATGAAGGTGGAGGCAGCAGTGGTTGGTGGGCAAGCGGAGAAGAGGACAGTTGGTCAGATTTGTTAAAAAAAAAACAAAAAAACAAACAGGTTCAGGTTGTTCACCCACTCCCTACAACCTGTGGCCTGGGAGGAGGTATTCTGGTGTCCAGAGATGGTTTTGAGGCTTCTCCCAACCCAGCTGACGTCACTCTGCTGAAGATTGTCCTCCATCTTCTTCCTGTAGCTGTCCTTCCCCTCTCTGATCTTCCGCCTGAGCTCCCTCTGTACAGACTTCAGCTCCTCCTTGTTTCCCGACATGAAGATCCTGCCTGACAAAGTGAAGTAGACCAAAAGATCCTCAAAAATTAGACATAATGCTGCAATCCAAAGAAATTCAGGAACAAATGATAAACAAAGTAATTGTGATCTATCAGTCTGGAAAAGGTTATAAAGCCATTTCTAAAGCTTTGGGACTCCGGCCAACCACAGTGAGAACCATTATCCACAAATGGCAAAAACATGGAACAGTGGTGAACCTTCCTAAGAATGGCCGACCGACCAAAATTACCCCAAGAGCGCAGCGACGACTCATCCAAGAGGTCACAAAAGACCCCACAACAACATCCAAAGAACTGCAGGCCTCACTTGCCTCAGTTAAGGTCAGTGTTCATGACTCCACCATAAGAAAGAGACTGGACAAAAATAGCCTGCATGGCAGAGTTCCAAGACGAAAACCACTGCTGAGCAAAAAGAACATAAAGGCTCATCTAGTTTTGCCAGAAAACATCTTGATGATCCCCAAGACTTTTGGGAAAATACTGAATAAATAATAATGAATTGTGCTGTCTACCAAAAATTCCTGCAGGAGAATGTCCGGCCATCCCTCTGAAAACCCTTCAGTGTGGCTGAATTACAACAATTCTGCAAAGATGAGTGGGGCAAAATTCCTCCACAGAGCTGTAAAAGACTCAATGCCAGTTATCGGAAACACTTGACTGCAGTTGTTGCTGCCAAGGGTGACCCAACCAGTTATTAGGTTTAAGGAGCAATCACTTTTTCACACAGGGCCATGCAGGTCTGGATTTTTTTCCCCTTTAATAATAAACACCTTGATTTAAAAACTGCATTTTGTGCTTACTTGTGTTATCTTTGTCTAATATTTAAATTTGTTTGATGATCTGAAACATTTAAGTGTGACAAACATACAAAAAATGAGAAGTCAGGAAGGGGCACACTTTTTCACTAACACTTTTTCAGACCACTGTAAATAACAATCTGATGACATGTGAGAACTCTCTGGGAAGATATGCCAGTCGCATGCTAATGGCTAGCAACTCAGTGTCCTTTCTACAGTGTTGTTCTTTAATTGTGATGTGTCCAGGATTACACCATCTGTTGTTCACAAACATAATCAGCTCCCTGGCTCTGCTCTTCCCGCTATCTGGTGTCCGATCTGCCCGTATTAAGTGGAAACCCTCCAGTCCGATGTTAGCATCTGTTACTCGCTCTGTTAGTCACATTTCAGTAAACAACTTGATGCTAATCTCTCTGAAGATGCTCTCATACTGGGATACAGCCGCTAATTCATCCATCTTACTAAGGAGCGATCTCACATTTCCCATAATAGTGGATGTAGGATGGGTTTGTACCTTGCTTTCCTCGCACGTCGCTTCGCTCCAGCTCGACAACCCCATTGTTTTTGCCTGATTTCTCGTGGGATATCAGGTCTCTCACTTAGCACCATGGAGCAGCCCAATGCTAGCAATTGACTCCTACTGTAAACAATAGCTCCTCTACTCACAGGGTCAGTAGTCACTGGCAATATGAGTAGAAAGACGGCTAATATCAATGCCAGTGTGGTGCTCCTCCCAGTGCACAACTATCTAAAAATTAAAAGTTAATAATAATACCACCATGATTATGAAGCGGAATGGCCAGATCAATTGCATATCATATGCGGACACATATGTGCACGCTTTGACTAAATGATGACAGTGACAAAAACCACCCAAATAAAGACAGAAATCATTTTTTATTTATTGACAAATGGGCAACACTGATGCAACAGTTGCAAACGGGTAGTGCTACATGAGCTTATTGACAATACACTATACACATATAAACTAAAACAATTATAATGATGACTGAACAACTCTCATTCGCCAAAGTGCAAGATACACTACTATGAATATAACTCATAAAAGATCACACAAATAAGTCTGACAAACAAGGGTTCTTAAACAGTCGCTAATATTGGATGTCCCATTCATTTTCATTAATTCTGTAATTAATATTCACACAATCAAATAAATCTTAGTGTTCAGTCCCTTTTATATTTGTCAAAGTCTAACATGTGTGATTGCTTACATATAGGCTACACCTCTTTATATTCCACTTTCAAACACAGCCTACATTTGGGTCTGTAAAGCTTAATTGGGCTGCCTATTTTCAGACAAGAATACTTGCTTTCTACGGGCATGCACAATATAAAATAAAATGAAGGCACAATTATATTCTCAGCCATGCTCTGCACAGCTTCTGTAAGCAGAAGCAACAGTGTCACTGGAGCCTGTCTGTGGGACTCACCTCGGTATGTTACTGTGTGGTACCAGCATTTACGATTTTCTTCTTTCTTCATCACACCAGCAATTTGATAAAACACTTGCAAAAGTATTACGGTAAAGGAGTACGCAAGGAAGTGCTTTTCCAGCTCTGAGGCTGGATGCTAAAACTGAAACCTAAGTAAAAGAACAAAACTGAAAGTAAAAAACCAGACTGGGGCAAAACGACAATATTACATGTGCTTACCTTTCGACAGAGTTACAGCTGATGAGAGGTAGGTGACAAAAATATAAATAGCAAATTATAACAGTGAACTGGAAGCAGAATGAGAACAACAGGGCTACATGAAAAGGAACAGGAATAACTTCAAAATAAGACCAAACCTAACATCTAAGAATGGACAGAAAATAATATCAGAAACACTACTAAATAAACCAAGGACCAGGAGAATACTTATAACAATAATAAATGTCAAAAATACAACTTAAATGGTTAGTTCCTTTATTTTCAAATATGCAGCATTTTTTTACCTTATGTATAAAGTGGCACTTTGAATTTCATCTGAATGTTTACTTAAATACTCAGCTTTAAAGTTTTTCACAAACTTGCACTTAAAACTTCAGAATGCATGTTTACATGGGGCTAACCAGTGAAATGTTGCCAATGTTGCAAAGTTTAAAATAAAACAAAGCAGCAGCGTTGCTGAACTGAGTCAAATTTGTAATAAATTCTTTGACTTTTAGATTTGTGGTTTTATGTGTGCAAAATGCAACCAGTCATTACCAAAGTATGTTCTGTACTTTTGTTGTTTTAAATAAGAGAGACGGTATTGGGTTTGGATCGGTATCAGCTGATACTCAAAGTTACAGTATTGGTATTGGACTTGAACAGGTGGTATTGGCTTATCCCTAATCTACATCTGCCTTGGCTGGTGTGGTCTGTGATCAAGTCTGGACTGTATGGTCTGGATGGACCGGTTCGGTGCCTGTGCCAACTGGTGGATGGAACTGTCAGTCTGATGGTTTTGAACTGCAAACTTCTCTGCTGTGACGGAGTAGCCTGTTGTTCTGTCCATATTTCGTCTGTCATATCTGTGTCCTCACTCTCCTTCAATCAGTGTTTTGTTGCAAATGCGTGTCCTGTCCAGGGTGATGAGGGGCATACACTCAGCTGTTGTTTTTTTCTGTTGAAAGTATTTCTGAGGACAAATAAACAGCCTATCCACCTATACCCTGTGGTATGGACCATTCAAGATCATTTGAAGAAACAACAGTTTTTCTCTGCACAGGGGAAAAAGTGAACGGAGCATGGGTTTATGAAAATATCCATTTCAAACCCATTCATGGCTGCATGTCACATCTGTGCAAACTATGTTAAACCATTCAACTTGATTGTTCAGCCCAGGTGTTCATCACCTCTCATTTGTCCTCTAAAATAACTAACTCAGCTGTGATTTATGCCTTCCTTACTGCTAAGTAGCATTAGTATCACGTGCATTTTCGCTCCACCGCATGCCCTTTGTGTCACGGCTCCTTCAGGGCCGTCATCAACTACAGCTGCACGCACACCTGCTGCCAATCTCCAGCGGGCTTTATAACCGGGCCTGCCTGAGGCTCGGCACGGAGCCGTCTGTCATTCTCCATTGACACGCCTCACGTCCCTGACCTCGTCATCAGAGTTCCTGATCTCCTCGTCGCTTCACGTAAGCCTAATTATAAACTCACCTTTGTCAGTCGTCTTCCCCTGTGCACAGGTGGATCTCTCTGGCAGCGTAACCCTCTCCTCCTGGCGGCGGTCTAGCCTTCATCACCACTACAGGGCTACTAGCCCAACTCCCTGCACGGAGCCTGGACGCTGTCTCCCTCTAGGCCAACCTAAGCATTTCCACTACCATCTGCAAAGTAAGCAACTGTTACTATCAAGCTCTTTGCTCCGTGGACAGAATTAACACCTCTGCTCTGTCATTACAGGGTTGCCAGGCTGAACGGCGTTCTGCTCTCCCCCGGGCACGATTCCTGCACTGCACTTCTTCTTCACACGCACAACATACACACTGTACATACACGCACCCACACACCCACTGTTAGCAATAAAAAGGATAAACCGTATTCACTCGAGTCTGTGCTTTGTTCCCTGGGTCTGTAATTATGTCACTTTGGCCAGTGCAGAACACGTCTTAAACAAGCCATCATGGCTTCTGCTCTCCTTTCCCCACTGCTCTTCTCCCTCTACTCCAACGACTGCACCTCAGAGGACCCTTCGGTGAAGCTCCTGAAGTTTGCGGACGACACCACAGTCATCGGTTTGATCCGGGATGATGATGAGTCTGCATACAGGCGGGAGGTGGAGCAGCTGATCCTCTGGTGCAGCCAGAACCATCTTGAACTTAACCCAGCCAAAACGGTGGAGATGACTGTGGATTTCAGGCGACACCCCCCTTCATTCCCCCCACTCACCATCCTCAACAGCACAGTGTCCACTGTGGACTCCTTCAAGTTTCTGGGTACTACAATCTCCCGGAACCTGAAGTGGTCCTCCCATACAGACACTGTCCGGAAAAAGACCCAGCAGAGGTTGTTTTTTCTGCGTCAGCTTAAGAAGTTTGATTTGCCTCAGGAGCTGCTGGTTGTCTTCTACACCTCCATCATCCAATCTGTCCTCTGCTTTTCCATCACTGTCTGGTTTGGATCTGCCACTAAACAGGACAAGACCAGACTGCAGCGGATCATTAAGTCTGCGGAGAGGATCATTGGTACTGACCTACCCTCCATTGAGAACTTATATCGGTCCATAACCAGGAAACATCTGTGCTGACCCGTCACACCCCGGCCACAAACTGTTTGAACTTCTATCTTCTGGTCGTCGTTACAGATCACTGAAGGTCAAAACCACCCGTCACAGGAACAGTTTCTTTCCTCAAGCCATCACTCTGATGAACTCCTAACATTCACCTAGTCCTACCTGTTGCTGTACTCATGACTTTTCATCCATTATTACATTGCACATAACTCTCACACTGCTTTTTACTTCTTTCACATTATATCACTGAATCTGAGTTCACATTGAAATACTGTGTGACTGTATATTTTTTCATATATTTCTGCAAAGTGTGGTTAGTCTGAGTAAATAACTGCATATATTCCTGTATATATTTGCATCCTTTTATAGAAACGTGGACAGACTGTAATTTACTGTACATACTCTGTTGTCATTGAATCCTTATTTAAATCCTCCACCTGAACAAGAGCAAGTTTTTAGCCAAAGTCAAATTCCTTGTATGTGTTGTGCATACTTGGCCAATAAAGCTGATTCTGATGATCAGAGTTCACGTTAGATAATGCACTTCCGTGCATTAAAGAGATGGGCAGGAATGCTTTGGATTGAATTATCCAAAACACATCTCTGACTAATTAGACCAGCATCTTTGTGTTTCTCATCTGGAACACAAACTGTTTTACCGGTGCCATGATCACAAAACAGACTGGGCCACAGCCACAAATGTGTGATGCGCATCTGACAACTGACGAGTGAATAGACTGTCAAAATACGACCCCAACTTAAACGTCAACATCTTTGTAATTTTCCCAAATTATGTCTATGATAAACCTATATGTTTTCTGACATATCCTTAACCGCCACAGAAAAGCTGCTTCGGCTGATGTGAATTGCCATGATACTATCTCTGAGTGAAGAGAAATAAAATCATTTTGAGAGGCTCTTTCTTTTGCCAACACTCTAAGCTGAGCCATAAACACCAGTATTAGAAAAAAAGAAAACATGAGAGTTTGTGATGTTTTACAACTCTTGGTCAAGCAGTTTTCATCTGCTTGCCTTTTTGGGGAGTCTTCGGCAGCTCATTGCAGTCCTAACCTTGGGAAATATAACACACAAGTACAATATCATCATTTTAATGGAGGGATTTTAAAGGCAATATTTTTATTGTTTAGGTGCACATAACCCTTGTGATACCCCCTGGCCTCAGCAGACGTGTTACGTTTGGGCAGATGTTTTATTATTGGCAGATGTCTTATTGACCGAAATGTACTGTATCCATTGTGCCTCGATTTTTTTTTTTTTTTTTTTTTTTTTTTCTTTGTGTAGTGCATAATGTGGTCTTCTGATATTAAGCATATTGTGCTTCAATCTCATCTGCTGAACATCCAGGAGAGGAGCATCTTACAAGATTAAATTTGTCTACCTCTTGACCCTTGAACAAGAACGACTGATTGCAGTAGTTATGCAATGTCGTGTTTAGTTTTGACAAAGCTTCTTACAGCTGGAGTTCCTGTCTTTGATTATCCAGGGCCAGCCTTCATTCATGCTGTCGGTGAGAAAAACAAGGCCGTGTATATATCAAAGCACCTCTGTTTTGTGTTCCTCCCGACAAGCTTTGCCTCTTAACGACCTCTTAAATGTGAGACTGAGAGTCGGTCACGTGGCTGCAAAGTTCCACATCCAGTCTCGCAGGTTCCAGCTCTGAATAATGAAGCTATCACACAGAAGCTCCGACTGTAGACAGGTGAAGTTTCAATTAAATGTCAAACAAAACAAAATAAAGCATGTGAACGCTCCAGAAGTATAGTATCAACATGGCAGCTATTTTATCAAATAATGGTTGGAAATGGAGATTTGGAAAAATGAATGAGAGTGCCTGATAGACTCATGTTTATCTGACATTTAGACTGAATTTTTTAAAAAGAGTGAGTTAGCATCCTTTCTGATGACTTAATTAGTGTGTTTGGTTGACGCGTGTGAACATAACTGTGTCCTCTCTGCGAACAGTTCTACTTGTAATGCTGGATGTGTCTGTATTTAGGCCACTCCACTCCCTCAGGCGTACAGCTTGTGTGTGTGATTCTGTGGGTTATATCACACTGTTGCTATATATAAAACAAGTGCAAAAAGTGATAGATTGGTATTGACAAGTGATTGTGTGTTTGCTCTGGGATGGGGATTTGCGTAACACTGCAGACACGTCTCTCCATTTTCAAACCAGCCTGCAACAAGAGTCTGTTTGCTCTGTGTGTTGTGTTAACAAGAAAACCTTCATGGTTCATCACCACATTGCCCATGTTGGCCTGTTGAAGCAATGCCAGAGCAACATCATGCTAATAATGGCAGCCACCATATGGTTGACACTTCATAAATGTCATTTCTACTTAAACTCCATAGGACTTTCTGCAAAGGGCTGCTGACATTTACACTCAATTGAATCTTGCTGAAGAGGTTGTGCATCAGACGGCAGGCGAGAGACTCCCCGAGCAGATCTTATTTGCTGCGGTCGAAAGCAGGAAGCATGGCCAAGGTGTGCTGCAGAGGCAGTGTAATGATAATCTGAAAGCTCACCTAAATAGAACCCTTCGTTGAAATGCTGTCACATATTTCCCTGGGAAGTGTTATTCTCTGTAAAGCTGGATAATCATTGTATCACTATGGAGACAGTAGGAGGAGATGAACCGTTAAACAGGATTCATTAAGAGCCAGATGGAAAGGTGTAATAAAAATGGAAAACATACCACCTTAATTCTTAAAGCATGTAGCCAAAAATGTGCTGCAGTTAAGCACAGATGGTTATTTGTGCTGACAAATGTACTTAGAAACATTTTTGTGGCAGTACAAGAACTGATTAGTATGAAGCATGGACATTGCAATGGTTGAAGATACATAATTGAAGGATTACGTCTTTTATTTCATTGGTGGACTTAGACTGTGTGAAGAACAAGGGAAGGAAGTAAAAAGAGCACCCACCCACTGCACCATATTTCTTTACACCAGCTTGTAAAAATTTATGACGCATTACGCTTAAATGCTAAAATGACATCGAGACTGACATTAGTTTAACCCCTTGCACTCTGGTCAATTTCCCTAAAAACGCCCAAAAATAACGTACCCAAAGTAAATCAAAAGCTGTTCTTCAACCCTTTGCAGCATCTTCATGGGGTTGGTCTCATTTAAAAGAAAACACTTTGAATTTTTTGGCAAAATCAAAGTCATAATCTCTCTAAGTGCTCCTGCCACTGAGTAACAGTCATCTAAACATACTGAACTTGAAGAAAATAAATTTCGCCTGGGTGTTTTTTTGGATACAAATGCTTGCAAATAACACACAGCTTCAGATCCGGGCTGGAAAATGCAACAGAAATGTAGAACCAAGTGTTATCCAGCTGAGGTCAAAATTTTGTAACAATACCACAAAAAATGAATATATTACACAGCTTTTTTCTTAGGTTGTTCCCAGGCGTTTTTGAACTGTGCCAAATTGTGCCAAATGGCACAGTTTGGAAAAACATCTGTAACTTTTGAATGATTCAATATAGAAGCTTCATCTTGGGCTCCAATGAAAGGTGAAGGGCTGTGTGTGTGTGGTGGTGGGGGGGGTTGTTTATTCATTCATGAATGAATGAATGAACAAAGAAGCCCACACACACAAAGAAGCATGTCACGTAAAAAAATGTGTGGCTTTTTTTTTACAAGAAAAAATAACCTACAGTGCACTAAAAAATATACTAGAATATCTGTAATGTAGAAGATAACAACCCCCCCCCCCCGCTACAGAGGACGGACATCACCCATCGCTACATGACGGAAAGCGGTGACGGTGCGCCGCGGTCTACTACGCACAGTTGGACTAAAATAAATGCAATTTATAGGGGAGGGGGGGGTTCGCAACATGACGGACCCGGACCGCTCAGTTGTAATTTACTGATCGGTCAAAAGTCCTTTGGATTACAATTTTCAGGGATAAAGAATAATTTGGCTTATAACACTTACCTGTCCACAACAGCAGTGTCACTGGCGAACTTCTCTTCCTCATTGTCAGACGAACATGAAGCTGGTCCGCTTGTCACGGACTCGTGGTTCTGGTCACATGACCCAGTCAAACCATAATTCCATTATTGCGGTTTTGCGCTTCCATGATTGCGGTTTTGGCGAACGATTTTTCAAAACAAATAAAAACAGTAGTAAGAAAAAAAGACTGGCGAATGCCTGTGTGTCACCCAGCCTTACACAAAACAGCTTTCGAACTTCTCTGCTTCAATTGGCTGGCTGTATTCGCAGCCGTTGGTAGGCGGGTCCTTCTTGCTAGGTTTTCAGTCATTGGTTCTTCAAGGTTTCAAAAACCCAATTCAAGGCTCTTATTATGGTCTTATCTTATCTTAGATGCTGAACGGGGAGATGCTGAAGTCCGTACAGAGGGAGCTGAGGAGAAAGATCAGAGAAGGCAAGGACAGCTTCAGGAAGAAGATGGAGGACAAGTTGCAACAGAGCGACATCAGCGGGGTCTGGAGAAACCTCAAAACCATCTCTGGGCTCCAGAATACCTCCCCCCAGGCCACGGGGGGCAGGGAGTGGGCGAACAACCTGAATCTGTTTTTCAATAGGTTTGACCAACCGCCCTCCCCCCTGACTGCACAACAACCACTGCTGCCTCTAAAGAAATCAAGTCCTGCTGCCCACTCCCCACTCCACCAACACCCCCCCACCCCCAACACACAGCCCCCCATCCTGACCCTGACCAGGACCCAGGTGAGGAGGGAGCTGAGGAAGATCAAGGCGAGGAAGGCGTCGGGACCGGACGGCATCAGCGCAAAGCTCCTCAAGTCCTGTGCAGACCAGCTGTGTGGGATTGTGACGTACATCTTCAACCTGAGCCTGAAGCTGGGGAGGGTACCACAGCTGTGGAAAACATCTTGTGTGGTACCTGTACCAAAAACTTCCCACCCCAAAGACCTGAACAGCTACAGACCGGTGGCCTTGACGTCCCACTTGATGAAGACCCTGGAGAGACTGCTCCTTGCTCACCTCCGCCCCCTGGTGGAACCAGCGATGGATCCACTCCAGTTCGCCTACCAGCATGGCATTGGGGTGGAGGATGCGGTGATCTTCCTCCTTCACCGTTCTCTGTCCCACCTGGAGAAGCCCGGGAATATGGTGAGGATCATGTTCTTTGACTTCTCCAGTGCTTTCAACACCATCCAACCGATGATCCTGAAGGACGAGCTGCTGCACGCAGGGGTGGACCAGCACCTGTCATCATGGATCCTGGACTACCTCACGAACCGGCCTCAGTTTGTGAGAACCCGGGACTGTGTGTCCGACACGATCATCAGTAGCACGGGGGCCCCCCAGGGAACGGTGCTGGCTCCCTTCCTGTTCACTCTTTATACTGGGGACTTCTCACACAACACAACACACTGCCATCTACAGAAGTTCTCTGACGACTCTGCGATCGTTGGCCTCATCTCCAATGGAGATGAAGCTGAGTACAGAGGGCTTATCCAGGACTTCGTAGACTGGTGCCATCGGAACTGCCTCCAGATCAGCGCAAGGAAGACTAAGGAGCTGGTGGTGGACTGCCGCAGGCATGGGCAGCCCCTCACAGCACCAGTAAATATACAGGGAACAGACATCGAGATGGTGACATCCTATAAGTACCTGGGTGTTCATCTGAACAATAAACTAGACTGGTCACACAATACTGACGCACTCTACAAGAAGGGACAGCGCAGGCTGTTCCTGCTGAGGAGACTCAGGTCTTTTGGTGTACAAGGGGCGCTGCTGAAGACATTCTATGACACAGTGGTGGCATCAGCCATCACTTTTGGAGTGGTCTGCTGGGGCAGTGGCATTACAGCAGCCGATAGGAAGAGACTGAACAAACTGATTAAGAAAGCTAGCTCTGTCCTGGGGCAGCGCCTTGATCCGGTGGAGGAGATAGGAGAGAGAAGGACGGTGGCTAAACTGTCATCTCTGCTGGAGTCCGAGTTCCACCCTATGCAGGACGTACTGAATGCACTGAGGAGCTCATTTAGCAGCAGACTACATCATCCCAGGTGCACAACCGAGAGGTTTCGTAGGTCCTTCCTACCAACGGCTGTCAGACTGTACAACCTAAGCAGGGCTGCTCGCAGAGATAGCAAAAAGACGTAACAAACTAATAGTTTTTAAATGCAAAAGATGCAATAGACTTACACAGTGGTCCCCTCCGGCATACAACTAGGAAAATACCGGTCGCTATGGAGGGTGAGAATATGTATGGGCACATAATCATACCATGTAGGACAACTAAGTAGAGGGTTATGCTGTTTCATCTCATCTAGCAACAATGCTCTGCACTGTGTGTGTTTATATATTTACATATTTATTCCATCTAGCTACAATGCTCAGCACTGGGTGTGTTCATATTTATATATCTGTATATTTATTCCATCTAGCTACAGTGCTCCGCACTGTGTTTTTATATATCTATATATTTATTCCATCTAGTTACAATGCTCCGCACTGTGTGTGTTTATATACTTACATATTTATTCCACCTAGCTGCAATGCTCCGTACTGTGGGTGTTTATATATTTACATATTTATTCCATCTAGCTACAATGCTCTGCACTGTGTGTCTGTGTGTGTGTGTGTGTATATATACTGTATATTTTATAGTAATATGTACATATGTATATTAGCTGCTCTTGCTTGCTTGTTTTTTTTTTTTCTTGCCTTCTGATTGTTGCTCTGAGTGTTGCTATCCCTGTGCTGTTGCAATCCTGGAATTTCCCCGTTGTGGGACTAATAAAGGCTTATCTTATCTTATCTTATCTTATTAGTCGAATGAGAGGTCAATCACATCTAAACCAATCAAAGCATTCCTTTGGCTTTCTGTTCGCGGCTGTGTCTGTAGTGGAAGAACGGAAATGCAGCTTTTTTTTTCAGTGCGCTCTAGGACGCAGCGCCCTCGTGCACCCTCGTGTGCTCTAGGACGCAGAGACGTGCCCGCCCGCGGTACACCGGAATGCGAGAGGTTAAAACATGAAAAGTGTAACATATTTAATAAAACACAGTGAACTATTAAACTTTGATTTTTTTTCTTTTTTTAAAGCATATAGGGACATGCATTTGAATTTAGGGAAGATCCCACTGGAGGGGTACTTCACCATCAGAGGAACACCTAACATGGCACTTCATCATGAGTTGTCATCAATCTGTACATTTTCCATTTCATGCAAAGTCTCTATTTTGCATGTCGTATTCTTCATAATAAAAGAATCTAAAAGAAAAAAAAGTTTTCTCACCATTAGAGGTGCCCTAAATAGCTCTGCATCCCATTCACTCTACTGGAAAGGGGACCTTTTGGGACTGTCATGTAGGGGCAGTATGGAAGTCACTTCATAGCCGCACCCTTTTCCATTTGAAGGGCACCTATATGGCATCTTAAGCCTGTATCTCTCAGAGCGATGAATGCTAAGGAATGTTATCAAATGTTGCGAAGGGAGGGGTTTCGTCAGGGTTTGTAAAAGGTTGCACAACAGTTCTCAACAGTTTTTATGGTAGTGTAGCATAAATCTATAATTATATAACCATAATTAGTAATTAATAATTATTAATTATTAACAGTTACTAACAATTGTTAAATTATCTTGTTCTAACAGTAGGGGCACCATCTCTTATTTATGGAGCAGAGGAACTCTTCAATAACTAAACTTAAGAATTTGGTGATTAAAGCAAAGTTAAACAATCATTTGATCAATCTCTTAATCTGTGTGTAAGTTCTTGACACAGTGATTCTGAAACCTTGGACACAGGAAGCACACATTTAACTCAATTTAGCAATTTAATGAAATAATCAAAGTGATAGACATTTATGAAGCTCTGTAAAATGATGCAATAACCTGGGGTCTCATTAATAAATGATTGTGCAGCTTTCATACTGAAAGATGGCATACTCACAAAATCTGAGAAGTATGTTCACACAAAAAAATTCAGATGTATACGCCAGATTCTCCACTCCTTTATACATCCCAATTCACCACATGTGCACGATCTCTTTACTCTGCCTCGGTTCTTCCCATCAATGACTGTACATGACTCTGTACACCCCTTCTGTCACTCTTCTGTCAAACAACGATTGCCAATCCTGCAGAAAAGCACAACATAAAAAATAACGACTTCAAGGAGTGTGACACTGAAGTGTTGATAACCTACAGTGCATCCGGAAAGTATTCGCAGCGCTTCACTTTTTCCACATTTTGTTATGTTACAGCCTTATTCCAAAATGCAATAAATTCATCCCCCCCCCCCCCCAGAATTCTACACACAATACCCATAATGACAACATGAAAAAAAGTTGGGGGTTTTTTTGAGAATTTTGCAAATTTATTAAAAATAAAAAAAACTAAGAAATTGCAGTTGTTCTTCTCGTGTATGATTGTTAGTGTGTTTTTGTGACCCGCCGGGGGATTACAGATGCAAATTAGTAGTATTGCTAAATCTAACAGGCTTACATTTGTATAAATGTCCATTAGTATATAATGTTCCTTTCAAATAAACATTAAACTTAAATCACATGTACATAAGTATCCACAGCCTTTGCTCAGTACTTTGTTGATGCACCTTTGGCAGCAATTCCAGCCTCAAGTCTTTTAAAATATGATGCCAAAACCTTGACACACCTATCTTTGGGCAATTTCGCCCATTCCTCTTTGCAGCACCTCTCAAGTTCCATCAGGTTGGATGGGAAGCGTCAGTGTACAGCAATTTTCAGATCGATCCAGAGGTGTTCAATTGGATTCAAGTCGGGGCTCTGGCTGGGCCACTCAAGGACTTTCACAGAGTTGTCCTGAAGCCACTCCTTTGATATCTTGACTGTGTGTTTAGGGCCGCTGTCCTGCTGAAAGATGAACCGTCACCCCAGTCTGAGGTCAAGAGCACTCTGGAGCAGGTTTTCATCCAGGATGTCTCTGTACATTGCTGCATTCATCTTTCCTTCTATCCTGACTAGTATTCCAGTTCCTGCCGCTGAAAAACATCCCCACAGCATGGTGCTGCCACCATCATGCTTCATTATAGGGATGGTATTGGCCTGGTTATGAACGGTGCCTGGTTTCCTCCAAACATGATGCCTGGCATTCACACCAAAGAGTTTAATCTTTGTCTCACCAGACCAGAGAATTTTGTTTCTCATGGTCTGAGAGTTCTTCAGATGCCTTTTGACAAACTCTAGGTGGGCTGCCATGTGCCTCTTACTAAGGAGTGGCTTCCGTCTGGCCACTCTACCATACAGGCCTGATTGGTGGATTGCTGCAGAGATGGTTGTCCTTCTGGAAGCTTCTCCTCTCTCCACAGAGGAATGCTGGAGCTCTGACAGAGTGACCATCGGGTTCTTGGTCACCTCCCTGACTAAGGCCCTTCTCCCCCGATCGCTCAGTTTAGACGGCCGGCCAGCTCTAAGAAGAGTCCTGGTGGTTCCGTACTTGACAGCTGTAATTTTGCATATGTGACCCATGCTGGCAAAATGAGTCAGAATGCGCACTGCGTCATTACGAGCTGCAGGCAGGAGAAGTCATAAATCATTACTCTTTTTTTGTTTGCTAGCAGCACGTCCCGGGAAAAAAACCCATGAGTGCTTTTTGCTGAAGATGTAACTCCTAACCGATCGAGCGCGAGTTTTAAACCTAGCCAAAATATAAACAAATCATCTTTTTCCGGTGTCCATTTTTTGCGCACTTCCTACAAATTAAATATAATTTTGAAGGTCTTTCAATACTGAATATGGAAAAAACATTACCTCAGTTTTGATAATTTCCTTAAAGTGACTCATTTTGCCAGCACAGGTCACATCAATGAGAAAAGAACAATATTTACATTTACAAGTCTTGCATGTGTGAAATAAGGCTAGGATGTGACTGTTTATCTGACTAGGTAATTAATGAAACCACCAGAGAAAAACTGATGAAAACACAAGCTTAATGAAAAGGGAATGTTGGAAAAATGTTTGGAAAAAAGACAGATTAACTTTACATTAGGTTCAAAAAGGAATGGCGGTTACAGAAAATGTTATAGGTATTGTAAATAAGTTTATCCTTAAAATAAGACTTGGTTGTCTTAATTTCATGAAAATTGCACAGGAGTTTCTATCCTGTGATAGTGAGATTCCTAAGAGACTCTGAACCAACCAGAGCAGGCTGAAGCTGCAACATCTGGCCACTGTGGTGACCTGTTCCAGAGAAGGTAGGACTCTGCCCTCAGAGCCCTACTTGTGGGCCTGTTCCAGGAGGTTGTGACAAAGGCTTTCTCAGAGGCTGGAGCCCAGTTTAAGGTCTGTGGTTTGGGTTTGCTTGAGACTTCTTAGGGGAGAGAGAGCCCATCAGCTCTTATTCAGGTGGAGTCTTGAGGTTAGTAGGCAGTTGAAGAAAGTATTTAAGCTATAAACTAAGAGCACTCTAACATGTGCAGGTATGACTTGAGTTTTTCAGAAAAAATTCTGAAAATTGGGGAAAAAATGAAAAAAACTTAAGTTGCTTTAAAGAAAAACGAGAAAATTAAAGATCAAATTTAAGCTCGTAACTATTTTTCTAAGGAAAAATGGCATGCTTGAGATTCCGGTTCCGCTGTCGAGAGGATGACAGCTTAGCTTGCAAGCTCCCCAATGGTATTGTGAAATAACACCCTAAAAATTCTTTTTTTAAACCCCGGTAAAAGTTCTGACTAATGAAGAAGGGGGTTAGCACGAGAAGAAGAATAACTATGAAAGCTGTGGAAAAAGAGGATGTGGGAAGAAAAAGTAGCTGAGGTGACTCCCCGGAGATGGATGCACATGGCAAAGATGTTAGCTTGCAAACTATTCTCTGTGAAATCCAGGAGTTCAGAAGAGACAATGGAATACAGTTTTCAGAACTCAAAAAAGAAATAAAGAGAGTAAATGATAGACTGGATGAAGCGGAGGGAAGAATTGAAGAAACGGAGACTGTGCTTCAAATAGCAACAACGCTAATTAAGCAGCAACACAAAGACAAGTTACCCTTGAGGCTAAGCTAACCGATCAAGAGGGCTGGGTACGGAGAGGTAATCTTAGGATCTATGGAATACTGGAGGAAAAAGAAAATGACAACATGATCAGCTTTTTGAACAGCTTGTTGAAAAATGTGCTTGACTTCCTCCGAGAAGGAACTAGGAATTGAACAAGCACATCGAGCTCTGACTCCAAAACCGAGTGGCACACAGGCGAAACCTCGATCCATTGTGATCAAATCTGGGAGTTATCAGATGAAGGAGGAGGTACTCCGGAGAGCATAGCAGAAAAAGAGATATTCTGTGATAATGTTTGTTTCTTTGTGGATCACGATTACCCCACTGAAGTGCTGAAAAAACAGTGATTATACCGAAGCAAAAAGAAAGTACTGAGGGAAAAGTGCATCAAATTCCAGACACCTTACTCCGCAAAGGTGGGCTGCACGGTGGCGCAGTGGTTTAGCACTGTGGCAGCACGGTTTTACCCTCGGCCGGGGGATCGCAGGGATCCTGAGATCGTGGGTTCGATCCCAGCCCCCGACCAACAGTGAGCTGTGTGGAGTTTGCATGTTCTCCCCGTGTTGCGTAGGTTTACTCCGGGATTTCTCCGGTTTCCTCCCACATACCAAAAACATGTAGGTTTAGGGCGCTCGCGCACGCAGCGACCGGCACCCGGTGGCTTGTCACCAGACTGCAAACCAAATCTACCTACGGGTACAAATAAGTAACAAAAAAAAAAAAAAAAGATGCGCTTCTTCTACAGTGAGGGCACCCGGCTTTACCGGAGCACCGAAGAGGCAACAAAAGACATGGTGGCTCAAGGGTTGCCAGACAGTGTGATGAAATCCCCCCACTCCCCTGGGACAAGAGGAGATCCGGAAACTATCTACCTGGCAGTTGACAAGGAGGGGAAGCAACCAAAGGAGAGATGAGGAAGCGGAGGCGGAAGATCACACCACACAGCCAAGGAGAAGCCACCGCCCGCGTTATAAAGAAAAACTCCAATAATTCAGAAGGCGATCCCCACAGCAGGAGAGTGATGATTAATTGTTGATGTATTAGTACAGATAAGTTTAATGACATAAATAATTTTGGTTTTAAGCTTAGAAACATCCCATCAATAGTCACATAAATAATTTAAAATCACACAGCTTTCTAGTTTTAAATTTAATATAAAAAGTTGGGAGTTGCTGACTAGTAAGCTATCCAGTTTTGGAATAGTTTAAATTCTCTTTTTTGATTCTTTGTTTGTAGTATTTGGACTTTGACGTAGTAGCTGGCCACTCCATAGGGCCCCACCACTGCCTTCACGTGGGACTTTCCTGTACAGGAGCTTTGACTTATCAAAACTCCCCAAGTCTCATTTGAAAGGAGCCTCTACATTAGAAAAAAACTTTTTCATACCTTGAGTAATTCCTGTTCAAAAATTATTTTATTTTATTTTTTTCCATGCTCCTGCTTTGCGTTTGTTTTTGGGGAGCCTCTTGCAAGGCACACTTTAATTAAGGTAGCAGACATAAAAATCCATGAATAAGCAAATTCTTAAAATTTTTTCGTTTAATGTGAAGGACATTTCAAATCTAGCCAAGAGAGGTCGGATACTATCAAAAACGAAAAGGAAAAATGCACAAATAGCATTTCTGCAAGAGACACACCTTTTATCATCAGAACATGTAAAACTGAAGACAATGGGGTTTTCAAGGGTATATCATGCATCTTATAAAGGAGAACGTAGGAGAGGAGTGGCAATTTTAATATCACAAAAAATACCATTTGAATATCTTTCAGAGATATCAGATAAAGAAGGAAGATATATAATTGTTACAGGGAAGATGGACAGTGTTATAATTACATTTTTTAATGTTTACGCTTCCCCTGGAAGTGATTTTGCCTTTTACAGAACAATGTTTGATTTAATGATAGCAGCTGCAGGTATCGTCATATGTGGTGGAGACTGGAATGTCCGCCTCAATCCAAAATTAGACTCCTCAAAGAACTTGACTGGCACATCATTGCATAGGAGGATTAATGTTTTAATGACAGAGTTGGGCATCTTAGATCTCTGGAGAGATATGTACCCCTCATGCCGTGACTGCACTTTTTATTCCTCTCCTCATGATGCATATTCAACAACAGACTATTTTTTTGTTCTCAAGAGAGATCGTTATAGAGTGTCTAGCTGTGATATTGGAACTATTGACTTATCAGATCATGCTCCTCACACATGTACGGTTTATATGGACAATAATTTAAGAAGAACATTATGAAGATTAAACACAAGTTTTCTAAATAACTTACAGTTTAAAGCTCAAATGACAAAAGAAATAAAAACATTCTTGGAAGAAAATGAAAATGGGGAAGTAAATTCAGTCATAGTATGGGATATCTTAAAAGTAGTGGATAGGGGTAAATTTATGTCTTACTGTGCCTAAGAAAAGAGGTCAAAACAGGTAAAATTATTAAACCTGAACAAAGGGTTAAAACTCCTCGAAGCACAGCATAAGAAGGGACAAAATCTAAACCTGTTATCAAAAATAAAGAAAATTAGGAATGAAATAAATATGTTGTATTGGCAGGAAATTGAATTGGGCTCAAAATCAGCAAAACTTTTAAGATAAGATAAGATAAGATAAGCCTTTATTAGTCCCACAACGGGGAAATTCCAGGATTGCAACAGCACAGGGATAGCAACACTCAGAGCAACAATCAGAAGGCAAGAAAAAAACAAGCAAGCAAGAGCAGCTAATATACTGTACATATGTACATATTACTATAAAATATATATATATACACACAGACACACAGTGCAGAGCATTGTAGCTAGATGGAATAAATATGTAAATATATAAACACCCACAGTACGGAGCATTGCAGCTAGGTGGAATAAATATGCAAGTATATAAACACACACAGTGCGGAGCAATGTAGCTAGATGGAATAATATGTAGATATATAAATATATAAACACACCCAGTGCTGAGCATTGTAGCTAGATGGAATAAATATGTAAATATATAAACACACACAGTGCAGAGCATTGTTGCTAGATGGAATGAAACAGCATAACCGTCTACTTAGTTATCCTACATGGTATGATTATGTGCCCATACACATTCTCACCCTCCATAGCGACCGGTATGTTCCTAGTTGTATGCCGGAGGGGACCATTGTGTAAGTCTATTGCATCTTTTGCATTCAAAAAACTATTAGTTTGTTACGTCTTTTTGCTATCTCTGCGAGCAGCCCTGCTTAGGTTGTACAGTCTGACAGCCGTTGGTAGGAAGGACCTACGAAACCTCTCGGTTGTGCACCTGGGATGATGTAGTCTGCTGCTAAATGAGCTCCTCAGTGCATTCAGTATGTCCTGCATAGGGTGGAACTCGGACTCCAGCAGAGATGACAGTTTAGCCACCGTCCTTCTCTCTCCTATCTCCTCCATCGGATCAAGGCGCTGCCCCAGGACAGAGCTAGCTTTCTTAATCAGTTTGTTCAGTCTCTTCCTATCGGCTGCAGTAATGCCACTGCCCCAGAAGACCACTCCAAAAGTGATGGCTGATGCCACCACCGTGTCATAGAATGACTTCAGCAGCGCCCCTTGTACACCAAAAGACCTGAGTCTCCTCAGCAGGAACAGCCTGCGCTGTCCCTTCTTGTAGAGTGCATCAGTATTGTGTGACCAGTCTAGTTTATTGTTCAGATGAACACCCAGGTACTTATAGGATGTCACCATCTCGATGTCTGTTCCCTGTATATTTACTGGTACTGTGAGGGGCTGCCCATGCCTGCGGCAGTCCACCACCAGCTCCTTAGTTTTCCTCGCGTTGATCTGGAGGCAGTTCCGATGGCACCAGTCCACGAAGTCCTGGATAAGCCCTCTGTACTCAGCTTCATCTCCATTGGAGATGAGGCCAACGATCGCAGAGTCATCAGAGAACTTCTGTAGATGGCAGTGTGTTGTGTTGTGTGAGAAGTCCGCAGTATAAAGAGTGAACAGGAAGGGAGCCAGCACCGTTCCCTGGGGGGCCCCCGTGCTACTGATGATCGTGTCGGACACACAGTCCCGGGTTCTCACAAACTGAGGCCGGTTCGTGAGGTAGTCCAGGATCCATGATGACAGGTGCTGGTCCACCCCTGCGCGCAGCAGCTTGTCCTTCAGGATCATCGGTTGGATGGTGTTGAAAGCACTGGAGAAGTCAAAGAACATGATCCTCACCATATTCCCGGGCTTCTCCAGGTGGGACAGAGAACGGTGAAGGAGGAAGATCACCGCATCCTCCACCCCAATGCCATGCTGGTAGGCGAACTGGAGTGGATCCATCGCTGGTTCCACCAGGGGGCGGAGGTGAGCAAGGAGCAGTCTCTCCAGGGTCTTCATCAAGTGGGACATCAAGGCCACCGGTCTGTAGCTGTTCAGGTCTTTGGGGTGGGAAGTTTTTGGTACAGGTACCACACAAGATGTTTTCCACAGCTGTGGTACCCTCCCCAGTTTCAGGCTCATGTTGAAGATATACGTCACAATCCCACACAGCTGGTCTGCACAGGACTTGAGGAGCTTTGCGCTGATGCCGTCCGGTCCCGGCGCCTTCCTCGCCTTGATCTTCCTCAGCTCCGTCCTCACCTGGGTCCTGGTCAGGGTCAGGATGGGGGGCTGTGTGTTGGGAGTGGGGGGGTGTTGGTGGAGTGGGGAGTGGGCAGCAGGACTTGATTTCTTTAGAGGCAGCAGTGGTTGTTGTGCAGTCAGGGGGGAGGGCGGTTGGTCAAATCTATTGAAAAACAGATTCAGGTTGTTCGCCTACTCCCTGCCCCCTGTGGCCTGGGGGGAGGTATTCTGGAGCCCCGAGATGGTTTTGAGGTTTCTCCAGACCCCGCTGATGTCGCTCTGTTGCAGCTTGTCCTCCATCTTCTTCCTGAAGCTGTCCTTGCCTTCTCTGATCTTTCTCCTCAGCTCCCTCTGTACGGACTTCAGCATCTCCCTGTTCCCCGACCTGAAGATCCTCTTCTTCTCTCTCAGAAGTGTTTTTATCTCAGGGTTGATCCAGGGTTTGTTGTTTGAGTGACGCCGTATGGTCTTGGTGGGAACGGATTTGTCCACACAGAAGCTGAGGTAGCCCATGAAGGTGTGAATGAGGCCATCGATGTCCTCACCATGTGGATCGCAGAGCTGCTTCCAGGCGGTGGCTTCAAAACAGCCCTTTAGAGTGTCCATTGTCTCCTCAGACCATAACTCCACAGTGTGCATGGCCGGAGGTTGTCTGTGCACTAGGGGTTTGTACACCGGCCGGAGATGAACCAAGTTGTGATCCGATCTCCCGAGTGGGGGGAGTTGTGATGAGGTGTACGCCTCCTTAGTGTTTGCGTAGAATAAGTCCAGTGTTTTATTGTCTCTAGTGTGGCATGTGACATACTGGGTGAACGTGGGTAGAATGGGAGACAGTGAAACATGGTTGAAATCGCCTGAGATGAGGAGAAGAGCATCTGGGTGTTCTGTCTGCAGCCTGCTGGTTACTGAATGGATGACGTCACGCGCTGTCCCAGCGTTCGCCGTCGGATTTGCATAAACAACAATGCAGATCACGTGTGAGTGTTCTCTCGGGAGATATGTAGGCCTCATGCTAACAGCTAGCAACTCAATGTCTTTGCTGCAGTGTCGTTGTTTAACAGTGATATGTCCCGGTCTGCACCAGTTGTTGTTAACATACATTATCACTCCACCGCCCCTAGCCTTGCCACTGTCTGGTGTTCGGTCAGCTCGTATCATGTGAAAACCCTCCAGCTCAATGTTAGCATCTGCTGCTAGTTCAGTTAGCCACGTCTCAGTAAACAAAAGGAGAGAGCACTCCCGGTATGTGCTATCATAACGGGAGATAGCCGCTAGCTCATCTAACTTTCCCAGTATCGACCGTACATTTCCCATGACAACAGATGGAAGGGAGGGTCTGTACCTTATATTTTTTGTCCTCCGCCTTACTCCAGCCCGGCAGCCGCGGCGTTTTCGCCTCAGTTCTCTCGGTATGTCGAGTTTTTCCAATGGGACCGGGTGGCGGTTGAATGCTAGCAGCTCTTCTCTGCTGTATCGTATCCTGCTATAAACAGTGGCTCCGTCCACCGGCTCAGGAGACATTTAGGACGATCTGTGTGTCCGTGATATAAGTGGGGTGAAAAAAAAAGACGGATCAAAAGAGAGAGGAAGGGAAAAAGACTCGGAATCGAGCCGCTGTTGCAAAAGGCAGCCTACTCGTGTGGCGCCGAGAGAGGAAAAAAAAAAAAAAAGTAAGAAAACTTCAAAAACAGCAAGCAGATAATATGATATATAAAATTTAAGACCCAGATTCTAAAACTTTACAATATAAACATGAAGAAATACAAAAAGCATTTAAAAAATATTATAAACTCTTATACACACAATCACGCTTAAAGAGTGAGCAACATATTGAGGAGTTCCTTAATACCCTGAACCCACCTGCTTGTCACAGAAGAGCAAAATAAAATACTAACAGCTACAATAACAGAAAAGGAAGTGAATAGCGCTATCTCCAAACTCAAAACTAATAAATCACTCAGCCTAGATGGCTTCCCTTCAGACTGGTATAAGGCCTTCCGAGCTGAATTAATGCCATGCCTTCTTCGGGCTTGTAATGACGCTCTGGAAAACTCAAGAATGCCCCCTTCATGGAATGAAGCAGTCATTTTGGTTATTCCCAGAGAAGGAAAGGACAAAAAAGAATGTGGTTCTTATAGACCCATATCAGTATTAAATGTGGACTATAAGCTATTTACAACTATATTGGCTGGAAGACTCAAAAAAATTCTCCCAGAACTCATATATACCGATCAAACAGGTTTTATCTCACAAAGACAAACCCATGACAACATCAGACGATCTTCACATATATTAAATTATATCCAACAGAATGGCCTAGAAGCCTGTTTGGTTAGCCTGGACGCTGAAAATGCATTCGATTCAGTGAGTTGGACCTTTTTATATAAAACACTTGGGAGTATGGAGTATGGGGTATCGGGCTTGTTGTTACGAGCTATTCGGTCTCTGTACGACCGTTGTGAGAGTTTAGTTCGTATCGCCAACACTCGGTCGGAGTCATTCCCAGTGAGAGTTGGACTCCGCCAGGGCTGCCCTTTGTCACCGGTCCTGTTCATAATTTTTATGGACAGGATTTCTAGGCGCAGCCAGGGAATGGAGGGTGTCATGCTTGGTGACCACAGGATCTCATCTCTGTTGTTTGCAGATGATGTTGTCCTGTTGGCTTCATCCAGCAATGACCTACAGCTCTTGCTGGGACGGTTTGCCGCTGAGTGTGAAGCGGCTGGGATGAGAATCAGCACCTCCAAGTCCGAGTCCATGGTCCTCAGCCGGAAAAAGGTGGATTGTCCTCTCCGGGTTGGGGACAGGCTCCTGCCCCAAGTGGAGGAGTTTAAGTATCTTGGGGTCTTGTTCACGAGTGAGGGGAAAATGGAGCGAGAGATCGACAGACGGATTGGAGCAGCATCTGCAGTGATGCGGACGTTGTACCGGTCTGTTGTGGTGAAGAGGGAGCTTAGTTCTAAGGCAAAGCTGTCAATTTACCAGTCAATCTACGTTCCTACTCTCACCTATGGTCACGAGCTTTGGGTAATGACCGAAAGAACGAGATCGCGGATACAAGCGGCTGAAATGAGCTTTCTCCGTAGGATTGCTGGACTCACCCTCAGAGCTAGGGTGAGGAGCTCAGTCATCCGGGAGAGGCTCAGAGTAGAACCGCTGCTCCTCCACATTGAAAGGAGTCAGTTGAGGTGGTATGGGCATCTGATTAGGATGCCTCCTGGACGCCTCCCACTTGAGGTGTTTCAGGCACGTCCCACTGGGAGGAGACCCCGGGGCAGACCCAGGACTCGGTGGAGAGACTATGTCTCCCAGCTAGTCTGGGAACGCCTTGGTGTCCCCTCTGAAGAGCTGGAGCAGGTGGCTGGGGAGAGGGAAGTCTGGGCTTCTCTGCTTGAACTGCTGCCTCCGCGACCCGGACCTCCGGAAAAGCGGTAGAAGATGGATGGATGGATGGACTTGGGAAATTTGGTATACATGAATATTTTATTAAAAGTATTCAAACACTGTATAATAAACCATCAGCCTGGATCAAAATAAATGGATATATTTCAGATAATATTGTGGGTTTACTCCGGGATTTCTCTGGTTTCCTCCCACATGCCAAAAACATGCAAGTTAGGTCAATTGGCATCAAACTGGGGATTCTAAATTGTCCTTAGGTATGACTATGAGAGTGAATGGTTGTCTGTCTCAAGAATGCCCCCACATTCTCAAGAATGTGTTGGCCCTGCAATGGACTGGCGATCTGTCCAGGGTGTACCCTGCCTCTCGCCCAAAGATGCTGAGATAGGCTCCATCCCCTCCGCGACCCGAAAAGGATTAGAAGATGAATGAATGAATGAATGAATATCACATTAGGACGAGGAACAAGATGGAGGTGCCCACTCTCCCCATTACTATTTGAAATCCACATAGAACCTCTGGCACAATGGTTAAGATAGACTGATATCATTAAAGGCATTAGAATAAATGGAGACGAGCATAAAATAGCACTTTATGTTGATGATGTTTTAATCTATTTAAGCGACCCCGCCAGCTCATTTGCAGAATTGTGGAACCTATTAAAAAATTTGGCAAATATGCAGGATATAAACTAAATGTGCACAAAACTCAAATCTTGACTTTCAATCAATATGCCCTCAAAATACCTTAAGGAGAAATATCACCTTAAATGGGATCAGAACTCAATGAAATACTTTGGGATATATTTACCAAAAGAAATTTCATCATTAACAGAAATAAATTATGGCCCCCTCCTAACAAAAACAAAAGATGATATTAAAAGATGGAATTCTATTTCTTTCCTCAGTCTTGCTCATAGAATTGACAGTATAAAATTAAATATCCTCCCACGATACCTCTTTCTATTCCAGGCACTTCCAGTAGAAATCCCCCAAAAACAATTTGCTGATTTGAATACAATTATCTCAAGATTTATTTGGCAAGGGAAAAAACCGAGGGTCAAAATCAAAACACTGCAACTCCCAAAAGAAGAGGGGGGAATGGCACAACCTAATTTTAAGGATTATTATTTTGCTGCCCAGATTAAACTTCTAATTAGCATTTGCATGCCAGGATTTCATGCCAGATGGAAAGACGTTGAACTCTGTCACAAGTAACCCCAATACATGCACTGCTAGCGTACAGAAACCTGGGAAGTTTCACAAAGGTACAAAATCCTTGGCTCAAGGCTCAGTTGAAAACTTGGGAAGTGGTAAAAAAGAAAGTATAAACTAGATGACAAATTACAAATACTTCAATGGTGACCCCGAGTTTAAACCCAATGGGATGGATCAAAGATTTAAATCCTGGATTGCAAAAGGAGTAACATTTTATTCAATTACAGAAAAAGGGAAATTAAAAACTGAAAAATTGAGAACAGAACATCATCTTGAAAATAATGACTTCTTTAGATACCTCCAAATAAGCAGTTACTTTGAACACAACATTAAAAATAAAAACGATTTGGATGATCCTATATTGAAAACTTTTCTTGGCGCTTATATTAGAGGAAAATGGGAAAAAGAGGAGGATTTTTCAATTACGGAGGAGAATTGGTTGAATGTGTGTAAATTCCAGTGGAAATGTACAAATTCTTATATATGGAGGAAATTCGGATGGAAATGTCTAGTTCGCATGTTCATCACACCAAAGCAGAAAGCCCATTTTAATTCAGTTCAATTCAACTTTATTTATATAGCACCATTTCACAACAACAGTCATCTCATAGCACTATCAACTGTAGGGGGAACCCCCACAGTTGCAGAAAGACCCAGCAATCAGGCGATCCCCTGTGAGCAAGCACTTGGCGACGGTGGAGAGGAAAAACTCCCTTTTAACAGGAAGAAACCTCCAGCAGAACCAGGCTCAGGGAGGGGCAGTCATCTGCTGCAACTGGCTGGGGGGTGAGGGGATAGAGAAGATGAAAAGAACAGACATGTAGAGAGCAAACAGCACGATGGGGACTCAATCTATGGGAGAGAACAAACAAATGTTAATGACCAGCAAAAAATATATTTCATTGAGAGTGAGGAAAGGAGTGAGGCCCAGTGCATTACTGGAGGTTCCCCGGCTGACTAAACCTATTAGCAGCATAACTAAGGGAGGGTTCAGAAACACATGATCCCTCCCTAATTGTAGGTTATATCAAAAAGGAAGGTTTTAGCCCTATTCTTAAAAACAGAGATCGAGTCTGACTCCCGAATCCAGATTGGCAGCTGGTTCCACAGGAGAGGAGCTTGATAACTGAAGGCTCCGCCTCCCATTGTACTTTTGGAGATTCTAGGTATTACAAGTAATCCTGCATTTTGGGAGCGTAGTGCTCTGTTAGGATAATACGGTAGTATCAGATCTTTTAAATCAGAATCAGATTTATTGCCATTGTTCATGTAGTACACAGACTAGGAATTTGTCTCGGTGCAATACTGCAACATTAAACATGATAAAATAAAAGAAATAAACTATACATGCAATAAAGTGTAGAATAAGAGTGAGTAATACTAGTCAGCAGTTTAAATATATTAGCGAGCAGCAGATAATGTGGAGAACCATATAGTGCAGTCGGTAATGCAGGAAGAAAACAGTGATGATTGACATGAGTCTGGTTGAGCTGCTGTACATAGTGCACGAGAGTCAATAAGTCACTTAGTGTTCAGCAGTCTGATGGCAGAGGGGAAGAAGCTGTTCATGTGACGGGATGTTTTAGTCTGGATGGACCGAAGTCTTCTACCTGAGGGGAGAGGGGCAAACAGTACGTGACCAGGGTGTGAGGGATCGGCTATGATCCGGCCAGCACGCCTCCGGGTCCTGGAGATGTACAGATCCTGGAGAGATGGGAGCTTGCAGCCGATCACCTTCTCAGCAGTGCGCACGACGCGCTGCAGCCTTAGTCTGTCCCTGGCAGTGGCTCCTGCGTACCACACGGTTATGGAGGTGGTGAGGATGGACTCGATGATGGCTGTGTAGAACTGCACTAACATCTTGGTGGGTAGCTTGAGCTTCCTCAGCTGCCGCAGGAAGAACATCCTCTGCTGGGCCTTTTTGATGAGGGAGCTGATGGTCGGCTCCCACTTGAGGTTCCTGGTGATGGTGGTGCCTAGGAAGCGGAAGAGGAGCCTGATTGTTTAGAGCTTTGTAAGTAAGAAGAAGGATTTTAAACTTAATTCTAAACTCTATGGGAAGCCAATGAAGGGAGGCCAGAACCGGAGAGATATGATCTCTCTTTCTAGTACCTGTTAAAACTCTTGCTGTAGCATTTTGGATCAGCTGAAGACTTTTTAAAGATGTTTTAGGACAGCCTGATAATAAAGAATTACAATAATCTAATCTCGAGATTAGATTATTGTTTCGAGATTAGATATTAGAGATTAAATAATCTTTACAGGAGGAAACTCCAAATGCTGGAGGCAGTGCAGGTCTAAGGAAGTGAACCACTGGCATATATTCTGGGAATGTCCAATGATAACACCCTTTTGGGAAGAAATTTATAAAGTGCTAAAAAAATATATTTTTGGTTCTGACCTGTCTTTGCAGTTTTCTACTTTATTTTTAGGAAATTTTGATTTTCAGGCAAGACGCTCTGATGAATACATATTTGGTATTTTGATATCGGCCAGCAAAAAAGCAATCACAAGACACTGGTGGGTTCCAGAGCCCCCCACAATTCAAGAGTGGATTGACATAGTTAATGATATTTATACCATGGAAAGGATTACATTCTCACTCCGCCTCAAAAAAATGTCTTTGTTAGTCTGTGGAAACCATGGGTCAATTTTGTTAAATGCATAAGACTGGACTTTGTAGCGGTACTAAATGATTGACCTGTGGTGATCCGTGCTGTGTGTTTTCCTTGCTAATTATCTTGCACAGCTGCGGTTTAATTCACACCTGAGCCTCCCAATTAGACGGCCTTTATTAGGAGTGGAGCCCTGCATACCTGCATGGAGACGTCAATGCTCCAACAGGGTGAAAGAACTCTACGACACGAGTCTACCCTTCTCCTTAGCTGGGAGTTTCGCCTCCCTTTCTACTGAGTTATCTGCACCTTTTCATCTGGGAATTTTGCCTCCCCAACTCAACTGTAAGCTACTTAAATGGATGTTATCTTCTTCTGCTCCTGCCTTTTCATGTTCCTCTTTCCTGTGCACAGGTGGACCAACCTCCAGGTGGACCTTCCCCAGCTCTAGGCAGAGGACCGGATCCTAGACCATGAACCGGAGGCTCCACTCTCTCTCCAGCAACGTAAGTGCCTCTGCCCCCGGACTGAACTCTCTCCTCTTTTCCCTCAGTGGAGGTTTCACCTGCACTCAGCACTGTTATCTACACGGGCACCTCTTCACCTCAGTAGGATCCTGGTAACTTGGAATAGGACAGAGCTGCTTCTTTGTGCTTCTGCTACTCCCCCTTGCTCCGTAAGGCTTTTAATTATTCTGCCAATTCAGCCAATTGTTGCAAGAAAACTCATATTCTCTTTTCTCCTCTCTCTCTGCAGGGTTGCTAGACCACTCCCGCTCTGCACACACACATTAACACACATTCACTCAGTCAATAAAGATCATTGTGATTCTAATTGAGTCTGTTGTCTGCTCTTGGGTTTTAAGTGAAAACATGTCAGTATGTCTCCATGTAGAAAACCCAGCAGACAGTGCTACTGCACAAAGACTTAACACCATGGAGGCTTGATTAGATCAGCTTACTTACCAACAGCAAGTGATCTTGAATCAACTGACTCAAATTAATTCCCGGCTCAACCAGCTTACCTTGGCACTGCCCTCATGGACTGCACAGGTTCTCCTCCTGTGCAACACACTCGGCTTACACCAGTTGCCACACCTACCCGTTTTAACGGTAAGCTGGGGGAGGCTCGAGGGTTCTTACTTCAGTGTAGTCTTGTGTTTCAGCAGGTGCCGGAGGAATTTCCTGCAAACCATAGTCAGATCAGTTATGTTGTGAATTTACAGGAGGAGCGGGCCTTAGCCTGGGCTTGTGCTGTAATGGCCTGACCCGATTATCCCAACTACACTTATGATCGATTTATTTCTGAGTTTACTGAAGTTTTTGATCATTCTGACCAGGATAATGTCCTCACCATCTGTCTCCTTAACCTTCAGCAGGGGGTCAGGTCTGTAGCCAACTACTCGGTAGACTTCTGGGTTGTTGCGGCGGAGGTGGGGTGGGAGGATGCCTCACTCTGCAGCATTTTCTCACTCAGTCTCAGTCCTAGTCTTCGGGATGAATTGGCCCATTTAGAGAAACCCTCTTCACTACATGAATTAATCTCTTTAGCCATCAGTATTGCTAATCGGTTGAGGGAGTGGGCTAGCTAGTGCCATTTTTCTAATCGCTCAGGCTCTCAGTCTCGTTTGTCCCCTCAGTCTCCTCTCCCTGCCCTCCCTCCCTCTGAATCTCCTGAGGCCGAGGAGCCTATGCTAGTGGGCAGTTCTAAGTTGCCTCTTGCAGAACGACAACGCCGCCGTGACCTTGGATTATGCATGTATTGTGCCAGTGCCAATCACGAGGTCACTTCCTGTCCCAATCAGCCAAAAGGGGGGTCCGTTCATCGCATTAGGGGGACTAATGGATGTGGAAAAAGCTAAAACCCTTACACAACTGATTTTCCCTATTCGTTTTCAACATGGTCACATTGAAATCTCCACTAATGTTCTCATTGACTCAGGTGCTGGACAGAGCTTTATTTCGGAGAGTCTGGCAACCCGGCTGAAGCTTCCCTGTCACAATCTGAAGACCCCATTGAAGTTGATTGCGCTTTCCAACATGCCTCTCACCATTGTCTCTAAGCAGACTGCTCCCGTTTCAGTTTTGGTTTCAGGTAACCATGGGGAGCATCTCAGTTTGTTTTTTTTGTTTTTTTTTTTACCCATTTCTGCCTCCCCTGTCATTTTAGGTTACCCTTGGCTTAGACTCCACAATCTTGTTATTGATTGGCAGGCAGGGAGAATCATTTCATGGAGTATTTTTTGTTTAAGTGCTTGTTTACAGTCTGCAGCCTGTTCTCCCTCGGTGTCTATTAGTTCCCCGCCCACTTAGTTGCCCGACCTCTCCTCGGATCCCCCTCAGTACCATGACTTGGCCCCAGTATTCAGTAAGGCGAAGCCCTTTCTCTGCCCCCCCCCCGCCCTTATGACTGCACCATTAACCTCCTGCCAGGGGCTCCATTGCCATCTAACTGGCTTTGTAGTCTCTTTGCCCCAGAACGGGAGGCGATGGACAAATATATTAAGGAGTCTTTAAGTTCGGGCATCATCAAGCCTTCATCGGCGGTGGGGACAGGATTTTTTTTTTTTTTTTTTTTTTTGTGGGAAAGAAGGACGGCTCCCTTCGTCCTTGCATTGACTTTAGGGAGCTTAAGGCTCAAGAAAGCTAGCTCTGTCCTGGGGCAGCGCCTTGATCCGGTGGAGGAGATAGGAGAGAGAAGGACGGTGGCTAAACTGTCATCTCTGCTGGAGCCCGAGTTCCACCCTATGCAGGACATACTGAATGCACTGAGGAGCTCATTTAGCAGCAGACTACATCATCCCAGGTGCACAACCGAGAGGTTTCACAGGTCCTTCCTACCAACGGCTGTCAGACTGTACAACCTAAGCAGGGCTGCTCGCAGAGATAGCAAAAAGACGTAACAAACTAATAGTTTTTTGAATGCAAAAGATGCAATAGACTTACACAATGGTCCCCTCCGGCATACAACTAGGAAAATACCGGTCGCTATGGAGAGTGAGAATATGTATGGGCACATAATCATACCATGTAGGATAACTAAGTAGACGGTTGTGCTGTTTCATCCCATCTAGCAACAATGCTCTGCACTGTGTGTGTTTATATATTTACATATTTATTCCATCTAGCTACAATGCTCCGCACTGGGTGTGTTTATATTTACATATTATTCCATCTAGCTACATTGCTCCGTACTGGGGGTGTTTATATATTTACATATTTATTCCATCTAGCTACAATGCTCCGCACTGTGTGTTTACATATTCATATATTTATTCCATCCAGCTACAATGCTCTGCACTGTGTGTCTGTGTGTGTGTATATATATATTTTATAGTAATATGTACATATGTATATTAGCTGCTCTTGCTTGCTTGTTTTTTTTCTTGCCTTCTGATTGTTGCTCTGAGTGTTGCTATCCCTGTGCTGTTGCAATCCTGGAATTTCCCCGTTGTGGGACTAATAAAGGCTTATCTTATCTTAATAACATCACGGTGAAGGATAAGTACACTCTGTCACTCATCAGCTCCGCTTTTGATTCACTCCAGGGGGCCTCTGTCTTTATTAAACTGGACCTGGGTAACGCCCATCACTTTGTCCAGATAAAGGAGGGGGATGAATGGAAGATGGGGTTCCGCACTCCTAGTGGCCATTTCAAGTATTTGGTGATGCCGTTTGGGTTGACGAACACGCCAGCAGTGTTCCAGCGGCTCATCAACGACATGCTGAGGGACTTTTTGGGTTCTTTTGTTTTCGTGTACCTGGATGACATCCTTATCTTTTCCCGTTCTTTAGAGGAGCATCAGGTGCAGGTGAGGAGGGTCCTTCAGCAGTTACTGGAGAATCAACTCTACGTCAAGGCGGAGAAATGTGAGTTTCATACTTCTTCCACCACCTTCCTGGGGTTACTTAGTGCTCACAAGGAGATCTGAGCTGACCTGGGTAAGATGAAGGCAGTAATGGAGTGGCCGGTCCCTTCTTCCCGCAGGCAGCTGCAGCAGTTTCTGGGGTTCGCTAAATTTTACCGGCGATTCATCCATAACTATAGTGTGGTGGCTCTGCCCCTCACTCACCTCCTCTAAAGTCCCTTTTCATTGGTCCGAGGAGGTGGGGGCAACATTCTCAGAACTAAAGGCTCTTTTCTCCTCTCCCCCATCCTTGCCCAGGTAGATCAGTCCCTTCAGTTCCTGGTAGAAGTGGATGCCTCAGACTCTGGGGTGGGGGCAGTCCTGTCACAGTGCTCGGCCTCTGACAACAAGGTCCATCCCTGCGCCTTCTTCTCCCGACGTCTGTCACCGGCCGAGAGGAACTATGATGTAGGGGATCGGGAGTTACTGGCAGTTAATCTGGCCTTGGAGGACTGGCACCACTGGCTGGAGGGATCCTCACTGCCATTCGTCATCTGGACAGACCATAAGAACTTGGAATACCTCAGAAAGGCGAAACGGCTGAACTCCAGACAGGCTCGCTGGTCCCTGTTCTTCAGCAGGTTCAACTTCACCATCACTTAACAGCCGGGATCCAAAAACACCAAACCTGATGCACTCGCTAGGCAGTTCTCCCTGGACACGACCTTGCCTGAACCGCACCCTATCGTGTCTCCCTTGTGTATTGTCGGCATGCTCTCCTGGGAGATCAAGGAGAGGGTCAAGAAAGCACAGGAAGTGGAACCTGACCCAGGTGGGGGTCCGGCGGGGTGTGTTTACGTCCCTTCCTCAGTCCGTGGTCAGGTCATCGATTGGTTACACTCATCTAAGGTCATGTGTCACCCTGGGATGGCTTGCACCTTGTCCCAGTTGCAAAGGACCTTCTGGTGGCCATCTATGAGAAAGGATGTCAATGAGTTTGTTCGCTCCTGCCCCCAGTGCACCACCGGAAAATCTTCTTCCTCTCCCCCCTCGGGCCTGCTGCATCCCCTACCCATCCCCAGCAGACCTTGGTCTCACGTGGCTTTGGATTTTGTGACCGGGCTTCCCCCCTCCACTAGACATACTGTTATTTTCACCATCATTGATAGGTTCTCTAAAGCAGCCCACTTCATTCCCCTTAACAAGCTCCCATCAGCCAAGGAGATGGCGGACCTGTTTGTCTTGCACGTGGTCCGGCTTCATGAGATTCCAGTGGACATAGTTTCGGACCGGGGTCCTCAGTTTGTGTCTCAGGTTTGGCGGTCCTTTTGCAAGTCCATTGGGATGACAGTTAGCTTATCTGCGGGGTATTATCCTCAGAGTAATGGCCAGTGTGAGCATGCCAATCAAGAATTGGAGGCTGCCCTGAGGTGTGTCACGGCTTCAAACCTTGCATCATGGAGCTCGTACCTACCTTGGATCAAGTATGCGCACAACTCCGCCATTTCAGCGGCTACAGGTCTCTCCCCCTTCGAGGTGTCTGTGGGTTACAACCCTCTTCTATTTCCAGAAGAGGAGGTGGACATCGCTATTCCATTGGTGCAGGCCCACATCAAGCGCTGTCACCGGGTTTGGAAGACTGCCAGGGCTGCCCGGCAACGCAATGCAGGCTGCAACTCGGAGATCGCTACCATCGGAGGACCCTGGCTCTGCCCTACCGGGTTGGACAAAACGTATGGCTTTCTACCAAGAGCATTAACCTGAAAATTGAATCTAAGAAGCTTTCTCCTCGCTTCATTGGCCCTTACCCCATCTCCCATGTAATCAATCCAGTTGCTGTCCGCCTGTCTCTTCCCCCTACCCTTCGTATCTATCCTACCTTCCATGTCTCCCAGGTGAAGCCATTTTTTCCTCCAGTCCTTTGTGTCCTCCATCCAAGCTGCCACCCCCTGATGGTGATGATCAATGGTGGTCCAGCTTTCAAGGTCAACCGCATTATGGACGTGCGACGCAGAGGGCGAGGTCTGGGACCGAACCCATGATGTCTCCTCTGGACCATCATGGGTTCGGTCCTCATTCATCACTGATTGGCAGCTCATCAAGGATTTTCATCGGACGCACCGTGGGTGCAACGTTGGTCCAGCCAGGGCTCATCGTGGGTGCTACGTTGGACCAGCCGGGGCCCGCCGAAGGTGCTGCAGTGCTCCAGCCCGGAGCCACCGAGGATGCTGCAGTGCTCCAGCCCGGAGCCACCGAGGATGCTGCAGTGCTCCAGCCCGGAGCCACCGAGGGTGCTGCAGTGCTCCAGCCTGGAGCCACTGAGGGTGCAACAAAGCTCCAGCCCGGATCCCCTGCGGGTGCAATGTTACTTCAACCCGAGACAACCAAGGACGTCGTGGTCCTCTCTCCTTCTCTGCCAGACGCCGTTGTGGTCCCTCTCTCTCCTCAGCCTGACGCCGTCATGGTAACCCTTCTTTCTCTGCCAGACGCCGTCTGGGTCCCCCTTCTTCCTCTGCTTGATGACGTCGTGGTTCCCCCTCCTCGACTCTCCTTTTTCCCAGTGGGTCTCCCAGTGGGGGAGCTGCCTCCCGGGCCGCCCCTTCTGTTTAGGTGGCTTAAACACTCGGGCCGGCTGCCAGAGAGCCTGAGCCATCAGATCGGGTGGTCCATGTTCTCCGGCAGGCCATCCAACTCATTCCACCTGGCCATTCGGCTGGCCTGGGACTTTGGGTGGCCACCTGAACTGTTTGGTTCTTTGTGGTTTGGGGGGGCCCAGGGCCCTGGTGTAGCACAGGTGTGGCTCATGAGCGGGTTGTTTTTCCCTCCTAGCCTGTTCCCCTCACCTCCCTACCGGGGTGTTTTTTTTTTCTTTGATGTACCTTTGTCAAGAAACAACCCCAATTATATCCTTCCATCCAGAAACACACTGAAAACAATGCTGAAGTCCAGATATACAGAGAGCAAGGACAAAGCAACGACTGAAGTGAAAAAGGCCAGAGCTGTGAGTCTGACCTCAGATATGTGGACTTCAGTCAACATGGATGCCTAATTAGCAGTTACATGCCACTTCACTGATGAAAACAACAAGCTTTCCACCACTGTCCTTGGGGTCACTAAATTCCCTGACACACACACAGCTGAACACCTGAAGGATGCCAAGAGTGTTCTTTTGCATTCATGGGGGATAGAGAAGAACATCACCTGTTTAGTCACTGATAATGCAGCCAATATGACTGCCTGTGCACAACTTTTACAAGTACGACATGTGCTTTGTTTTGCTCATACCTTGAATTTGATGGTGAAAAAAGCCAGAGAGCAAATCCCTGAACTGCATGCGCTGCGTCTACAATCGAGGCAGATAGTTGGCCTCTTTAAATCTAGTGCCACCGCTAAGCAGAAGCTCTCAGATATCTAGCAGCAACTGGGAAAACTGGTGATGAAACTCATACAGGAAAATGAGACAAGCTGGAACAGCACATATTCAATGTTTCAGTGTCTGCTGGAGCATCGTGAAGCAGTGGCAGCAGCCTTGTTCTCTCTGAACACAACTTTGACTCCTTTCAACAGTGCTGACCAAGAAACAGTGAGTGAGTGCCTTCAGCTTCTTGCTGTCTTCAATGGAGCAACTGTGGAGCTGTCATCTGAAAAGAGTTTCTGCCTCAAAAATAATTCCATTAGTTAGGCAAATTCATCGCAAGGTTCATGAACAACGTGAGAGTTTAACAAAGCCAACTGCCATTCAGTTAAGCAGCAATCTTCAGAAGAACTTGAGGGAGCGATGTGGGGTGGAGGTTGTGAGGGTCCTTGCAGTGTCAATTGTCTCAGATCCTCGATTCAAAGTTCTGGCTTTTGGATGTCCAGAAAAGGCAGACAAAGCTGTGAAGGCTTTGACAGTTGAGTGCTGTGCTGTCATTCGAGCAGCTTCTCAATCACAAGCAAGCTCTTGTGTGCCGTCAACATCAGCCACAACAAGGCCACAGGCCAGTGAACACAAGGAGGAGAGCCTCTGGGATAGTTTTGACAGCATGGCAGGGGAAACCACCCAAAGACAGCATGCGACTGCTGATGCTACTGTTGAGGGAGGCAACCCCCAGACACCCGCTATGTTCAGAATGATTGAATGAGGTGGTAATTGTGTTTGATTCTCATTTATTGTTATGTAACTTGTCTGTCTGTTTATCTATCTATCAATCTAGGTTCAGTGCTATCTCTCAGCCCCATACCTGCCCAGACGAGATGACCCTCTAGATTACTGGAAACAACATGCCGCTATATTCCCTCATCTGTTCCAGCTAGCCAAGGCATATCTCTCCATTCCAGCCACATCAGTCTGGACAAGATATTCTCTTCTTTTGTTGTTCACTTTCCCACCCTCCCCTTTACCCCAACTGTATTCTGGATGCTGTCTCCTCTGGACACCAAAGCACCTTTTACACCATGTGCAGTCACAGGTGCTGCACATCCCCAATCAACATCGGTATTGCTGACAGCGGTTGACTTAGTCCATTTGGGGCCTAAGGCAAAGACAGAAATGGGGCCCTACTTTTTCTTTGTTCTACACTTTCTTTTCACTTTTTTGGGTGTATCTGACATAACGCACGGCTCAGGAGATGCACACACACAGGCTTAGAGTAGTTCAAAGAGTTTATTAACAGCAGGAGTGAATGAGTGCGTGTCTGCGGGATGTAAATGTGTTGGTGATGGCGTCTGCTTCAGGCACAGAGGCAGGTGACCGTTCAGCCGAGCGACCCTATGGAGAGAGCACAGGGAGAGGGTGACGGGCATACACCAACACAGGAGGGATTTATGGCGAGAGAAGGACTTACTTGGTTTGTCAGGATAGCTGGCACAACAAGGGGGCGAAGCCCGGAAGACAGCCACCTGGAGAGCTCCGTACAGCAGCGAGGATTGGCGATGGAGTGGAGATGTCCGCCGCCGGGGAATCCACCTGTGCACAGGGGAGCAGACTGGGAAAGAGAGGTAAGGGTTCTTACCCAGATAATGTTGATGCTGAAGAGAAGTATGCTCACAACGGTGAGGGACAAAGTCTGACGGCTTCAGGCCGAGCCTCCGGGCGAGACGGCTTTTATCCCTC
Organism: Pholidichthys leucotaenia; assembly: GCA_020510985.1. Lineage (NCBI taxonomy): Eukaryota > Metazoa > Chordata > Actinopteri > Cichliformes > Pholidichthyidae > Pholidichthys > Pholidichthys leucotaenia. The sequence continues at coordinate 227,912,928 of CM035839.1, read as the reverse complement.
GCCGCTGATGAGGATCAGGTGCGTGAGCAGGTGGCGCCGCTGATGAATCCATCCAGCTACAATGCTCTGCACTGTGTGTCTGTGTGTGTGTGTGTATATATATATATTTTATAGTAATACGTACATATGTATATTAGCTGCTCTTGCTTGCTTGTTTTTTTTTTTTTTTTTTTTTTTTTTTTTTTTTTTCTTGCCTTCTGATTGTTGCTCTGAGTGTTGCTATCCCTGTGCTGTTGCAATCCTGGAATTTCCCCGTTGTGGGACTAATAAAGGCTTATCTTATCTTATCTTATCTTATCTTAAAGGGAAAGTCAATCGTTCCATCATGTAGATTTCTTTAACAATGTCTATCCACCCTAAAAATATTGGTGGTTTTGCACAAGACCATTTTACTTTCACTTTTTCCCATCCACCTTTAATGTACAATATTTTTATTTTCTGCCTTTTTTTATAACATATACAAAAAAAACCTTACATATATACAGAAAACCCCTCCCTCCCAATTCCTCAAGGCTTAAAAAAAAAAAAAAAAAAAAAAAAAAAGAGACTGGGTCACCCTGCTGTGTTTTAGCTTATCCCAGATGACACACATTTGTAATCACCTTATGATTTTTAATTTCGTTGTACTTGTTATAATGACAAATAGAGTCTATTCTATTTTCGAACCAAACATTCATTGAATATTGTTATAATAATAATAATTATTATTATTATTTTATTACATAATTTTCAACAAAAAGAAGAGCTCTCAATACAATCTATAAAAGGACTCCATGTCAAGGCAAAGTTCCTACAGGTTCTGCAAACATTATATCTGAGTTTTTCTAGTGGTAGAAAGGAAAGCACCTCCTTTAGCCAATGTGAGAAAGATGGAGGGCTATTTGACTTCCACTGAAAAAGAATAAGCCTGCGGCCAAGTAAAGAAGCGATTGCCAGAGCGTTACCTTGATAAGTTGTGAGTTTGCAATCTGAAGGTATTATGCCAAAAATAGCTATATGGGAACTGGGAATTATTTCTTGTTTGCAGATATATGAAAAAACCTCAAATATAGATCCCCAAAAATTTGTGAGACGGGGCACAGCCAAAACATGTGTCCTAACGAGGCTGGGGCATGACTACATCTTGGGCAGCTAGGGTCAATAGTGGGAAAGATCTTAGCGAGCTTATCCTTTGAATAATGGAGACGGTGAAGCACCTTAAATTGAATAAGCCCATGACGGACACGCAACGAAGAAGTATGTATGCGTGTCAGACTTTCACGCCACTGCCCTTCAGAGAATTTTATCCCTAAATCTTTTTCCCATTCTGCTTTTGTTTTATCCCATGATATTGCCACTAAATTTTGTATAATCCCATAAATCATAGAAATACGTTTCTTGGCCCAAGGATCCAAATCTAGGATTTCATCTAGTTGATTAGTCGGTGTCAACAAAGGAAAAGAGGGAAACACTTTTTTTTACAAAACTACAAATTTGAAGATATCTGAAAAAGTGGGATCTTAGGTATGTCATAGTCTTTTGTAAGCATATTAAAAGAAGAAAAAGTGTTTCCCAGGAATAAATCCTTTAAAAAAAACTAATCCCTGTCTACGCCAGAGGCGAAAAGCATCATCAAGCACAGAGGGTGTAAAAAACTGATTATTTGCTATGGGCCAGAGCGTGCTAGCCTGAACTAACTTAAAGTGCCTTCTGAACTGGAGCCATATTTTTAGAGAGGATCTAACCACCGGATTCAATACCTGTATGCGGTGAGTATATGGCAACGGTGAGGATAAGATGGGTAACGGGTTGGACAGAAGCTCCATCTTAGCCCAACTCAGGCCCTCCTTATTCTTATATGTATCAATCCAATATAAAAATTTTACCATGTTTGCTGCCCAATAATAAAAAATAAAGTTAGGTAGGCCCAAACCTCCTGCCTCCTTTGGTACCTCCAAGTATTTCCTTTTCATCCTAGGATTTGAACTGTTCCAAATGAATGATGAAATCAACCGATCTAGTTGTTGGAAAGCTGTTTTAGATATAAATATAGGGATCATTTGAAATATATATAAAAATCTTGGTAGAATTGTAATTTTTACTGTATTTATCCAGCCTGCTAATGAAATGGGTAAGTTCGACCATTTTTTAATGTCTTGAGCTGTCCGTTCAATTAATTTTCTAAAATTATGATTATACAATCCACCTATTGAACAAATAATCTTAATGCCTAGATATGTGAATATATTCTTTTCTAACTTAAACGGAAATCCAGAGTAATCACCATCTACATTGTTAATAGGGAATAACAAACTCTTAGAGTAATTAATTTTATAGCCTGAGAGATAACCAAAATTATCTAAGATATATAATAATTTTAGTATGGTTCCTTCTGGGTTAGATACATACACTAGCAGATCGTCTGCATACAGCGATACCTTGTGAAGTTTATTGTCCCGTGAGATGCCTCTCACCCTGTCTTCTTTTCTAATCGCTATGGCCAGCAGTTCAATCGCTAGGTTAAATAGGTAAGGAGAGAGGCTGCAGCCCTGTCTGCAGCCCCTGTAAAGCCCGAAATAATCAGAGTGTGGTATTTGTCCATATTGCTGCCATAGGGGAATCATATATTATTCTGATCCAAACTTGAAATGATGGACCAAAACCAAATCTTTCTAAAACAGTGAATAAGTATTGCCACTCGACACGATCGAACGCCTTTTCGGCATCTGACGAAATCACTATTTCTGTTTCTTCGGATGTATGTGGTATATACAGTATATTCAGAAGACGACACATGTTATAAACAGATTGCCGGCCAGATATAAAACCAGTTTGGTCATTGTTCACAATTGATGCTGTAACTGTCTCAATGCGAGTGGCCAGAATTTTTGTAAGAATTTTATAGTCACAATTTAACAAACTTATCAGGCGATATGAGCCGCATAGTAAGGGGTCTTTATCTTTTTTTAAGCAAAATCGATATAATTGCCTGCATCATAGTCTGGGATAATTTCTGTTGGTGGAAAATATCAGTGTATACTTGTTTAAGAGTTGGAGCCAACTTAAGCGCAAATTCTTTATAAAATTCAATAGAGAAGCCATCGGGTCCTGGGGCTTTTTTACTCTGCATAGATCTTGTTGCTTGTAATATTTCTGCTGTTGATATTTCTCTATTTGTATGTGTCCATTTGTATGTGGTCCTCTGGCATAATTTTTGGAATAATCAGACCATCTAAAAATTCGGATACATGTGAAAAATCTCTGGCGATTTCAGGAGAATAGAGACTAATATAAAATTGTTTAAATTGGTCATTTATATCGTCTGGGTTGGTGGTTTCTGTTCCTAATGATGTGCGGATTTTAAGAATGGTGTTGGCAGCCGCAGATTGCCTAATCTGGTGCGCCAATAATTTCCCCGCTTTCTCTCCATGTTTGTAAAAAGTCTGTTTGGATTTGAAAAACAATTGCTCTGTATATGTAATAGGCATATTATCAAATTCTGTTTTTAAAAGTAACTTTTTTTTATATCATTCAGGGGTAGGAGAAACAGCATATAGGCGATCTGTTTCTGCTATATTCTGAGATAGTTCTATCATATGTTGTTTGGTTTTTTTTCTCTCATATGCGGTATATGAAATTATTTGGCCTCTGAGATAAGCTTTGAGTGCTTCCCAAATCACAGATAATTGAACATCAGGAGTTTGGTTGATCTCCATAAAATCTACGATTTGTTGTGAAAGGAAGTTCTTGAAGGAATCCGTAGAAAGCAGGACAGGGTCAAACCGCCAGGTGCTTTGGGGTCTAGGGCAATCTGGGAAGCTCATATCCAATTGTACGGGGCTGTGATCAGAGATAACAATAGCATTATATTGGCACCCCTTAACCATGGAGGAGGTTCTGTCATCTAAAAGAAAAAAATTGATTCTAGAGTAAGAGTGATGTACGGGGGGGGGCGGGGGAGAATTGTTTTGTAGTTGGATTATTTTTCCTCCAGGGGTCAAAAAGAGCATACGAGTCCATAAACGACTGAATGACCCTACCTGCCCTTGAAATCTTACTGTTGGGTCTTGGATTGGACCTATCTAAAAAAGGGTGTAATACACAGTTAAAGTCTCCCCCCAGTATCAGTAGATAATCGTTAAGATCAGGGAGGGTTATTATAAAATTACTGAAGAAAAAGGGATCATCCCAGTTTGGCCCATAAATATTCGCTAAAACCACTCGTGTACCAAATATATTGTCCGTGACCACTACATACCTTCCATGAGGGTCAGAGATGGTTGATGAAGAGACAAATGGAACACCCTTCTTGATAAGAATGGCTGTGCCCCGTGCGCTGCTCTCATATCTCGAACTAAAAATCTGTCCAATTAAGGCTTTTTTTAGTCTCGCATGTTTGGTTGATAGGAGGTGCCTTTCCTGTAGAAACATGATATCAGAACCAAGAGATTTTAAATGTCCCAGAACCCTATTACGTTTCACAGGATTATGAATTCCTTTCACATTACAACTCAAGAAACAGAGAGCTTAGAGTATGAGTGTCAGACATTGAACCTTTATCAAAACCCAAAGAAAGAAAAGCAAGTGATCCTTTCTACAAATAAACAAGAAAAAAATAAATAAATAAAAAATAAAGCCTTGAGACCCCATGCCGATCCAACAAATCCTTCAGGATCGCATTTCCCTTTGCTGGTATAACACAGTCAATGCACATAGAAAAAAGAAAAAAAAAACTCTCCTAGTGGGCCTTGGCTAGGGTAAACAGTCCACAGATAGGAATAATAGGAAAACAGGAGAAAAAAAAATATGTTGCACTTAGAATATGGGACATTTTAAATTTCAACCCTTGGATTAACATTTTCGGCCTGGTTCTCTGATGGTGGGTAAAGTTAAATTATGTGATAATGTCTAAAAAAAAAAAGGGGAGGGAGGAGAAGGGGAAAACAACTCAATCCAGAAGCACTTTGGGGTTAATCCATTCTTTGTCCATTCTTTGTCTTCATTTAGTTCAATTTTTTCTTCTTTCCCTCCCTTCCTTTCTCTACTTCCCCCTCCCTCCCCTCCTCTGCGCTCTAAGTAGAAACAGCAGATCACTAGTCCAGCCACCTAAGTAATCTTATTCATTTTAGCCACACAATCTTATGCTTACACCATCAAATAAATAAATAAATAAAATTTAAAAATAAATAATCATACATATATACAATACATATACATGTATATACAACAAAAAAAAGAAACAAAAAAGGAATAATAAAAAAGGGACAAATTTACAGTGAGAGAATTAATCAACTTATAAGAAAACCTGTACTTATAAAAAACTAAAAAAAAAAATAAAATTCAAATTTCAAAAATTCAAATTAAAAAAATCATGTTTTTAAAACCGTGTGGAAAAAAAATAAGGGGAAAATAAGGGAAACATATATATATATAGAACAATTTTTTTTTAGAAAAAACAAAATAAACACAAAATTAACTAATTTAAACTGAGAAAAATATGACAATTTCTTGGATGCAAGGAATTTTAAACAGCATTACCAATAGAGGGGCACGTTATAAAAGATAGGAAAGACTACTTGGTGAGACCATCGATTGTTTGTTAGTCACCGTTCCATCTGGAGAACCGTACCAGTCACTGTCCTTTAGCCATCTGCGCCAGTTAACAGCCGGAGTCCGTTAACCACTACCGATACTTTGCGTTCTTCTTTAATATTTCCGTGGTGTCATGTTTTATGGCTGCAGGTTTTCCCTGATATAATCCATTGCTGTAGATGGGTCCTCGAAGCGTTTATCCAACCAACAATGCGGAGAACCGCCTGGAAGAGGAGCCCGTACTTGACACCCTGGCAGCCCCGAAGGAGCCACTTGGCTTCAGAGAAGGCCGCTCTCTTCTTCACCACGGCAGCCGTATAGTCCAGGAAAATGCTCACTCTCCTACCTTGGAGGTTAAGAGGAGCCAAACGTGATGCTTTACGGACGACCTCCTCTCTCTCCTAAAGATAATGGAATTTTGCCACAATCACCCTAGGGGGTTCTCCCTCCTTAGGTGAAGGGCGTAGGCTGCGATGGGCACCAATCCAACGTTGGGGTGAAGTCAAGTTTCAGTAGCTCCTGTAGGGTCCTAGCAATGGTCACCGTGGGCCTCTGGCCTTCACTGTTCTCCAGCCCTTCCTTTATACCAGTGATTCGTATATTGCACCGACGTTGTCGCCCCTCCAGGTCTTCCAACTTCAGGCTCAGTGCGGCAACTTCTGATTTTAGCTGCCCAACGTCTCCTTCGATGCCAACCGTCTTATCCGAATATGTTTTTAGGCCATCCTCCAGGTCTCCTAAACGGGTCTCTTGCCTTGCCATATCCTGTGAGATAGAATCCATTTTTGCATTCAAATCTTTCATTTTTAAATCTATATGCGCCAATATCCTGCTTTCACTGTTCACAATAGTGGCCATCACCTCGGACAGATCGGCCGGTTCCCCCTCAGAGGCCTTAACTAAGCTGGAGGCTTTAGCGGCCTGCTCTTTACCGGATTTATTCCTGCTCATGGCACCTTCAGAAAAGTCGTTAAGAAGATATAAGGTCGAAATTCCGGTGTCTAAGCATTTTAGTCTGGTGTATATTCAGCCCAGTTTATCTAAAATTGGTCAAAAAATGTTGAAATGTTCATTAAAAGTTCACCCTATCCGGGGGCCCAGTAGAAACACGTCCTCACATGATACTGCTCACCAATCAAATTTGTCTCTGACTGGCCTCTGAAGTGTCTTTGAAGGCCACCTCAAGCATGGCTGCCAGATATAGCGAGAAGAGTATAGGTACCAGCACACACCCTTGTTTCACCCCGTTGCTTACTGAAAAGTCTTTAGATACTGAACCACTCATTGCCCCGTTTGCTTGCATACCTGTATGAAGTGCCTCGATCAGGCTGTCAAACTTCTCTGTATAGCCATATTTCTTGAGTACCTGCCAAAGTCCTTGTTGCAAAACAGTATCGAAGGCTTTACTGAAGTCTATGAAGACTACATAAAGCGGCATGTTCTGTTCGATACACTTTTCTTGAACCTGTTTCAAACAGAAAATCATGTCCATTGTGCTTCTTCCATTTCTAAAGCCGCACTGGGTTTCCGGTAGTACATTTTGCGAGATGTGTTCATTGAGTCTGTTCAGTAGTACACGTGAGAGAATCTTACCAACAGTGGCTAGCAGTGATATACCTCGGTAATTTCCACAATCTTTCCTGTCACCTTTCTTGAACAAAGGCACAATACTTGCATCCTCCCAGTCTTGAGGTACTTTCTGGGCATCCCATATCTCTTGGATGAGCTTGTGCAGGCAGTTGGTCAGCTGAACACCACCAAATTTCTACATTTCTGCTGGAATTCCATCCCTTCCTGGAGCTTTACCATCCTGTGTTGTCCTGATAGCTGCCATTAGTTCATCAAAATTTGGTGGTTCATCTAGACTTGATACAACTGGTCGCTGCACTAGAGCTTCTTTAGCCTCTTCAGTGAGATCTCCAGGGTTGTTTAGTAGTTGGTCAAAGTGATCTGCAAATCTGTCCAGGATCTTGTCTTTCTCCTGCAAAACCGTTTCACCATCCATAGCCTTTAGTTGGATCAATCCTCTTGGTTTAGGGCCATAGATTTCTCTCAAACCTGTGAAGAATGTTTTCATGTCCTTCCTGTCTGCTGCAATTTGAAGTTCCTCCGCTTTTTCATCCCACCAGTTGGACTTCATCTCTCTGGTGTACTTCTGTACCTCACTCTGAGCCTTTGAGTATTTCTTCTTCTTCGACCTTGTGTTACACTGTTGGTTTTCCTGCCTAGCTGTATTCCTCGCTTCTAGTAGTTTCTTCAGGTGTTCATCATGCTCATCAAACCAATCTCGATGTTTCTTCTCAGGGTAGACTAATACATCACTCGCAGTCTGATACACCATATCCTTCAGTGTTGCCCATTTCTCTTCTGTGTCATTCTCTGAGTTGTTACTGTCCCAGTCTTTCAAGTTTTCATCCATTTCCTGTGCAAGTTCTTCCTGCTTCTTTTGGCCTTTCAATGCACTAGTGTTTAGCTTCGGTGGTGGCTTCGCACCCGTCCTATAGTGCTGTTTTCATCTCCAAATCCTTAATCTAGATCTCAGCATAACATGATCAGTACCACAGTCCATGCCTCTCATTGCTCTGGTGTCCAATACATCCCTTATGTCTCTCTGCCTGACTATGATGTAGTCTAATAAGTGCCAGTGCTTGGATCTTGGGTGCATCCATGTCTTCTTGTGTGTGTCCTTGTGCTTAAATAAAGTGTTGGTTATCACAAGGTTGTACTCTGAACATAGTGCAATTAGAAGTTCTCCATTAGCATTGCACTTGCCTACTCCATGACTGCCTAGCACTCCTTTCCATTTCTCAGTGTCCGAACCAACTCTGGCATTAAAATCTCCGAGTATCAGTCTGTCATCAGTTGGTACATGCCTGATAGTCTCACGTAAATCACTGTAGAACTCTTCCTTCACCTCCTCTGTGTTGGTCATTGTTGGGGCATATACACTGAGTGTGGCATACATCTTCCGCTGTAGTGGGAGTCTTATAGTCATTATCCTGTCATTGATTGGCACTGGTTCCTCATCAAGCATTGCTGCTATCTCCTTTCTAACTGCAAAGCCCACTCCTGCTTCTCTCCTTTCTTGAGTTGATCTCCCACTCCAAAAGAAGATGTACTCATGGTCTTCCAAGCTGTCATATCCAGGCAATCTTGTTTCACTAAGTGCAGCTATGTCTACATTGTACCTGTTCATTTCCAGGGCCACAAGCGCGGTCTGTCTTTCTGGGCACTGTGATGTTGTTCTGTCCAACAGAGTGCGTACATTCCATTCTGCTACACAAAAGGCTGCTGTTTTCCTCTTCTTTTGTCAGGAAATTATGAATCACTTTATAAATCACTGGATTGAAAATGTACTTGTACATATACAAATTAGATCCTGGGGTCCACTTGACCTGATCCCTCCTGCAGTTATGCTGCTAATGCTACTACAATTGCTGCGAACAAAATAATAAGTCACATCTGCTCTGTCACAGGTTTTCATGTTATGTCCCATCATGTAATGCTACTACCCATCCCTAATGTCTCTCAGAAACTGTGTCTTCACCCAATAACTGTACAACAGATTTTTGAAATGAGGGATGACCTGGCTAGCTAGTTGAGCTAGCACAGGCTAATAACAACTGCAAGTTTATGAGCTTTTACTGCACATAAACAAGAAAAAAAAAGCTGGTGAAATAAAACAAGATCACAGACTACAGAATCTACCTGTTAACTTAAGTGATAAAATGACCAAAACAGCCATTCATTAACTTACCCGGGATTATTAAGCAGACACTCCATGAAATGAATGGTGGTCTATGGGGAAAATTCCATTGTTTGGAACTATCGGTACTCCTTGACCCACATGACTTCCGCCTTTCACAGTTTCTATGAGGCTCGCCAGTGTGACATAACATTTACAAAATTGACCAAGTGCATTCTGGGAACCATAGGCCTCGGTAGTTCGCTGAGATCACGTCAACATAGCAGACATAGGGAAGTATAGAGCTCGCCAGCTGTGTTGTAAACTGCTATAGTTGTTCTTACAACCACTGTGGAAAAAAGATAAACCACGGAATAGGCTTTTATTATTTTCCAGTATGAAAGAAGAACAACACAGCCCACATTTCGGATTTAACAAAGAGGCGACGCCTGGCCTGGATGGCAGCAGTGAGAAGACCCAATATAACTTTCAACCACACTCCTTTATCGATGGTGGCGTGCTCAGAGCATTTTCATAAAGGTACGTTATGATTTACTGTATATAAGTCTGTTGTTGCTGAGTGGTTAAAACTTGTTTGGTCATAGCTTTTAGCCTACGTTAGCAGTGCTAAGCTACAGTAAGCTAAGCTAAAGAAAGACTCCGTTATCCGAGTAGCTAGAAAAAGTTACCACTTACACACGTGTGTAAGTGTGTTTAATTTCTTCTACACCGAAGTACAGTGGGGAAAAAAGTATTTAGTCAGCCCCCAATTGTGCACGTTCTCCCACTTAAAAGATGAGAGAGGTCTCCAATTTTCATCATAGGTATACTTCAACTATGAGAGACAAAATGAGAAAAAAAAAAATCCAGAAAATCACATTGAAGGATTTTTAATGAATTAATTGGTAAATTCCTCGGTAAAATAAGTATTTGGTCAATAACCAAAGTTCATCTCAATACTTTCTTATAGACCCTTTGTTGGCAATGACAGAGGTCAAACGTTTTCTGTAAGTCTTCACAATGTTTTCACTCATTGTTGCTGGTATTTTGGCCCATTCATCCATGCAGATCTCCTCTAGAGCAGTGATGTTTTGGGGCTGTCGCTGGGCAACACAGACTTTCAACTCCCTCCAAAGATTTTCTATGGGGTTGAGATCTGGAGACTGGCTAGGCCACTCCAGGACCTTGAAATGCTTCTTACGAAGCCACTCCTTCGTTGCCCGGGCAGTGTGTTTGGGATCATTGTCATGCTGAAAGACCCAGCCACATTTCATCTTCAATGCCCTTGCTGATGGAAGGAGGTTTTCACTCAAAATCTCACGATACATGGCCCCATTCATTTTTTCCTTTACACGGATCAGTCGTCCTGGTCCCTTTGCAGAAAAACAGCCCAAAGTATGATGTTTTCACCCCCATGCTTCACAGTAGGTATGGTGTTCTTTCTCCTCCAAACATGACAAGTTGAGTTTTTACAATAAAGTTCTATTTTGGTTTCATCTGACCATATGACATTCTCCCAGTCCTCTTCTGGATCATCCAAATGCTCTCTAGCAAACTTCAGACGGGCCTGGACATGTACTGGCTTAAGCAGGGGGACACGTCTGGCACTGAAGGATTTGAGTCCCTGGCGGCGTAGTGTGTTACTGATGGTAGCCTTTGTTACTTTGGTCCCAGTTCTCTGCAGGTCATTCACTAGGTCCCCCCGTGTGGTTCTGGGATTTTTGCTCACCATTCTCGTGATCATTTTGACCTCACGGGGTGAGATCTTGCGTGGAGCCCCAGATGGAGGGAGATTATCAGTGGTCTTGTATGTCTTCCATTTTCTAATAATTGCTCCCACAGTTGATTTCTTCACACCAAGCTGCTTACCTATAGCAGATTCAGTCTTCCCAGCCTGGTGCAGGTCTACAATTTTGTTTCTGGTGTCCTTTGACAGCTCTTTGGTCTTGGCCATAGTGGAGTTTGGAGTCTGACTGTTTGAGGTTGTGGACAGGTGTCTTTTATACTGATAATGAGTTCAAACAGGTGTCATTAATACAGGTAACGAGTGGAGGACAGAGGAGCCTCTTAAAGAAGAAGTTACAGGTCTGTGAGAGCCAGAAATCTTGCTTGTTTGTAGGTGACCAAGTACTTATTTTACCAAGGAATTTACCAATTAATTCATTAAAAATCCTTAAATGTGATTTTCTGGATTTTTTTTTTCGCATTTTGTCTCTCATAGTTGAGGTATACCTATGATGAAAATTGGAGACCTCTCTCATCTTTTAAGTGGGAGAACTTGCACAATTGGTGGCTGACTAAATACTTTTTCCCCCACTGTATTTTCTTACTGTTTCCTTTGCTTTAACAGGCAGACCAGCTTATGAAATGCTAGACTGTGATCCTGACTGGACACCTTCTCTAAACCTTGGCCATACAGAGCTTCAAGCTACCACTCCTGACAGGTTTAACCGCTTATGCAGAAGGGCGAGATCAAGACAAAAAGAATCAGCAGGGCATGCAAATGAACCCCCAACACCACTGGCCCCGTGACTGAGATGGATAATGTATATTCAAGTAGTCTTTTTTTTTTTTTTGGCCTATGTTTTTCTTTCTAAAATGTGTCTTGGGATTCCTTTTGATTACAAAATATATTAACTATAAACGTATCTGCGTGGGTTTACTCCGGGATTTCTCCGGTTTCCTCCCATATGCCAAAAACATGCAGGTTAGGTTAATTGGAGACTCTAAAGTGGCCCTAGGTGTGAATGTGTGTGTGAATGGTTAAGGGAAAGCGCCGTACCGTGGCTGCTTCATCCATCCAAGTGGATGCCCTCAATTTCCCCTCTGGGGATCAATAAAGTATACAAAATCAAAAAAAAATATTGTCCTTATCACTAACAGATAACACCACACCTCTGGCTGAGATGGAGGAAAGAACATCTGATGAAGCAGCACCGATCCGTCAGGCTGATGATGCTCCAGTGGAAAATGTGCAAGAACAGCAGAACTGTAGCATGTGTGTTTACTGATGCAAGAGGAGAATAGAATAGGCTTTATTGTCATTGTACAGTAGTACTGCACAAAAAAATTGTGGGACTGTGGCTTTCTTCAGAAGCTGTCACCAAGAGACAGTATTGGCAGACTGTGGGTTTGATATTAAGGAACGCATTGCCCCTGTAGGTGCCACACGGAACATACTTGCATTCACCAGGGGCCATAACCAGCTTGATGCCAGAGGGTGGCCTAAACCCACCCTTTTGTAACGTGCCTGCCTCAGGTCAGGTCAGGCATTGGTTTGCTTGCTACCAGATAACCATGAAAACCGGTACTACCTGTCTCATGGGTCAGGCCGTCAGCGACTCAACTGGCAACCCCGCCCTTTCGAGGGTGTGGAGGGTGAAACTGGGCACCCTGGCAGAACAATATATGTCACAGGTCTGTGGTGGACCACTCCCAGTTACACGGGATACGATTGAACATCCTGGCAGATAAGCACATCTGTCGCAAGGTCTGTCGTGGTGGACTTTTGCCAGTCGGTGCATTGTGACATGCACTATTCAATTCAATTCAATTCAACTTTATTTATATAGTGCCATTTCACAACAACAGTTATCCCATAGCACTTTCAACTGTAGGGGGGACCCCCACAGTTGCAGAAAGACCCCAGCAATCAGGCGATCCCCTGTGAGCAAGCGCTTGGTGACGGTGGAGAGGAAAAACTCCCTTTTAACAGGAAGAAACCTCCAGCAGAACCAGGCTCAGGGAGGGGCAGTCATCTGCTGCGACTGGCTGGGGGGTGAGGGGATAGAGATGAAAAGAACAGACATGTAGCGAGCAAACAGCACGATGGGGACTCAATCCATGGGAGAGAACAAACAGATGTTAATGACCAGCAAAAAAAAAAATATTTCATTGAGAGTGAAGAAAGGAGTGAGGCCCAGTGCATTATTGGAGGTCCCCCAGCTGACTAAACCTATTAGCAGCATAACTAAGGGAGGGTTCAGAAACACATGATCCCTCCCTAATTGTAGGCTATATCAAAAAGGAAGGTTTTAACCCTATTCTTAAAAACAGAGATCAAGTCTGACTCCCGAATCCACATTGGCAGCTGGTTCCACAGGAGAGGAGCTTGATAACTGAAGGCTCTGCTTCCCATTGTACTTTTGGAGATTCTAGGTATTACAAGTAATCCTGCATTTTGGGAGCGTAGTGCTCTGTTAGGATAATAGGGTAGTATCAGATCTTTTAAATAAAAAGGGGCCTGATTGTTTAGAGCTTTGTAAGTAAGAAGAAGGATTTTAAACTTAATTCTAAACTCGATGGGAAGCCAATGAAGGGAGGCCAGAACTGGAGAGATATGATCTCTCTTTCTAGTACCTGTTAAAACTCTTGCAGCAGCATTTTGGATCAGCTGAAGACTTTTTAAAGATGTTTTAGGACAACCTAATAATAAAGAATTACAATAATCTAATCTAGAGCTAACAAAAGCATGGATCAGTTTCTCAGCATCACTCTGAGACAAGATGCTCCTAATCTTGGCAATATTACACAAATGATAGAAGGCAGTCTTAGAAACAAATTTAATATGTGAATTAAAAGACAGATCTTGATCAAAAATAATTCCAAGGTTCCTCACAGAGCTATTAAGAGAAAGAGTAACCGTATCCAAACTGAAAGTTTGATTTGGAAAGGTATTTCTAAGGTTTTTTTGGACCAACAAGAATGACTTCAGTCTTGTCTAAATTTAATAGCAGGAAATTACAAGTCATCCAAGCTCTGATTTCCTTAAGACAGGCTTCCAACTTGGCTAATTGATTACTATCATCTGGCTTCATTGACAGGTATAATTGTGTGTCATCTGCATAACAATGAAAATGTATACAGTGCTTTCTAATAATGTTGCCTAACGGAAGCATATATAAACTAAAAAGAGTAGGGCCTAGCACAGATCCCTGTGGAACTCCATGACTGAGCTTTGAGTTGACAGAAAACTCATTATTGGCATGAACAAACTGGAACCTGTCAGATAAATAAGATCTAAACCACTGCAACGAAGTTCCATTAAGTCCAATATAGTGTTCTAATCTATCAAGTAGAATATTATGATCAATAGTATCAAAAGCTGCACTATGGTCTAAAAGGACAAATACAGAAACAAGTCCATTATCAGATGCGAAGAGGAGGTTGTTAGTGACCTTCGCTAAGGCAGTTTCAGTACTATGATGGATTCTAAACCCAGATTGAAACTCTTCAAGTAAACCATTTCCCTGCAGGTGGTCAAATAATTGCATAGCCACAACTCTTTCTAAAATTTTTGAAATGAAAGAGAGATTAGAGATTGGTCTATAGTTGGCTAAAGCTCCTGGATCCAGCGTTGGCTTTTTGAGTAAGGGTTTAATTACAGCCATTTTAAAAGCCTGTGGTACATGGCCTAAAGTTAATGAAGAATTGATTATATGAAGAATAAAGCTACCAATAAGTGGGAAGACTTCTTTAAATAACCTGGTAGGAATAGGGTCTAAAAGACAAGTTGAAGGCTTGGATGAGGAAACTATTTTGTCTAACTCTAAAAGGTCAATTGGAGTAAACTCATCAAGACAGATATCACTTGAAGGAGTTGTACTAGTTACTGTATTTAAGTTAACAGTGGGAAGAATCTGATTGATTTTTATCTCTGATGGATGAAATTTTATTATTGAAAAAGTCCATGAAGTCCTGACTAGTAAGCTCTAAGGGAATGCTAGGATTGGCAGAGTTCTGACTCTTTGTCAACCTGGCTACACTACTGAAAAGAAACCTGGGATTATTCTTGTTCTCTTCTATTAATGCAGAATAATAACTCGTTCTAGCTTTTCTAAGAGATTTTTTATAAATTAAAAGATGATTTCTCCAAGCTAAATAGATTTCATCTAAATTAGTGGTGCGCCATTTTCTTTCTAATTGACGAGTCTTCTGTTTTAAGCTATGAGTTTCTGTGTGGAACCAAGGAGTTAGAAATCTCTGATTAGACTTTTTCTTTTTTAAGGGGGCCACCAAGTCTAGAGTCTGATGCAGAGAAGCTGTAACACTATCTACCATACTATCAATTACAGAAGGAGCAAGCTCTCCATAGCTTATTTCCATTGTGTTGACACGTGGCATAAAGGAAACAATCTGCATAAATTTGGTAACATCATCTGAGAGGCATCTACTGTAGTAATATTTTTCTTTAGGAGCCAAATAGTCAGAAATAGTAAAATCAAAGGTTAATAGACAATGGTCTGACAGTACAGGGTTATGAGGAGACACTACCAGATTTTCTATTTCTATGCCATATGTCCGAACAAGGTCCAATGCATGGTGGAGATAATGAGTAGAATTTCCTACTTTCTGAGAAAACCCCATCGAGTCTAATAATGAATTAAATGCCACATTAAGGCAGTCACTATCTACATCTACATGTATATTAAAGTCCCCTACTATAATTATTCTATCTGATTTCAGCACTAAATCAGCTAAGAATTCAGCAAATTCGGATAAAAATTCTGAGTAGGTTGATGGAGGACGATAAACTATGGCAAATAAAATTGGGTTTAGCCTAAAATTGCTAAAGTGCCCAATACTGAGGGCCAGGCCCTCAACGGAATTATAACATGTTTTTTGCTTTACATTAACTAGTAATTTGGAATGATAAATTGTTACACAAAGAGCAGAGATAAACAAACCTATCATCTGGTCAGTCACTGCAACAGATACTGGAGTTAGTTTGTCTTGGCCTGTCCTTGCTACTGATAATACTTCTATCTGCCAAGAATGTGCTGCTAGTCCAGCAAAAGCTAGTGGTACTCAAATACTTTGCAGTTTCATGAAATGGTCAGTCACAAAACAACTCATACCAGCTCGGACGTTGCCTGGGCTGGCAGGGTCGGGAGTTCCTGGCAGCAGAGGGCGGGTGACGGAGCTGCGTAGAGGAATCTGATCAGACCTAAATGAAACAGTCATTGTCGCCCGCGACAGACTGCTATGATGATGATGATGTAAAGTGCCTTGAGATAACCCTGTGTTGTGATTTGGCGCTATATAAACAAATTGAATTGAATTGAGAGAGTAACAGGATGCATGTGCTCCAAATATACAATACTGAATGACACTCTACTTCTGGCCTTTGTGGTACCATGTGAAGGTGACGACATGACTTTACTGGATAAGATTGTTGCTGCAACCTCTGCTTTGACCAATATGTGTCCAAGTGTCCTTATAAAGCAATTGTTTTAGAATGTAGACATGTTTTGGTATGGTTTACCCCTTCAGACATAATGTACACAATGGTTTAAAAACTCCAGCTCTTTATTTATAAGGTGCAAAATTCTGAGTGTAACTTAAGTTGTGAGAAACACTGTACAGAATGTGTGCAAAGTGCAGTCCAAAAATGGGTCTTTTTGGTTGTAATACTTTTCAAAAGCTTTGTAAAATGTGGAACACTTTCAATTCACACTTTCAATTCACAAACAATAGAATAGGCTTTACTGTCATTGTACAGTTGTACAGTACAACCAAACTGTGGGTGCTCCACCAGGCTACTGCGCAATTAACTGTACGAGAAGGATTAGATAAAACACAGTTACAAAACACACAACTGAAATAAAAACAGCCCAGAATTATGGAAAACCTGCTGTAAAAAAATACAGGAATATAACATGACATGCATCAATGTGTTTCACACAACAATGTTCAACTATAAAACCAGACTTATGCTATAGTATTCTAATGTGCACATGAGGTATAACCACGGCTGCTGTGGGGCTGCTTCTGACTGAGTCCCACATCCTAGATGGAACCACTGGTTTACACCGTTTTGGTTCTCACAGGAACCATGCCATCCAGCTCTTCTGGCTGCCTGCAAGTCCACCACAACACATTCACAATTACAACAGATTAAGCAGAAGAGCTATAATCACAACAAACTAATTTGTATAATCAAAACAAAGTAAACAATTTGATAAATGTTTCATATAGATTTAAAGCAAACGACAAGTTCACATTTTTTTCACAGTACTTGAAAATGATAGAATTTCTGTACATTTGTGTTGCACATTTTAATTTCATCTGGTTGTATTGGGAAAGAATAATGTTCAGCATAACAAGAGAGGAACTAAAAAGAAACACCTTTGTACTCATAGCTGTCTTCAGGTCTGCCTTGTACATCTCCAGTCACCACCCATCCATCTGTGAACTGCACTTGGACTTGGTACAAAGACTTAAAGTTACTGAAAACTTCCTGTGTATATGGACTTACAGTTAAAATAAATAAAATAAAATAAATGAAGGCATGGTCAGAGTTAGGCAGAATGTTTATTTCTGAACTCTACATTGTATGTTGGTAGGGAGCCAGCCCGTTAACCCCTTAAAGCCTCGCCAAACAGCGTGCCTTTGCAGTCCTGCTCAGTTTGGTGTAGTACTGTCCCTTTAAATTTTCCTTTGAATAGTCCATTTTGTGATTTTTTTTTTCGTTCATTCACAAGAAATGTCAAGGCTCCGTGTCTTTGCAGTCTGCTTACAATCGCCAGACCTACTAATCCCAGAATGCATTGCACGTTTGTCACGTGTGCTGGCGAGCTCAATAGAAGTCTACCGGAGTGTCGCAACTCTCATATTATACAGCGATGAGATACATGGAACAGTCCAACAGTCTGAGGAGAAGGGGGGAGCACGTTATGTTTGTGATTTGATGTGGTGTTTTTATAAATACCTGTGTTTCGTCGGACATCACGTTAAATATGCTAAGCATTTTTTTAAAAATATATGGGGCTTCTCGTAGATTGAGGCCCCCAGCAGGCCGGGGCCCAAGGCAACTGCCTGCCTTTGCGTAATGGTAAGTCTGCCTCTGGTTGCTGATCAGTAATTAGGGGAAGCACAGGGTGGAAGCAGACAACACCTCCAACTAAAAGCACACAGGCTAAAATATAAAAACTACAAAACATGCAAACTATAAATAAACATGCAACATAAATTTAAAATTATAAAATCCAAAAAACACAATAAAATACTTCCACCCCGTGACACTAACAACACCGTGTTGGTGAATCTATGCTAACTGAACAGCCATGGCTGGATGTAAAGTGGAAATACTCTTGTCTCAACACCCATGGCTGGATTTCAAGCACAGGTATGCATCTGGACAGTTTGTGACCCAGCAAGAACTAAACCTGATTTCCAGATACGTCATTACAGACTGAAGGCGTTGTAGCATAAAATAGAAATATTAATAAATAATAAATATGATCAGGTATGAATTATTTAATTTATATTGATGTATTGGAATCTGAGCTCAAATCTCATTTCATATACATCAGAAAAGTTAATAACACTCGTAAGGGGCACCAGCTTCTATCTTTAAGAAGCAATTTAATCTTTGATTAAACAGGTATAAAGTGAAATTAATCAAATTAATTAATAATCAGTCTCAAAAATTTTCCATGAATTCGATACCTGGGCTTGAAACAGACTCAGAATGAAATAAATTCCCAACAACTTCTCTCATTTTTAAATATTTATTAAACGAAATGATTAACAGACATTGCAGTAATTTCCTTAATCATAAAATCAATCTTGTAAATGATAGATTAACAATGTCAATATTTTCGGAACCAGGGTTAAACTGAGAAATGAATTTCTATCAGTTTGAGTTAACAGATTATTTAAAAAAAACGCAAATTTATGGAGAAAGTTTACTAATTATATGAAAAGTCCTTGATTGATCTTAAGAAAATAAAAACGGAATTTTAATGAAAAGAAGAGTTATGTTAAGGGCTTCTTAATTTGCATCTGATTAGATACACAAATTATTACCGAACCTCAGAAGTTTAATTCAGTAGATGAATTAAAAGTTTGCAGCTCACGTGATTCTCGTTCGATGATGGTTCTGTCGTCGTCCTCATGAAGTTTTGAAGTGTTGTTCAGGGGCAAAACCCAGAATATTTGTCCCGCAAATATTCTCTTGACGATGAATGATATTCATGAGATCGTAAGTTGGATCTCGATGGTTGAAATCCTGCAGAAACACGCTGATTCCTCAGCTGCGCGATGTGGGAGCTGCGTTTTTCTTCCTGGTAGACAAACGGCTGCAGAGGTCTTCGGGAATAATTGAAGATATCTAATCCGATTTCAAATTAGAAAAGAAAACTTTCGGACTTTAGATAAAAATTATAGCTTCTGGTGTGTGGTTGGTCAATGAAAAATATTTAAAAAATGATAAAGTCAAGATTAAAGTTTACATTAAAATTAAACAAACGGTGGTTTTACAGAAAGTTTAACAAAGAAAAAGTGATGAATAAAAATTGGAGTTTAACTCCGATTAAGAATTGAGCTCAAAGAAATAGGAATTCCTAGGCATTTAAGAGAAAAGGAAAAAGACATTAAAATACAACGTTACATAAATTACGAGTTATCTGCTCTGTGTTCGGAAAAACGACACGTGGTCGAAGTCTTTGTTCAGACGGTCCTTTGTTCTTCCTTGCTGTGTGTAGACAATGGAGAAGATGATCAGTGAAAGGGGGAGCCGGAAAGAGGATCTGGAGCAAAAGAGAGCAGCCGAAAAGAGATAGCAGCAGGGGTCCCTCTGTTATTTAAGTTCTGTTAAGCTTCGCGGGTTTCCGGGATCTCAGCCAATGAGTGTACTTCGTGGGCGGGCTCGATGAACTTTTAGTCCAATGAACAAACAGTCTATTGTTTGGAGTTCTTTGGGATGAAGAGTTGTCATGCAGAGGTTGGCTGCTGGAGTCACATGGTTTTAGAGGCAAAACTTTGATACATACTGGAAGTTAATATTTCCCTTTATGTATTAAACTAAGATAACTTTAGTGATTAGTATAAATTATAAGCAGTGCTTCTAAATCATCATGCAGGAATACACATTCATTTAAACATTAACATGCATATATATAAAATCACAGATTAATGCATTTCACACATATTATGGATTTTCCACATTAAAACATCAGAGTCCATTTTCTTTTCATAGTTCTGAAAAGAAGAAGGTTTGGAATTGAGTGTGTAATAATGTACTTTAAAATTCACTGGTTAAATCCAGCATGTCCAGAGTTTAAGGAAATTAGCTGAGTCGTGGATCTGTTGCATGTTTTATGGGGGCAATAAAAGTGAAGTCGGACATTGGGGACATTCCTTAGGTTGGTTTTAACAAAAGAAGGGGGATTTCAGCTGTGGCCTGGAGGAAGAAAATCCATTTTTTTGGTCTTACTCCTGGGTGAAACAAAAATGTCTTTAAGCAGAAGAATAATTGTTGCTGAGCCAAAGTGAGATGATGCTACAGCGTGATAAGTCACTTTCCATCAGACAGCTGAGACTGTGATCCACTGAAGTTAAAACACATTTACCTACTACCTGGATAAAGATTATTCAAAAAGGGATTTTGATCTCCAAAAGGAATTTGAGGGACTGAATCATGTCTCTATCACAGCAGACATTTGGACTGTGGATAATGGACATTTTCCTTTGATCACTGCATGGAGTGCAGAAGAGTTAAATCCATATCATAAAGGTAAAATAAACATGGACAGCTTTATGCAGTTGTTGCCAACTCTCACTCCAAAATGAGGAAATTACTGGCAATATCATGTTGATTTTCTTCAGATTTTTCCCACAATAAGAGCTCTCAAGGCAGGATAAAGCAGACTGAACATGTTCTAAAAGCTCTGTCTGAAACAGTCTGTTTTCACCCTGTCATTAATAAGCCAGTAATGTAATCCATTAATTATATTATCTTGCTATGTGTGCAAGATAATTTAACTATGCATTTAAAATTAACATGAAAGTTACTTTTTCCAAGTAATGTTACTTTAATCATGCAGTAATTGGTAAAGTAACTCAATTACTTTTGAAACGAAGTAACTAGTAACTGTAATTAGTTACTATTTTTTAGAAACCTGCCCATCATTGGTTATAACACACAAACAATGCTAGACTGTATAAGTCACAAACAATTTGTTTGATTTCCTGCATTTGTGGATGAGAGAAGACATTAATGTCTGGATTTTAAAAAAAGCAGGTTAATGGCATTTAATAATGTCAGTTCTGTTTGTCTGAGTGAGGTATTGTTGGTCTCTAGAAGGGTCAGGAGCCTCTCTTGCACAGACGCAGCCTCCCAATGCATAATGAGCTGCTTCTGTTCTCCGCTTCTGCTCGTCTTTTTCTGGTGTAGACATGTGAAGAAAAAAACAAGAGCACTCTTCATTCAAGTGCAATATCTCCCGCCTCCATTTTCTTTGAAGATTCCGATACTGACAAAGATTAGTTTTCAACTTTTCAATATAATTACTGTGGCAGAACCAAATTATGATGAATCCATCATCCACAAATATACAGTAATAATAAGAATAATAATAGATTAGATTTATATGGTGTTTTACATGTCAAGTGAAATCTCAAAGTGCTTACAGTGAGTCCATTATTCATTCACTCCAGATAGACATTGGTAGTGGTAAGCTACTACTGTAGCCACAGTTGCCCTGGAGTAGACTGATGGAAACGTGGCTGCCAATCCATGCCAACGGCCTCTCCAACCACTATCAAACATTGATACACATTCATACCCAGTGTCAAAGACACTGAAGGCAAGACGGGTAAAGTGTCTTGCCCAGGGACACAACAGCAGGATGGCTGGGGTGAGCAGGATTCAAACCACCAACCCTCTGGTTATTGGACGATCCGCTCTACCTCCTGAGCCACTGCTCCCCACATTTCCCTCCTCCGTTCCATTTTTGCTGAGCACCAAGCTGGACGGCAGGAAGTTCCATTTTTATATGGTCTTTGGCATGACCCAGCCGGGACTTGAACCCCGACCTCCCGGTTGTGGGGCAGATGCTCTACCTCTAGGCCACTGGAGTGGTTGTATACAACACGGGTTGTGTTCAACAAAGTATACAACCCATAGTTGTAGGACAGGATCCCGAGGTGAACCTGTGTAGCAAGTTTGGTGACCCTACAGAGCTTCCCCTGTTCTATAGTAAGAGATCATAGGAAGTGTCAACCTTGACCTTTGGATCCCAAACTTATAGTCAGAGGTCATGGACTCAGAGTGAACCCATCTACCAGGTTTGGTGACCACAGCTTTCTTTGTTGTTGAGATATAGTTTATAAGCCGTTTTGATATTGACCTTTGATCTTGTGATCCCAAAACCATAGTCACACTTCAGGGTCACAGGGTGAACCTGTGTACTAAGTTTGGTGACCCTAACTTTACTCGTTGTACAGTAATAAGGCATAGGGAATGTTAACCTTGACCTTTGATCTTTTAACCCCAAATCCATAGTCTGAGGTCAGGATCCCAAGGTGAACCTGTGTATCAGTTTGGTGGTCCCAGCTTTACTAGATATAGAGTAATAAGGCATAAGGAATGTTAACCTTGACCTTTGACCCCAAATCCATAGTCAGAGGTCAGGATCCCAAGATGAACCTGTGTATCAGGTTTGGTGGCCCTAGATTTACTCGATGTACACTAATAAGACACATGAACTGCTGACCTTGACCTTTAATCTTTTGACCCCAAACCCATAGTCAGAGGTCAGGATCCCAAAGTAAACCTATGTAGCAAGTTTGGTCACTCTAACTTTCTTTGTTGTTGAGATATAGTTTATAAGCCATTATGATGTTGATCTTTGACCTTGCGATCCCAAAACCACAGTCACACTTCAGGGTCACAGGGTGAACCTGTGTACCAAGTTTGGTTACCCTATCTTTACTCATCATACAGTACTAAGACATACAGTATGTTAACGTTAACCTTTGATCTTTTGACCCCAAATCCATAGTCAGAAGTCAGGATCCCAAGGTGAACGTGTATACCAGGTTTGGTGCCCCTAGCTTTACTCGTTGTATAGTAATAGTAAATGTAGCATTTACCATAGTGCAATTACAATGTTAACTTTGAATTTTGACCCCAAACCCATATTTACTTGAGGGTGTAAATTGTCCAAGATGTGTATTAGATACAGCTACTGTATCAATGTGAAAAGCCTAAATAATTTATTTCAGTAGTTACTGTGTTTAGAAGATTTAGGAAAAATCTGACCTCTGACTTTTGACCTCAAGGTCATCCAATGAGAGTGAAATTGCAATATGTGCATCAGAGTATTCCAAACCATGATACCAAGTTTCAAAACAATCGGAACAAAACTTTAGGTGGAGTTGATTTCACAAGACTGCTACTGTCTATGAAGTGAGGTGAAATAAGAGGTCATAGGTCAGGGGCTACAATTCCTGCAAAAATCATCCGATCAGAATCAGACTGCAATATGCGCATCATCAGTGTATATCAAACCCTGGTACCAAGTTTCAAAATAACCAGTACAAAACTGTAGGAGGAGTTGATTTCACAAAAGTGGGACAGACGGACGGATGGACGGACGGACGGACGGGCGGACAGACGGGCAGACAGATGGATGGACTGACAGACTGACCTTAACATTATCCCCCTTCAGCCTTCGCCCAAAAGGCTCTTTGACCCCTTTGGGCTTCGGCTGACGGGGGATAAAGGGGGGGAATAAACATGGCGCCCCGGCATATAAAAACCCAGTTCTGTTCAGCAAAAGGGAGATCCTTTGATCCTGTGAAGGATGAGGCTGGTACATACTAGGGATGAGCCGATCCGATCCGCTGTATCGGTATCGGGTTCGATCCAGGCAAAATGGCTAGATTGGTATTGGTAAGGAATAAAAGTAATTTACCGATCCAATACATTAATAATAATAAAATGAAGGCACAATCCTGTTCTCAGCCGCGTTGCACATGGCTTCTGTAAACAGAGGCAACGAGTGTCACATCACTGGAGCCTGTCTGTGAAGACTCGCCTCAGTATGTTGCTGTGTGGTACCAGCATTTACAATTTTACACCACTAACTTGATGAAACACTTGCAAAAGTATCATGGCAAAGAAGTATGCTGAATTCTGTCAAGAACCGAGCAGAAGCAAGTGTGTCGTGCAGTAGCAGCTGCTGTTTTACTGCTGGAATATGCTAAAAGTGAAGCTAAAAGAAGGAAACTGAAAGTAAAAACCAGAGGAGCAGGAATGAAGACATAACATGGGCTTACCTTTAGATGAACAATTACAGCTGATGAGAGGTAGGTGACAGAAACACAAATAGCAAATTATAACCAGTGAATTGGAAGCAGGACTATACAAGGACTAACAAGGCTACATGAAATGAAACAGGGATGAGTTCAAAATAAGAGCAAACCTAAAAACTATGGACAGAGAATAAACTACTAAATAAACTGAGCACCAGAAGAATGATGATGATGATGATGATGATGATGATTATAACACAAGGTTACAAAAATAATTTTTTTGTAAGTTGTCTGTTTTTTTTTCAACTGATTTAAGACAATTTTGCACCGCTGAATCCGAAAATGACATCCGTTTCTCTCGATCAGGTGCTAAGTAAAAACCTGTACTTACTTAGTACTTAGTACTGTGCATGTACTTACCTTTATATAAAGGTAAGTACATGTAAATTGAATGTTATGTCATCAATGTTCAAAATTCAGAGAATTTCAAGACATAAAAAAGAATTTTGCATCATATAAAGCAAAAATACCTGTACATGTACACAAAAACGTTTAAAACAACATGTGGCCATATTTCAAAAAGTTGACCTGATTGAGCAAAACCAGTGTGATTTTTGGATTCAGCACATCAACATTGTCCTAAATCAGCTAAAAAAAACTTGTAATGGATGACAAAAATACAACTTAAAGGATTAGTTTCTTATTTCAGATCTACAGCATTTCTTACCTCATGCACAGTGGCACTTAGAATTTCATCTGAATGTTTATTTAAATACTCAGCTTTAAAGTTTTGCAGTAAACTTGCACTTAAAACTTCAGAATGCATGTTTACATGGTGCTGACTAGTGAAATGCTGCCAATGTTGCAAAGTTTAAAATTAAAAAAAGCAGCAGCATTGCTGAACTGAGTCAAATTTGTAATATATTTTTTGACTTTTAAATTTATGTTTTTATATATATGAAAAATGCAACCAGTCATTACCAAAGTATGTTCTGTACTGTTGTTTTAAATAAGGGAGACTGTATTGGGTTTGGATCGTATCGGCCGATGCTCAAAGTCACAGTATTGGTATCGGTCTTGAAAAAGTGGTATCGGCTCACCCCTAGAACATACAGCTGTTAAACAGTCTGAATAAGGTTTATGCAAGAAGGGAATCAAAATTCAGTCTGGCTCGTATCCACTACAGTAGCAAGAAAAACTGTTTGCCACCATAAAAACTGTTAACGAACCGTTCTGCAACCCTTTACAAACCCTGATGAAACCCCAACAATCGCAGTGTTCGGGAACGTTCATCAGCATTCGCTGCTCCTTGGGCTACTACTCTTATTGACATATCAGATTTTCAAACTCTTAAGGGCACACAATCAATTTATTGTACAAAGGGCCATCATAAAGGGCCCACAATGATTTTCCTCATGTTGAGGGCAGGGGAGAAACAAGGCACTTTCTATCAAAGCAATTAAAATGTCTTTATTGTCATGGCATGGACATGTTGACCTAAAAAAAAAAAAAAAACTTTGACGCGGAGAAGTCCTATTGATGAAAAATATATGACAGGCGGAGATAGTGGAGCACCACTAGAAAAGAACTAAGTGTTGCGTAGTATGTGTGTGTGCTGCCGTACCCGCCCGCAGTGTGACGTCAGGTGGGCACGGCCACTTGTATATATAGTTCTGAGTTCTGATAATAAAAGGGTTGGTTGCTGGTTGTTGGTTCCCTGCATGAAGAGTCTCCGACTCCTTTCCTCATACATAACACTTTGGCGACTAGAAGAAAAAATATGGGAGCATACGGGCTACCTCCATCCCTGCTTCCACGTAATAGTTCAAGTAGGTTCATTTTGTCTTCTTTTGATTATTTTACCTTTTGTTCTTATTAAAGACAAAAATAGACAAAAATATTTTTGTCTTTAATAAGAACAAAAGATAAATATATACATCCCTGCTTCTGTTTCTGGAGTACACGGGAGAGCCAGTGATCCTGTGGCTGAAGTGGCGGGCCATGTTCTAGA
Organism: Pholidichthys leucotaenia; assembly: GCA_020510985.1. Classification (NCBI taxonomy): domain Eukaryota; kingdom Metazoa; phylum Chordata; class Actinopteri; order Cichliformes; family Pholidichthyidae; genus Pholidichthys; species Pholidichthys leucotaenia. Next base: position 227,886,619 of record CM035839.1, on the reverse strand, counting down.
ATTACATCAGGGCACTGGGCTTAAGTAGACTCGACGGGAGACAACGACATGCACTTCTGGCCCACCATCTTGGCGTGGAAAACTAAAGAATTCTCGGTACGTTGGGTGAAACGGAGTGCTATAAGGATGCTGTTGAGTGGCTGGCCAAGCAGACGAGGACCACGAAGCTGTGGGTGGCAGGAGTGTTGGTGCCAAATAGAGCTAGGTTAGTTAGCTCGGAGAAGCTAACGGCCCACTCTTTGTCTATGGGCAAGTTAGCCACAAAGCTAACTGCGCTCCAAAAGCGAGTTCCAGGCTACCAGATAGGCATCGAGGTGGGACCAGGGCCGTGAGTGGTGGAGTTCCCAGTCACTGCAGATGGCAGGCCAGCCAAGGAGCGCAGCACGGTACAGGACCGTAGCACTGGTGAGTTTGACGGCACAGTATGTAACAACAGCGGAGAGGGAGAGCAGCGACAGGAGTCATTCCTGCAGCTGGAGGCTGGGCAGCGGGAGAGCGGGAACATGCAGGCTGAGGACCCCAGAAGAGAGCAACGACAGCTGGGCATGGAGATGACGCAGCGGAGCGCCTGGGAAGAGGGTGCTGAGAGCAGCAACGAGACGTCTGGGTAGGAGAGTGACACCGACGGGAGTGACACTGAGAGCCTCGGGGGGGAGCAGCTGCAGCTGGGCATGGATACAGTGCAGCAGAGCGCCTCAGACAACAGAGAGGAGGCGCTGAGCACTGTAGAGGTCGGGCAGAGTCTCAGTGCTGGAGTCCAGTGCCCTGCACGAGGGCGCTGGGCGGTACGGCAAAGCACCCGAGGCAGTGAGCGGGGCCGACGAGCAGGCTTCAGGTCTCCCCGGAGTTTGGCCACAGGGGACCGGAGTGTTTGGAGCCACAACGGCGGTGTTGAAAGTGGTCGGGAGTGGACCGACGAGCATGGAGGGACGGTGTGCCGGATAGCAGCACTGCGGGTCCCGAGGAGTGAGGCAGTTGGTGGTGAAGAGAGACATTACCGCAAGAGAGGTCATATTTGATCCCGGAGGCAGACAGCGGTCAGGGGCGCACAGGCTGTGGGGCTGCCCGGGGCTTCCGAGCCGGTCTTGTCTTCAGAGGCCAGGGGCTTGCATGATTTGGGGCTGCCCTGGGCCTCCAGGCCGGTTTTACCACTGGCTGCCGAGGACATACACTACTGTTCAAAAGTTTGGGGTCACCCAGACAATTATTTTCTGTTTTCCATGAAAAGTCACATTTATTTACCACCATGAGTTGTAAAATTAATAGAAAATATAGTCAAGACATTGACAAGGTTAGAAATAATGATTTATATTTGAAATAATAATTTTTTCCAGATACTCAACCTGCTCAAAGGAAGGTCAGTTTTATAGCTTCTCTAACCAGCTAAACTGTTTTCAGCTGTGCTAACATGATTGCACAAGGGTTTTCTAATCGTCCATTAGCCTTCTGACGCAATGAGCAAACACATTGTACCATTAGAACACTGGAGTGATAGTTGCTGGAAATGGGCCTCTATACACCTATGTAGATATTGCACCAAAAACCAGACATTTGTAGCTGGAATAGTCATTTACCACATTAGCAATGTATATTAGATATTAGAGTGTATTTCTAACTAGTTTAAAGTTATCTGCATTGAAAAAAACAGTTCTTTTCTTTCAAAAATAAGGAAATTTCTAAGTGACCCCAAACTTTTGAACGGTAGTGTAGGTGTGACTTGAGCACTTTTGATGTAAATATGTATATATCCTGCTGGTGTGCATGTGAGTATGTGTGATAGGGGGTTATTTTTTATACTTTAGAGACATGGTCTGAAATCTGTGTGACTCCCTGATGAAGGCTTGTCTGCGAAACACGTTAGAATTGCCTGTCTTGCTCTCCCTCTGAGTTCGCCAGTGTGTTTTGTATTAATTTTAGTGTTGAAGGAGTGAAGTGTTAATTGGCAGTTAACAAGTATTGGTTAATCGCAAGTGCGAACGGGGTAGTTTGACCTGGCCGCTGAAGCTGCTCCGCGCCCTATACAGACATTTTGAAGTCAAACAAGCTGGATCACAGCCATGGAAACCCCCTAATCACTGTCATGTTTAAGTTTACAATGTTATCCGGCAAGCCCCTCACTTGGATAATTGTCACAGCCTCCTTGGAAACAATTCTTCTTCTTTGAATTTTTTTGGCGGTTGGCAAACATGGGCTTAGTGCACTGGATGATGGTTGTTTGCACTACTTGCCAGCTGCTATACCTTGTTACCACATCCGTAGCACAAGTAAACAACAGACACTCCATCCATCTCAGCCCTATAGCCCTGGTTTTTATCTGTCTGTAGGTGAGTGGCAGTCTAATTCTCTAATTCTCAGTTTCTAATTTACTCTATATACAGTAATGCCTTGCTAAATGGTTTCTGAGATGTGTGGTATTTAATCAATATTTCACCTCCACTTTCCAAGTCTTACATAGGGCTTGGGCTTTGTCGAGGTTTTTGCTACAGTGCATCCAGAAAGTATTCACAGCACTTCACTTTTTCCACAGTTTATGTTACAGTCTTATTCCAAAATGGATTAAATTCATTTTTTTCCTCAAAATTCTACACACAATACCCCATAATGACAATGTGAAAAAAGTTTTATTTGAGATTTTTGCAAATTTATTAAAAATTTAAAAAACTGAGAAATCACATGTACATAAGTTTTCACAGCCTTTGCCATGAAGCTCAAAATTGAGCTCCGGTGCATCCTGTTTCCACTGATCATCCTTGAGATGTTTCTACAGCTTAAATGGAGTCCAGCTGTGGTAAATTCAGTTGACTGGACATGATATGGAAAGGCACACACCTGTCTATATAAGGTCCCACAGTTGACAGTGCATGTCAGAGCACAAACCAAGCATGAAGTCAAAGGAATTGTCTGTAGACCTCCAAGACAAGATTGTCTCGAGGCATAAATCTGGGAAAGGGTACAGAAAAATTTCTGCTGCTTTGAAGATCCCAATGAGCACAGCGGCCTCCATCATCCGTAAATGGAAGAAGTTCGGAATCGCCAGGACTCTTCCTAGAGCTGGCTGGCTGTCAAAATTGAGCGATATGGGGAGAAGAGCCTTAGTCAGGGAGATGACCAAGAACCTGATGGTCACTCTGTCAGAGCTCCAGTGTTCTTCTGTGGAGAGAGAACCCTACAGAAGGACAGCCATCTCTGCAGCAATCCACCAATCAGGCCTGTATGGTAGAGTGGCCAGACGGAAGCCACTCCTTAGTAAAAGGCACATGGCAGCCCACCTGGAGTTTGCCAAAAGGCACATGAAGAACTCTCAGACCATGAGAAACAAAATTCTCTGGTCTGATGAGACAAAGATTGAACTCTTTGGAGTGAATGCCAGGCATCATGTTTGGAGGAAACCAGGCACCGTTCATTACCAGGCCAATGCCATCCCTACAGTGAAGCATGGTGGTGGCAGCATCATGCTGTGGGGATGTTTTTCAGCTGCAGGAACTGGGAGACTAGTCAGGATAGAGGGAAAGATGAATGCAGCAATGTACAGAGACATCCTGGATGAAAACCTGCTCCAGAGCACTCTTGACCTCACACTGAGGCGACGGTTCGTCTTTCAGCAGGACAGTGACCCTAAACACACAGCCAAGATATCAAAGGAGTGGCTTCAGAACAACTCTGTGAATGCCCTTGAGTGGCCCAGCTAGAGCCCAGACTTGAACCCAATTGAACATCTCTGGAAAGATCTGAAAATGACTGTGCACCGACGCTTCCCATCCAACCTGATGGAGCTTGAGAGGTGCTGCAAAGAGGAATGGGCAAAACTGCCCAAAGACCGGTGTGCCAAGCTTGTGGCATCATATTCAAAAAGACTTTACGTACAGGCCATAGAGGAGAATTGAAATGCAGTTTCTCTCTCTGTTATCCCCCTTTTTCCCAAAAAAAGAACTGGTGCTAGTTCGGTTCTGGTACCTGTGCCGGTGCTTAGCCGGTTCAACTGTCGTGCCTTGTAAAAACCAGTTTGTTTTCAACCGACACAGAGCTAGTCGGGGATTACCTCAGGGCTACATTATTACGTAGTGTAAAGTGTCGTTACACAACCCCATAGAACACCAGAGAAGAAGAAGGTAAAGGAGGAGGAGAAGAATTGGTAACTTGTCAATATGGAGGATCTTGTTGTCTCTTTGAGAGTGCTACTTTTATTATTCCAAACCTATATTACCATCCAGAAACAGCTTTATTCTTAATCACAGAGAACCTCTGCTACGTTTAAGGAGACAGGTAATTATCAATATTTCAGTTATCAGCCGTTGTTAGCTCAAGTCTGTAGCTCAACGTGCTAGCATTGCTTACATGTCTGATAATAGAATAGAATAGAATAGAATAGGCTTTATTGTCATTGTACAGTTGTACAGTACAATGAAATTGTGGGCGCTACACCAGGCTACTGCGCAATAAAGTGAGAAAGAAGGATTAGATAAAACACGGTTACAGAACACACAATTAAACACATGACTGAAATAAAAATAAAAATGGCCCAGGATTATGAAAATATATTATAACCAAAATATACTGTTCAAAAAAATAAAGGGAACACTTTGACAACATATCAGATTTTAATGGGAAAAAATAAGCTGGATATCGAAATTGTGGCAGGCTAGTCCAGCTTACTCAGATAAAAAAGTGTTCCTTTAATCTGAGTAAGCTGGACTAGCCTGCCACAATTTCAATTTCCGCCAAGGAGAGAGCAGGCTGACAGCTGACAGGGCCCCGCCTCCATGGAGCAACAACCTGGAAACGTACTGACAGCTGTCAACCTAAAGAGAGAACACAACAGAATAAAAATATACTGCTCAAAAAAATAAAGGGAACACTAAAATAACACATCCTAGATCTGAATGAATGAAATATTCTTATTAAATACTTTGTTCTTTACATAGTTGAATGTGCTGACAACAAAATCACACAAAAATTATCAGTGGAAATCAAATTTATTAACCCATGGAGCTCTGGATTTGGAGTCACACTCAAAATTAAAGTGGAAAAACACACTACAGGCTGATCCAACTTTGATGTAATGTCCTTAAAACAAGTCAAAATGAGGCTCAGTAGTGTGTGTGGCCTCCACGTGCCTGTATGACCTCCCTACAACGCCTGGGCATGCTCCCGATGAGGTGGTGGATGGTCTCCTGAGGGATCTTCTCCCAGACCTGGACTAAAGCATCCGCCAACTCTTTGACAGTCTGTGGTGCAACGTGGCGTTGGTGGATGGAGCGAGGCATGATGTCCCAGATGTGCTCAGTTAGATTCAGGTCTGGGGAACGGGCGGGCCAGTCCATAGCATCAATGCCTTCATCTTGCAGGAACTGCTGACACGCTCCAGCCACATGAGGTCTAGCATTGTCTTGCATTAGGAGGAACCCAGGGCCAACCGCACCATCATATGGTCTCACAAGGGATCTGAGGATCTCATCTCGATACCTAATGGCAGTCAGGCTACCTCTGGCGAGCACATGGAGGACTGTGCGGCCCCCCAAAGAAATGCCACCCCACACCATTACTGACCCACTGCCAAACCGGTCATGCTGGAGGATGTTGCAGGCAGCAGAACGTTCTCCACAGCGTCTCCAGACTCTGTCACGTCTGTCACATGTGCTCAGTCAATCAGTGTTGCTTCCTAAGCAGACAGTTCAATTTCACAGAAGTGTGATTGACTTGGAGTTACATTGTGTTGTTTAGTGTTCCCTTTATTTTTTTAGCAGTGTATAAAGCAGTGGCAAAATAAAGACAAGTAACCTCAAAAATGTGGATAACAAACTATAATGAATGTAAACAGGAAACTAAATAAGTAAGAAACTAAAACAATACAGAATACGTGACAAATCAAACAGGAATTACAACTCAAAACGACAACACAGTACAAATATGAAAAAAGACAGAAAGACTGAGCCCAGTGGAATCCCCCCATGCTCAGATCGTGACAGAGACCCCTCTCAAGGGGTAGACACCAGACACCCCAGAGAAACATCAAAAGAAAAGAACCCCCCCACACACACACATAAAAAAAACCCCACCCCAACAAGAAAACAACCCCACCCCGGGTGGGAGGAGGGGGATCCAGGCACAGAAGGACCGAACCAAAACAGAGAAAATAAGAAAACTTTCAGAATAAACATCCCAGCAGAGTCCAAACTTAGAGGGAACAACAACAACAACAAAAAAAAAACCCCAGAAAAGCCCCGCTCAGGATCCACACAGAACCAGGCACCTAGACCCCCTGGACTAAAGAACTAGGCTGTTCCAGTGGCCGGCCAAAGTCCCAGGCCTGGCAGATGGCGAGGTTGTAAGAGTCGGGTGGCATGCCAGAGAATATGAGCCACCCAACCTAATGACAGTCTGTCAGGTGGTCCACCAGAGTTCTTTAAACATCTACACAAAGAAGGTGGTCCAGGGGGTGGCTGCCCAACCAGGACGAGCAGAAACAAAGAGGATGGAGGAATAGGGGAAGCCTCGGCAACGTCAGCCAGAGGAGGGGGAACCACGACAGCATCTGGCAGAGGAGGGGGAACCACGATGACGTCTGGCAGAGGAGGGGCAACCACAACGGCATCTGGCAGAAGAGGGAGAACCTCGACGCCTTCAGACTGGCCTGTAGCACCCTCAGTGGTCCTGGACTAGGACATTGCAGCACCCACAGTGGCTCCGGGCTGGAGCAAGGTTGAACCCGTGGTGGCTCTGGGCTGTAGCAAAGCAGCACCCGTGGTGGCTCCGGACATGGCCATAGCTGCTCCCATGGTGGGCCCGGACTGGGCCATAGCCCCACCCACGGTGGCCCCCAGGCTGGAGCATAGCACCCACAGAGATCCAGGCTGAGGAGGCACTGCACCCATGGAGATCCCAACTGAGGAGGAGCTGCACCCACAGAGGTCCCGGGCTGGGATGGAGCAGCCGCGACAACCTCAGCCATCGGGGAAGCAGCACCCTCGGAGGTCCCGAGCTAGGATGGGGCACCCGCAAAGACCTCATCTGGAGGGGGAGCAGCACCCATAGAGGTCCCAGGCTGGGACGGAGCACCCGCGACAACCTCAGCCAATGGAGAAGCAGCACCCTCGGAGGTCCTGGGCTGGGATGGAGCACCCGCAATGACCTCAGCGGGAGCAGCTAGACCTATGGGGATCTCGGGCGGTGACCCGGGACCCACAGAGACTTCTGGCAGAGCTGGACAATCCTCGGTGACCCTGGGGAAAAGCTCAGGCAAGAGAAGCAAAGACACAGGGTCAGGGTCACCGGCAGCAGTGGAGCCCGGCGAGGTGAGCTCAGGTTCAGCTAATGGCTGCCTTGGCTCTCCCCACCAGCAGCCAGGTAAGATCTCTCCAAAATAGAGACAACCAAGACAAAGGAGAGCACTTGCCAGATCTCAAGCTCCGCCGCCATCCGGGACTCCGTCGATCCAGGTGATGGTTCTTCGAGCCTGGTCCTCTGAAGCTCCAACTACGGCTCTGCTGTAGCAGACATGGTGGTGGCTCTGCATGCAGCAGGCATGGTGGTCAATTCAGTGCTGGGACCCCCCAGCAAGGTGACAAGAGGTCGACTTCCTGCTGGCGCTGAATCCTGCTCAGCTGAAGCCCAGGGACAATCTTTCATCAGCGCAGGCATCGGCTTGGTCTCAGCACTTACCCTCCATCCACAGCATAGCTGTGGGGCTGGAACCAGGTCCTCCAGGCCTGCAGGATCCTCCAACGTCTGGCGGCTCAATCCTGGGGCCGGCATACACTCAGGGGGCAGAGGAGGAGACATGGAGAGAGCAGGTGGAAAGTTTTTTAGCTGCAGCAGGTGGTGAGAGCTCACAGGACTATGGGAACTGAAGCTCACCACCGGTAATCAGGCAAGATAATTCATATGTTGGTAATAGAGAATGAAAAGTTGCTTGCCTGTGTTCCCAGGGCATGTTTTCTGCTGCAGCTGGTTGGAAATCAGCCCTCTCCATGACTTCAATGCTTGCAGGCCCCTCAGAGGAACGTGGAAGAGCTGCCCCTGCAGACATGGTGTTGGGCAGAGCCGGGGAGAAAACAGCTCAACTCTCAGCAGCGGGAGGAGATGTCAAAGAGACGGGAGTCGCAGCAGCACAAGAAGATGAGTGGGCTGAAGGGACAGCCGGCGAGGAGAAACATGAGGAGGACATTGCGGCGGGAGTTGTCTGACTCGGCATGGGAGAAGCTGCCGATTGAGAGGTGGGAGTGTTCTTCCAGCAGGATTTCCTTGAACGACGGCGGAGAGCGGGAGGCGGAGATGTACACACGTAGACAAAATTGTTGGTACCCCTCTGTTAATGAAAGAAAAACCCACAATGGTCACAGAAATAACTTGAATCTGACAAAAGTGCTAATAAATAAAAAGTCTATGAAAATTAACCAATGAAAATCAGACAATGATTTTGAATTGTGGTTCAACAGAATTATTTTAAAAAACAAACTCATGAAACAGGCCTGGACAAAAATGATGGTACCCTTAACTTAATATTTTGTTGCACAATCTTTTGAGGCAATCACAGCAATCAAACAATTTCTGTAACTGTCAATGAGACTTCTGCACCTCTTAGCAGGTATTTTGGCCCACTCCTCATGAGCAAACTGCTCCAGTTGTCTCAGGTTTGAAGGGTGCCTTCTCCAGACGGCATGTTTCAGCTCCTTCCACAGATGTTCAATAGGATTTAGATCAGGGCTCATAGAAGGCCACTTTAGAATAGTCCATTGTTTCGCTCTTCACCATTCTTGGGTGTTTTTAGCTGTGTGTTTTGGGTCATTATCCTGTTGCAAGACCTATGACCTGCAACTGAGACCAAGTTGTCTGACACTGGGCAGCACATTTCTCTCTAGAATACCTTGATAGTCTTGAGATTTCATTGTACCCTGCACAGATTCAAGACACCCTGTGCCAGATGCGGCAAAGCAGCCCCAGAACATAACAGAACCTCCTCCATGTTTCACAGTAGGGACAGTGTTCTTTTCTTGGTATGCTTCATTTTTGCGTCTGTGAACATAGAGCTGATGTGCCTCGCCAAAAAGTTGCAGCTTTGTCTCGTCTGTTTATAGAACATTCTCCCAGAAGCTTTGTGGCTTGTCAACATGCAGTTTGGCAAATTCCAGTCTGGCTTTTTTATGATTTTTCAACAGTGGTATCCTCCTTGGTCGTCTCCCATGAAGTCCACTTTGGCTCAAAAAATGAGGGATGGTGCGATCTGACACTGATGTACTTTGACCTTGGAGTTCACCATTAATGTGTTTAGAGGTTGTTCTGGGCTCTTTTGTTACCATTCGTGTTATCCGTCTCTTCCATTTTTCATCAAGTTTCCTCCTGCGGCCACGTCCAGGGAGGTTGGCTACAGTCCCGTGGATCTTAAATGTCTGAATAATATGTGCAACTGTAGTCACAGGAACATCAAGCTGCTTTTTTTTTTTGGACTTATTTTGTACCCGTAGGTAGATTTGTTCTGCAGTCCGGTGACAAGCCACCAGCTGCCGGTCGCTGCGTGCACAAGCGCCCCATATCCCTAACCTACATGTTTTTGGCATGTGGGAGGAAACCGGAGAAATCCCGGAGTAAACCCACGCAACACGGGGAGAACATGCAAACTCCACACAGATCACTGTTGGCCGGGGGCAGGGATCAGGTTCAGGTTCAGGTTCAGGTTACTTTATTTGTACCCGTAGGTAGATTTGTTTTGCAGTTGGTGACATCCATATTTACAAGCCACAATTACATTCAACATAGACACAAACACAGGCACACATCTTACAAAATAGGTAAATATAAAATATGTACAATATAATTTTTATAGCTTGTTCAACTCTTTGACAGCAGCAGGGACAAAGCTGTTTTTGTAGCGCTGGGTTCTACTTTTTGGGACAGCAAACCTCCGTCTGGAGGGAAGAAGCTGAAAGTTGCAGTGCAAAGGGTGGGAGTCATCATTTAAAATCGAGTCGGCCATCCTCTGTACTTGTCTGGTGTACAGGGATGTCAGGCTCAGCTGTGACTCACCAAGCAAACGACTGGACCATCTGACTACCTGATCCAAGGATTTCCTCTGTTTCAGTTTTATCTGACCAAACCATGACATTAAAGAAAAGGATAAAACAGATTCAATAAAAGCCCGATAGAACATAGTCATTATGGTTCGGTCAATTTGGAAGCGTGCAAGTTTCCTCAAACAATGCAAATTTTGCTGACCCTTTTTGCACACCCTTTCACAGTTCACCTCAAAGTTCAATCCACTATCAATAATCGTCCCAAGATATTTGTACGATTGTACACATTCGGTGGTCTGGCCTTTTAGTATGGTGACTTTGTGCCTGGGAGTTTTCCTCCTAAAGTCAATAATCATATCTTTCGTTTTTGTTGTATTCAGCTGCAGGTAGGAATCCTCACACCAGTGAACAAAGTCATCAACTACTGGGCCGTGGCCACTCTCACCATCCTGGAGGAGACTGACAATGACTGAGTCATCAGCATACTTTGTAATGTGTCTGTTGTCATGTCTGCTCCGACACATGTTTGTGTACAGGATGAAGAGTAGTGGTGACAACACACACCCCTGAGGAGAGCCAGTAGAAGAGCACTTTAGGTCAGACAATGTGCCATTGACCCTTACTCTCTGCGTCCTGTTGGTTAAGAAATCCAGAATCCAACCCACCAAATTATTGCTTAAATCAAATTGTTGCAGGAGCCTTTCAACTAAAATATGAGGTTGGATTGTATTAAAGGCAGAAGAAAAGTCCACAAATAAAAGCCTGGCGTGTGTCCCATTAAAATCCAGATGTTTAAAAAGCATGTTAAACAGAGTGACAGTGGCATCCTCCACTCCTCTGTGAGGCCTATAGGCAAACTGCAGAGGATCCAATGCATGTTCAGTCTGCTTTAGGACCTCACATCTCAGAATCAGAATCAGGTTTATTGCCATTGTTCATGTAGTACACAAACTAGGAATTTGTCTCGGTACAATGCTGCAACATTAAACATGATAAGATAAGAGAAATAAACTATACATGTAATAAAGTGTAGGATAAGATTAAGTGATACTGGTCAACAGTTAAAATATATATTAGCCAGCAGCAGATACTGTGGAGAACTATATAGTGCAGTCGGTAATGCAGGAAGAAAACAGTGATGATTGACATGAGTCTGGTTGAGCTGCTGTACATGGTGCACGAGAGTCACTTAGTGTTCAGCAGTCTAATGGCAGAGGGGAAGAAGCTGTTCATGTGACGGGAGGTTTTAGTCTGGATGGACCGAAGTCTTCTACCAGAGGGGAGGGGGGCAAACAGTACGTGACCAGGGTGTGAGGGATCGGCTATGATCCGGCCAGCACGCCTCCGGGTCCTGGAGATGTACAGATCCTGGAGAGATGGGAGCTTGCAGCCGATCACCTTCTCAGCAGTGCGCACGACGCGCTGCAGCCTTAGTCTGTCCCTGGCAGTGGCTCCTGCGTACCACACGGTTATGGAGGTGGTGAGGATGGACTCGATGATGGCTGTGTAGAACTGCACTAACATCTTGGTGGGTAGCTTGAGCTTCCTCAGCTGCCGCAGGAAGAACATCCTCTGCTGGGCTTTTTTGATGAGTGAGCTGATGGTCAGCTCCCATTTGAGGTCCCTGGTGATGGTAGTGCCTAGGAAGCGGAAGGAATCAGCAGTGGTGATGGGAGAGCCTGAGAGGGTGAGGGGGGGCAGAGGAGTAGTGACTTTCCTGAAGTCTACAATCATCTCCACTGTCTTCAGAGCGTTCAGCTGCAGGTTGTTATTGCTGCACCAGGACGCCAGCTGGGCCACCTCTCTCCTGTAGGCGGACTCGTCGCCGTTGGAGATGAGCCCGATGAGGGTGGTGTCGTCCGCAAACTTGATCAACTTGACAGACTGGTGGCTGGAAGTGCAGGAGTTGGTGTAAAGGGAGAAGAGTAGGGGGGAAAGTACACAGCCCTGGGGTGATCCGGTGCTGATGCTAGTATAGTCTGAGACAGTCTTTCCCAGCCGCACATGCTGCCTCCGGTCCGTCAGGAAGTCGATGATCCACCTGCAGAGGGAGTCAGGCACGTTGAGCAGGGACAGCTTGTCCCGGAGCAGAGCGGGGCGGATGGTGTTGAATGCGGAGCTGAAGTCCACAAACAGGATCCTGGCGTAGGTTCCCGGGGAGTCCAGGTGCTGCAGGATGGAGTGGAGGGCCAGGTTGACTGCATCGTCTACAGACCTGTTGGCTCGGTAGGCAAACTGCAGCGGGTCCAGGAGAGGGGTGGTGATGGACTTGAGGTGGGACAGGACCGGACCATCTGACCAGTTTTTCAAAAATTTTCATTAAAATTGAAGTCAAAGCAACTGGTCTAAAGTCATTTACCATTTTAGGACAGCTGGATTTTGGAACGGGAACAACCACGGCATCTTTCCAGATCTTAGGCACATGTTGTGTCTGTGAGGACTTATTGAAAATGTAGTGAAATATAGGACTCAGTTCATGTGCACAGGACTTTACCAGGCGTCCACATATATTATCAGGGCCCTGACTTTTGTTCACTTTTACAGCGCGGAACTCCCTTTCAACATCCTGCATCTCAATATTAAAGTGCTGATTGTCTTTGAGTTTCTGTTTCAAATCTTGGATTTCTGTGCTAAAATCAAAGGAGTCAAAACGACCATAAAAACAATTAAGAGCATTAGCCAGCTCTGTGTCTGAACTAAAACCATCTAAAAACACACGATTACTGCGCTCTGTGCTCTGAAGGCCTGCAATTTTTTTCATACTGGCCCAGGCCGAACCAAGTTTATTTGCTGCCATCTTGCTTTCCAATTCTGATTTATAATTCTGTTTTGCTCTTAAAATTTCGGCCTTTAGCTCCTTAGTGGCAACCTGTAGCGCAGAAACAGACCCCTGTTTAAAGGCAAGTGCTTTCCTCTGTAAGCAGGATTTAACTGATTTAGTAACCCATGGTTTGTTGTTGGGATATATTTTGACACGTTTACGTGGAACAATCTTATTTTGACAGTAAGCCATGTATGAGCATGTGAGCTCAGCCAGAGAGTCCAAATCATCCCCGCAGGCCATTATGAACATCTTCCAGTCTGTACAGTCAAAGCATTCCTGGAGGCTGTGCTCTGAATCTTCTGTCCACACATCAATGTCTCTCATCTCCACCTTGCCTCTTCTGAGAGCAATTTTATATGTGGGCAGCAAATGAACACAGTTGTGATCGAACCCACGATCTCATGATCCCCGCGATCCCCAGGCCGAGGGTAAACTGTGCTGCCGCAGTGCTAACCACTGCACCACCGTGCAGCTTGGAGATGGTCTTATAGCCTTTACCTTCAACATGCTTGTCTATAATTTTCTTTCTAATCTCCTGAGACAACTCTCTCCTTTGCTTCCTCTGGTCCATGTTTAGTGTGGTACACACCATGTCAACAAACAGCACAGTGACTACTTGTCACCCTTTAAATAGGCCAACTGACTGATTACAAGTTTGTAGACACCTGTGATGTTAATTAGAGGACACATCTTGGTTGAACATGTCCCTATGGTCACATTATTTTCAATCTCTTCTAGGGGTACCATCATTTTTGTCCAGGCCTGTTTCATGAGTTTGTTTTTTAAAGTAATTCTGTTGAACAAGGGACGTTCCCTCACTGGCTCTAACTCCGGGCCCCCTGGTGAAATCTCCTCCAGCTCCTGAAGGAGCCATGGCTTAATTTCCAGAAGGAGCTCATTCTCTGCTAGTAAGACCTGCCTGCGCTCCTTCAGCTCCTCGGCCAATGGATCAGGCCAGTGCTCGGGAGGAGGAGGCGGAGCTGCCGCTGGAGAGTGAGGAGAGGCTGGAGGCTTCCGTGTGCGCGAGCGCTTGCTCTACGTCGGCGCAGGCACAGACATCTGAGCAGATTCCCCCGGCTCGTGACTCGTAGATTGTGGGAGAAAGAGGAGTAGGTCTGTGAGCTCTGGGTGGTCCCACAGGCTGGGGCATGCCTTGAGTACCTGCACCGCACCCTCCAGACACTCTCGGGCTGCCTCAGGAGTATGGGATGCTCGAGCCTGCAAAAGAATGTCCTCCAGAACACACACAGCCCACCGCTCCACTTCGCCCAGTCCCAGGGTTGACACATCCGGGGTGACAGACATGGTTAACCGCGGGTAAGAAAAGAAAACCAAACTGGGGAAAAATAGGGAAAACCTGCAAGTCTTCACCGCCGCTGGAGTGAAAAACAAAAACGGCCAAAAATCCACAAACTCAAAGCAGCTGGGTCTCTGGGCGCTGTCTTCTGTCATGAATTGCCCTTCAGGGCAGAGAGGTGAGACCCACGTGCTGAACTGTGAGTTTGTGAAATTTATTGAAAATAGCAAAGTCCACACAGTGCTCTTAACAGAAAATATAAACAAATGGGTAAACTTACTGACAAGTAAGTTTGTATGTGTTTCCCTTCATCTCCACCGGAGCTGAAGGGAAACACATACAAGACAGCGGCAATGGGAAAAGAAAATAACTGCCCTTAAATAGGATAAGAAACAAATTACACAAGTAGTGACAGGTGTGGGTCACATGAGCGGGCAGGAGAAAGCAAAGATACAATTTAGACCAGCTGGGAGTAATGAGAGATGAGAGAGCAGGCTGACAGCTGACAAGGCCCCGCTTTCATGCAGCAACAACCCGGAAACATACTGACAGCTGTCAACCTAAAGAGAGAACACACAACAGAATAAAAATATAAAGCGATGGCAAAATAAAGACAACTAACTTCAAAAATGTGAATAAACTATAATGAACATAAACAGGAAACTAAATCATACTAAGACACAATACAGAATATGTGACAAATCAAACAAGAATTACAACTCAAAATGACAACACAGTACAAATATGAAAAAAGACAGAAAGACTGAGCCCGGTGGAATCCCCCGCTCTCAGATCGTGACAGTAATACCCGTAATTGCAAGTTCAATGAGGTAGTGTAGGTGCATACAGTAACATAGTAGACTGCACATGATCATTTTTTCAATAACAGACAGACAGCAGCAGGTACTGTATGGCATTTGTGCAAATGGTTGCAGTAATGTGCAGAGACATACAGCAGCAGATGTAATTACTGTTGGTGTGCCAGTCTTTCTGTGCAAACAGCTGAAGTAGTTATGTGTGGGTGAGTGTGATACGGTCCAGGGGTGGTGGGTAGTCAGCATTCAGGATCCTGATGGCCTGGTAAACAAAGCTGTTTAGCAGTCTTGTGGAGCGGGCCCAGAGGCTCCGGTGCCTTTTCCCCGAGGGCAGAAGGCTGAAGAGGGAGTGTGAGAGGTGGGAAGTGTCGCCTGCAATGTTGATGGCTCTGAGGGTGAGGTGGGTGTGGTAGATGTCTGAGAGGGTGGGCAGAGGGGCACCGATGATCTTGCTGGCAGCTTCACGGTGCGTTGAAGTGTCTTCCGGCAGGAGGTGGTCCAGCTTCCGTACCACACCGTGATGCAGCTGGTGAGGATGCTCTCAATGGTGCCCTGGTAGGAATGAGCACATGATGGGGTGGGACTCATGCTCTCCTTAGTTTGCAGAGGAAATAGAGGCAAGTTAGAGCCTTCTTGGCCAGTGATGTGGTGTTGTTCGACTTGAGGCTGTAATTGCTGCCAAAGGTGCATCAACAAAGTATTGAGCAAAGTTGTTTGTGAGTTATTTGTGGCGGTGCCTTGTATGGCAGCAACCCTTCTGATTCTACATGTGATAAACATTGTAGATAGGAGAAACGTAATTTTGTTCTACTGTACATGAATGGCTGTATGGACTGAATGGCAATAAAGATGGCTTCTTCTCCTTCTTCTTCTCCTTCTTCTTCTTCTTCTTCTTCTTCAAAGACTGAATACTTATGTACAGTGGGGTAAAAAAGTACTTAGTCAGCCACCAATTGTGCAAGTTCT
The DNA here is from genome assembly GCA_020510985.1 of Pholidichthys leucotaenia. Classification (NCBI taxonomy): domain Eukaryota; kingdom Metazoa; phylum Chordata; class Actinopteri; order Cichliformes; family Pholidichthyidae; genus Pholidichthys; species Pholidichthys leucotaenia. The sequence continues at coordinate 227,870,710 of CM035839.1, read as the reverse complement.
CCCATTTAAAAGATGAGAGAGGTCTCCAGTTTTCATCATAGTTATACCTCAACTATGAAAGACAAAATGAGAAAAAAAAATCCAGAAAATCACATTGTCTGATTTTTAAAGAATTTATTTGCAAATTATGGTGGACAATAAGTATTTGGTCAATAACAAAAGTTCATCTCAGTACTTTGTTATATACCTTTTGTTGGCAATGACAGAGGTCAAACATTTTCTGTAAGTCTTCACAAGGTTTTCACACACTGTTGCTGGTATTTTGGTCCATTCCTCCATGCAGATCTCCTCTGGAGCAATGATGTTTTGGGGCTGTCGCTGGGCAACACGGACTTTCAACTCCCTCCAAAGATTGTCTATGGGGTTGAGATCTGGAGACTGGCTAGGCCACTCCAGGACCTTGAAATGCTTCTTACGAAGCCACTCCTTCGTTGCCTGGACGGTGTGTTTGGGATCATTGTCATGCTGAAAGACCCAGCCACGTTTCATCTTCATTGCCCTTGCTGATGGAAGGAAGTTTTCACTCAAAATCTCACGATACATGGCCCCATTCATTCTTTCCTTTACACGGATCAGTCGTCCTGGTCCCTTTGCAGAAAAACAGCCCCAAAGCATGATGTTTCCACCCCCATGATTCACAGTAGGTATGGTGTTCTTTCTCCTCCAAACACGACAAGTCGAGTTTTTACCAAAAGTTCTATTTTGGTTTCATCTGACCATATGACATTCTCCCAATCCTCTTCTGGATCATCCAAATGCTCTCTAGCAAACTTCAGATGGGCCTGGACATGTACTGGCTTAAGCAGGGGGACATGTCTGGCACTGCAGGATTTGAGTCCCTGGCGGCGTAGTGTGTTACTGATGGTAGCCTTTGTTACTTTGATCCCAGCTCTCTGCAGGTCATTCACTAGGTCCCCCCGTGTGGTTCTGGGATTTTTGCTCACTGTTCTCGTGATCATTTTGACCCCATGGGGTGAGATCTTGCGTGGAGCCCCAGATCAAGGGAGATTATCAGTGGTCTTGTATGTCTTCCATTTTCTACTAATTGCTCCCACAGTTGATTTCTTCACACCAAGCTGCTTACCTATTGCAGATTCAGTCTTCCCAGCCTGGTGCAGGTCTACAATTTTGTTTCTGGTGTCCTTTGACAGCTCTTTGGTCTTGGCCAGAGTGGAGTTTGGAGTCTGACTGTTTGAGGTTGTGAACAGGTGCCTTTTATACTGATAACGAGTTCAAACAGGTGCCATTAATACAGGTAACGAGTGGAGGACAGAGGAGCCTTTTAAAGAAGAAGTTACAGGTCTGTGAGAGCCAGAAATCTTGCTTGTTTGTAGGTGACCAGATACTTATTTTCCACCATAATTTGCAAATAAATTCTTTAAAAATCAGACAATGTGATTTTCTGGATTTTTTTTTTCTCATTTTGTCTCTGATAGTTGAGGTATACCTATGATGAAAATTTGAGACCTCTCTCATCTTTTAAGTGGTAGAACTTGCACAATTGGTGGCTGACTAAATACTTTTTTGCCCCACTGTATATGTGATGGGAATGACTCCGACCGAGTGTTGGCAATACGAACCAAACTCTCACAACGGTCGTACAGAGACCGAATAGCTCGTAACAACAAGCCTGATACCCCATACTCCCGAAGCACCCCCCACAAAAATCCACGAGGGACGCGGTCAAATGCCTTCTCCAAGTCCACAAAACACATGTAAACTGGTTGGGCAAACTCCCGGGAACCCTCAAGAATTCTTGAGAGGGTAAAGAGCTGGTCCGATGTGCCACGGCCAGGACGAAAACCACATTGCTCCTCCTGAATCCGGGGTTCGACCAACGGCCGGACTCTCCTCTCCAGTACCTTGGCATAGACCTTCCCAGGGAGGCTGAGGAGTGTGATCCCTCTAAAGTTGGAGCACACCCTCTGGTCCCCTTTTTTGAAGAGAGGAACCACCACCCCGGTTTGCCATGCCAAAGGCACTGCCCCCGACCTCCACGCAATGTTGCAGAGGCGTGTCAACCATGACAACCCAACAACATCCAGGGCCTTGAGGTACTCAGGGCGAATCTCGTCCATCCCCGGGGCCCGGCCACCAAGGAGATTTTTAACCACCTTGGCGACCTCAGCCCCTGTGATAGGCGAGTCATCCCCCTCGTCCCCAAACCCTGCTTCCTCTGTGGAAGGCGTATCAGTGGGATTGAGGAGATCCTCGAAGTATTCCTTCCACTGCCCGACGATATCCCCAGTTGAAGTCAACAGTGTCCCATCTGCACCATACACAGTGTGGACAGGGAGCTGCTTTCCCCTCCTGAGCCGCCAAACAGTTTGCCAGAATCTCTTTGAAGCCGACCGAAAGTCTTGTTCCATGGCCTCACTGAACTCCTCCCATACCCGGGTTTTTGCTTCAGCAACCACCCGAGCTGCACAGGACAGGATTTCTAGGCGCAGCCAGGGAATGGAGGGTGTCATGCTTGGTGACCACAGGATCTCGTCTCTGTTGTTTGCAGATGATGTTGTCCTGTTGGCTTCATCCAGCAATGACCTACAGCTCTTGCTGGGACGGTTTGCCGCTGAGTGTGAAGCGGCTGGGATGAGAATCGGCACCTCCAAGTCCGAGTCCATGAGTCCATTTTCCTCAGCCGGAAAAAGGTGGATTGTCCTCTCCGGGTTGGGGACAGGCTCCTGCCCCAAGTGGAGGAGTTTAAGTATCTTGGGGTCTTGTTCACGAGTGAGGGGAAAATGGAGCGAGAGATCGACAGACGGATTGGAGCAGCATCTGCAGTGATGCGGACGTTGTACCGGTCTGTTGTGGTGAAGAGGGAGCTTAGTTCCAAGGCAAAGCTGTCGATTTACCAGTCAATCTACGTTCCTACTCTCACCTATGGTCACGAGCTTTGGGTAATGACCGAAAGAACGAGATCGCGGATACAAGCGGCTGAAATGAGCTTTCTCCGTAGGATTGCTGGACTCACCCTCAGAGATAAGGTGAGGAGCTCAGTCATCCGGGAGAGGCTCAGAGTAGAACCGCTGCTCCTCCACATTGAAAGGAGTCAGTTGAGGTGGTATGGGCATCTGATTAGGATGCCTCCTGGACGCCTCCCACTTGAGGTGTTTCAGGTACGTCCCACTGGGAGGAGACCCCGGGGCAGACCCAGGACTCGGTGGAGAGACTATGTCTCCCAGCTGGTCTGGGAACGCCTTGGTATCCCCTCTGAAGAGCTGGAGCAGGTGGCTGGGGAGAGGGAAGTCTGGGCTTCTCTGCTTGAACTGCTGCCTCCGCGACCCGGACCTCCGGAAAAGCGGTAGAAGATGGATGGATGGATGGATGGATGTATATGTGTTTTCTTAGGGGTTTATTTTATTTTTAATAAATTTGCAAAAATCTAAAAAAAAAAAAAAAAAAATTTCATGCTGTCATTATGGGTTATTATGTGTAGAATTTTGAGGAAAAAAAATTAGTCCATTTTGGAATAAGTCTGTAACATAACACTTCCTGTGTTGCTGGCTGTCTGTGGTTTGCTCTGTGGTTTGCTCTCCTCATTCTCCTGAAGATTTTGCCTTTAATTGTATTTTAATCACTTTTTTCCTTCTAGTGTTAGCTCTCACTTCTGTTTATCAAGCCTCCTGCACCTGTGTGCGCACTCAGTGTCATCTAATCACCCTCTTTAGCCTTCTGTTCACCTTTCATCTGTGTTTTTGTTAGCTTCGGGTTAGCCACTAGCTATGGCTACTAGCTCTCCTTCCCCTTCTCCTTGGTGTGCTCTCTCTGTCAGATGTTTAGCTACACCTCTGCCTCTTTTAGTGATAATGGTAAAAGTAATAAATGTTGTTTTTTTGAGGCGCTCGAGGCGAGGTTATCTGATTTGGAATGCCGGCTCAGCTGAATTGAAACACCGTCTGTGCCAGTTAATCTTGACGGACGCCCCTTAGCTGCAGCGGAGCTCCCTAGCATAGGGCGGCCTGCTAGCAGCCCTCTGGTCCTCCTCAGCAGCGAGGAGACTGGGTGGGTGACAGTGAGAAGGAAGCCCAGCCGCAAAGCCCCTGTACACCACCAACCTGTTCATGTTTCTAATCGCTTTTCCCCGCTCAGCGACACACCCGCTGAGAAAAAAACTCTAATCATTGGCGACTCTGTAGTCAGAAACGTGAACCTAAAGACTCCAGCGGCCATAGTCAAATGCATTCCTGGGGCCAGAGCAGGTGACATCGAGTCAAATTTAAAAATGCTGGCTAAAAGTAACTAAATACTCCACAGTTGTTATCCACGCCGGCATTAATGACATCCGACTCCGGCAGTCGGAATTCACAAAGCTTAACGTGGAATCGGTGTGTGACTTTGCCAAAACAATGTCTGCCTCTGTAGTATTCTCTGGGCCCCTCCCCAATCTGACCAGTGATGACATGTTTAGCCGCTTGTCATCCTTCAACCACTGGCTGTCTGTGTGGTGTCCTGCAAACGATGTGGGCTGCATGGCCCAATTGGAGCTCATTTTTGGGAAAACCTGGTCTTATTAGACGAGACGGCATCCGTCCCACTTTGGATGGTACGTCTCATTTATCTAACAATCTGGCATCATTTTTATCCAAATTTCCAAAACCTTGACAACTCAGAGTTGGGACCAGGAAGCAGAGTCACAGTCTTACACGCCTCTCTGCAGCTTCTCTTCATCCGCCACCCCTCAACTTAGCCCCTGTCTTCCTCATCAGAGAATCATTGTCTGCTCCCTCCAAAATAAATAAAAATATAATGTATAAGCATCCCAAACTGATTAAACAAAAAGTTGGTAAAACTCAAATTCAACATGAAGCCTCTAAATTGAATGATTTGGCCTCTTTTCTTCCTCATAATTTAAAAATTAAATGCGGTTTGTTAAATATTAGGTCTCTAACTCCCAAGTCTCTGCTAGTCCATGATCTGTTAATTGATCATCAGATTGATTTAATATCCCTTACAGAGACTTGGTTAGGGCAAGAGGATTATCTTGGTTTAAATGAATCAACTCCCTCTGGTTATTTAAACTGTCAAAAGCCCAGAAGTTCTGGTCATGGAGGAGGAGTAGCAATAATTTACCATTCCAAATTACTAGTTAGTGTAAAGCAAAAAAATACGTTATCATTCCTTTGAGGGCCTGGTCCTCAGTATTGGGCATTTTAGCAATTTTAGGCTAAACCCAATTTTATTTGCCATAGTTTATCGTCCTCCATCATACTCAGAGTATGAGTAGCCAAATTCTCTGCTGATTTAGTGCTGAAATCAGACAGAATAATTATAGTAGAGGACTTTAATATACATGTAGATGTAGATAGTGATTGTCTTAATATGGCATTTAATTCAATATTAGACTCGATGGGGTTTTCTCAGAAAGTAGGAAATTCTACCCATTATCTCCACCATACATTGGACCTTGTTCTGACATATGACATAGAAACAGAAAATCTGGTAGTGTCTCCTCATAACCCTGTACTGTCAGACCATTGTCTGTTAACCTTTGATGTTACTATTTCTATTTGGCTCCTAAAGAAAAACATTACTACAGTAGATGCCTCTCAGATGATGTTACCAAATTTATGCAGATTGTTTCCTCTATGTCATGTGTCAACACAACGGAAATAAGCTATAGACAGCTTGCTCCTTCTGTAATTGATAGCATGGTAGATAGTGTTACAGCTTCTCTGCATCAGACTCTAGACATGGTGGCCCCTTTAAAAAAGAAAAAGTCTAATCAGAGATTTCTAACTCCTTGGTTCCACACAGAAACTCGTAACTTAAAACAGAAGACTCGTCAATTAGAAAGAAAATGGATGGTGCTCCACTAATTTAGAGGAAATCTATTTAGCTTGGAGAAATCATCTTTTAATTTATAAAAAAAATCTCTTAGAAAAGCTACAACGAGTTATTATTCTGCATTAATAGAAGAGAACAAGAATAATCCCAGGTTTCTTTTCAGCATTGTAGCCAGGCTGACAATGAGTCAGGACTCTGTCAATTCTAGCATTCCCTTAGAGCTTACTAGTCAGGACTTTATGAACTTTTTCAATAATAAAATTTCATCTATCAGAGATAAAATCAATCAGATTCTTCCCACCGTTAACTTAAATACAGTAACTACTACAACTCCTTCAATTGATATCTGTTTGGATGAGTTTACTCCAATTGACCTTTTAGAGTTAGACAACATAATTTCCTCATCCAAGCCTTCAACTTGTCATTTAGACCCTGTTCCTACCAGGTTATTTAAAGAAGTCTTCCCATATATTGGTAACTTTATTCTTCAAGTAATCAGTTCTTCATTAACTTTAGGCCATGTACTGCAGGCTTTTAAAACTGCTGTAATTAAACCTTTACTAAAAAAAGCCAATGCTGGATCCAGGAGTTTTAGCTAACTATAGACCAATCTCTAATCTGCCTTTCATTTCAAAAATCTTAGAAAGAGTTGTTGCTATGCAATTATTTGACCACTTGCAGGGAAATGGTTTTGTTGAAGAGTTTCGATCTGGGTTTAGAATCCATCATAGTACTGAAACAGCCTTAGTGAAGGTCACTAATGACCTCCTTATCGCATCTGATAATGGACTTGTTTCTGTACTTGTCCTTTTAGAACTTAGTGCAGCTTTTGATACTATCGATCATAATATTCTACTTGATAGATTAGAACACTATGTTGGACTTAATGGAACTTTGTTGCAGTGGTTTAGATCTTATTTGTCCAATAGACTTCAGTTTGTTCACATCAATGATGAGTTTTCTTCCAACTCTAAGCTCAGTCACGAAGTTCCACGGGATCTGTGTTAGGCCCTACTCTTTTTAGTTTATATATGCTTCCATTAGGTAATATCATTAGAAAGCACTGTATATATTTTCATTGTTACGCAGACAACACACAATTATACCTTATTTATCTGATAGGTTCCAGTTTGTTCATGTCAGTAATGAGTTTTCTTTCAACTCAAAGCTCAGTCATGGAGTTCCACAGGAATCTGTGCTAGGCCCTACTCTTTTTAGTTTATATATGCTTCCATTAGGCAACATTATTAGAAAGCACTGTGTAACATCATCTCACTTTGGCTCATCAATAAAATTATTCTTCAGCTTAAAGACATTGTTTCACCCAGGAAAAGAACAGTCAAAAACTGTTTTTTCATCTCAGGACCACAGCTGAACTAACATTCCTTTGTTAAACCAGTCTCCGGAATTCCTCCTAATGCATTTCCTCCTGAACATTTTATGGGCCAATAAAACGTGGACAAAGAACAGACCATTGTGGAATGCCCCATATGGCCTACAAAATATCCACAGCTCAACATTGCCCACTACTGGCAACTCTGGGACATGCTGGATTTAACCAGTGAACTTTCTAACTACGTTCTTGTTACAAGACTCAATTTTCAACATTCTTTTTTTCAGGACACCATGGAATAGCAAATGGACTCTGATGTTTGATGTGGACAATCAATAATGGGTTTGAAATATATTAATCCTTGATTTTAAATATGTGCATGCTAAAATGTTTAAATGAATGTTTATTCTTGATTGTTAATTTAAAAGCACTAGTTATAAAGTTGCATGAATCACTGAAGTAGGTTAGATTTTATACATAAGTATATTAATGAATCCTCAGTATTGAAATCTGTCAGTATGTGAGGACTGGACCCAACATATGCTGGGCTCCAGCTCTATCAATATTATTGGTTGTTACAGACAAAAGCCTGTTTGTTTATTGGACTAAAGTTCTTAAAACCCGCCCATGAAGGAAGACTATTGGTTTGAGCTTTTGTCAATCCCCGGAAGCCCACGAAAACTCGGCTGGAGTTATAAAGGGGAGAGACACCCTCTCTTTGGCTCCTTTTTCTCTTTTCCACTTCTTCTCGTCACTTCACAGCAGATCACCACGGGAGATCAAAAGGATACTTCTCCCACATGTTTTTTTTTTCTACGATCAGAGAGCAGAGAACATGACATATTGTGTTTGTGTAAACTTCTGTGTATTTTAATGTTTTTCATCAAACGTCTAAGAATTAATCCTTTTTTTTCTGAGCTCAAATCCTAATTCAGAGTCAAACTCCCATTCCTAGGCGTCTACTTTTATAACTTTTTCCAGTTAAACTTTCTTTGAACTCACCGTTTTTAATTTTGACTTTATGTTTATTTTTATATTGACCACCTCCACCCTAGAAGCTAATTTCATCTCCACGGAAGTCATAGAAATCTTCTAATTTTGCTATTGGATCAGATTTTGTAATTATTTTTGAATTCCCTTGTTAGAAGCCGCGGATCCATGACAACGCAGCCCACCACCACGCGACACTGAACTAATCAAAACGCCATGCTGTACCTCAGCCCATGTGATCAACACATCCAAATCTCATCTTGTGACAATAGACTGGAAAGCTGCCACACCTTGTCTGAATACCTGCTGGCCAGATATTCTGGTTTTGGCGCTATCTACAAAAAAAGAAAAACTTTGAGGAAACGACAACGCAGATTGATTTTCACCAACCTGGGTCACGTGAGCTGCATTCTTTATTCACCTGCTGAATAAAACGTCTGAGATTTGAGATTAATTCAGTATCTGATCAGATGCAAAATTAAAGAGCAATTAACATAACTCTTCTTTTCCTTAAAATTCCGTTTTCATTTTCTTAAGAGTAATCCAGAATTTTCCATATAATTAGTTTAATTTTCCCCTTAAATTTGCGTTCAGTTTTCCATAATCTGTTAACTTCAAACTGATCTAAATTCAGCTTACATTTTCACCCTGGTTCTGTAAATGTGCACATTGTTACTCTATCATTTACAAGTTTAATTTAATGGTTAATGAAACTCATTTCAAAGTCCTTTAATCAGCATTTCATTTAATAAATATGTGAAAAGGAGAGAAGTTGTTGGGAATTTATTTCATTCTGAGTCGGGTTTCAAAGCCCCAGTATTGAATTCACTAAAATTTTGAGACTGATTATTAATTAATTTATTGAATGATTGGTATGAAGTGAAATTAATGATCAAAGTGCTCACTAAAGAGGTGAGCTGGTGCCCCACGAGTGTTTATTAACTTTTTCTGTGTGTGTGGACCCGAAGTAAATCTCAAGTCCAGATACCCATCCATCCATCCATCCATCGTCTACCGCTTTTCCGGAGGTCCGGGTCGCGGAGGCAGCAGTTCAAGCAGAGAAGCCCAGACTTCCCTCTCCCCAGCCACCTGCTCCAGCTCTTCAGAGGGGATACCAAGGCGTTCCCAGACTAGCTGGGAGACATAGTCTCTCCACCGAGTCCTGGGTCTGCCCCGGGGTCTCCTCCCAGTGGGACGTGCCTGAAACACCTCAAGTGGGAGGCGTCCAGGAGGCATCCTAATCAGATGCCCATACCACCTCAACTGACTCCTTTCAATGTGGAGGAGCAGCGGTTCTACTCTGAGCCTCTCCCGGATGACTGAGCTCCTCACCCTATCTCTGAGGGTGAGTCCAGCAATCCTACGGAGAAAGCTCATTTCAGCCGCTTGTATCCGCGATCTCGTTCTTTCGGTCATTACCCAAAGCTCGTGACCATAGGTGAGAGTAGGAACGTAGATTGACTGGTAAATCGACAGCTTTGCCTTAGAACTAAGCTCCCTCTTCACCACAACAGACCGGTACAACGTCCGCATCACTGCAGATGCTGCTCCAATCCGTCTGTCGATCTCTCGCTCCATTTTCCCCTCACTCGTGAACAAGACCCCAAGATACTTAAACTCCTCCACTTGGGGCAGGAGCCTGTCCCCAACCCGGAGAGGACAATCCACCTTTTTCCGGCTGAGGACCATGGACTCGGACTTGGAGGTGCTGATTCTCATCCCAGCTGCTTCACACTCAGCGGCAAACCGTCCCAGCAAGAGCTGTAGGTCATTGCTGGATGAAGCCAACAGGACAACATCATCTGCAAACAACAAAGATGAGATCCTGTGGTCACCAAGCATGACACCCTCCATTCCCTGGCTGCGCCTAGAAATCCTGTCCATAAAAATTATGAACAGGACCGGTGACAAAGGGCAGCCCTGGCGGAGTCCAACTCTCACTGGGAATGACTCCGACCGAGTGTTGGCAATGCGAACTAAACTCTCACAACGGTCGTACAGAGACCGAATAGCTCGTAACAACAAGCCCGATACCCCATACTCCCGAAGCACCCCCCACAAAAATCCACGAGGGACGCGGTCAAATGCCTTCTCCAAGTCCACAAAACACATGTAAACTGGTTGGGCAAACTCCCACGAACCCTCAAGAATTCTCGAGAGGGTAAAGAGCTGGTCCGATGTGCCACGGCCAGGACGAAAACCACATTGCTCCTCCTGAATCCGAGGTTCGACCAACGGCCGGACTCTCCTCTCCAATACCTTGGCATAGACCTTCCCAGGGAGGCTGAGGAGTGTGATCCCTCTAAAGTTGGAGCACACCCTCCGGTCCCCTTTTTTGAAGAGAGGAACCACCACCCCGGTTTGCCATGCCAAAGGCACTGCCCCCGACCTCCACGCAATGTTGCAGAGGCGTGTCAACCATGACAACCCAACAACATCCAGGGCCTTGAGGTACTCGGGGCGAATCTCGTCCACCCCCGGGGCCCGGCCACCAAGGAGATTTTTAACCACCTTCCCCAAGTCCAGATACATTAATACAAATTAAATAATTGTTATAACTGATCATAATTATAAATCACTTATTGCTACAACTGTATACATTTTGATTGTTATGCAGATGACACACAATTATACCTGTCAATGAAGCCAGATGATAGTAATCAATTAGCCAAGTTAGAAGCCTGTCATAAGGAAATCAAAGCTTGGATGACTTGTAATTTCCTGCTATTAAATTCAGATAAAACTGAAGTCATTCTTGTTGGTCCAAAAAACCTTAGAAATACCTTTCCAAATCAAACTTTTAATTTGGATGCGGTTACTCTCTTTCTTAATAGCTCTGTGAGGAACCTTGGAGTTATTTTTGATCAAGATCTGTCGATTGATTGATTGATTGATTGATTGATTGATTGATTTTATTTATTTGAACATTCTGAAAAAGAAAAAAAAAAGAATTTAAAACAAAACAAAAAACAAGCCAAAAAAAAATAAATAAAATGTTCAAAAGAAGTGGGAAGAAGCCAACGCTTATATAGTCCCACCCCTTTTCCATACCCAACAAATTACAGTATCACTCTTAATCATCATTCATCCCACAACCACATTCACCATAATACACCCCATTGTCAAATTATACAACAGAAATGACACAACAAGGACAGTCCATATTGACAACAATACCAACATCCAACAATATTGCAACAACAATAAACAAACACTTCTGGCATGTTCAACACAAACACAGACAACACGATCACCATCACAATCACCATAACACAATAACACACACAACAACAACCTTCCCTCACTGAAGACACATTGTAACATCACTGCCCTTCATTTTCATACTGATCAAAAATCATTTCTTTATATGTTGATTTAAATATATGGATGTTTGGGCATTGCCTGTGTTTCTCCCCCAACTCATTCCACAATTTTACCCCACACACGGACACACAAAAACCCTTCCTAGTAGATCTTACTAAGTGTATTTTAAATTTTGTGTTCCCCCGTAAATTATATTTCCCTTCTCTCTCACTGAAAAGATTTTGTATATTGTGTGGCAAAAGGTTTTTACTGACTTTAAACGTTAATTGTGCTGTATAATAATGAACCAGATCCCGTAATTTCAATAACTTTGAATGTAAAAACAATAAATTAGTATGTTCGAGATACCCAACTTTGTGTATAACACGGACTGCCCTTTTTTGAAATATTAGCAAGGAATTAAGTTTACTTTTATAATTGTTACCCCAGACCTCTATACAATAGGTCAAGTATGGAAGTACTAATGAGCAATACAAGATATGAAGTGATTTGTAATCTAGGACCTGCTTAATTTTATTTATAATTGCAACATTTTTTGCAACTTTGTTTTGTATGTATCTGACGTGTGGTTTCCAACTAATTTTATCATCTAGTATTACACCCAAAAACTTGATCACCTTGACTTTTTCAATAATCACATTATCTACATAAATATGTATATCTTCTTTATTTTTACAATTACCAAATATCATTACCTTAGTTTTATCTATATTTAGTGATAATTTATTACAATCCATCCATTTTTTAAGATTATTTAATTCATTATTTAGAATATGGATTAGTTGATTATAATTATTTCCAGAATAAAATATATTAGTATCATCAGCAAATAATATTATTTTTAATAATTTAGAAACTTGGAATATATCATTTATATATATATATATATATATATATATATATATATATATATATATATATATATATATATATATATATGTTAAATAATTTGGGGCCCAATACTGACCCCTGGGGGACACCACAGGCAATTCCCATACACCCAGACACACATTCTCCCATCTTCACAATCTGTTGTCTCTCAGATAGATAACTTGTAACCCAATTCAAAGCCATTCCCCTAATACCATACATTTGCAGTTTATTAAGAAGTATTGTATGATTTATTGTATCAAATGCTTTTCTAAAATCTATAAATACACCAACTGCATATTTTCATTGATCTAATGCATTTATTATGTCCTCTGTTGCTTCCATTATCGCCAACGATGTTGTACTCTTGGCTCTAAATCCATATTGGTTCTGATTAAGCACATCGTGTTTATTTAAAAAGTTTTCTAATCTGTTGTTGAAAAGTTTTTCCAGAATCTTTGAAAATTGTGGGAGGAGCGATACTGGTCTGTAGTTTGTGTATTGGTGTTTATTTCCTTGCTTGAATAATGGTATTACTTTTGCTATTTTCATTTTCTGCAGGAATGAGCCAGTTTGAAATGATAGATTACAAATATATGTGAATGGTTTTAATATGCCATCAACAGTTCTTTTTACTAGTGCCATATCAATACCATCACACTCAGTAGATAATTTATTTTTACACTTTTCAACAACAGATTTTACCTCTAGTTCATCCACCGCTGTAAGAAAGATTGACTGAGGGTTATTTCCAATCAATGTCTCACTCACGGTGTCTCTTCCTTGGTTTGGAATTTTTGCTGCCAACTCTGGTCCAACATTTACAAAAAATGTATGCATTTTATTTACTACCATATTCTTATCATAATTATCACCACAATTATCAGTAAAATACTCTGGATATATCATTTTCTAAGTTCCATTTTTCCTTAATTTATTTAATATATCCCAGACTCCTTTTATATTATTTTTATTTTCATTTAACATTTTCCTATAGTATAATTTTTTACTAGTTCGTATTATTTCAGTTAATTTATTTATATATGTTTTATATCTTTTTTTCAGATTCTTTGGTTCTTAATTTAATGAAATTTTTATAGAGATAATTTTTCTTTTTACAAGCATTTTGTAGCCCCTTGGTTAACCAAGGGCAAATTTTGGATATATGTTTTTTTTATTAATTTCTTTAATTGGACAGTTTTTTATCATATAATGATTTAAATATATCAATAAATTTATCATATGCCAAGTCCACTTTTTTCTCTATATAGACAACATCCCAATTCTGTAACATTAAGTCTTTTTTTAAATCACTGATTCTATCTTCTGTTCGTATTCTTTTTATAGATAATCTTTTAACATGGTTTATTATTATTCTTACTGTCATTAGCTCCATAATTAACATCTAAAGCAACAAATACAGGCAGGTGGTCACTAATGTCATTTATTAGTATACCACTCACCATATTATATTCAATAACATTGGTAAAAATGCTGTCTATCAGGGTAGCACAGTGTGTTGTTATTCTTGTAGGTTTTGTAATCTTTGGAAATAAGGTTAAGCTATACATTGTATCTAAGAAATCTTCAGTTCGTTTGTGTTGCTTTGTTTTCATTAAATCTATATTAAAGTCACCACAAATAAAGATATCTTTTTGTCTTATTTTTGCATACGTCTTTTCCATCCCATTTCTAAATTTTTCCATATCAGATCCCGTTGCTTTATGTATACAACTTACTATTATGTTTTTTTCTATTTTCCATCGTAATCTCAATTGTTAAACATTCCATACTTTCATTCACTGTTGATGTCATGCTGTCCACTTTTTAATTTTCTATCAACATACAGTGCTACCCCGCCACCACTTTTACATTTCCTATTTTGTGTGTACATCTCATATCCATATAGTTCAAAATTTACATCTTTTTCTTCATTAATCCATGTTTCACTTATTACAATAATCCTAAATGGTGTGTTAAATTGATTTAAAAACTCCTTAATACTATCAAAGTTTGCATAGAGACTCCTACTATTAATATGTATTATTGTCAATATCTGATCAAAATTCATAATTCCATTTAATTGTTGTTCATCATAATCCGTTGTGGGACTAATAAAGGCTTATCTTATAAACACACTTATTATTAATATGATTAAAAAAGTTATTGTGAATGAATGAATGAATGAATGAATGAATGAATGAATGAATTTATTTCGGATAATACAGTACAGGTTTAAAAGAAACTGTATAATATAACAACAAGGTCAAATTAGACAAAGACTCCTTCTACTAAACAATTCCACGTGAGTTATCCGAAATGGGTGATGGCTGAAGCCGCAGCTTATATTGCCCACCCATATTCCATCCAAGAATTCAAAAGAGAAAAAAGAGTAAACAAGACAAGAGTGATTACAATTTAAAACAAAGCTAAGACAAAGTGTGACTGAGAGAAAAAAAGAAAACTAAGCTAAGCTAAGTTAAGCGGTTACTATTCAAAACAAATCTAAGACAGAATGTCACAGAGAAAAAAAAAAAAAAAACTAAGCTACAACACAACACAGGCTGGATATGTCAATCCTTATGTGAGTTTACATGTCGTCTTGTAAATATGTTTGGAGTATTTCTTCCTTTAGTTTTTGTTTAAATTGTCCAAGCGTTGTACATGATTTTAATTCAGGTCCATAATCATTCCATAATCTGACTCCTTGCACTGAAATACAGTGTTGCTTGGTGGTTGTTCTCACTGTAGGCTTTTGAAATATACATGTTCCTCTGAAGTGATATCGTTTCTCCCTTGTTTGGAACAACTTTTGGATATTTGCGGGCAGTGATAAATTCTTTACTTTGAACATTATTATTGCAGTTTTAAAGTCAACCAGATCTTTCAACTTGAGAGTTTTTTGTTTAAGAAAAAGTGGGTTTGTTGGTTCCCTGTAAGCTGCTTTGTTTATTATTCTAATAGCTCTCTTTTGAAGCATAAAGAGTGGATATATGTTTGTTTTGTATGTATTTCCCCATACTTCATTACAATATGTCATGTATGGGAGTATTAATGAATGATACAAGGTGTATAGTGTGGGTTGATTCAGCAAATATTTCACTCTGTGTAATATTGCAATTGATTTGGAAACTTTACCTTTAATATAATTAATATGTGACTTCCAACACAGTTTGTTATCAATTATTACTCCAAGGAATTTAGTTTCAGATACCCTTTCAATCTCTACACCATTTACACTGAGTTTGGGTACTGGATTGTTGTGATGGTTGTTAAAGACTATAAATTTTGTCTTACTTAAATTGAGCGTTAATTTGTTTGAATCAAACCACAGTTTAAGCTTTCCTAATTCCTTTCCGAGTGTATCCAGAAGTTGTTCCAAATTGTTTCCACTGCATAGCAGATTAGTGTCATCGGCAAACAATATTAAGTCCATTTTTTCTGAAACTTTACATATATCGTTTATATACATATTGAATAATAATGGTCCCAAAACTGAACCCTGTGGGACCCCACAGGTGACCTTCAGCAACTCTGAGTTTTTGTTGCTAACACATACGTACTGATATCTATTCTTTAAGTAACTACTTAACCAGGACAGTGCTACCCCTCTAATACCAGAATTTTGTAGTTTCTTTAATAATAAATTATGATCTACTGTATCAAATGCTTTTTTAAGATCTAGGAATACTCCAACTGAATACTCTTTATTTTCAATGGCTATTGATATTTTTTCTGCAAATTCCATTAGGGCATATGCAGTTGTCCTCTTGTGTCTGAACCCATATTGCTGCTCACATAATAAATCATTCTTCAGTATGAAGTTGTCGATTCTCTCATAGAATATTTTTTCAAGTATCTTGGAAAATTGCGGTAATAGTGAAATTAGTCTATAGTTTGAGAGTTCCCCTCTGTCGCCCGTCTTGTATATCGGAATTACTTTAGCTATTTTCATTGCATTGGGAAATATACCTGATTGGAGAGACAGGTTGCAGATATACGTCAGTGGTTTTACTATGCATTTGATAACAGTTTTGACTAGTAGCATGTCAATACCATCACAGTCAGTAGATGTTTTACTTTTGAACGATTTAACAATTTCAATGACCTCTCTTTCGTCTGTGTTCTTTATGAAGATGGAGTCTTTTACAGCAGTGTTATTGCATATTGTATCACCTGTTGGCACCGTAGTGGGTATTTCTCGGGCCAGTTTAGGTCCAATGTTAACAAAAAAATTATTAAATTCATCTGCAGGTGAAACAATATTCACACTCTGAGTCGTTTTATTATTTTTTGGAATATTAGTTGGGTAGCTTGTATTTCTGCTTTTATTTCCAAGGATACTGTTGAGTATTGTCCATGTATTTTTAATATTGTCTCTGTTTTTCTCCAGTTCTTTACTGTAATAGTCTCTTTTACTACATCTTATTATATATGTTAACTTATTTTTGTATGTTTTATACCGCTGCTCTGCTTCTTTTGTTCTTTTCTTTAGGAAAGCTTTATATAATAAATTTTTCTTTTTACACGCCTTTTGTAGTCCTTTGGTTAACCATGGCTTATTAGCAAATTTGTGTTTAAGCTTTTTTATTACTAATGGGCAGTTTTTTTCATAAAGACTGGTTACAATGTTTATAAATGTGTCATAGGCTTCATTTACATCTGATACATAGACTTCTGTCCAGTCTTGCTTCAGCAAGTCCTCTTTAAGAGAACTGATTGCATTTGGTGATTTGTGTCTGAACGATTTTGAAGTTTTTTCTGCGTTGGGCCCCGTGTGGCCATGGATAAGTGCAAAGGTTGGCAAGTGGTCACTTATATCATTTATCAATAATCCACTTTCTATTTTCTTATCGAAAACATTGACAAACAGGTTGTCAATAAGTGTAGCAGAGTGAACTGTGATTCTACTGGGATGTGTTATTGTGGGATATAGACTCATGCTGTACATAGAGTTCATGAACTCTGTAACTACATTTTGTTGATGAGGATTCAGTAAGTCAATATTGAAATCTCCACAAATTGCTACCATTTTCTTACTAGTAATATTATTGTACAGCTCGACTAATTTATCTCTGAATGTCTCAATGCAAGTTCCCAGCATTCTATATATGCAGCTTATGATTAGATTTTTTGTTTTGTCTAGGTCAATCTCAACAGTAACACATTCCAAAATCCCTGGTAGTGCTGAGGACATTTCATTTACAAGCTTACACCTGTACAGGTCATCAATATACAGTGCAACACCACCACCCTTTTTTTTTGAGTTCTGTTAATATAAAACATCTGATATCCCTCTATTGCCATCAGGGGAGCCTGCTCTTCATTAAGCCAAGTTTCAGAGACTGCAATAGCTGTGAATTTTCTGTCTAGTTGTTTTAAATAGTCCTGAATCTGTGGAAAGTTTTTGTTAAGACTTCTGCTATTGAAGTGTATTATTGACAGTTTACCATCTAATTGCTTTTGACTTTTGAATTGTTTTTCAGTGTAATATTCACAGTGGTTATGAATATTATTGAAAAAGTGGTTATCAGGATCAATATCATTCTCCATCTCTTGTGGTTTATGTTCAGCATAATGGTATGTTTTCAGAGTTTGAGTTTCCTCATTCTGTGTCAAATGACTTCCTCCAACTGGGGATAATTGATGTCTACTTAAGTCGGTCATAAGTTTTTGTTTATTTTGTTTATTTTTATTAAAGTACTTTGGCATGGTGTATCAAAAGAACTATTCTTATCGTGTGTATGAATATGGATTATCATTGGCTCATAATTTTCTAATTAGTGTTCATCTGTATTTATCTAAGTCAGTAGCATCTCTGATCATTATACTCTTTGCTTGCTCAGGTGATCCATTTAGTTTAATCCAAATTCTACAATTTCTTGTCCAGGTAGCTTGTATCTTATTTTGTTTTTTTAGCATCCGTGCCTGTCATGCTAATTCAGCGTTTTTTTTTTTGTCAGGTGTTCATTTATGTAAACTTGAGTTTCCTTTAGCTTTTTGGCCTGCCTCAGTATGTTATTCTTTACCCTTCTGTTCACAAAGCGCATCACAATTGATTTCTTTGTTTTGTTATCTTTCTTCGGTAGAGCATAGCAGGCTGAGATTGCATTGGCTTCTACCTTAATGTCTTTATTATTAAGGAACTGAAGCACTTGATTTTCTAAGGACAATGATTCCCTCATGGGTGCATCTTCACCACTCAGTCCTACTGTGGCATGGGCGTATGACTGATATCTGATGTCTAGTCCACTTATAACTAGGTCATCAATACGAGAACCTTGTTCAAGATCCTCGACGCGTTGCTCCAAAAGACGCCCGTGTTGCTCCAGGTCCATAATTTTTTTGTCTTTTTCTTGAATTATTAAATTTAGGGCTTGTACCTGTTCTATTAGGCCTATTATTTTGTCCTGTTGGCTAGTCAATTTGGCCAATTCTTCTGACATAAAGCTCAGAGATTTTTTGATTTCTTCCATTTCCTCTTTCTTTGGTGGCATCTTACTGACCTGTAGATAGAAGTAAACAAAGAATCCGGCTAGGCCTCAACTAGCCCGGCTGCTGCTGAACTCGCCGCAACAGCTCCTGCACAGCTCCTCCGCCAAGTAGCGCTGCACAGCTCCGCAGATCACCCCCGTCATTCGCTACCGCCTGCCGCCGTCTGCCTGGCCGGTTATGCCGCACACCGCCGGCGCAGCCGAACTTCACCGATCACCGCCGCCGCTCGCCGCCGTCTGGCTGGGTGGCACCTCCGCTAGGCCCCGTCACCGACCACTGTCAGTCTGGTAGTTCCTCAGCTGGACCTTGCAACTGGGTTCCGACTCAGGCCACTGTCCTGCTGGGTCCAGGTGGCCCCGTCTCTCACCAACGCCACGCCCGAGCTCTCTTGTCTGTGTCAATATCTCCTAAAATGTCTTGTGGTTGCTGTTCAGTATTGACAAAGATTCCAGCTTCAATTTGCGCTAATACACTTCCATTATTAAATGAGGAAGGATGATTGGTTAAAGTACTAATCATAAATTATGTCAACAATGTACACCAAAAGGAAAAAAGGAAAAAGAACACAAAATCTCAACTCATGATCTTACTGCACTGTTATTCTTGCATCAGGGCTAAGGTTTAAATTTGCCTAATTCCTCCATTTCTCTAATCATTATTACTTTAGCTTCTTCTGGAGTGCCAAGCAGTTTTATCCACACCTTACAGTTCTTTGTCCATGTTGATTGTATTTTTCCGTGTTTTCTGAGAGCCCTGGCTTGTCTAGCTATTTCAGAGTTTTTTTTGTTAAATGTTCGTTTATATAGACAGCCGTTCCTCCATCCATCCATCCATCTTCTACCGCTTTTCCGAAGGTCCGGGTTGCGGAGGCAGCAGTTCAAGCAGAGAAGCCCAGACTTCCCTCTCCCCAGCCACCTGCTCCAGCTCTTGAATGAATTGAATGAATGAATGAATGAATTTATTTCGGATAGTACATTACAGGTTAAAAGAAACTGTATAATATAACAACAAGGTCAAATTAGACAAAGACTCCTTCTACTATACAATTCCACGTGAGTTATCCGAAATGGGTGATGGCTGAAGCCGCAGCTCTTCAGAGAGGATACCAAGGCGTTCCCAGACCAGCTGGAAGACATAGTCTCTCCACCGAGTCCTGGGTCTGCCCCGGGGTCTCCTCCCAGTGGGACGTGCCTGAAACACCTCAAGTGGGAAGCGTCCAGGAGGCATCCTAATCAGATGCCCATACCACCTCAACTGACTCCTTTCAATGTGAAGGAGCAGCGGTTCTACTCTGAGCCTCTCCCGGATGACTGAGCTCTTCACCCTATCTCTGAGGGTGAGTCCAGCAATCCTACGGAGAAAGCTCATTTCAGCCACTTGTATCCGCGATCTTGTTTCGGTCATTACCCAAAGCTCATGACCATAGGTAAGAGTAGGAACGTAGATTGACTGGTAAATCGACAGCTTTGCCTTAGAACTAAGCTCCCTCTTCACCACAACAGACCGGTACAAAGTCTGCATCACTGCAGATGCTGCTCCAATCCGTCTGTCAATCAGGAACGTCTGTCAGCCGTTCCTCTCAGTTTTTTTGCTTGTCGCAGAAGATCAGTTTTTGCTTTCCTGCTGACAAATCGGATGATGATCGCTGGTTTTCCTTTACTGTCTTTTCTAGGTAATGTGTGGCAAGCCGAAATAGTCTCATTGTCCACAACAATGTTTTTAGAGTTGAAAAAAGTTAACACCTGCTGTTCAAGGGTGTGTGATTCTGCCAATGTCTCATCCTACCCATCCTGGTTACCAGCTCCTGCTGTCACACGTGCATAGGAGCAGTGTCTGGTGTTCAGACCGCTCACTATGACATCATCCATTCTTGTATATTGTTCTAATTCATCCACATCTCTTTCTAAGAAATTAATTTTCTTGTCTTTTTCCATGACTTCAGCCTTTAATTCACGCACTTGGTCCATAAGGCCAATAAGCAAAGTTTGTTGTTTTGCTATCTTGGATATTTCTTCAGTCATGAAATTTAATGAGACTTTGATCTCCTCCAATTCCTCTCCATTTACCTGATTCCTTTTCGGAGGCATACTGACTAGACTGATTGAGATCAAAGACGGCTCACCTGTTGTCTAATACAGGAGGCGAAGCATGTCCGATGGCTAGTGGAGGCTGGCCCGCCGTCTCAATTATAGATGTCACCCGACTGCGAGGTCGAAGCGCTCCCAATGGCCAGTGATGGCTAGTGAAGGTCACCAACCGGCGTCACCACCTAACAGCTGAATCCGCCAGTGAAACCAAGGCTCCCTCGGCAGCTAGCGTCGTCCCAGCTAGCGTCGTCCTTCACCAATCCACCTTGGCCCAGCCAAACGACACAGAGAAACACCCGGTTCTTGAAACATGGAATATGCAGGAGAAGTCCCCAAACAAGTGGTCCACGTCCCAGATATCACCACCACGCCTCTGTGGCTGCTCGTCCAGATGAACAGGTGTCACAGCCACGTTCCTCTCCAGCTACCGAAGCGCTGCTGGCCCTCTGGTGTACTTGGCCCCCGCGGTGCTCGTCTCGCTGCCCGGGACACCTCCACGCTGCTCCTCTCCGGCGCCCCGCACAGATGAGCCCCACACAGATGAGCAGAAGCCGTTAACTGGCTGCGTTGTCCTGCCACCTCCACAGGTCTCACCAGCCGAACAGATGCCGTTAGCAAGCCGCGATCCCGTCCGCAACACCTTGGTGAAAATTCACATATTAAATTTGTTTCTAAGACTGCCTTCTATCATTTGCGTAATATTGCCAAGATGAGGAGCATCTTGTCTCACAGTGATGCTGAGAAACTGATCCACGCTTTTGTTAGCTCTAGATTGGATTATTGTAACTCTTTATTATCAGGTTGTCCTAAAACCTCTTTAAAAGTCTTCAGTTGATCCAAAATGCTGCAGCAAGTGTTTTAACAGGTACTAGAAAGAGAGATCATATCTCTCCGGTTCTGGCCTCCCTTCATTGGCTTCCCATAGAGTTTAGAATTAAGTTTAAAATCCTTCTTCTTACTTACAAAGTTCTAAACAATCAGGCCCCTTTTTATTTAAAAGATCTGATACTACCCTATTATCCTAACAGAGCACTACGCTCCCAAAATGCAGGATTACTTGTAATACCTAGAATCTCCAAAAGTACAATGGGAGGCAGAGCCTTCACTTATCAAGCTCCTCTCCTGTGAAACCAGCTGCCAATCTGGATTCGGGAGTCAGACTCGATCACTGTTTTTAAGAATAGGGTTAAAACCTTCCTTTTTGATATAGCCTACAATTAGGGAGGGATCATGTGTCTCTGAACCCTCCCTTAGTTATGCTGCTAATAGGTTTAGACAGCCGGGGGACCTCCAATAATGCATCGGGCCTCACTCCTTTCTTCACTTTCAATGAAATACTTTTTTTTTTTTTGCTGGTCATTAACATCTGTTTGTTCTCTTCCATAGATTGAGTCCCCATCATGCTGTTTGCTCTCTACATGTCTGTTCTTTTCATCTTCTCTATCCCCTCACCCCCCAGCCAGTCGCAGCAGATGACTGCCCCTCCCTGAGCCTGGTTCTGCTGGAGGTTTCTTCCTGTTAAAAGGGAGTTTTTCCTCTCCACCGTTGCCAAGCACTTGCTCATAGGGGATTGCCTGATTGCTGGAGTCTTTCTGCAACTGTGGGGGTTTCCCCTATAGTTGAAAGTGTCATATCCGGCTCTAGGGAGCCGGGCAATCAGAGCCAGGGACAAGCCAGTGAGTCGTGATGGTTTATTTTGGGTAAGGGATAAGGGATGAGGAGAGCACAGATACTCATGCCGAGGTACACTCACAGGTTGCACAGCGCAGAGGTAAGCAGCTCGTACCGGACGTGGGGGTAACAAGACGTACATACTCACAGCGGGATACAAACACAGGAATGCTGCAAGAGGAGTATAAGCTGACACCAGACGAAGGGGCTTCAGCTTAGCAATGTGTTTATGTCGCAGCCCCGAGTCATCGAGGCTGCTCCTATTTATCCTCATTGGCAGCGCCCCAGCTGATGAGGACTAATTGGCCCCAGCTGTCCATAATGCTGCCAGCTGGGAGCCTGCTGAGACGCTGCTCAATGGGAAGCAGGGATGAGGGAAAACATGGGCTGAGTGCCGAGACGGCATCTCAACCCATGGTGACAGAGCCCCCCCCTCAAGGTCGGGCTCCTGAACGACCAGGAACATCCCAGCCCCCCCCCCCCCCCCCACCTAGGGTGGGAGGAAGGGAGGCAGGACTGGAGGGGAAGAAGCCAAGGGAAGGACAACACCAATGGGGCAATGTAGGGTGGCAGGGAAAAAAACCAAATACAATACCGAACAAAACAGGGAATAATCAACCCAGGTTCGAATGGGGAGAAGAACTGGGTCAGCACACCGGTTACACACTACTCAGAGAGTACCAACAATGCGTGACCCGGAGCAAGGAAACAAAAAACCACCAAAAAGGTACAGGGCAAAAATGCTGAGTATTTATCCTCATTGGCAGCGCCCCAGCTGATGAGGACTAATTGGCCCCAGCTGTCCATAATGCTGCCAGCTGGGAGCCTGCTGAGACGCTGCTCAATGGGAAGCAGGGATGAGGGAAAACATGGGCTGAGTGCCGAGACGGCATCTCAACCCATGGTGACAGAAAGTGTTATGAGATGACTGTTGTTGTGAAATGGTGCTATATAAATAAAGTTAAAGTTGAATAACAAAATGTGGAAAAAGTGAAGTGCTGTGAATACTTTCTGGATGGACTGTATCTTCACAATTCTTGAATCTGAAATACTGCCACACATCTGCCTTCAGGCTTGATGGCAGCACCACCATGATGATCCACTCTCACTCGTGGCTGAACTCTCATATGAATGTTGAATCACTCAAGAGTTCAGCTGTCCCAGAGACCTCTTGCAATTTTCACACATGTAAAAAATTGTTATATTAACAGACAGATCCATGGATTTTGTGAATCAATATTGGTTCATTCAAATGGGAATTGACCAGAACTGAAGAATCGATCTTCTGACCCCCTCCCCCCCCCCACACACACACCACCACCACCACCACTTTGATTACGGTTTACTCTTTTTTTTTTTTTTTTTTTGTATGTTTTGGGTTAGAGTGCATGTGGCCTCAGCCCAGAGCCATTCCCTCCATAAGACATTGTAAGCAAACGCTGTGGGCCCCAAGTGACTGAAGGAGTGAGTGAGCAGGACCCCATAAGCAAATGTATCTAATGTCATGGAATGCCCCTCGGGGCAGAGAGGAGGGACCCACATGCTGGACTGCTAGTTTGTGAAATTTATTGAAGAAACAAAACACAAAGTCCAACACAATGCTCCAACACAAAAATCCAAGCTGTCAAGCAAACAAACTTGCAAGTTAAACACACAAGAGCAAGGGCTGGGTTCTGATGGAGACAAGGGGAGAGAAACTCAAGACTCCGGCAAAGAGGAATGAACATAACAGCCCTTAAATAAGGCTAGACACAAATGAAACAAATGATGGCAGGTGTGAATCACATGAGCGGGCTGGGGAGAAAATAACAATCAGCTGTGAGTCATCAAGTCATCTACTGAAGTCACAGAGAGGGCTGATTCCCAACCTGATGCAGCAGAAGACATCACAGCCCAGGAGTTCAGGCAAGTGGGGTTTTTTTTTCTCATTCAATTAAGTATAAATTATCTTGCCTGATGGTGAGGTTCAGATTAGGCAGTCCTCTGAGTCCTCACCATCTGCTGCAGCTTTAAACTGTTCACCTGCTCTCTCCGTTTCCTCCTGTCCCCCCTGAGTGTCCGCTGGCCCCTGAATTGAGCCACTGTGTGAGAAAGTAACTGCAAGGCGAGGCCAGATTTCAATTTTCAATTAGTCCATTTTTATTTCAATAATCTTACAAGCAAATAGTTTCCAGGAAAAACATCTGACACGATTCTTCTTCAACAATGCACACTTCGCCAACCAAGAAGCATACCAAGGATAATAAGAATGCAACAAGAGATCCCATTATCATTAACCACACCTGTTATATAGTATTCGAGATAATTAGGGCTGATTAGCCCCTACCATAATCCCAGGTAAAACAATGAACATTTCCATTCTTAACACATACCCACTAATATCTAAAAATACATAAATAATTTCCCCAACTATATACAATGTAAATATAAATAACATATAATAAATAACAACATAAATAATTCAATAAATAGTTCCAACCCTTATTTACAAATGTTAAACCACCCCTCTAACTTACCATACATGCTTCCTTCCTGCTGGTGTCCTATAAAAGGGCATTCAACTCCCAAAGAGTCTTTTGCCCGGACACCCACAGGAAGCATGTTGGCAAAGGTATGTGAAATAAATCATTTATCAATTATTTTACCAAAATACTTAACCATAATCATTATCTCCCAAGGGCATTCAAATTAAACAAAGACAGATCCCAAAATACTGTGTGCACTTTAACAAATAATCATCACTAACATTTACAACATTACAAATATAACATGATCACACAACACAATAAATCATAACAGTGGTGACACGCCATCGTCACATTTCCTCCCCCCTTTCCCGAGAGTACAGTACTCTATGAGTCATGTACTCTTGAAAGGCTATCTGCTACAAGGTTGGTTTTCCCTGCCACATACCGAACAGTAAAATTATAAGGTTGGAGGGACACATACCACCCTGTGAGACAGCTGTTTACGTCCTTCATTCTGTCCAACCACTATAGGGCCCGATGATCTGTCTCCAACAAAAAATGACGCCCTAGTAAATAGTACTTGAGAGACCCTATTGCCCATTTCATGGCAAGACATTCTTTTTCTACCATAGAGTATCTTGTCTCCCGGTCCAACAACTTACGGCTCAAGAACAGTACTGGGTGTCTCTCTCCCCTCTCCTCCTGGAGAAGTACTGCTCCAATGCCAACCCCTGAAGCATCTGTCTGTAAAATGAACTGGCGAGCAAAGTCTGGACTGTAGAGAACCTTCTCCCCAGAAATAGCCCTCTTCAGATCCTCAAACGCTCTGTCACACTCCTCTGTCCATTTTACCTTATTTGGTGCTGAAGCCTTAGTGAGGTCAGTCAAAACTGCGGCTCTTTCAGCAAAGTGGGGGATGAACTTGCTGTACCATCCTACCATTCCCATAAATGATCGTACCTTCTTTTTAGTGGTGGGCACAGGGTAGGTCCGGATGGCATCCACTTTACCTACTCGTGGTCTAATAACCCCCAGACCAACCACATGTCCCAGGTACTCCACCTGCCGCTGTCCGAACGCACATTTGCGTGGATTAATTGTCAGTCCTGCCCTCTTAATTAACTGAAGGACGTGCCTAAGGTGTATCAAATGTTCTTCCCAGGTCTGACTATAGATGACCACGTCATCCAGATAGGCAGCCGCAAAGTTTGATACTCTCCTTAACACTTGGTCCATCAGCCGCTGAAAAGTTGCAGGTGCCCCCTGAAGGCCAAATGGCATGACCCTAAACTGAAAACTGCCATAAGGTGTTTTAAAGGCTGTAAGTTCCTTTGTTTCCGGTGCCAATGCCACCTGCCAATACCCCTTGCATAGGTCCAGAGTAGAAATAAACCTAGCCCTGCCCACTTTCTCTAACAGTTCGTCAATCCGGGGCATGGGGTATGACTCAAATTTAGATACTGAATTAAGATATCTGAAGTCAATACAGAATCTTAATGAGCCGTCCTTTTTGGGGACCAGCACAATCGGGCTACATCACTCACTGACTGACTGCTCAATCACTCCCAGCTGCAACAACAAGTCAATTTCTTGCTTCATTTGTGGTACCAATCGTTCCGGGATCCTATAAGATTTTCTACGTGGAACAGCTTCCTCTTTCAAATAAACTTTATGATGTACCAACGTGGTGAAACCAGGTCTCTCCTGAAACAATTCTGGATCCAATAGTGCCTCTAACTCTCTCCGCTGATCCACCTGCAAATGAGACACTTGAAACAAATAAGGCTCTGACACATTTGTGGGAAAGGACTGTTCTTTCTCCTCATCCACTTCCGTCGCACAAATTAAGAGCTGATGTGTCTCCTGAAGAACAGGTTGCTGCTGCTGATGACCAGGCTGCTGAAACTCTTTCAATAAGTTAATATGGAAGGTCTGATATTTTACCTTCCTGTCAGGCATATATAGTTTATATGTCACTGAGCTTAGTCTCTTAGAAATTTCATATGGCCCCTGCCATCAAGCCAACAGCTTACTGTCACACGAGGGCAGCAATAACAAAACCTGTTGTCCTGGGTGAAAAACCCTTTTTCTGGCCTTCTTGTCATACCAAGTTTTTTGTTTGGCCTGCGCCGTCCTCATGTGCTCCTGAGCCAAAGCAGTCATTCGATCCAGTTTCTCTCTCATCTTAATAACATAAGAGACCACATTGTCCTGATCACTCGGTGGACTCTCCCAGTGCTCCTTTAATAAGTCCAGTGGGCCCCTCACCTGACGACCATACAGCAGTTCAAAAGGTGAGAACCCTGTTGAAGCCTGGGGCACCTCCCGATAAGCAAACAATAAATATGGTACCCATTGGTCCCAATCTGAGCCCGTTTCAGAAACAAATTTCCGCAGCATGTTTTTTTAAAGTCTGGTTAAATCGTTCCACTAGTCCATCAGTCTGAGGGTGATATGGGGTGGTCTTAATACCCTTAATACCCAACAGCTTATATACCTGCTGCAACAGTTTTGACACGAAATTTGTTCCACAGTCTGTTAGAACTTCTCTGGGTATGCCTACCCTTGAAAACAACTGGATAAGGCAGTTGGCAACCTGCCTAGCTTTAATAGATTTCAGGGGAAAGGCTTCTGGGTACCGAGTAGCATAGTCACAAATTACCAGAATGTATTTATTACCAGCAGAACTTCTCTCTAGGGGGCCAACTATATCCATCCCTATTCTGTCGAATGGTGTTCCAATAATGGGTAGTGAGTATAGTTGGGCACGGGCTACTCCCCTAGGTGATGTAATCTGACATATTGGGCATGATATGCAGAAGTCCTTTATCTGGGTATACATTCCCGGCCACACAAACCTTCTAGCAATTCTCTGTAGAGTTTTATGAAATGCTAGATGACCTGCCCAAGGAATAACATGTCCCAGTTCCATAATCTTTGGTATGAGGTCCTGTGGCAAAGCTATGGACATAACTTCACCTTGCTGTTGATATAAAATGCCCTTTTTAATGACATACAAGGCCTCAGCCAAACAATCAGTTCTACCCTGTTTCACACCCTCAATCTCCGAGACTTTATCAAACCATGGCCTAAGTGCTGGGTCAGCTTTCTGCAATGTAGCTATGTCAGGAGGGATGTCAAACTCTACTGACTGGCTTAATTGTGGTGTTTCTTCACCCAAGTTCTTTACAGAAGCTAATACCTTATCTCTTCTCCTCTGAGCCTTGGATTTAGGTTGCTTAATAGGGCCTGCCTCTATCTCAGAATCATAAAATGGTAACTCCTGAAGAACATTGGCAGCCCTCTGTGCCCTGGTTGTCACCATATTACAATTTTTCACCACAGGTGTGTTTACTCTCTGCTCAACAGCGCCACCTGCCTGTCTCTCCTCCGTTTGTTCCTCTCTAACCTGTTGTATGAAGTCCAACAAAGTTGGAACATCATTGCCAAGAATAACAGAATAAGGCAAATCAGGCACAAGAGCTACAGGAAGGAGATAAGTTTGACCCCCTAATGTTAAATAAACCTCAGCGGTCGGGTACAGTTTCTTATCCCCATGGACACAACTGATATTTATTTCTGACTCATTCCACAAATCCCTAGGGACCAAACTGGGTAGCACAACTGTTTGAAAACAGCCTGAATCTAACAGGGCCTCTTCACACTGACCATTAAGCAACACCTTTGTTTTATACACTCCACTGTGCACTGAGGCTGAACAAGTGGGTCTAGGAACTGAACATAATAGTGACGGTTTCTGATTCTTTGTGGCAGGACATGAATACTGAGTGTGACCGATTTTATTACACTGATAACAGCGTATATCTTTATTTGCAACAACTCGTGACTTTTTGCTATTATCATATCTGCTGTTTGTGATCTGACTGGGCCTGGAATACAACCCATTTCGAGCTGGACCACCCCTTTCACCCTCATTAAACCCACTCCGTGTGGTGAAAGATCTGTCACGGCCGAGAGTAGGTCTCCTGCTCCCAGACCTGGCTGACAGAAAAACCTCCGCCAGACGAGTAGCGTCCTCTGCAGTCTTCGGGTCCCACTCTTGTATCCAGACTCCCAGTTCCGGGTTCACCATGCGCAAAAACTGTTCCAAAATTAATTGTTCCATAATGTCTTTAAAAGTTAGGGTCTCTGGATTAATCCATTTATATAACAGGTCTTTTAAACGTACATAAAGTTCACGAGGGGTTTCCTCCTGATGAATGTCCAGGGACCGAAACCTCCTCCTATATGTGTCATATGTAATTTCAAATTTATTTAAAATAGCTTCTTTGACTTTCCCATAATTATCCGTGTCAGCAACATCCATCAGAACATATGCGCTCCGCGCTTTACCTGTAAGTAGAGGAGCTAGATGGATAGCCCACTCTTCTTCATGCCAGCGGCAGACTGTAGCAATCCTCTCGAACGTTGTCAGGTAGTGCTCAATGTCATCTTCGAGAGAGAGAGGATTCAGCCTGGGCTCGTGGTGCGTTCGTGGCCTCCTTGGCTGCACCTGCAGCGGCAAATCATCCTCCTGTGAGCCGACCCGACTGGCCATCACCCTGGGGTCCTCCCCCAAAGCGCCGTTGTCACCACTACGCTCAGCCCAGCTCCCATAGTCCTCTCTCAGCTCCGCAACCTGCAACTCCATCCGACGAATATGACTCTCCACAGTCTGTCACTTCCAGTCCTGAAGAGCGGCCTCCTCCTCTATCCGGCGATCTCTGAGATCAGATTTCAATTTTCAATTAGTCCATTTTTATTTCAATAATCTTACAAGCAAATAGTTTCCAGGAAAAACATCTGACACGATTCTTCTTCAACAATGCACACTTCGCCAACCAAGAAGCATACCAAGGATAATAAGAATGCAACAAGAGATCCCATTATCATTAACCACACCTGTTATATAGTATTCGAGATAATTAGGGCTGATTAGCCCCTACCATAATCCCAGGTAAAACAATGAACATTTCCATTCTTAACACATACCCACTAATATCTAAAAATACATAAATAATTTCCCCAACTATATACAATGTAAATATAAATAACATATAATAAATAACAACATAAATAATTCAATAAATAGTTCCAACCCTTATTTACAAATGTTAAACCACCCCTCTAACTTACCATACATGCTTCCTTCCGGCTGGTGTCCTATAAAAGGGCATTCAACCCCCAAAGAGTCTTGCCCAGACACCCACAGGAAGCATGTTGGCAAAGGTATGTGAAATAAATCATTTATCAATTATTTTACTAAAATACTTAACCATAATAATTATCTCCCAAGGGCATTCAAATTAAACAAAGACAGATCCCAAAATACTGTGTACTTTAACAAATAATCATACTAACATTTACAACATTACAAATATAACATGATCACACAATACAATAAATCATAACAGTGGTGACACTCCATCGTCACACACTGGATGATGGAGAAGCCTGCGGCCCTGGAGGACCTGGTCCAAGTCCTGCAGCCACAGTCTGGACAGAGGGAAAGCGCTGCTATTGAGCTGAAGCCTGTGCCAATGATGGAGCGTCCCCTGGCCTCAGCAGAACAGGATCCAGTGCCAGCAGGAAGCCAACCTCCTGTGTCCATGTTGGGCGAGCCACCTGCGTGGGCCACTTCGCTGGGGGCCTCGGGACTGCATCCACCACCATGCCTGCTACTGGGGCCGCCACAGCAGAGTCCGAGCTGGACCTCCAGAGGGTCGGGCCCGAGATGTCATCATCTGGAATGATCGAGTCCTGGACGGCGGTGGAGCTCGAGCCCAGGCAAGTGCTCTTTTTTGTTTCTGTTGTTTCTATTTCAGAGACAGCTTGTCTGGCTCTTGGTGGGGAGAGCCAGGTGCAGTCACCAGCTGCACCTGAGCTCACCTCGCTGGACTCCACTGCTGCCGGTGACCCTGACCCTGTTTCTCTGCCTCTCCCATCTGAGCTTTTCCCTGGAGTCACCAAGGATTGTCCAGCTTCGCCAGAAGTCCCTGTGGGTCCAGCCTCACCGCCCGAGAACACCGTGGGTCCAGCTCCTCCTGCCGAGGACCATGAGGGTGCTCCGTTCCAGCCCAGGACCTCCTTGGGTGCTGCTTCCCCTCCAACTGGGGTCTTCATGGGTGCTCTGTCCCAGCCCAGGACCTCCATGGGTGCTGCTTCCCTTCTGGCTGAGGGCTTTGCAGGTGCTCCGTCCCAGCCCGGGGCCTCCGAAGGTGCTGCTTTCCCATCAGTTGAGGTTGTCGCGGGTGCTCTGTCCCAGCCTGGGGCCTCCGTGGGTGCAGCTTTGGTCCAGTCCAGTTCCACTGTGGATGCAGCTTTGGCCCAGTCTGGGTCCACCATCGGTGCAGGTCTGGCCCAGTCTGGGTCCACAGCGGGTGCTGCTTTGCTCCAGCCTGGAGCCACGGCGGGTGCTGCTTTGTTCCAGCCCGGAGCCACGGCAGGTGCTGCGATGTCCCAGTCCGGGACCACCGAGGGTGCTATTCATCAGCCCGAGGGCATAATGGTTCCCCCTCCTCTGCCAGGTGCTGTCGTGGTTCCTCCTCCTTTGCCAGGTGCTGTCGTGGTTCCCCCTCTTCTGTCAGATGGTGTTGTGGTTCCCCCTCTTCTGCCAGACACTGTTGTGGTTCCCCCTCTTCTGGCAGACGCCATTGTGGTTCCCCATCCTCTGCCAGACGCCATTGTGGTTCCCCGTCCTCTGCCAGATGCCATTGTCGTTCCCCGTCCTCTGCCAGATGCTGTCGTGGTTCCCCCTCCTCTGCCTGATGCCGTTGTGGTTCCCTCTCCTTTGCCCAAGGCCATCGTGGTTCCCCCTCCTCTGTCTGACGTCGTCTTGGTTCCCCCTATTCTTCCATCCTCCTCATCTCTGGTCATCCCGGTTGGGCGGGCGCCCCCTGGACCACCTTTTCTGTGCTGGTGGTTAAAGAACTCTGGCCGACCGCCTGACAGACTGTGCCAATGGGTTGGGTGGCTCATATTCTCTGGCAGGCCACCCAACTCTTACCATCTCACCCTCTGCCAGGCCTGGCTCTTCAGCCGGCCACCGGAACAGTTTAGTTCCTTGGTCTAGGGGGCCTAGGTCCCTGGTTTTGTCTGGTGTGGATCCTGAGTGGGGTTTTTTGGTTTTTGTTTTCTCCTAGCCTGGGTTTTGCTGGGGTGTGAGTCATGGGAGTTCTTATTATTTTCTCTGATTTGTTTCGGTCCCTCTGTGCCTGGGTCCCCCTCCTCCCGCCCAGGGTGGGGTTGTTTTCTTGTCTTTTGGTGGGGTGGGTACTTAGTGTGGGTGAGTCCTTGTCTTCTTTTGATGTTGCCCGGGGTGTCTGGTATCCACCCCTTGGGGAGAGGGGGGCTCTATCACGATCTGAGCATGGGGGATTTCATCGTGCTTTGTCTCTTTGCCTTTTTGTTTTTCCTTATTTGTATAATATTGTATTTTGGAGTTCTATGCCTGTGATGTTTTTTCTAGTTTGTTTTCACATATTCGGTATTGTTTCTTTGTATAATTTATTTTCCTGTTTACGTTCAGGGTAGTTTTGTTATTTACATATTTGGGTTGATTTGTCATTTGTTTCCACTTTATTTTTGCCAGTGTCTTCTCTTTCTTTTTTTCTTTCTTGGGGGACTCAGAGGACTGCTTAATCTAAACCTCACCATCAGGCAAGATAATTTATGCTTAATTGAATGAGAAGAAAAAAAAAACTTGCCTGAACTCCTGGGCTGTGATGTCTTCTGCTGCAGCAGGTTGGGAATCAGCCCTCTCTGTGACTTCAGTAGAAGACAGCCTCCCAGGGAACCCTTGAGGATCCGCCCCTGCAGCCACAGCGACAGGTGGAGCCGGGGAGGAAAGAGCCGATCCCTCAGCAACGGGAGGAATCACCGAGTAGGAGGAAGAGGCAGCAGCAGTGGGAGAAAAAGCTGACTGGACAGCCGGAGAAGATAAACTCAATAAAGGGACCACTGCGGGAGTTTTCAACCTCGGTGATGGGGAAACTGCTGGCGAGGAAGTGGAGGCGCTCTTCCAGCGGGATTTCCTTGAATGACAGCGGGGAGCAGGAGGCAGAGACGTAGGCTCATGGTGAAGAAGGAGAGGCTCCGGAGTCAGGGGATGCTCACTCGTCGGCTCAAACTCCAGGCCCCCCGGTGAAACCTCCTCCAGGTCCTGGGGAAGACCTGGGAGGAGCCATGGCTTATATTCCAATAAAAGCTCAGTCTCTGCTAAAATAACCTGCCTGCACCCCTCCCACTCCTCGGCCGATGGCGCAGGGCAGTGTTCAGGAGGAGGAGGCGGAGCCATGGCTTATATTCCAATAAAAGCTCAGTCTCTGCTAAAATAACTTGCCTGCACTCCTCCCACTCCTCAGCCGATGGTGCGGGGGAGTGTTCAGGAGAAGGAGGCGGAGCCGCCACCGAAGAGCAGCGAGAGGCTGGAGACTTCCATGTCCACTTGCTCTTTGTCGACGCAGGCACCGACATCGGTGTGATCTCCCCCAGCCTGTGACTCATGGATGGTGGGGCGATTATAGAGAGGAGTAGGTCTGCGAGCTCCGGGTGATACCACAGGCTGGGGCATGACTCGAGTCCCTGCGCCACGCCCTCCAGACACTCTCAGGTTGCCTTGGGAGTACGGGAGGCACAAGCCTGTGAGAGAATGTCCTCCAGGACACACACAGTCCACCGCTCCACTTCACTCAGACCAGGAATAGAAAAATCCAGGGTGAGAGACATGACTAACCCTAGGTGAAAAAAAACAAACAAAAAAAAAAAACAAGAAAAACCACGAACTGCACCAGCTGGGTCTCTCACTGGCCGGATTCTTCTGTCATGGAATGCCCCCCGGGGCAGTGAGGAGAGGCCAATGCGCTGGACTGCTAGTTTGTGAAATTTATTAAAGAAACAAAACACAAAGTCCAACATAGTGCTCCAACACAAAAAATCCAAGCTGTCAAGCAAACAAACTTACAAGTTAAACACACCAGAACAAGGGCTGGGTTCTGGTGGAGATGAGGGGAGAGAAACTCAAGACTCCGGCAAAGAGGAATGAACATAACAGCCCTTAAATAAGGCTAGACACAAATGAAACTAGAAAAGCACTCGGAGAGCGCAGACCTCCGCCAAGCGCCGCAGTTCCCCCCATACAGTCTTCAGATTCCTTGATCATGAAAACATATGACAAGCAGTGGTTCAGCAGTTATTCACGAAAATGGCATTTTCCGTAATGGCGGCCACAGTTCCTCCCATACAGTGTTTGTGTGTACGTTTTCAGATTCCTTGACCATGAAAAGATATGACTAGCAATTGGATTGACATTGATAGGATTAGTGGTTCAATAGTTATTCATGAAAATGGCATTTTCCGTAATGGCGGCCACAGTTCCTCCCATACAGTGTTTGTGTGTACGTTTTGAGATTCCTTGACCATGAAAACATGACTAGCAATTGGATTGACAATGATAGGATTAGTGGTTCAGTAGTTATTCACGAAAATGGCATTTTCCGTAATGGCGGCCACAGTTCCCCCCATAGAGTGTTTGTGTGTACGTTTTCAGATTCCTTGACCATGAAAATATATGACTAGCAATTGGATTGACAATGATAGGATTAGTGGTTCAGTAGTTATTGAGGAAAATGGCATTTTCCGTAATGGCGGTTTAGCGCCACAGTTCGCCCCATACAGTGTTTGTGTGTACGCTTTCAGATTCGTTGACCGTGAAAACATATGACTAGCAATTGGATTCACAACAATTGGATTGACAATGATAGGATTAGTGGTTTAGTAGTTATTCATGAAAATGGCATTTTGCGTAATGGCGGTTTTCTTGTGGACGGTGATCCGGATCACCACCAAAATATAATCATCTGTAGGATACCCCATTTCTGACAATCTGTGAAAATTTCACAAAAATCCGTCCATAACTTTTTGAGTTATCTTGCTAACAGACAAACAAACAGACAAACAAACAAACAAACAAACAAACAGACAAACCAACGCCGATGATCACATAACCTCCCCCTTTGGCGGAGGTAACAAATGATGACAGGTGTGAATCACATGAGCGGGGTGGGGAGAAAATGACAATCAGCTGTGAGTCATGAGGAGAGGAGACGGGGCTGACAGTTTTACAGGAGCACCACCCACAACTAGGGAAAAAACCTGGAAGTGCCCCTGACAACTGCAACCCCCAAGAAAGAAAGAAAGAAAGAGAAGACACTGGCAAAAATAAAGTGGAAACAAATAAGGACAAATCAACCCAAATATGTAAATAATAAAACTACACTGAACGTAAACAGGAAAATAAATCATACAAAGAAACAATACCGAATATGTGAAAAACAAACTAGAAATAACATCACAGGCATAGAACTCCAAAATACAATATTATACAAATAAGGAAAAACAAAAAGGCAAAGAGACAAAGCACAATGAAATTCCCTCGTGCTTAGGTCATGACATCTAACATCAGTGTTATCAATGTACCAGTACTGGGATGGGGGGTTGGCTTGTATTGCTGCCATAGCACTTACACTCATGGTGCAGACAAACTACAATTATGCATAAAAGTGATCTAAAACTCCAATATCACAGCACCCAATGCTTGTACACATGTACAACAGTAACAGAGTACACTTACTCTCTAACGAAGGAGATGATACTTATTTTCTAACATTTAGCATGTAGCATCACCCGCAAGGGCTGCTGGGAAATAGGAAGCCGGTTTTCTTTTTGTGTACCAAATTGATGCAACAGGGGCCCCCAAAATGCAATTGCCTAGTGCCCTTGTGACTGCTACTTCGGTTCCCGGAACAAGATTGGTGCCACACGCATGGGCAAACTACGTCACAATGACTGCAGGGTGTAATGCATTTTATATACACTACCGTTCAAAAGTTTGGGGTCACCCAGATAATTATTTTGTGTTTTCCATGAAAAGTCACACTTATTTACCACCATGAGTTGTAAAATGAATAGAAAATATAGTCAAGACATTGACAAGGTTAGAAATAATGATTTGTATTTGAAATAATAATTTTTTCCTTCAAACTTTGCTTTCGTCAAAGAATCCTCCATTTGCAGCAATTACAGCATTGCAGACCTAACATGATTGCACAAGGGTTTTCTAATCATCCATTAGCCTTCTGACGCAATGAGCAAACACATTGTACCATTAGAACACTGGAGTGATAGTTGCTGGAAATGGGCCTCTATACACCTATCTAGATATTGCACCAAAAACCAGACATTTGCAGCTAGAATAGTCATTTACCACATTAGCAATATATAGAGTGTATTTCTGATTAAAGTTATCTTCATTGAAAAAAAGTGCCTTTCTTTCAAAAATAAGGAAATTTCTAAGTGACCCCAAACTTTTGATGAGATCAGATGAGATGAGATTCAACTTTATTGTCATTACACATGTATGAATACAAGGTAACGAAACGTGACTTGGCATTTGGGCACGCTCTGCAGAGCGCATCCAAGGCCGGGGCAGCCGCTAGGCGCCAGTCATAAAGAAGAAAGGAAAAAAAAGAAAAGAAAGGATATGACACAATAGGCGAGAGAAAAAAACATGTTTTATCAAATTGACGCTTAATGAGTAAGCGAAATTTTGATTGCAGGCAAAAAAAAACCTCAATGCATATTTAGCAGACATTTAGTGGACAAATCACACAGCAGAGGGAGAGCAGTGTGTGTATATTGTATGCATGTAGTGTTGTATGCATTGTGTAGTGTAAATGTAACAGTTGTTAGTGAGCAGCAGAGGGCACCTCCTGGCAGTGGATAGATGTTATAATCATGTGACTTATAAACAAGTCCAGAGTCCAGAGTCTATCTCTCTCTCTCTCTTGCTTGCAGAAGGCACATGGGCATTGTCCTTGAGGGTCCAATCCGCTGACGACAAACAACTGATTGTTGATTGTATGGGTAGACATAAGAGCCGGTTCTTCCGCTAATCTCAGTCAGGAGGAATGTAAACACGGGGCAAACAAGGTCAAATCAAATCAAATCAGCACAGTGCACTCAGAGAGTAGAATTTGTCCTCACCCGTGTAATTCTGTGCTTCCATTATATATGCAGGCTTAAACTGTTTTTCCATAGAGAGCACAGGGCTTCAGATGTATTCCTTCACTGAATCACTGTCATTCAGTTCACCGTTTGCCGCTACTCGTGCCCTCCCCAACTGGTCGAATTTGATGAAGGAGCTGGCCGGGTCTGTAGACTTCTCACACAACACAACACACTACCATCTACGGAAGTTCTCTGACGATTCTGTGATCGTCAGCCTCATCTCCAATGGAGATGAAGCCGAGTACAGAGGACTTATCCAGGACTTCGTGGACTGGTGCCATCGAAACTGCCTCCATATCAACGCGAGAAAAACTAAGGAGCTGGTGGTGGACTGCTACAGGCAAGGACAACCCCTCACAGCACCAGTAAACATCCAGGGAACAGACATTGAGATGGTGACATCCTACAAGTACATGGGTGTTCATTTGAACAATAAACTAGACTGGTCACACAATACCGACACACTCTACAAGAAATGGACAGCGCAGGCTGTTCCTACTGAGGAGGCTCAGGTCTTTTGGTGTACAAGGGGCGCTCCTGAAGACCTTCTACAATTCGGTGGTGGCATCAGCCATCACTTTTGGAGTGGTCTGCTGGGGCAGTGGCATCACAGCAGCCAATAGGAAGAGACTGAACAAACTGATCAAGAAAGCTAGCTCTGTCCTGGGGCAGCGCCTTGACCCAGTGGAGGAGATAGGAGAGAGAAGGATGGTGGCTAAGCTGTCGTCTCTGCTGAAGTCCGAGTCCCACCCTATGCAGGACATACTAAACGCACTGAGGAGCTCATTTAGCAGTAGGCTACATCATCCTAGGTGCGTGAGAACCTAGGATGATGTAGGCTCTCATCATCATCTCATCAGGGATGTTGCTATCCCTGTGCTGTTGCAATCTTGAAATTTCCCCATTGTGGGACTAATAAAGGCTTATCTTATCTTATCTTATCTTATCTTAAAGTCCAATTAATATAAATCCTCAGCAAGAACATGTTCTGAACAATCAAAATTATTTTCATTATTTCTTTCTGTTTTGGTCCATTTGTATTTATTAACACAGCCAGGGGGGTTATAACATTGAAATATTTTTAATTAAATCAGTTATTTTATAAGCGCAACATATTTTATTAGGTGCACAACAAAAAAAATCTATGATGTTTTTGTTGTCCATCATTAATAACCGCACTATGCTTTGTTGTTTTCCGTTGATCTGGAACTTCCTCAGGATATTCCCTTCTGAATGGAGACGCAGCAATTCTAATTTGGAAAAGAAACAGAAGAAGCAGAGGGGAAATAAACATATGGAACTGATCGTTTTCTCATTGTAAATGCTTATGATTGTCTTTGTGTGATTTTGCTCATTCTGTATAGTTTTAGTATGACAAAAATTCTGAACCATCTTGACAAAGTCTTTTTTAGCAAGCTATTGTGCAAAATAAAAAAAAAATGGAAAAAAATCAGTCAGAATATTGTTAAAAAAATAATTTGTGTCTTGAAGACGTGACCAAGTAGTTAATAAAAACCCATACTGTATCTATTCATCTGTAAATTAAATAAATTTGTCAATGAAAATTAAATTACTTTTGTAACAACTTTTAAAGGAGTATATTGAGGAGTATATACTTGAGGAGTATATTGAGGAGTATATACTTGCATATTTATTCCACCTAGCTGCAATGCTCCATACTGTGGGTGTTTATATATTTACATATTTATTCCATCTAGCTACAATGCTCTGCACTGTGTGTTCATATATTCATATATTTATTCCATCCAGCTACAATGCTCTGCACTGTGTGTCTGTGTGTGTGTGTATGTATATATATATTTTATAGTAATATGTACATATGTATATTAGCTGCTCTTGCTTGCTTGTTTTTTCTTGCCTTCTGATTGTTGCTCTGAGTGTTGCTATCCCTGTGCTGTTGCAATCCTGGAATTTCCCCGTTGTGGGACTAATAGAGGCTTATCTTATCTTATCTTATCTTATTGTAAGGGTGCATTCACACAGCCACTGTTTGGTCTGGACCAAAGGAACTCTGCTCCTCTTCCACGGATAGTTTGGCTTGTTTGGTGCCATTTGAACGCACGTTCGAACTCTGGTGCACACCAAGCAAGCGAAGTCTGATCCACCTGAAAACGTGGGTCTCAGTTCACTTGCAAATGGAGTCTGGTGTGCTTCACTTGCAGTGTGAATGTAAACAGAATATCCAGCAGACCAAAGGGCGGAAGTGCCCCTCGGCGTTTGTGTAACCATAGCAATACATAGTCTGAGAAGAGGAAGTGGCGTTGACCGTAGTGCATTTTGGGTAGAAAATAAAAATAAAGACAACCACGCGGATCCAAGAAATCCTTTTACCGGAGGAAGCCGAGGAGAAAAGTTAAAAAATGTCTCATTTGTGGTGGACAGGTTCCAAGGTTGTCATAGCCAGGAGCGGCACTGGGGTTAAGCTCCCAGTGCCCATAAAATGCTCCTTACGGCGTGCGTCTCGAAAAGCCTCTGACAACTAAGTCCAACTCCTAGCCTGCCCATGTGGTTTAGTCTCTAAGCCCGGCGGAACTGCTTTTACTAATAGGAGAAGGGGCGAGGGCGGATCTCTGGCGCCTTAAAACCAGATGCTTCGGGTAGATGGTGGCTCGTCAACCTGGGAAGGTAGCCCATCCAGGGGAAGGTAAACCCTGATTTCAAACTTCTGCTGCTTTGCGGCACACCTGGTCACGGGAAAGGCTTTGGGAGTCAACCCTGAGGAAAAATCCGGAGTCGGAGCCCCTAAGGCAGTTCTCTGTTGTGCTCAACATTGTTCTGGCAGCTCCTGCGACGGCGCTGGTGCCAAACTATAGCAGCCCTGCTGTTCCTTTGGATCCATCAGTGACGTGGAGAGGGGGGACATGCTGCATGGGTAACATCTTGTCCTCCATATCTTCCTGCCCAGGCTTGAATCCTACCAACGCCCAGTGCTGGAAGGTAGAACACCGGTGTGCATCGGCCTGTTCAGCCACAGGCGGTGCTGTTCCAGCAGAGTAGACATTTAGGATTCTCTTCCATGGTCATCATAGACCGACGGAGGCCGACGACGATGTGGTGGACAAACAACCCGGCTAAAGGGAATGAATTTCTGTTTTCGGTCCTGGACAATCAATGAGCGGGATTTTCCTTCTTCGCCGAGATTTTTTCTTCCTGGGCAGTGGTGGTTTCGGCTACAGCGCCCAAATGAATGCAAAGCAAACCAAATGAAGGTGCGAAAATTCTCAGCATTCCACACCCAATCGAACCGAGACCCCGTGACTATCCTGGTGTGAATGCAGCCTTACCTTTAAGGATAAAGTTTTTGGATACCCAATTCAGTCTCTCGTGTTCTGTCCAACACTGGATTTGACCTCTCCTTTTCTTAACCCCTTACTGTTCCAGACAATTTCTTTTAAAAGGGCCAAAAAAAAAAACATACCCAAAGTAAATCAAAACATGTTCTTCAACCTTTTGCAGTATCTTCATGGGGTTGGTCTCATTCAAAAGAAAACATTACATCTTTTGGCAAAACAGTCAGAATCCCTCTAAATGCTTCTGCCACTGAGTAACAGTGGTGTAAACATAACTAATTTGAAGAAAATGAAGTTCGCCTGGGTGTTTTTTTGGATACAAATGCCTGAAAATAAATTTTGTTAGATACTGGATAATATACAATTGTTAGATACTGGCTGGAAACACAATAGGAATGTAGAACCAAGTGTTATGAAGTTCAGGTCAAAATTTTGTAATACCACAAAAAGTGAATATCTTACACACCTTTTTTCTCAGGTTGTAACCAGGCATTTTTGAACTGTGCCAAATGGAATCATGGTCATCAGACATGCTGTCCACCTCTGATTCTTCACCTGATGACTCGTCACTCGACCGGGTCAAGTAATTAATAATTTTTTCAATGTTCGTGCTAATTTTAGCCATTTTTTAAAATGTGAGTGACATTGCAACACTGCCACTTTACGTACAAGTTTGGTACAAGTGAGAATGCTTTATGTTATGTCCCAATAACATGGGACCGGAGCAGTGTTGAACTGAACACTGAACTAACTTTATTATGGGACACAGCACAATATATGCACTTGCTGTAGCCCGCCTGACCTCATCAGTCTCAACCCCCCGGCACAGGCTACAGCAAGCCCCAAATGTCAAATTCCCCCCACCCTTACAAAACATGGAGACCCCTTAGAACACATGTAACAGACCTTTTTTTTTGACACACAGAACAGTAAAACTAATCAACTAAATGGGCACCTGGGTAAACTACCAGGACACCCAGCCGTGCTGGGGCGGATTATTCTGCCGCCCATTCCCAACACTCATTGGCTAGCGCTGCTTTGAGAGCACAGTCATCCAGGTATTTGGGCCTCTGACGTGTCCTAGCCGAGCATCCCACAAAAGGGGAACCTGCTCCAAGCACTGTTGGCCACACCTGCGAGTCCCTAACACCCACATCAGATAAGTCCCAAATCACACCAGTCCGTTCTGCCGTAGCTCCTGGACTCTGTGCAGGCAAGGACTTCCTGAGTCAGCTGGAGTGCCACTGTGACCCGTCCGAGAGTTCGAACATGTCCCAGACCCGCCGCCTCACAATCTGTAGGCGCCCCGTCCAGAACGGCTGTAGTTTATGTGTGCGGTTGGAATGTTTAATCTAGACCCGATCCAACACCTCAAGTCCATGGGCCTTCACCCTTTGCTTCCTGTCAATCCATTGTTTCATCTTCCGCTGTTGGGCAACGACCCGGTCTCGTGGAGGGTCCGTGTTTCCTGGAGAAGGGGTTGTGGGTGGCCTCAGTCGGTCCAGGGGCAGGTGGAGTTCATGCCCCAGCATGAGTTTCGCAGGGGAGCACCCTGTAGTGGCATGGGCCGTTGCCCTGTAGTGGAGAAGTGTGCTCTAGAGGGCATCTGGAAACGTGGAGCTGTCCGCCAAATGAGCTCTCAGCCCATTTTTCAGAGTCTTGTTGAAACGCTCTACACCCCCATTGGCTTGAGGGTGATAGAACACGGTTTTGATGTGTTCCACGCCCCTAACGCCCAAAAACTCCTCAAACACCCCAGAGGTGAACTGTGGGCCATTGTCTGTAGTGATGGCATCCGGGACCCCCCCTCCCCCCCCCACCTGGCAAACAGTGATGAGAGGAAACCCGTAACCACATCTGTCGTCACTGAATTAGTGGGCAACACCTCCGGCCATTTGGAGAACAGATTGTAGACCACAAGCAAATACAGGCTGTTCACTGGTGCTGCATGCAGCT
This sequence comes from Pholidichthys leucotaenia, assembly GCA_020510985.1. NCBI lineage: Eukaryota > Metazoa > Chordata > Actinopteri > Cichliformes > Pholidichthyidae > Pholidichthys > Pholidichthys leucotaenia. Next base: position 227,828,352 of record CM035839.1, on the reverse strand, counting down.
CGCCGCAGATGTCTAATTGGATGTGCTTCCAAGGGCCCTCTGGGTATGGCAATGGTCGCAGGGGTGAGGGGGGTGGTCTGCCAGTCTTTCCACTCTCCAAGCACGGGACACAGTTCTTTACGATGGTTTCAATATCCTTATCGATACCAGGCCACCAAATCGAATCCCTGCAACTTTGCTTCATCCTGACTACGCCCAGATGGCCCTCGTGGAGCATCGCCAGAACTCGTGATCTCAGAGACACCGGGATCAACGTGCAGTGTTCCCTCACCACACACACACCATTCCAACAGCTTAGTTCATCCCTAAACCGGTGAAAAGGTGCCAGCTCACCCTGTACTTTCGCAGGCTACCCCTCCCTGATGATTGAGCAGAGTTGTGAAAACGTGGGGTCCCATTCCAACTCTGTCCGGAGCTCCTGGAGGGATACCATGTCCCGGAGCGGTCTGTGCAGCATGTTGACCAGATACGCCTCTGTGGGGTCAACACCGTCGTCTGGTTGTGTTGGTCTTGGCACGGGTCAGGAGGTCCCTCACTACGCTCTCTTTTCCAGGGATGAACTGGGTAGCAAAGTTGTAGGCCCTCAGCCGCTCTGTCCACCCGTGGATCCATAGTCTGTGTCCCAAGCCCGTTGTCTTCAGTAGTGTTAGCACCCTGTGGTCCGTCCGCAGGGTGAAGTGGCACCCATAGAGATAGATGTGCCACCACTCAAACGCCCAAACACAGGTGAGCGCCTCCCTCTCACCCACTGCATATCTCTGTTCAGCCGCTGACAGAGACCTCGACATGAATGCCACTGGGCACTCAGTACCATCTTCCGCTGAACCAGACGTGTCATAGGTCACAAAAGTTGGCCAATTTGGATCAAAGTGAGCCAACACTGGAGGGGAGGGGAGTTGGGACTTCAGCCTAGCAACTGCCGCTGAGCAGGCCGGGGTCCACTGCCAAGGCGCATCCCATTTCAGAAGAGCCCGGAGTGGTTTGATTGTCTCTGAATAATGGGAAATAAAACATCTGTAAAAGTTCTCCATGCCCAAGAACTAGGAAATTTGTGCAGGTGTCGTGGGATCTGGGCGATGCAGGACTGCCTCCACGTTCAAGTGCAGGGGCCTCAGGCCCTTGGCCGCCAGCCGAAATCCCACAAACTCTATGGAGTCTGCCGCGAAAATGCACTTTTTCCCGTTCAATGTGACTCTGTGCTCCTGTAGCACCTCCATCACCCATCCCAAATGACCATCGTGCTCTTCCCATGATGCGCCGTGGACCACGATGTTGTCCAGGTACGCCACTGTACCCTTGAGGCCAACCAGAATCATGGACAATCTTCTGAAAGCAGCTAGGCGCTGAGCTCAGACCAAAAGGCATGCGGGTGTACCTGAAAATGCCCATGTGGGTCACGAACGCCGTCAAGTTCCTGCTGGCTGGGTAAAGAGGCACCTGTAGGTAACCCCTGGAGGAGATCCAGCTTTTTGAACACTTTTGAGCCGCTGAATGTTGCGGTAAGTTCTTCCGTCGTGGGGAGCAGATATTTGTCTTGAACAATTGCCTTATTCACCACCCTAAGGTCAATACATGGCCGGATGCCGCCCGTCTTTTTCCCGGCCACCACGATGTTAGATATCCAGGGTGAAGCGTCCACCCTCTCGATGATACCAGCTTTAAGCAGTCTGTTCAGTTCCACCGTGACATCGTCCTGGAGAGCGAGGGGAAGCCGCCATAATGGTTGAATTTTCGGTGTCACGCTTGGATTGATGAGCGGGCGGTGGTAGAATGCCTTAATGCATCCCAGGCCCATGAACAACGCCGGCCAGTGGACATGCCATTTGGGGAACACTGTCAGCACCATTGAGCCCACTGAGTCCGTAATGGAGAATCCCAGTCCACCCAGCAGATCAATTCCCAGCAAGTCGGCCCCCTGGCACAAAACCTAGAAGGAAAATGCGGGAACAATCTTTAACCCACATTTCACCGAGAAGCTGACCATGCCCGCCATTTCAGTTTCGGCGTGACTGTACCCAAACATTTTCACTGCCCCTGCATTGATGGTTTTGCCCGGGAGTCTTTTCAATGTAGCCATACTCAGTATGGACTTGCCGGCTCCCGAGTCCACCATAAATGGCACATCAACTCCATCTAGCTGCAGAACATACCACTTTAACGGTCCCTTCTTTGCGCCCGCTACACACACCTGCGTCATGCTCTTGGACTCCGCCGCCAATGGTTTGGTAGTGGTGGTGCAGGCCCTGGCCCACTGATTAGCACGACTGCAGTTATAGCACTCCCTCCCTCTGGCGGGGCAGGTAGACAAGCCCGCCCAGTGACAAAGGAAGCCACAGCCGTCGTACAGACCCCTAGCCTCCGCTCCTGCCCGTGCCACAGTCCTCCACCTTTTGGGGGTCCGCCCCGAAGTGTTAGCTACGTTGCTAGCGGCCAGACTTGGAGGGAAAGCTTGGGTGGCTAGGTTCTTTTTAGCTAGCACTGGCAGGCCTAGCTGGGCAGTGGAGTCGATCTGCCTAGTCAGCTCAATCACCTTCTGTAGTGCAAGGACGTCCGCAGTCAGTGTCAGTTTGTCTTTCAGCCACTCGTTGTTCATACCATGAGCTAGCTTGTCCCGGACTAGCTCCTCCTCAATCGGCTTGAAGGCGCACTCTCTTGCTGAGCTACGGAGTTCCATAATGAAGCATTGGGTGGACTCACCAGCTCGTTGTTGGCGGTCGAAGAACTTATATCTTCACTCCATGATGTTGGAATGGTCCATAAAGAAATAGTCCATCAAGTCCAAACCTTCCTTCAGTGAGCCGTTACCACCCAGCGTGAAAAATATCTGTTGGCCCTCCTCACCGAGGCAGTGAACGAGTAGGCTCCTCCGTCATTCTTTGTCAGTGCCACTCAGGCCGGCCGTGGCAACATACACCTCGAACGTCTCTCACCAACAGCACCATGGTATAGCTGGCATACCCAGAGACTGTAAGAATGGGGGTGGCGGTTTAATGCACGCTCCCATGGTTTATTCTCATCGCCAGAATGTTATGTCCGAATAACATGAGACCGGAGCCGTGTTGAACTGAGCACTGAACTAACTTTATTATGGGACACAGCACAATATATACACTGGCTGTAGCCCACCTGACGTCATCAGCCTCAACCCCCCGGCACAGACTATGGCAAGCCCCATAACGTTAACTTAACTTTAACTTTTTTAATATGACCCTTCTCTCTTATCTCTTTGTTTTTTTCTCTTATCTCTTTGTCTTATCTCCTGATTGGTGGAGCCTTGAGTACTTTCATCGTGTTTATAGTCAGCTTCATGTGTGCCTATGTTTGTGTTCATGTTGAATGTAATTGTGGTTTGTAAATATGGATGTCACCTGACTGCAAAACAAATCTACCTACAGGTACAAATAAAGTAACCTGAACCTGAACCTGAAGCCCCAAATGTCAAATCCCCACACCACACTTTACACCAGCTTTACGCATGGGCTTTATAAGGAGCATGTGCGATGAACCCAGCCCTGTCAGGTATCGTTAAGTTCAGAAATTAATTGGCTACACGACACATCCATAAAAAGCATACTCAGCTGCAATTGGCTTGTTGTGTTTGTGTTAGCCTTGGGGCTTGTCCTTCATGCTAGGTAGGCACTCACTGAGTATTGAAGGCTGTGAAAACACAAAGGGGGGGGGCCTATTGGGTCAAATGAGGTATCAATCAAATCTAGACAGTCACGTGAGTCTTTTGGACTTCCGTTTCCAGCACTATCGCTATGGGAAATGTAGTTTTTTAGCGCATAAACAAAAAAAGCAAAACGTTAGCCGGCTGAGTTTCAAACAATGCTACAATTTTTATGGGCAGTTTCTCCCTTGATCATCTAGATCAAGGGTGTCAAACTCATTCCATGGAGGGCGAAGACCCTGCAGGTTTTACCTCCACCCAGTGTCTTCAACAGGTGATTTCACTGAATTTCTTCCCACTGATTTCTGATCAGTGAAAACACCTGCTGAAGACACTAAGTGGAAGTAAAACATGCAGGTCTTGTCATATCTGGGCAGGATCCTAGGATCATGGCCATTCCTTGTGTTCATTCTTTGTTTTCTCTGTGATTATTCTTGATTATCATTTGCATTAATTGTCCTCTGTGTCTTCCTCTGTCTGGCCCTGGGTCTGTGTGTATATCTGTTTACCTATTGTTCCAACTCCCCATGTATTCTGTATCCCTAGCCACTGCCTTCTCTGTATGCTGTCCTGCATGTTCATTGTCACATTTCCTGTGCATCCCCTGTCTATGAGTGTCTGTGTAGCCCCGCCCATCCTGTTTTCCTTATCTGCTACCTTTGATTGTCCGCCTAGCTGTCTCTTGTTTGTAATTTATCAGTTTCCCTATTTATGTCAGTTTGTTCTTGTGCTCTGTCTGATCTCGTCGTCTGTGTCCCCTGATGGTACACCTGTGTCTCTGGTGAAGTACATCCAGTTTTTTGTGTCTCCTGTTTTGTTGTCAGCCCCGTGCTGCACGTTGAGTTTTCAGTGCTTTGTTAATTAATTATTGTTTGTCCCATACTCCTGCCTGCGGCCATGAGTCCTACCTCCAAATTCATCTGCCCAGAGGGCAGATTATGACAGTACAAGACTAGCAACCAAAGATCCTGCAGACAGGCTGGCAGCCGGTGGTTCTGACGCGAAAGAGCGGTGGGCAGTTCAGACATTCCACTCCCTCATCTCGAATGCGCGCACCTCCCGCACATTTGAGGTGGCTGTTGCTCGCCTGGAAGTTGCCATGAAGGTTGTGGAGAGGTTCCCTAGCCTGCAATTCTGCCCCGAGGTGAAGGAGTTGCTCGCTTCCGCCTGCAGCCACATCCGCCGGACATCTTTGGAGCTGGCCCCGCACCCTCCAGCCCCGAAACTCTCGCCAGCCTTGCAGCCACCTCATGGGCTGGAGGAGGGTTTACCGTCTACGCTGGTCCCTGTGACAGCTGTAACACCGGCTCCCATAACAACTGAAACGCCAGCTCCCATGACACCTGTAACGCCGGCTCCCATGACACCTGCAACACCGGCTCCCATGACAGCTGCAACGCCAGCTCCCATGACACCTGCAATGCACGGCTCCCTTGACAGCTGCAACGCCAGCTCCCATGACACCTGTAACGCCGGCTCCCATGACACCTGCAATGACGGCTCCCATGACAGCTGCAACGCCGGCTCCCATGACAGCTGCAACGCTGGCTCCCATGGCAGCTGCAATGCAGGTTTCCACAGCTCCAGCTGTCCCCGAGGTGCACTCCCCCTTCAATTTCCCCTGAGGTGTACGCAGCAGCTCCAGCAGTCTTCAAGGTGCACAAGCCTGTTCCAGCTGTCCCTGGGGTGCACACCCCTGCTCCAGTTCTCCCCAAGGTGCATGCAGCAGCTCCGGCAGTCTTTGAAGTGCACGAGCCTGCTCCAGCTGTCCCCGAGGTGCACACCCCTGCTTCAGTTTCCCCTGAGGTGTACACAGCAGCTCTGACAGTCTTTGAGGTGCATGAACCTTCTCCAGCTGTGCCTGAGGTGTACCCCTTAGCTCCAGCACTCTCCATGGTCGACATTTCTCAGCATAAGCTTCTCTCCGTGGTCGATGTCCCCCAGCAGCAGCTTCTCGCTGTGGTCAGCACTCCACAGTCATCTCCCAGTGTGGTCAGCACTCCTCAATCGTCTCCCAGTGTGGTCAGCGCTCCCCAGTTGTCTTCCAGTGAGATTGCCGCTCCTCAGTCACAGCCCCTGTGCTGAAGGTCTCTCAGGTGCTATCTCTAGAGCAAAGGGCTCCCCTGTTGTTACCTTTAGAGCGAGAGATTTCTGTTATTTTTTTGTGCAAAGAGCTCCACTGTTACCATCTGCTGAGCTCTCAGATTCTATGTTGTTGTCTCCTGAGCAAACAATTTCTTTGTGGTCTCTAAGTCAAAGAGCTCCTTTGTGGGCTCCATGGCAGTGGGCTCCTTTATGGTTTCCAGAGCAAGGAGCCCCAATGCCATCTCCTGAGTTTAAATTCCCCTTGTTGTTTTCTTTTGAGCAGGAGGTTTCTATGTTATCTTCTAGGTTTTAGACCTCTATGTTGTTGTTTTTTTCTGAGCAAGAAGATCCTGTATTGTTTTTCCTAGAACTACGAGCTCCTACATTGTTTTCCCCAGAGCATAGGGCTCCTATTTTTTTTTTTCTCCAAAGCAGGGAGTTTCCATGTTTTTTTCGCCTGAGGTTAAAGTTTCTGTGTTATCATTATCTCCTGAGTTTAAAATTTCCATATCATCTTTTGAGTGTAAAGGCTCAATGTTAAAGGTTTAAGTTTCTGAGGGCTAAGTCTTCCTGTCATTACCTCCTGAGTATGATGTTTCTGTGTTGTCCTTGGTTCAAGAGACTCCTTTGCTATCTCCTGTGTTAAAGGCTCTTTTGTATTTGGTACCTGATCCTTGCGCTCCCGCTACACCATGTTCACCCATCTGGTGGCCTTTGGACTTTGGTAGGCCATGTGATGCACTTTGTCCATCCATCCTGTGGTCCTTTGACTTTGGTAGGCCACCCAACGTGCCATGCTTCTCCGTCTGGTGGGCCTTGGACTCTGGTAGGCCACCAGATTCATCATGTTCCTCCTTCTGGTGGTCATGGGACTCTGGCCAACCACCTGATGGACATTGTTGCTCTTGTTTATGTCCTTGTTTTTTTAGTATTTAGTATCAAGGTGTGCTTAAGGAGTCCTAATTGCCTAACTGTGTGTTGGTGTGTGTGTTATTAACATCCATTAGTATTAGGATTGTGTTACTGTGTTATTAGAATTGTTGTTTCTGTACCTTACTACCTTGGCATTCGTTCGGAAAGCAAATTAAGAATTTTATTGCTCAGGAAATGTAGCATTTCTTAACTGTGCACATGATAATAAAGCCTTTGAATCTTGAATCATGAGGAAATGCTACTCTACCCAGCTCTGTTGGCAGTACTGTGATGCCTATCAGAAGAACAACACTACTGATGAATGGATGTTTTGTGAAAACGTAACTTAAACAATCTGTGTTTATGCTTAACTGGACTGGAACTAATTACATCATTTTTCAGTTAACAGAAATGTGTTTCTGCAAATGACATACAAACAGTGGTGAATTCTGCTGAAAGGTCATGCCATCCTGACAGTATTTTTGCTCATGAAATTGAACTTAATTGTGGTTCAATTGTTCTCGCTGTGTCCTGTGAAAGATTATAGTAGCATGCCAAGCGTTAAATCACATCCAGATCAATAAGCACAGACACTGTTGCCTGTTTTGCTGTGCTGGTTTTGCGGCATTCTAAATAGGGAGCTATAATTATTTCTACTACCTCAGTGCCCATACATAATAAGTTGTGTTGCTCAGCAAATCTGAAGCAATTTAACTGTCTTGAAATAGATAAATGATTAAATGGAATTACGTTCAGTCAAAAGAGTTCAGTAATGGCAGTTTGCAAGATTAAATCACTTTCTTGTGGCGTACTGCAGGGAGCAGCCCAGAATGTGTTTCGTACTTGGAACCATTGTTTAATATACTAATATACTGTATATTCAAATAAAGCTTCGTAAAAGACAATTCTTCAGTTTTAGGCACTGAAAGTCACTGTGATGTGATGTGATGTTGTAGAGCTGTGGCCTAGTTGGTAGAGCATCCGCCCCACAACCAGGAGGTCGTGAGTTCAAATCCCGGCCAGGTCATACCAAAGACCATACAAAAATGGTACTTTCCACCTTCTAGCTTGGTGCTCAGCATAACAGAATTGGGAAAGGAAAGTTAATACACAGATCTACCAGAGGAATGCCCCTCCCAACTGTAGCTTTCACTTCTTACAGTAGCTGTGTGGCCTAGGGTCAGAGAAACAAAGGTAGGCGCCGCCCCATACACCATTTACACAATGTTGTAAATGGGAGGAAGTAGTAAGGCAAAAAGGAACAATATTACTTTGGAGTTTAGACTAAAGCACTTCCTTTAGTAGCAGGGTATATGTTATGTCCACAAACCTGGTGATGAACGAGGTCAACAGGGATGTAGCTCTGAACCTAGCTTTATTAAACAGAGAGAACACCGTACAGAGTATGCACCCAGTGGAGTCCTCCGGCACAAGAGGAAGTCCTCATGGCAGCTGCCCCGTAATATAGGGCGGGCGGTGTGATGACTCAACAGGAAGGCAGCATCATCACACTGCACGTCACAATAAATGCCACCATAACAGTATACAGAGCTCCACTACAGGATCATGTTTAAGATAAACAGGCTAGTTGGCATCATTACATTTCAGCCGAGAGACACCATGACAGCCAACTTGTGAACTCTGGATTTGACTGCATGCTGACCGCTAATGCTCTGATACTGTTTAATTTTGCTCATGAACCCCGTTTGTACCATGCAAATCTGATGCCAAGGAGACAACAACTCATTTTGATGCCAACAGTGAAGGAACTGGATGTTAAACCAGCATGCTTGGTCTCAAATCAAATCTGTCTGTATGAATCCTTTACTTATCTGACTGACACATACAGGTAGTGATAGATTATATGAGCATCTGTATTCAGCAGATCCCAGTCTAGTGTAGTACCTTCTGGAAATTGAACTCTATGGGACATGATGCCTTGGAAGCGCAGTACTGAACATCTTATGTAGAGCGGGCGCTGATCTTTTAGCAGACTGTGATGTGCCCTCAATATTGGACACATGCTGACATTTTTCAACAACATTACTAGGACAATTTAACATACACTGAAAAAAAAACTTTTGGGGTAAGAAAAAAACTCAGACTCTACATAATTTAAAACATCAACTGAACTTTAAGTAAAACTGAAAAACTGAACTTTAAGTAAAACAGTTAATAAATATACAACTTAAGTAATAGGCCTATATGAATCACATGCAGAGTCATCCATCCATCTTCTACCACTTATCTGGGGTCCAGGTCGCAAGGGCATCAGTCCAAACAGAGTAGGGTAGACTGCTGCCCAGTTCACACAGCACCATGAACCCCATGATCCCTCCTGCAGATGGTGAGCCCACTGGAGAGCAGGCCTGTGTGGCTCCATGGGTACACTGAATCCTCGATGTAACTTTTTTCATAGGGATCTATTGGACCGCTCTTGGTCTGGCCCTTTTTCACCCAGGACCAGTTTGTCTTGGGAGCACCTATCATTGGAAAATTGCCTCCAGGAGTAGCTCCTGGGATCATTAGGACACACAAACCCCTCCACCCCAATAAGGTGGTGAAGAGAGAGTAAAATTTACAAAATATTGATTTGAAGCATGTACATAAACCAATAAATCCTAATCTAAAAGTTGCTTTCACAACATAATTATCAAGTTAAAATCATGGGCTGAACACAGAATACCACCAAAACAACTCTCCAGGCTCCTTCTTACTGCCAACAGACCAGGGGCTGATCTCCTGCAGATTTCTCTGTTGCTTCAAGTTTGATGTCATCATGCTACTTATGTCACACAAATGTGCCACCTAACTGCACTTTTGTTGTTTGAGGAGTGAAGAAGGATCTTCTTGTAGGAAAAATTAAATGTTGGACACCCCCCTAGAAAATCCCCAGAAAACATTTTTAATTAGATGTGATTAGATGCCGATGGCTAATATAAGCATTTATAATAAATGTGTCTAAAGGACTGTAATTTAGATGCTGATGGCTAATATAAGCAATTATAGGAAATCTATCTAAAAGACTGTAATTTGGACTGTTTTAATTTAAACTGTTTGTCAGTAAAAGCAGTAGCGCTTTTGTGCCACAAGTGGCGCTCGGTTGTGATGAGACACTGTTAAGTTGTTAGAACGTGCGACAAGAAGAGAGTGTGGCTGTTGTTGAGTGATGTCCCGTGTCGAAGTGCCGTGCCTGGTGTTGTAAAAAGACAATAAACCACTGAAAAGTCGTCAAATTGCCTCTTCTTCACCTGACGAGTGTAACAAAATTTGGTAGCAGAGGATGGTTCAGTCGTGCCCAAGACGGTGAGTGTACAAATAATAATAAAAAAAACAAAAACGAGCAGAAACGATGGAATTGGAGCAGCTGCAGGATAAGCTAAGCGAGGCCTTGGTGCAACTACAGCCCAAACAGCTACACGAGGTCTGTTTGTTTGCAAAGATAAACCCAGTCAAGCCGTCTAAAAAGTACACTCTGGTACGACTGTTAAATGAGGAGGTGGAAAAGACCATTGAAAACAAAGAAGAGGATGTAGCCCGCGTGTTTCTGCTAAAGCTAATCACATGTGCTACCGAAGCTAAGCAAAGCGAACAGCCATCGCAGGCGGCGGCAGCGGCCGGCGCGGGTCGGGATGCGGAGGCACTCGCAAGTTTACATAAACAATATGCCGCTCTACACGAAAGTTTTCTTGATTCAACTAAAAAGATTGAAGAGGAAATAGCAAGGCTTAGCACTAACGTGACCACTCAGCCACAAAGTCGCCCTTTTCTGGCACAGCCTGCGGCCCCCTCAGCGCCCCTAATACCAGTGGTGACCATTAAACGAGAGTTTAGGATAAATGGTCAGATAGGAGAGAGGGGCCAAAGAGACAAGTTGTCTTATTCCAACCTCATTCACCAGATTGATATGGGCCTAAAGAAAAATCACAATGAGGCTGAAATAATCAAGGCTGTTGTCAGAGCAGTGAGTCCCGGACTGAGTTTGCGAGATATGCTGGAGATCAAGTCAGATCTCACCCTGCCACAACTGCACACCATCCTGCGAGGACATTATAAAGAGGATAGTTCCACTGACTTGTACAATCGCCTGATAAACCTCACACAAGACAGTAACGAGTCACCTCAGAACTTCCTGTTCCGTGCCATTGAGTTAAAAGAAAGACTTTTGGTAGCATCCAGAGAGCCGGGCACGGAAGAGCAGTATAGCTCTGACCTTATTCAGAGGAAGTTTCTGAGGGCGGTGGAAACGGGACTGATCAGTGCTGATGTGAAGTACCAACTGAAGCGCTATCTGGAGGATCCTGCCGTCACAGATGAGCTTCTGATTTCGAAGACAAATGCAGCAGCCAGTCTTGAGTGGGAACGACACCAAAAGTTCAAGAGGCACACAAAAGAACCCAAAGTCCGAGAATGCTGAGTGGACAGCCTGTCAGGTCAGGATGCAACTGTGGGAAGAGTGGATGGCCAAGAACGCCCTCCACCATCGACAAAAGGTAAAACCCCTAAACCCCAAAGCACAGTAACCCGCACGGAATCTGAGCTCCTGGACATAGTCACGCAACTGAAGGGTGAAATGGAGGAGATAAAGAAGGCCATACATGAGTCTCCCAGAGCACCCCATGCTCAAAGAGCGAGCAGGACACGTGGTTGCAAAAGCTGTCAGTCCACCAGCAATGGCGATCAGTGCGACCACTGCTTCAGATGTGGAATCAGTGGCCACATGTCAAGGGAATGTCGGACAGGGAAGAGACCTGGTAAAAAGACAGGGCAAGTAGACATGGCTGCCAGTACTGTCCCAACCACATCAACACAAGCTAACACACGAGATCTGTACAAGCTAGTCACTGACAGTATTCGGAAGTTGAAAGCAAGGCTGGTAGCTAAAACAGAGGCACCTCCTGAAGAAACGGTCCGTGTTAATCTACTGTCCCCTAATCGCAGATCACAGTTGCTCAATTTGGTTGGAAAAAAATATGTCATAACCTGCTTTCTCAACGATAAGGAGACAGAAGCATTGTGGGACACAGGGTCACAGGTCTGCTCGATGAATGACACCTGGAGACAGGAGCACATGCTACACACCACAGTCAGGGACTTAGCCGAGTTGGTGGGTCCAAGTATTCTGGAGGGAAGGGCAGTGAACCAGACACCGATTCCATTCTCAGGGTGGGTCGAAGTCACTTTCAAGCTTCCGACAGATAGTGGCCAACAGGTGGAACTCTTAGTTCCTGTGTTAGTGGTGAAGGAGGGTGGAGTGGCAGAGCAGCCTATCATTGGGTTCAACGTGATTGAGCATGTCTTGAAGATGGGCATTGGACCTCCTTGTGCCATCAGTGAAGCTGTTAGAGCAGCCTTCTCATTTGACTGTAAGAAAACAGAGGTATTTTTGAAGGTGATGCAAAGTGAGGAGGATAGGCTGGGGGAAGGAATGGTAAAAGGGGGCAGCGAGTTAGTCACCATCCCAGCTGGCCAAACCAAAGCAGTTAAAGGTTTTGTCAGAGCAGGCCCACTTACAGACACCCAAGACGTCTTGTATGAGCTGAGTCAGTACACGCAACTACCGGATGGTTTGCAGATGCAAAGTGGGGTGGTGCAGTTACGGAAAGGAAGTCGGTCTGTGTTCAAAATACCTATAGCAAACAGTACTTCTCGTGATATCCAGCTGCCAGCTAAGACCATTTTGGGACAGACACAGAGAGTTAAAACTACTTACCCGGCAGACATTAGAACAACGACTGTAAGCCAAGCGGCAGCAGACTCGATGTCGAGTGAAACAGGAAGAAATGAAGAGACAGAGATGGACTGTGCCGTCAAAGAGACTATGGACATGTGGGACCCCCCAGTCCCTCTTGATCCTTTCTCTCCCACACAACAAGAGCAAGTGAGACAGCTACTATGGGAGGAATGGCAAGCGTTTTCCTGTGATGAGTATGATGTAAGGACAATTCCCTCTTTACAGTTGAAAATAAGACTCAAGGATCCCACTCCTGTCAAAAAGACTTATATCTCTGTCCCCAGGCCACTTCATAAAGAAGTAAAAGAATATTTAGAAGACCTGCTTAACAGGGGCTGGATCACCAAATCTAAGTCATCGTACTCTAGTCCAATCATCTGCGTGCGAAAGAAAGATGGAGGTCTGCGTTTGTGCTGCGCTTTTAGAGAGCCGAACAAGAAGTCTATACCTGACAGACACCCAATTCCCCACATACAAGATATGCTGAACAGTCTGAATGGGAGTGCCTGGTTTTCAGTCCTCATCCAAGGGAAGGCATCTCACCAGGGTTTCCTGGAAGAGTCGAGTAGGCCCCTCACTGCCTTTATCACCCCGTGGGGTTTGTTCGAATGGGTAAGAATTCCATTTGGCTTGTCCTCAGCACCAGCAGCATTCCAAAGATCTATGGAGGAGTGTTAGTGGGGGTTGAGGGATGATATTTGTCTGCCTTACCTCGATGATAACCTTGTTCTTTCACAGACTTTTGAAGACCACTTGCGAGACCTGAAAAACGTCCTGCACCGCTACCAAAGCCATGGGGTGAAGCTGACTCCCCCGAAATGTGAGTTATTCAAGCAGCAGGTACGTTTCCTTGGCAAAATGGTAACAAAACAGGGCTACACTATGGACCCTGCGGACCTTGCCCTGGTGCAGGCCCTAAAACAGCAGCAACCTTCCACTGTTGGAGAGCTAAGGAAATTGCTAGGCTTTATTTCATACTACCGCAGCTATATTCCAAACTTCTCCCGTATAGCAAAGCCTCTTTACGACCTTCTTGCTAACGACCACACAGACAAAGCAAAACAAAACTCAAAAAAACATGTCAAAAAGAAAGAAAGTGGCCAGTTGCCCTCATCCCATGCAATCAGGTGGCGCCCTGAGCATCATGCAGTGCTCTGTCAGCTTATTGACTTTCTCTCCCAGCCCCCAGTGCTAGGTTACCTGAACTTTGAGGAACCCTTCATTTTGCACAGTGACGCTTCAAAGGAGGGGCTTGGGGCGGTGTTATATCAGCGACAACAAGGCAAACTGGTGGTGATAGTGTATGGCTCCAGGACACTGTCAAATCCAGAGAAAAATTGCGACCTTCATTCAGGGAAGCTGGAGTTTCTTGCCCTGAAGTGGGCCATATGTGAGAGGTTTTGGGATTACCTTTACTATTCCCCACCATTCACTGTCTATACAGACAATAATCCCCTCACTTATGTGCTCACCACCGCAAAGCTAAATGCAACCACACAGAGGTGGGTGTCACGACTCGCCGCTCATCAGCGGCTTCAGCTGTGCGCACACCTGCGCCTCGTCAGCAGCGGGCTATTTAGCCCACTCAGCCCAGTGCTGCGGTCTGGAGCCGTCTGTTCGCATCGGCACTTCGTAGCTCGTGAATCAACCTCTGATCACCAGCAAGACTTCATCTACACGTAAGCATCCCTTACCTTTCTCCAAGTTCTTCACCCCTGTGCACAGGTGGATTCCCCGGCGGTGGATTTCCCCCGTCATCGCCGACCCATCTTCACCATCTACGCAGGCTCTGCAGTATACTGTCTCCCGGGCTCTCCCCTTGCCAATGCCAGCCACCTGTGCCCACAAGTAAGCAACACTCAGATTCATTATCCCTGTCCAGGTGTGGTACCCGTTACCCTTGTCCTCTGCTCTCTCTCCATAGGGTTGTCCGGCTGTATGGCGCGCTGCTCTGCTTCCTGCACATCGCCGTTCACCTCCAACACATACACATACCGCATACATCCATTCAGACACACCTGCTTGTTGAATAAAGCTGTTAAATCTATCCTGAGCCTGCATGCGTGTTTCCTGGGCCAGACATTATGTCAGTACGGCTCCAGCAAAGCGGCTCAGCAGACAGCGGGCTCGCACGGCGTCTTTCCACCCTCGAGGCTCGGGTGGATTTAATAGCCCATCAACAGCAGGTGATTTTAAACCAGTTGGTTAACATAACTCACCGGTTAGACCGCTTGGACCCCCAGCAGGCGTTCCCCTCAGCTCGCCAGGGTGGGCTAGCTCCTGCCGCTCCGGTGCCCGGTCAGTCTACCTCGGGAATGCCAACTCGACTCACACCGATCCCAACCCCCGCCCATTTCAGCGGAAAGCTCGGCGGAGCGCGGGGGTTCATTATGCAGTGTGAGTCAGTGTTTCTGCGCGTTCCCGGGGATTTCCCCTCAGACCACAGCCGAATTGGCTACATCGGTAATCTTCTGGAGGGGCGAGCGCTAACTTGGGCTTACGCCGTTATGGCGAAGCCCAGTTACGCGAACCTTTCCTATAGCCAGTTCGTGCAGAGCTTTCTCGAGGTCTTTGATCATTCCCGGCGCGATAGCGTCCTAACTGACCGGCTCCTTGGTCTCCAACAGGGAAGTCGGTCAGCGGCGGATTATGCTATCGACTTCCGGGTTGCAGCGGAGGAGGTTGGCTGGGGTGAGGCCGCACTCTGTGGCATCTTCCTCCGCAGCCTCAGCTCAGGTCTGAGGGATGAGCTGGCTGGTCGAGATCTTCCGGAGACACTTGCGGAGCTGATCTCCACCACCATTAGTTTAGACAACAGGCTACGTGAACGGTCCACCGAGCGGAAGTTTAGCAGCCGCTCGCGTGGAGGCTCTGTCCGCACGCCTCAAGACCGCCCCCTGGCGTTACCTCCACCGGAGTCTTCCGAGGAACCGGAGGCGATGGTGGTCGGTCGGTCAAAGCTCCCCCTAGCGGAGAAACAGCGCCGCCGGAAGTTGGGCCTCTGCATATACTGTGGAGGAGACCAACATACCGTGGAGCATTGCCCGGAGAAGCCAAACGGGGAGGTCCGCGAGTCACTGTAGGGGGCCTTGCGGACTCTAACCGGTCAAATCCCCTCACAAGTCTGTCCTTGCCCATCCGATTCTGTCACAATGCCACGGGGCATCTCACACACGCACTGGTGGACTCAGGAGCAGAGCAGAGCTTCATTTCTAAGAGCCTGGCAACCCAATTGGGCATTCCCTGCCACCCTCTGGCCGCTCCTCTCAGCCTGATCACCCTTTCCCGTGCGCCCCTTGGACAAGTGACTCATCGCACGCAACCAGTCCCAGTCATAATCTCGGGTAACCACCAAGAGGATCTCACCCTTTACGTCCTGTCTACCTCTGTGACGCCTGTCATCCTTGGGTACCCCTGGTTGCGTCTGCACAACCCCATGCTGGATTGGCAGACAGGAAAGATCGCCGCCTGGAGTTCATTCTGCATGGGCACCTGCTTACAGTCCGCAGCCTGCGCCCCGTCTTCTCCTCCCCCGGTTAAGGACGCCCCGCCTCCGGATCTCACCCTGGTGCCCTCGGAGTTCCATGATCTGAGTCTCGTTTTCAGCAAGTCCAGGGCGATATCTTTTCCTCCTCACCGGCCTTACGACTGCGCCATCAACCTCCGCCCAGGGGCGCCCCTGCCGTCGGAACGTCTTTACAGCCTGTCAGCACCGGAGCGGGAAGCGATGGACAGTTATATCAAGGAGTCACTCAACGCAGGTATCATCCGTCCCTCCTCGTCTCCGCTTGGCGCAGGGTTCTTCTTCATGTCGAAGAAGGATGGGTCTCTCCGCCCATGTATCGACTTCCGGGCCTTGAATGACATCACGGAGAAGGACCGTTACACCCTGCCACTGATGGACACTGCCTTCCACTCCCTGCAGGGGGCGACCTGGTTCACCAAATTGGATCTTCGCAGTGCATACCATCTCGTCCGGATCAGGGAGGGGGATGAGTGGAAGACAGCCTTTAGAACGCCTAGTGGGCATTTTGAGTACCTGGTGATGCTCTTTGGACTGACCAACGCCCCCGCCGTATTTCAACGCCTAATCAATGACGTCCTGCGTGATTTCCTTGGCCTCTTCGTGTTCGTGTACCTGGATGACATCCTCATCTTCTCCAGGTCACGAGAGGAACATCAGATGCATGTGAGGCGGGTCTTGCAGCGGCTGCTGGAAAACAGCTTGTATGTCAAAGCCGAGAAGTGTGAGTTTTACGCCAAGACCACCTCCTTCTTAGGGTTTGTTATCTCACACAACCAGGTCCTACCTGACCCCACGAAGGTTAAAGTGGTGGTTGAATGGCCCACGCCGACCTCCAGGAAGCAGGTCCAGCAATTCATTGGGTTTGCCAATTTCTACCGCCGTTTTGTGCCTAACTTCGGTGCCATCGTTGCCCCGCTGACCCGTCTCACTTCCCCCAAGAACACCTTCCGCTGGACCGAAGAGGTCGCTGCGGTATTCCAGGCTTCTCCTCCTCCCGGGTCCTGACCCAGGTCGACCCCGCTCTGCAGTGCCTGGTGGAACTTGGCGCGTCTGATACGGGAGTGGGGGCGGTGCTATCCCAGCGATCACCCACCGATGGGGTCAAGCAACCCTGCACCTTCTTCTCACGGCGTCTGTCCCCGGCCGAGCGGAATTACGACGTCGGGGACAGGGAGCTTCTCGCCATCAAGCTCGCCCTGCAGGAGTGGCGCCACTGGCTGGAGGGGGCTGCATTACCATTCGTGGTGCTGACGGACCATAACAATTTGGAGTATCTTCGATCTGCTAGACGTCTGAATGCCCACCAGGCACGCTGGTCCCTGTTCTTCGCCCGGTTCCGCTTCACCATTACCTATCGCCCTGGCTCTAAGAACGGCCTACCCGATGCCCTCTCCAGGCAGTTCGCCTCTGAGACGTCAGAGGAGCCGAGCCATACCATCCTGCCCAGCTCGTGTGTGGTAGGGGCAATTTCCTGGTCCATCAGGGACAAGATCCGGAGAGCGCAGGAGACCGAACCGGACCCTGGCGGCGGACCGGAGGGAAGGCTGTTCGTTCCATCTTCTGTCCGGGGGGAGGTCATCCATTGGGTTCACACCTCCAAACTCGCCTGTCACCCTGGCGTATCCCGGCTAGTGGATCTCCTCCAGCATTCCTTCTGGTGGCCAGGTCTGCAGAAGGATGCCGCCAACTACGTCCGGGCGTGTCCTGTGTGTGCCACCACCAAGTCAGGAAATTCTCCCCCCACGGGTTTGCTCCAGCCCCTGCCGACCCCTGGCAGACCCTGGTCCCACATAGCCCTCGACTTCGTCACCGGTCTCCCAACCTCTAACTCCTATAACGCCGTGTTGACCATCGTGGATCGATTCTCCAAGGCCGCCCACTTCGTGCCACTTCGGGGTCTTCCAACGGCGCAGGAGACAGCGGACCTCCTGGTTCAGCACGTGGTCAGGCTACACGGGATACCGGCGGACATCGTCTCCAATCGGGGGCCCCAGTTTGTCTCAGAGGTGTGGAAGTGTTTTTGCAACGCCCTGGGGGCCACAGTTAGCCTCTCCTCCGGTCACCACCCGCAATCCAACGGGCAGTGCGAACGGGCCAACCAGGAGCTGGAAGCTGCCCTACACTGCATCACTTCCTCTAACCGTCCTCCTGGAGCACGCACCTGTCTTGGGTAGAGTACGCCCACAACACAGCTCGGTCTTCTGCCACAGGGATGTCCCCCTCCAAGGCGTCCTTGGGTTATGATCCACCTTTGTTCCCGGAGCAGGAGGCGGAGCTGGCAGTTCCTTCCATCCAGGCGCACCTGAGACGGTGTCGGGCTCTGTGGACTAAGACATGCGACGCACTCTTACGCACGGCGGCGCGCAACAGCACCACGGCTAATCGCCACAGGAGACCGGCCCCTGCCTACCAGGTGGGTCAACAGGTCTGGTTGGCCGCTCAGGATATCCACCTTAAGGGAGAAAAGAGGAAGTTGGCCCCACGCTTCGTTGGCCCCCACACCATTCCTAAAATTGTTAACCCGGTGGCTGTGCGTCTGGCCCTCCCCCCCTCCATCCGCATTTGTCCCACCTTCCACGTTTCCAAAATTAAGCCCTATGTCTCCGACCCTCTCTGCCCCCCACCCGCGCCTTTGATGATCGACGGCCACCCGGCCTGGAGAATCACCTCCATCCTGGACTCCCGGCGCCGAGGTCGCGGGCTGCAGTACTTGGTGGACTGGGAGGGATTCGGTCCTGAGTGGAGGTCCTGGGTGCGCTCTTCTTTGGTTTTGGACAGGAGTCTCATCACGGAGTTCCACCGGGCGCATCCGGACAAACCAGCGCCAGGAGGCGCTGCTGGGGGGGGGAGTACTGTCACGACTCGCCGCTCATCAGCGGCTTCAGCTGCGCGCACACCTGCGCCTCGTCAGCAGCGGGCTATTTAGCCCACTCGGCCCAGTGCTGTGGTCTGGAGCTGTCTGTTCGCATCGGCACTTCATAGCTCGTGAATCAACCTCTGATCACCAGCAAGACTTCAACTACGCGTAAGCATCCCTTACCTTTCTCCAAGTTCTTCACCCCTGTGCACAGGTGGATTCCCCGGCGGCGGATTTCCTCCGTCATCGCCAGACCATCTTCACCATCTACGCAGGCTCTGCAGTACACTGTCTCCCGGGCTCTCCCCTTGCCAACGCCAGCCACCTGTACCCACAAGTAAGCAACACTCAGACTCATTATCCCTGTCCAGGAGTGGTGCCCGTTACCCTTGTCCTCTGCTCTCTCTCCATAGGGTTGTCCGGCTGTACGGCACGCTGCTCTGCTTCCTGCACATCAGCGTTCACCCCCAACACATACACATACCGCATACATCCATTCAGACACACCTGCTTGTTGAATAAAGCTGTTAAATCTATCCTGAGCCTGCGTGCGTGTTTCCTGGGCCAGACATTATGTCAGTGGGTAGCAGAACTAGCTGATTTCCAGTTTGTGATTAAGTACCGCCCTGGGAAAGCCAATAGAGATGCAGACGGCCTCTCACGTATGCCCTTAGATATGGAGCAGTACATGAACAAATGCACACAAAATGTTGATCCCGATGTAATGCACTGTGTGGCGCAGGCAGTCAAGGTAAAGTCACAAGAAAATGAACCATGGTTCTGCCCAGTCACTATTTCCACTCTCATTAGTGAAGCAGATCTAGAAGCCAGCTCTGTAGCTGAAATACCAAAGACTGCCCTAAAAAGAGCTCAGGAAGAAGACTCTGTGATTGGAGAGGTGTTGCATTAAGTGGTGGCAAAGCAATGGGCAAAAAGTGCAAAACAGCTGAACAGTAAAATTGCAGCTCTAGTCAGGCAAAAACACAAACTGTACCTAGAAGAAGATGGACTGCTTTACAGGAAAACGGCATCGCATGGCCAGCTACTTCTACCCCATAAGTTCCATAAGCTCGTGTTTAAAGAGCTCCACGAAAACATGGGCAATTTAGGGGTGGAGAGGGTGATGAACCTGATAAGGGAGCGCTTTTACTGGGCTCATATGTAAAGGGATGTTGAGCACTACATCACTAAAGTTTGCAGTTGTTTAAAGAATAAACTCCCAATAAGCCAACCAGGGCACCACTGACTAACATTGTCACCACGTATCCATTCGAACTCGTGTCCGTTGATTTCCTGCACTTGGAGAGGTGCAAAGGAGGATATGAGTATATCCTGGTTCTAATGGACCACTTCACTCGCTTTGCCCAGGCTTATCCTTGTCGCAACAAAGCTGCCTACACCGCTGCTGAGAAGATATTTGGGGACTTTGCCCTCAAATTTGGCTTCCCCACACGTCTCCACCACGATCAGGGCAAAGAGTTCCAAAATAAACTCTTTGCAAAACTACAGGAGTACAGTGGGGTGCAGGGGTCCCGGACAACGCCCTACCACCCCCAAGGGAATGGGCAGGTGGAACGATTGAATCGTACACTGTTGGCAATGCTCAGAAACGTGCCTGAAGCAGCCAAGGAAGACTGGAAGTCCTCTCTGGCAAAAGTGGTTCATGCCTACAACTGCACGCACAGCGAAGCTACAGGGTACGCGCCATATTTTCTGTTATTTGGCCATAGTCCCAAGCTGCCCATTGATCTCATGTTTGGCCTCACAACAAAAGAGAAGAGCGCTTCTCACCAGGACTATGCTGAAAAGTGGAGGGCCAAAATGACTGAAGCTTACAAACTCGCCTCTAAAACAGCAAACAAAGAAGGGATGAGAAGTAAAGCCCTTTATGATAGAAAGGTTCACGGTGCTGAGTTGCTCCCTGGATCCAGAGTACTGGTCCGAAACTTGACCGAGAAAGGTGGGCCAGAAAAATAAAGATCATTCTGGGAAGACAAAGTGTATGTAGTGACCCAAAAGAAGTACCCAGATATAAGCAATTATAGGAAATGTATCTAAAAGACTGTAATTTGGACTGTTTTAATTTAAACTGTTTGTCAGTAAAAGCAGTAGCGCTTTTGCGCCACAAGTGGCGCTCGGTTGTGATGAGACACTGTTAAGTTGTTAGAACGCGCGAGAAGAGAGTGTGGCTGTTGTTGAGTGATGTCCCGTGTCGAAGTGCCGTGCCCGGTGTTGTAAAAAGACAATAAACCACTGAAAAGTCGTCAAATTGCCTCTTCTTCACCTGACGAGTGTAACATTCTGTCCAAGGATACTTTGCATCCCAGTGTGGAGAATTTATGTGAGCATCCCCGTTGACATAGGTAAGTCCTGCCTTTATGATTTCCAGTTCTTTCTCCTCTGCTAGGGTCATTTCTTTTCCTCCAGGCTGGTAGTTCCCACATCGGCATCCTCCACATCTTGGCTCGCAAGCTGCTCCTATGCTTTCTCACCTCCACCATTCAAGAAACTCATGGTTTGATGTGGTTGTGAACTTAGCATTGACTATATTTCCCCTTTGTAGTGAGGCACTCTCAGTCTTTGGGTGACTGACAATCTCCTCATACTTGACAGCAGCTGCCCTCATGGAGCAGGCAAAGTGAGTTTTTGATCTGTGCGTTGCCATCGCCACTTCCTCAAACAGATTGGGGTGTGCTCCGCTGACCAATTTCCCCAGTGGGCTTTCCCATAGGACGAGATCTCCAATAACTCTCACCCTTTGTGGAGCAAGCCTTCCCTCTCTGTGACTGATAAGAAGCTCAATTTATTTTGGCCTCCTCAATTCTTCTAACTTGACCTCTAGGAAGAATTTCTTCAACTTTTCAGGACTGACATTTTTGTGTACTTTGGCAATCTTATCCAGACCATAACAGATGAGCTCATGGGATATCTCCTTGCCTTTGGATGTCTTGATTCTGACTCTGAGGAAGTACCTTTCTGTGTTCACCTTCATGGTCATCCCACCAACACCGTGTACAATTAAGGTCACTTTCTCTCTTTGCAACCTCAGCCTGTCAGCAGCCTTGTGGGTGATGTAGTTGGTATCAGATGCAAGATCCACTAAAGCACCGATCTTCTGACCTGACCTCCATTAGCATCCTGATAACAGGAACTTCACACACTCCATTTCTCTCCTGAAGATCAGTCTGGTTCTTACTGGTCTTGGTTGTTCTTGCAGTATTGTTGGTGAAGGCTTTTTTACACCTCTCTCTGCCATCTCTGGTGAAAGCTCAGACAAGAAATCCTCCTGCTCACTTGTCAGATTGCTTTTGGTGTCTTTCTCCTCTCCTCTTTGTTGCCCCACTGAGGGTTTCCTTTTGGGCAGAGAAAGTAGTGGTGATTGGAGCTGCCTTCTTTTTTACAGTCCTTATTCCTGCATAAGAAGGTGTCTTTGCAGTAACCATCCTCATCATGGCAACAAAGGCACCGTCTGCAAATTCCCAGCTTTTTCACAACAGCGTTTTTTTCATGGACCTTCAATCCTTTGAATTTTTTGCAGAAGAAAATCTTGTCAGTGTGTCTTCCATCACTGTACACAACACAGACCTCTTCAGGCATTTTCTTTGTGGTTTTTGTAGAGGCATATTTTTCAGATTTCTTTGCAGGATGAAAGTCTAGTTTCTCTGCCTTCTCCACAACTTTAAGTTGCTCAAGTCTCTCCAGAATCTCCTCTTGATTTTTCAGGAACCTCAGTAGTGCATCAAAGGGGTTGTCTGAAGTTATATTGTTGTTGGGATCAACCATGAAGCCTAACCAGTCTCTTTTAATAAAGTCGGGTAATTTGCTCTCTACTGCTCTGATCACCAGTGGGTTCTTCATTGCACCAGAGTTTCCTAGTTCTGAGAGATCTGCCAGGGCTTTTTCTACCGACTGTATGAGATCAATGACTTTTCTTGGTTGATTGCCTTTAGCAGGAGGTAATTTCTCCAGGTCCTCGAGTACTTCGAGAGTGATGGTTGTTTTGTTTCCATACCTGTTCTCCAAGACTGGGGATTTCTGCAGCAGTGCTGTATATTGATAGCCTGAGATCCTTTAATATTTTCCTCATCAACACTACTCAGGAGTTGAATTTTCTTTGCTTCCGCTGATCCAGATGGCTCTCCCTGCTTTTGTAGACTCTCCCAGTCCTTCTTCCATCTGTGAAATTATCTCCTATTGCCATTGAAGATGGGAAGAGCTGTTGGCTTAATTTTCACAACAGGTATCATAGGTGAAGATGGTGTTCTGTCCGTCTTACCAGATGCTCCTGCAGTTCATGCTTCCTTTGCAACGCTACGTGAGCTGACAAATTCAACTTTTCTCAACTCTAGTCTGCTGCCGGTTACTTTCAGGCCTTTAACTTTGTCCTCTACATCCCTTCTTTCTTGCAGTGGTATCCATCGCTCCCAGGCTGACATAAGTCTAATGGCCTCCTGTACTCTCTTCTCCAGGAGAACCAGATGCACCTTATACCCCTCCAGGTGAGTACTTCCAATAGGAACATTAGCTGCTTCATCGCTAGTTTTTTCTGCTTCTAGGATTGCAGTGGTGAGTTTGTACTGACCATATCTTGACCACAGGTTCACTTGGACTGCATCTCTCAATTCTTTGTATCTTGCTTCTGCATCAGTTGCAGTCTTCTCAATGTCATTCTCTAGGGCTTCCCTGAGAATTGCAACTTCTTCCTCTTCTTCTTTTGTAGCCTCAGCCAAGAGCCCCATCCTGTAATTCTCATTTGCTTCGAGGACTTTCCTGAAGTAGCTGGTGAGTGTGCTGAACTCTTCTTTCAGCTCGCTTTCAACCATGTTGTCAGCCTCCTTACTAAGGAAGTTGGCTTGCCTGGTGAAATTGCTCTTGGCTGTAGTCCTCTCCCTCTTGAGCTATTTAACAATCTTTCCCAGCTCATCTGCCATTTTGGACTGAAGGACTTGCAAATTTCCACCTCTGCGTCGGTAGCTCTTCAATGGGCAACTGAAGCCTTTTATCCTCTCTTGCCCACGCTACACACGTGGTTATCAACTGTTGAGTTATTTTGGTCTTGGCTTCAATGTCTGCCTAAACTCGACTCGGCCTAGGTGCCAATAGAGAATGCTGGACAACTCCACTCTTTTTTTTCTTTATTTTATTTCTTATTAATGAAATTAATCAAACTTGGTGCCTGTAATCAGGTTGGAAGTGGGCAATAGGGAGTAGGAGTAAGGAGTAGTGAGAAGGAGTAGGAGTAGGAGTAGGGAGTGTGGAGTAGGTTGATAACCTTTAAAAGGAAAAAAGGAAAACAAAATCATATCAATGAAATCAGTTCATCCACACACCATAATTCACTCTTATTTTAACCACCATTGAGCTAAATCAAACCTGCAGAACACATCACCAATATTAAACAAAACTTACTGCCACACTACTGATTATTCCCAGTTAATGAAACTACTAGTGATGGCAAAGTCGAAACAATGTTTTAGTACGTACCGAATCCTAGGTAGAACTTCTGAATCGAACCACTGTTCCGAGGTTTGTATCAGAAAGAGGATGTCACGTGACTGTTCCATGTCACGTTCCATTACGTCACCGACTGTTTTGAAATGTCACCGTTGTTTTATGCAGTGATTTTGTTATCCCGTTTCTAAAATGGAATAATAAATAAAATACTACCATTACAAAATATGAAAATGCCTATTCTATGCACAATATATGTATTATAGATATACTTTATATGTAAAATACTAATTTATCGTGTCCTTGCCTGATTGGTTGCTGATTCATCACCCCACATGCCTAAAACATTTAAAAGCTCCTCTAAAGTGCAGTTTGTTTGTGAAGTCTTGCCTCTCTGAGTGTCTTGTATTGAGCGTGCTTTTGGATTTACATTATTTGGAAATGGATGGCGGTAGTTAGCATCCCAGGTCAGATGTCTGGGATCACTTCAACTTTCTTAAGGGAAAAAAGTTAAATGTATGCATTGTATGCAGCATCTTGCATTTTATAATAATACAAGAAGTATGTGGAGACACCTACGGACAAAACATCCTGATGCCTGCATTCCTAGCACAACACAACCTGAATCAAGCCATGGCCAGCATAGTGTTTACAGTATGTATTCATGGTCTTTTAATGCACATACAAGTGTACATTTATTATTTATACACCTTTATTATTATTTACAAAAATATAATTATGCATTTGATCACTAAAAGAAGCCATAGGTAGGCAACCCCCAGACACCCACTATGCTCAGAATGATTGAATGAGGTGGTAACTGTGTTTGATTTTCATTTATTGTTATGTAACTTGTCTGTCTGTCTGTTTATCTATCAATCAAGGTTCAGCGCTATCGCTCCGCCCCATACTTGCCCAGATGAGATGACCCTCTAGATTACTGGAAACAACATGCCGCTATATTCCCTCACCTGTTCCAGCTGGGCAATGAGGAGTGGCGACCCCTGCCCTGTATTAGCTTTGTATAGCGACCGAGATGTGGTCGCTCGCCTCATAGGCGACCAAATAATAATAATAATAACGTTCCAGGGGGCCAAGACATATCTCTCCATACCAGCAACATCAGTCCCGTGCGAGAGAATATTCTCAAAAGCAGGAGAGATTTTAAACAAGAGAAACCGTCTAAGTCCGCGCACTGTTGAACAGATTGTTTTTCTGAATAAAAATACTTGAATGTACACAAGCACCCTCTACAAATACTAATTAATTCATACAAATAAAACTATAAACCCAAACAAAACACGAAATGTTAAGAGATAAAAACACACGAAAACACTTGACTGTTTGAGTGTAGTATTATAACATTTGGCCACCAGATGGCGCTGTGGGGAGATGTTTCAAATGTTCCGAAAGATCGATTCTTTTACTGAATCAATTGTTCCAAATGATTCAGTCTCTTCAATGTTCCATTTCTGCCACCACTAGAAACTACTGCATTTATACATACCAGTGGCGTCTCCAAGAACATCTACACATTGAAGCTCACACCCTCAGGAGCCATGGTGAATCAAAGACCAAAAACCAAAGGCCCACACACCTGGCTTCCTAATCAACACTTTCTCTTCCTGTCTGCCAGGAGATTGAGCTGCTACCATACCTGTCCAACTGAACACTGCCCTCTTGAGTGCCAGCTAAAAATCACCACCACTTATCCTGCCCAAATCCTTTGACTAAACAAAGAGGGAAAAAATGGGAATGGAAAATACACCCACACACACAAAGTCCAGTGACTTAGAGCGCAACAGCCACCTTGTGCCAAAATTAAAGAGAGGTCAACAATCCTGAGCTTAAATAACTGAATAAACCACCCAAAGTAATGGACAGTGCACAAGAGAGGTGAAGAAAAGTGTAGGCAGGATGGAGTGGGTGGAAGCTGTTATGTCTGAATAAGTAAAGATGGAGCCTCATTAGCTGAACATTCAACTCCCTTTATTATGCCAACAGCAGAATATATACAGCAGCCACAGACCGCCTTACGTCACTACTCCGACTCCTCCCAGCCAGGCTACGACAAGCCCTAAGGGCCAAATCCCACACACAGCACTTCCCCCCCTTCACAAAATCCGAGCACTCCCCCCCCCCCCTGCCAGAACAGAGCAAGAACCCAAACATAGTGTCATTATCATTTTTTTTAAACAAGACACTTAACCAAACAAAACAAACAGCTGAACGGACGCCTGGGTAGACTGCCAGGCCGCCCCATTGTGTTGGAGCGGATTATTTTGCCGCTTTAGTCCCAACACGCATCCATTAATATTGTCCTAAGTACATAGTCCTCCAGGTATCTGGGCCTCTGACGCACCCTAGCCGGGTATCCCTTAGGCAGGGACCCTGCACCAGGCACCGTCGGCCACGCCTGTGAGTCCTCATCACCCCAGTCCAACAAGTCCCACCTCACAGCAGACCGTTCCATTGTAGCCCTGGTTCCCTGTCCCGGCGGTGACTTCCTCAGCCTACTAGAATGCCAGTGTGACCCATCTGCCAGCTCGAATATGTCCTGGCCCCATTGTCTCATGATCCTCAGGGGCCCTGTCCAAAACGGCTGCAACTTATGTGTGCAATTGTGATGTTTAATCCACACCCGGTCTGACACCCTCAATCCGTGGTCTCTCACTCTGTGCTTCCTGTCAAACTGTTGCTTCATGTCACGTTGTTGCGCCTCGACTTGGTCCCATGGGCAATGCACCTCCCTCGTAGGATGAGTTGGTGGTGGTCTCAGTCGGTCCAGGGGCAGTAGCAGGTCACATCCCAGCATGAGAGCCGCTGGGGAGCACCCCGTCATAGCGTGAGCGGTTGCCCTGTAGTGGAGCAGCGTGTTCTGCAAGGCATCCTGAAATGCAAAACCGTCCGCCAAATGGGCCTGTTCTTCAGGGTTTTATGAAAGCGTTCAACGCCCCCATTGGCCTGGGGGTAGTAATACGCTGTGTTTCATGACCCTTGCATTCAAGAACTCTTTGAATGCGCCCGAGGTGAATTGTGGGCCATTGTCTGTCATAATCTCATTTGAGACCCCCCACCTGGCGAACAGTGACGAGAGAAAACCCGTAACAACATCTGTCGTGACTGAGTTGGTTGGCAGCACTTCCGGCCACTTTGAGAACAGGTCATAGACCACGAGCAGAAACAGCTGTTTGGGGGTGCTGTGGTGTGCAGTTCACCGTTGATGTCCAATTGTATGTGCCTCCAAGGGCCCTCCGGGTACAACACCGGCCGCAGGGGTGGAGGGGGCAGTCTTCCTGCTCTCCAAACAAGGGACACAATGTTTCACCATCGTTTCAATGTCCTTATCAACACCCGGCCACCAAACTGAATCCCTGCTGTGCTGTTTTACTCTGACCACACCCAAGTGGCCCTCGTGGAGCATCACCAGGACATGCGGCCTCAAAGACATCAGGATTAGCGTGCAATGCCCCCTCGCCACGCACACCTTGTTCCAGCAGCTCAGTTCATCTTTGACTCAATGGAAGGGTGCCAACTCACTCTGAACCTTTACAGGCCAACCCTCTCTAATCACCGCACACAGCTGTAACAGCACAGGGTCCCGTTCCGACTCCGTTCAGAGTTCATGAAAGGATACTATATCCCGTAGGGCCCCGTGCAGCGTATTAACCAGGTCCACCTCATCCAGGTCGTTGACATCATTGTCATCCAATAGAATGGGGATGGCCGTGGCGTGGAACAGGAGATCCACCACAACATTGTCTTTGCCCGGGGTAAACTGTGTGGAGAAATTGTAGGCCCTCAGCCGCTCCGTCCACCT
This sequence comes from Pholidichthys leucotaenia, assembly GCA_020510985.1. Lineage (NCBI taxonomy): Eukaryota > Metazoa > Chordata > Actinopteri > Cichliformes > Pholidichthyidae > Pholidichthys > Pholidichthys leucotaenia. Next base: position 227,800,297 of record CM035839.1, on the reverse strand, counting down.
GTGGATCCTCAAAGGCCTGTGTCCCAAACCTGATGTCTTCAGCAGCGTCGTCAGTGCTCGATGGTCTGTTCCCAGAGTAAAATGGCACCCATAGAGGTAAGTATGCCACCGCTCACACACCCAGACGCAGGCGAGCGCCTCCCTCTCACCCACGGCAAACTTCTGCTCAGCTGCTGAGAGGGACCTTGATGCGAATGCCACCGGGCGCTCCGTACCGTCCTGCACTTGCGACACAACCGCTCCCACCACTGAGCCGGACGCGTCAGAGGTCACGATAGTTGGCCGCTTCAGGTCAAAATGGGCTAGCACCGGAGGGGAGGTAAGTTGGCACTTCAGCTCAGTAACCGCTGCTGAGCAGGCAGGGGTCCATTGCCACTGTGCATCTTGTTTCAGCAGGGCCCGAAGGATGCAATTGTCTCCAAATAATGAGGGAGGAAACGCCCATAAAAATTCACCATGCCCAGAATTGATGAAATCTGTGCGTGCGACAAAGGTTCTGGGAGGTGCAGGACCACCTCTACGTTCGAATGTAGCGGCCGCGGACCCCTCCCCATCAGCTGGAACCCCACAAACTCTATACAGTCTGCCGCAAAGGTGCATTTCTCTCCATTCAGAGTGACTCCATGCCCTTGTAGCACCGTTAGGACTCGTTCCAATTGATCATCGTGCTCCTCTCATGGTGTGCCATGCACCACAATGTCATCCAGGTGTGCCACCACTCCATCGAGACCGGCCAGAATCGTTGACATTATTTTCTGGAAGCAGCTCAGCGCTGAGCACAGGCCAAAAGGCATCCGGGTGTACCTGAACACCCTCATATGAGTCACGAATGCCATCAAGTTCCTGCTGGCAGGATGGAGAGGAGCCTGCAGGTAACCCTGCTTTATAAATACTGTTGAACCACTGAATATTGCCATGAGCTTCTTCATCGTTGGGCGTGGGTACTTATCTGGGATGATTGCCTTATTCACCATCCTCAGATCTATACATGGTCTGATGCTTCTTGGCCACCACGATATTAGATATCCAGGGCGACACATCCACTCTCTCGATGATGCCCGCATCCAGCAGTTTGTGCAACTCCACTGTGACAACATCCCTCAGTGCGAGAGGAAGCCGCCACAGTGGTTGTATTTTCAGCGCCACTCTCGTATCCACGAGCGGGCAGTGGTAGAATGCACCAATGCATCCCAAAACTTTGAACAATGCTGGCCAACAGACCTGCCAATCAGGGTAAACAGTCAGCACCATCGAGCCCTCTGGGTCCTTGATGGAAAATCCCAATTCACCCAGGAGGTCAATTCCCAACAAGTCCGCCCCCTGGCGTGCAATCTGGAAAGTGAATGTGGGTACTGTCTTTGACCCACACGTCACCGAAAACTCGGCCGTACCCACCATTTTGATTTCCGCATGGCCGTAGCCGAACATCCTCACTGACCCAGCATTAACAATTTTCCTCGGGAAAAGTCTCTTTAGGGTGGCCATACTCAAGATAGACCTGCTGGCCCCTGAGTCCACCATCAGCTGCAAGTCAATGCCGTCGAGTTTAAGCATGTACCACTTTAACAGCCCCTTCCTCACACGTGCCACACACATCCACGTCATGTTGTCGGACTCTGCCGCCCAAGGCTTAGCAGTGATGGTGTGGGCCCTGTCCTGCGTCTTAGTCCACCGCCGCCTGGAAATCCACCTCTGAGGATTAGCTAGCATGCTAACGTCCGTGGTCGGCAGGAATACCTGGGTGGTTATGCTATCATTAGCCGACGCCAGCAGACTCTGTAGCACTGCAGACTCAAACTGCCTAACTATGTTGAATACACAGTCCAACAAGGGCGTGTCCCTGGTTAACCTTAGTTTGCTCTTAAGCCACATGTTGCTAGTACTGTGGGCTAGTTTATCTCGGACCAGCTCCTCCTCCATAGGCCCAAAAGCGCACTCCCTCGCCAGACTGTGGAGCACCATGATGAAAGACTGCGTGGATTCATCCTTTCACTGTTGGCAGTCAAAGACATACCGTTGCTCCATGACGGTGGTGTGGTCTCCAAAGACACAGTCCATCCACTCCATAGCTTCTTTCAGTGAACCGTTGCCACACAGCCCCAAAAATATGCGCTGCCCTTCCTTGCCCAGACAGTGGATCACCAGGCTTCTTTGTTTCTCCTCACCGACGCCGCTCAGGCCGGCCGCAGCCACGTAGACATCAAACATCTCCCTCCAGTGGGCCCACAATATAACCGGTGTGCCCAGAGACTGTAGGAATGAAGGTGGTTCCTTAACACGCGCACCCATGTTTATCCTCATCGCCAATTGTTATGTCTGAATAATACAGCCTCCATTAGCTGAACATTCAACTCCCTTTATTATGCCAACAGCAGAATATATACAGCAGCCACAGCCCACCTTACATCACTACTCCAACTCCTCCCATCCAGGCTACAGCAAGCCCTAAGGGCCAAATCCCGCACACAACAGAAGCAAGTGTCAGGGGTGATTTGTGATAGAAGAATAGCAACTAGAGTGAAAGGGAAGATTTACAAAATGGTAGTCAGACCTACAGTGATGTATGACTTGGAGATGCTGGCACTGACAAAAAGACGGGGGGTGGGGGGGGGCAGAGTTGAAGATGCTAAGATTGTCTCTGGGAGTGAGGGTCAGGATTAGACATGAGTATATCACAGGAACAGCTCAGGTTGAACAGTTTGGAGACAAAGTAAGAGAGGCAAGGCTGAGATAATTTGGACATATGCAGAGGAGGGATAGTGGAGATATTGGACAAAGGATGTTGAAGATGGAGCTGCTATAGGCAGGAGGAAGAGAGGAAGTCCACAGAGAAGATTCATGGATGCAGTGAAGAAGGACATGGAGAGGGCTGGTGTGACAGAAGAGGATGCATGGGATTGGGTGAGATGGAGGCAGATGGATCTGCTGTGAAGACCCCGAAAGGGAATAACCAAAACAAGAAGACTAACCATATTGTTATGTATGGAAAGCAGGGCAGTGGAGGCAGGAGTTGTGCTGAACTTGAACTTTATTACAGAGTACACAAATGAGTACACGTGTTGCAGTGGCTAACAAACAAGCTAACTGTTGACTACTACAGTCTGTGGCTGGTTGGAGTGGAACGCCAAAGAGGATGGTTTCCGGCAACAGTCCGCTTAAATGGGCACGGCGTGCTGACGTCACATCCGTGCTGTCTATTTGTTAGTATTGGGGAATACCTGACATTTACCCCCTCTGAAAAGCTCAAAACATTAGGAACACAAATCACAGCAGCTCTCTCTCTCTTTTTTTTTTTTTTTTTTTTTTTTTTTTTTACATTACACTTACAACAGCCTTTTGTTTTTAACAACAGGCAGAGAAATAGAACCTGGACCACCGGGTAGACTGCCGGTAACCCTGCACAACTGGGTGGGTTATTCTGCAACTGCTGAAGCAGCCGTGCTCTGTCTAAGCATATCAAAACACAGCCTCCACTTACAGTTCAACTTCAGGGGCCTCAGCTGAGCCCGTGGTGGGCGCGTCCCCGGAGGCGCCGGCTGCAGCAGACCTGGATGCCGTCTCGCAAGAGTCATGGCTCACTCGTTAGTAACGTCCCAGCCCAGGTCCCATACCAACTGAGTCAGCTCCAGCGCTGTGTCTTGATCTGAGGTAGCTGCTCTTACTTCCCGCAGATGGCTGGCGCGCCATCTCAAACCATCGGCCATCCGGTCAGCAGCTGGTCTCCTCCATGCAGCGACTCTCATCCATGATGACGAGACCATCTGCATATCTACAGAAGTTTTCTGACGACTCTGCGATCATCGGTCTCATCTCCAACGGAGATGAAGCTGAGTACAGAGGACTTATCCAGGACTTCGTGGACTGGTGCCATTGGAACTGCCTCCAGATTAACGCAAGGAAAACTAAGGAGCTGGTGATGGACTGCTGCAGGCAAGGACAACCCCTCACAGCACCAGTAAACATCCAGGGAACAGACATTAAGATGGTGACTTCCTACAAGTACCTGGGTGTTCATCTGAACAATAAACTAGGCTGGTCACACAATACCGACGCACTCTACAAGAAGGGACAGCGCAGGCTGCTCCTACTGAGGAGGCTCAAGTCTTTTGGTGTACAAGGGGTGCTCCTGAAGACATTCTACGACACAGTGGTGGCATCAGCCATCACTTCTGGAGTGGTCTGCTGGGGCAGTGGCATTACAGCAGCTGATAGGAAGAGACTGAACAAACTGATCAAGGAAGCTAGCTCTGTCCTGGGGCAGCGCCTTGACCCAGTGGAGGAGATAGGAGAGAGAAGGACGGTGGCTAAGCTGTCATCTCTGCTGGAGTCCGAGTCCCACCCTATGCAGGACATACTGAACGCACTGAGGAGCTCATTTAGCAGTAGACTACATCATCCTAGGTGCGCGACCGAGAGGTTTCGCAGGTCCTTCCTACCTACAGTTGTCAGACTTTATAACCTAAGCAGGGCTGCTCGCAGAGATAGCAAAAAAACGTGACGACCTAATAGTATTGAATGCAAAAGACGCAACAGACTTACACAAACAGTCCCCTCCAGTATACAACTTGGACAATATCAGTCGCTACGTTGGGTGACAATATGTATGGGTACATATTCATACTATGTAGGATAACTAAGTAGACGGTTATGCTGTTTATTGCATCTAGCTACAGTGCTCTGCACTGTGTATATATATTTATATATTTATGTGTACATATGTACGTATATTCACTGCTCTTATTTTCTTATCTTCTAAATTATTGCTCTGAGTGTTGCTATCTCTGTGCTGTTGCAATCCTGCAATTTCCCCATTGTGGGACTAATAAAGGCTTATCTTATCTTATCTTATCTTATCTTATCTTATCTGTGGGTCCAGGCGGTCGGATCGTTGGACCCGAACCCAGTCAAGTAGTGTGCGCAACGATCTATTCACCTGCACTCGGCACTGCTGCTCTCTCGTCTCTGATGTTGGTTGCTGCTGTGGCGGTGTGCCATTCACGCCAGTAGCAGGACATGCCCTCAGTTGGCAATACTCTGCTGTGTCCTGCTGGGCCATGAACTCTCCATCCTGCTGTGCTGCAGCGGCTCCCTGAGACTGATACTCGGTGAGGATGTGGGATGAGTTCGGCTTCTCTCTCTCACCTGGTACTGGTTGTGGTCACAGTGATTTGTCACTGTTGTCTATGCCAGGACGTGCGTCTGATTGTCTTCCCTCACCGGGGTCCCCTTTCTCCACAAACTCCCTCTCCTGCGGCTCCACAGTGGCTGCTTGAAGCTTGTGCTGGGCGAGGATCAGAGGTGAGTCCGGTCTGTACTCTGTCTCTGTGCTGTGCTCTTCAGCTTCACCCATGTCTGCAAAATAACACTCTCCCTCTTGTGATGAGGCTGTGGCTTGCGAACACTTGTGCTGCGTGGGGACTGGCTCCGGGTCCCACATGGCTGTGGACTGGGGCTCTTGTGGCTGCTCCAGTTCTGCTGGGTTCTGTTTGGTGTGCGGTGCAAGACAGGGAGTGGCTGCGTCCACGTCTGTGTGCAACGGACTCGAGTCCTCACCTCCCAAGCTGAGTTTGTTGCTGGGTTGTTGCTCTGTGGTGCCCTGCTGTCCCGTGGTGTCTACCTTGGGGCCCTCTTGAGAAGGTATGGGGTTTGCGGGCTCAGCAACCAGGGCCACCATCTGTACCGGTGGAGATGACTGTGGGGAACGCGGGCAGAGGCCCGCCAGCCACAATGCTACCAGGATCACCATCTCCATCTAGGCTGCTAATTACATCACAGTCATCTCCGATAAGCATTGCAGCGTCTCCAACAGCACTAACTATAGCCGGTTCACTGAGCCCGATGCTGTCTGGATGTGCGGCCCCTTCTGCAACATGTCCTGTATCAACAGATCCATGGCATATTCCTCCGAGACTGTATCAGCCTATCCTCCGCGTGCCCGAACTTGCACGTGCTAGCCAAACAGCGAAGGGCGTTTACGTACTGTATAAGTGATTCGTCCTCTCACTGTTGGTGCTGGTAAAACATGAACCTCTGGGCCATCACATTCTGTGGGGCAGTGAAATGCTCGGCTATCAAGGCGACACATTTGCTGAAAGTCTCTGCAGGGCCCAGTGCTTTCAACACACGCTGTCCCTCAAGGCCAAGGCAGTACCATATCACTCCATGTAGAAGACTCTCACTAGCGTTAGCTAGGCCCTCGGCCGACACAAATGCCTGAAGCAACTCAAACCAGCGGGGCCATGGGATGGGCGGCTCACCTGGTGTTGGGAGGAACAGAGGCAGTGGCGTCAGAAATGCTTCCGTCTTCAGGAAAATAGCCAGTTTTCCTCCAGAAGATTAAGTTTACTCCTTGTCGCCAATTGTTATGTCTGGAAAGCAGGGCAGCAGAGGCAGGAGTTGTGCTGAACTCGAACTTTATTACAGAGTACATGAATGAGTACATGTGTTGCAGTGGCTAACAAACAAGCTAACTGTTTACTACAGGCTGCGGCTGGCTTGGAGCGGAGCGCCAAAGAGGACGGCTCCCACCAACAGTCCCCTTAAATGGGCATGGCGTGCTGACGTTACATCTACGCTGTCTGTTCATTAGTATTGGGGAATACCTAACACATTTGATCCAATAAAAGTATTCCAGAAGGTTAAAACCCACAAATGCTCCATTTTTTTTAACGAATTGGACCTTTAACTGAATCTCATGAGTTTTGTTTTGTTTTTATATCTGCGTGTACCATGGATTATATTCACAGTGGAATGCCTACAGAAAAAGAAACACGAAAGCATTTCACATTTCACAAACCTCTCACCGGATTTGGGTTGCCGTTTTTGAACCGCTTTCTTCATGTGACCAGCTGCAAATGGTCGTGGAGTCAAATGGCCAGTTAGCACACATACTGGGAGTGAGTTAAGATTCTGAAGGAGAAGCTTTGGTTAAGCTGCGTGACAGCCAGTGATTAACAGTGATTATCCAGAGATAAATTAGTTCATTTGTTGTTTGTTTGTTGTTGTTGTGTGTTTCTGCACACAGACACCTGCAGGGAACAGGCAGGTTATGCTGCTGTTAATGCAGGACTGCTGCTCTAGATACATAGATAGATAGATAGCAGTACTGACATGCAAAAGTCAGCAGTGTACTGGTGGTCCATACTGACTACACACACAAAAAAAACTGCAGTGACGTGACTAGGACGGCTGGATGCTGTTCTTATTATAATTCAGCGTCAGACCAAGTTTGATAAACGCCCCATCCCCCCCCCCATCTCTCTCTCTCTCTCTCTCTCTCTGGCCCATTTCAGTGGTCTTTATCCACAGCCAGAGATCTGCTTTCCTTTCTCTTCCTCGTCCTCCTCCGCCTCCTCCTCCATCTTTGAGATAAAACATTGGTTGAGGTCTCCAGCAGCAGCAGCAGAGGTCTGGCGCTGCAGTTGCGCTGGCACACATTCAACGTGGGTGCGCACAGCAAGTGAGAGAGAGAGAGAGAGAGAGAGAGAGAGAGAGAGCTGCACCTTGTGGATTTCTTCCCCCCTCCACCCAGCCCGTGTTCATGGTTCTCCCCGCTGCTGCCCCTCAGTCGCACGCAGACCAGGAGTTGCTGTCAGCTGTCGGGGGTGAAAATGTGGCACCGCGCAGTAGCCGCGGTCCTGGTTTTGGTGAATTCTCTGGGCGACTCGCTGGCAGGCTTCCCCAACCAGATCAACATCGGTAAGTTCGGCGGGATGCTCTGGCTGCCGGTCCGGTTTCTCTGCTGGCGCCACCAGAAATAGGACAGATCTCAGTGAGGGAAACGGAGTTATCTGCTGCAATTTGCGGGCAACTTCAGTCCTGACAGAGCCAGGGAGTGGAATCGTCTGTGTGGGTGGTTTGGCTAAATAAGGTTTGGCTAAATAAAATCGAATAAATTAAAATGCAGTTGGCTGTCAGTTTCCCGTCTTTGTGTTGTTTAGTAGAATTGTTCGTTTTGCACTTTGACGCCCTGTTGAAAATGAACTCCGATTTAAATCCTTTATGTTCCCAGTGTGGTTGCGCCCTCCCTTCCCCAGCTGGTCTCCCACTTCAGCGCAGTCTTATGTAAAGTGGAAGCACTGATTGCAGCGGTTACATGTGGCATTTTTCCCTCCTGCAGGTGGGCTGTTCATGCGCTCCACGGTGCAGGAGCACAGCGCCTTCAGGTTTGCTGTGCAGCTGTATAACACCAACCAGAACGTGACGGAGAAACCCTTCCACCTCAACTACAATGTGGACAACCTGGAGTCCTCCAACAGCTTCTCTGTCACGCATGCCTGTGAGTACTCACCTACTGGACAAACTGGGGAAAGAGAACAAGGAAAAGTAAAAAAAGAAAAGTTCTGGGCTAGCAGGCAGAGTGTATTTTTGCTCTGATTGTCTCATTGGCTGACTATTCCAATAGATGTATAGCTATATCCCAAGGACACAGATGTTTATGAGCTGAAATTGGCATCTCTTTAAACACAGACAACAGCCAAATGTCTGTTTTAATACTCAGACTCCTCAGCCATGGCATCTGAAATTCACCAGCTGGAGTATGGAGTGTCTAATTGTCCAAACAGGGATTTAGTAATTCAGTAATTCTACAGAGGGCGATGAGGCTCACTTTAGATGACTGAGCTTGGAAGTGCTTGAAGGAAAACAAAGCCATTCGTGATTGGTAGTGTCTTTACTGAAGGGACTGTGGGGAAATAAAGCGGGATCGAGTAACGAAGAATCCAAACACTTCCATCGCAGCAGACTAAACAGAAATGGGCGAAATGAGAAAAAAATGATTTTCAAGCCCTATCCATTAACTGTGCCAACCATCACCTCCTACTGATGCACACATTCAAAAGACCAACATTTGGCTTTGAAACCTTGCCCCCCATCCAGTTGCTCTCCATGTCTTAAAAATGAATCAATAAGTTGTACGTTTATGAGAAAGTTTTAAATTTGCAAAAGTTCCAAATTGAGAAGCAAAGCAATGTGCTGTTTTATGAGTCACAAATTTTCAGGAAAAATTGCCAAGATTTTCATTGGGTGTGACTAGGAGGGACAAGATTAGAAATGAGTATATCAGAGGGACAGCTCAGGTTGAGCAGTTTGGAGACAAAGTAAGAGAGGCAAGGCTGAGATGGTTTGGACATGTGAAGAGGAGGGATAGTGGAGATTTTGGGCAAAGGATGCTAAAGATGAAGCTGCTAGGCAGGAGGAAAAGAGGAAGACCGCAGAGACGATTGATGGATGTAGTGAAGGAAGACATGGAGAGGGCTGGTGTGACAGAGGAAGATGAAGGGCTAGGGTGGGATGGAGGCAGATGATCCACTGTGGCGACCCCTAAAGGGAGCAGCCAAAAGAAGAAGAAATTTACAAGAAACATGTTGCAAATTTACAAGTAAAGTTGCAAATTTTCAAGATAAAAAGGAACAAGTTTTCAAGAAAAAATGCCCAAGTTTACAGGAAACGCTGCAGATTTAAGGGAAAAAGTTATTAATTTATGAAAAAAATGCAGGAAAGTGCAAATTTCTGCAAAAAAAAGATGCAGCTCTTCAAGGAAATTTGTGAAAAAAATCTGAAATTAACAAAAAAGGTCTGAATATATTAAATAGGGTGCAACTTTAAGAGAAAATGTACACATTTATGACAAAGTTTGCCGAAAATAGTTAAAAATTTGCAATAAATGTTACCAGTTTATGTGAAAAGGTGCATATTTAGAAAGAAAAACTCTTTATTATTACCAATGACACTTTATTCTGATATTTGGCTGTTTTACCTTCTTCTTCTTCTTTTTAAGGCTCCAATATATATATATATATATATATATATATATATTTTATTTTTATTTTTTTTTTGATTTTGTATACTTTATTGATCCCCAGAGGGGAAATTGAGGCCATCCACCTGGATGGATGAAGCAATATGCTTTGTGTCTTGATTTTTTTGAGAAGAAAGTGGCTCTATTTCATAGCGGAGGTTGCTGATCCCTGTCCTGTCCTGTCTCTGATCTGATTAAATCCATATGATTGCCTTTACAGACGCACATGATTTGACACAAAGGGTGGGGAGTAGAAGCTGGCCTCATATTTGGTCTGCTTGTTTCCTCTGCCATGTAGAGCAACAAGTTTCATCTGGAGAATTAATTCTTTATCTTTCGTGCCACCAGCTGCGCTTCACATGTCACACTGGAGGATTACCGCAGCTCTGCAGACTTTGTCAGCTGCTGTTCAGAAAGGCGTGTAGCCTAAAAAAGTGAGAATACAACTAAAAACCGACATCTAGGTCTGTTTGCTTTCTGTGGATATTGGGGCTGTCTCGGATACCAGTTTTGGGGCTTCAGATAGTTGGGAACAATCCCAGGAGGTTATCCAAATGCTCTTTATTTAGCGGCTCCACACTTCTGTCGAATCTCAACCTTTTGAAAAGTCTGATGCCATGCAGGAATCATAGACTTCAACTGTGTGAGAGAACATGGTGGTCAGCTTTTTTTTTTTTTTAATTATTTTTGAACCAAAATCCTGCACGGAGCCACAAAACGGAGCAGATCCTTAAAATGAAGGAGCAACAGATGGGTTATGAGCATAAACTTGTCTGTCACATTAGTATTTTTTTCTGATAAATTTGTGATTTTTTTTTTAATTTAGAATTTTTCATCTTGCAAATTGTCTTAGATCATTTTTTAAATCTTGCAACTTATTATTTGTAATTTTTTTCCTTTGAAAGTTTTTCCAAATTTTACCTCTTCTTGCATAAATTTGGGATTTTTTCTCTTAAATTTTCATTTTTCCTCCTAAATGTGCAGCTTTCTGAGTAAATTTATGGCATTGTTGTTGCAACTTTGTGATTTTTCAGAGATTGTAGAATTTTTTTAATGAATGTAATTTTTTTCTGGAAAATAAATAAGAGATCACTGCAAAGTCTTTCCTAAATTAGCAGCTCTACATGCATGGCAGCCATTCAGTTTGAGCATCTGTTGAATTCCAACACAAGGACAGGTCAGTCTACTTAAGGAGGTACTGGTTAGATGATCATCTTTGCATGGTAAGATACGTGAAAGCTGTGAATAAAAATCAGAGTTATTCCACAAATACAGATTTCTGACTTCTTCTTAAGTTAAAACTTATGTATTGTAATATTTAAGAATGAACATGAACTTGTTTTCTTTGCATTATTTGATCTAAAAGCAACATTTTTTTTGTTATGTTGGCCAGTTGTCATTTTCTGTAAATGAATGCTCTAAATGGTGATAATTTGACTTGGAAATTGGGTGAGTTGTTTTCAGTAATTTAGAGAATAAAACAAAATTGTTCTCTTTACTCAAACATGTACGAATATATAGTAAAACAAGATGAAGTCATAATTTTGCAGCGGTCTCTTTGGTTTCTTAATTTTTTCCAGAACTGTATGTTATATGTTTTCTTGTAAAATTGCATAAATTTGCATAAAATTCCAAGCTTTATTGTTGAAAATTTGAGAAATTTATCACATGACTGTCATTTAGCTTTATAATTACAATTGATGTCTTTTGTCCCAGAGCAGATTCCAGAGCAAGACGGATAACCTTTGTTGTGTAAATCCAACAACAGTGTCAGGCACACACTCATATTTAGTGATGCAGGATTTTATGTTATTTATGTAATTATCTTATGGACAGAATGCACTTGGTAATGGCAGTTTATTGACATTAAAAATACTGTGGAACTTCCAGACGATTAAAATATTTAATCATAATTAATCACAATTTTATGACAGATATTTTTTTTTTAATCCATCCTAAATAAAAACCCAGCACTCACCTTTTGTGTCTGGGCAGTTATGGCCAACCCCACGTGGCCACTAGCCTATCCTTGACAGAGACCTTCTGTGTCATGGCCTTTGGCCCCTGTTGACATCTCAGAGCACGGTGGCTCTAGGACTCTATATACCCTAAAAAAAACAACAATATGCTGCTGATAACTAGTTAGCACAATGAAGAAGTTCTCATAGTAATCCATCGTCCATTGTGCGGGTAAACAAGGGGCGTGCCACTCAGTAAACAGCCAGGCTGAAGGTTGACAGCATCGGGTATGAGGGAGAACAGGGACAAACTGTCACAGCCAATTTGTCCCTGTTCTCCACAACGTCAGGCTCAAGAGCTCATAACCGGACTAACATCTCCAAGACCATACTAGGAGTGTCTACCAAATAAGCAAAGTGTCACATACAGTTGAAGGACGAGCTCCACAGGTTAATCAATCTTAGATTTGGTCTACCCTCTGGGTGAAATGGTCACCATGAGGGGAACATACTGTACTGGAGGAAGAAGAAGATTAACATGTGGCTGTGGCTGCTATAGCCTTTGATATATACATTTAAATGTCAGCTGATGGTCATCTCTGACTTAATGCTAATGTTTGACCAACATCTTGCCCATGTGTAAACAACCTCTATAAGAAGTATTCCTGATGTAAACTTGCTGATGCTGGTGCCACGAATGTGTGCTGTTTGAGTGTAATGGTTCATCAGTCAGTTTTAACCGTGACAAATTATTCAAAGTTTGAAAAAAAAACAACATTTACAACTTTACAATTTTTTTTTTGTCCTTTGGCTGCTCCCTTTCAGGGTCACTACAGTGTATCATCACCTTGTATTGCGATGATCCGCATGTTGGTTTGGCAAGAGTTTTTGCGCTGGATGCCCTTCCTGACACAACCCTGCCCATTTATCCGAGCTTGGGACCGGTACAGGCAGTGCACTGGCTTGTGCACCCCCTGTGGCTGGGTAACCAACATTTCCCTCCTCCGTTCCATTATTGCTGAGCACCAAGCTGGACAGCATGAAGCTCCATTTTTATATGGTCTTTGGGATGACCCGGCCAGGACTTGAACCCTGACCTCCCGGTTGTGGGGCAGATGCTCTACCTCTAGGCCACCACTCTGGTAACTTTACAGATTAATAAAAATAAATAGAATAAATTTGGTAAAAATTCAAACAATAGTCATCCAATTAAATTCAATGCAACAAGCAAGATGGAGCAAACAAGAAACAAAGAATCTGGTTAAGTAGGGCTGTCGCGGTAGAGGAATTTCCCCTGCAGTGATGATGGACAGCTCAACATCACGATATGCGGTATTATTGCAAATGTTTTTAGGACCCTGTGGTCTCGTAATTAAACAGGGTTTGGAACTTATGTGGCAAACGATGGAAGCTGTGAGAAACCCGCTGCAGCTCCGCTCTCAACTTGATGTGTGTGTGTGACAATTGTGCGGCACTCCGGTCTTTCTAGGCATGAACTGTTGACTCTGTAAAAAAAAAAAAAAAAAAAAAAAAACCCAAAAACGATCATTTCCATAAAGCGGTGGCGGGAACGCCAGTATTTAACTATGGTGTGTGTGGACTAGAGACTGCAACGACATTCAGCTTATTTAAACACTGGACAGTCTCCCTGCAGGACCCTGCGTGGCTCTTGTCTCTGTGATTTTTGGATTTTTGCCGCTGTCTGAAAAATCACATTCAAACAAGCAATGCACTACGCAGTAGTTGTTTGGCTCTCGGAGCTCAGTTGTCAGGATCATACACACTCCGCTCAGAAGGATATAACACGCTTTGTGCCCTTTCAGTGTTCACTGTCACGGCTGTATTTAGCAAGGAGTCCAAACGCTCCCACCAGCAACTGCCTGCTGGAGTCCGTCTGGAGAGAGACCCACACAGTGCTGCCGCTGTCAGCACCCGGTGCTATGGAAGTTTCCACAGTATCGGGTACTGCTGCCATCAGTACCAGGTGCAAACATGCTGTTGGCAATTAAAATACACTTTACATGTAGTTTAACGAGATGTAAAATACACTTTATTTCTCACTGTTCATAAGTGAACAATGAGATTTAGCCACACACAAAAAAAAGTGAATACCGCGGTTGTTGTGGTTGCTCGTTTTCCTCCGCAGTAGGCTTGTCCATAGTGCAGTATTACATAATTGTGGTTATCGCGACAGCCCTATGATTAAGTTTAAATATTTTTTTAAAAAGAGAAAGCAACACAGTTGTGCATGCAGTTTTCTGCTTTGTACACAGATGTACACAGAAGCACTTACTGTTTATCTGAGACATTTCATAAAATTTCATTGCAAATACAAATATTTTTCATGCATTCACAAACCTGACTTTCTCAGACAGATTTATTTTACAGGGTTGTAACTTTTATTTGCAGCAACAAACACTGGAATCATCTTAAACATTCATTTATTCAAAATATTTTTTAGCACTAAATTGACTCCATACATTCATACTTCATCAGAACTCAAATATCAACATCAAACTCTCTGTCTCCTCGGATATGGACTGTTCCAATTTGGTAAGTAGTGAACGGCTCTGGTGAGGAGGGTGTGTTTTTTCTATGGGCCAGGGGTTGCAGAACATGTGTGCACTAATCGTGTGCCAGTATAAATAACAACGTTATGGTATGGTCTGAAATTACCATCAGGTCGGTAACACATCACGTCGTGTCGCAGCGTTATCTTGTCCGCTTTCGTTTGTTTTTATTAACTTCGTTTTTAATTTTTTATCTCTTTTTACTGATATTAGCTTTTTACTTAGTGTTAGCTTAGTGTTGGCCTAGCAGAAAGCCCGATTGGCACACAGGTGAATCAGACCCTGGGCAGGGCTGTTTTCACCAGGCTAGGCTAACCTGTTTTTAGCCATTTTTAGCTAGCTAGCTAGGCTAGGCTAATCTGTTTTTAGCTGTTTTTAGCTAGCTAGCTATCCACTTCTTGCCTGGAATGTCATGACTCCATCCCCGACGTGTGTCAGCTGTGTGTCCCTCCTTAAGAAGGTTTCTGAGTTGGAAGTGAGACTCTCCAACCTCTATAAGATTCGGGAGGCTTAAGACCACCTAGACATTATAATTCTCGGGAGAACATCTGCCCCGGCAACTGACTTGCAGCTAGCAGAGATGGCTACTTACCTGGGTGAATTCAGCACATTGCCATCCACTTCCACCCCTGCTCCGGTCTCCTCCGCTGTACAGGACCCCAGCAATAAACACTGGCTTCAGCTCGGCGCTAAACCCAAAGCCCCGGGTGGTCTTCCACATTCTCAATGTGCGCCCTGGACTTTGGTCGGGCCAACTAGCAAACATCGGTGATTGGCCAGACATGGCCGCGCCTCCTCTCTTCCCCTCCTACTGGAAAACAGATTCGACATCCTTTCCCTGGGAGATTTTCTCCACCTGGACGTCGATCATCCTCCCCTGGCTGCCCCCCTCTCCCTCCTCCTTCAGCAGTGGCCCAAACCCGCAAGCCCCGGATTAAAACTACTTTAGGTGTGCCAAACTATACTCCAGCTCCAAAAAGAAGAGAGCGCATCACCCCGCCATCACAACAACAACATCGGCAAAATTATCCACCATTTCAGAAACCACCGGCAAGGCCCCGCCAGACAACGTTGGTAATTGGTGATTTGATTATGAGGAGCGTCAGAAGCAGGTACTGTGTCACTAAATTTTTTCCTGGGGCTAAAGTGTCAGACATCGAGGCTCTTACCCCTGACCTATTAAATGAATACCCCCACGCTAAAACTGTCATTGTACATGTTGGATGCAACAACATCCCAGATGAAGCATCGGAGATCTTAAAGAGTGACTTCAAGAGCCTTCTGTCCACTCATATGAACTGTGGCAGACGTGTGTTTATTTCTGGGCCCTTGGCCCCTTTCAGACAAGGTTGCAATTATTTTAGCGGAACTCTCAGTCTTAATACCTGGTTGTGTTCTACATGTCCTACTTTTAACATTGGTTTTGCAGACAATTTCAACCTGTTTTGGAACCGCCCATCATTTATGAGGCCAGATGGCATCCATCCAAATAGACTTGGTGCACGTGTTTTAAGGGACAATCTGTTTTATTCCATTCAGCGTTTTTTAGTACAGTGACTGAAATTTGGTGCATTAACTCACCCCGAAGTTCCTAGGTCTGCCAACCTGCCTTTCTTTGTTTCCACTTCTCATATTAATCCTATTAATCCCATTAATCCAAATAATCCTCACTGCTTAGATCAGTCTTCAGTTGATAACCCCATAGAGATTGTGTCTGTCTCCTGTTACCCAAAATATTATAACCCAAGACAAATACAACATAACTTGATAAAGTCACCCCTTTCTGCAGCTCCTTCTCATTCGCCACCCCTCAACTTAGCCCCGTCTTCCCCCTCAGAGAACCTTTGTCTACTCCCCCCAAAGTTAATAAAAATATAATGTATAAACATCCCAAAGTGATTAAACAAAAAGTTGGTAAATCTCAAATTAAACATCAAGTCTCTAAATTTAATGATTCAGCCTCCCTTCCTCCTCATAATGTGAAAATTAAATGCGGTTTGTTAAATATTAGGTCTCTAACTCCGGAGTCTCTACTAGTTCATGATCTATTAATTGATCATCAGATTGATTAAATATCCCTTACAGAGACTTGGTTAGGGCAAGATGATTATGTTGGTTTAAATGAATCAATCCCTCTGGTTATCTAAACTATCATAATCCTAGAAGTTCTGGTCGTGGAGGTGGAGTAGCGGCAATTTACCATTCTAAATTAGTAGTTAATGTAAAGCAAAAAACATGTTTTAATTCCTTTGAGGGCCTGGTCCTCACTATGGGGCATGTTAGCAATCTTAGTTTAAACTCAATTTTCTTTGCTATTGTTTACCATCCTCCCTCAGCCTACTCAGAGTTTTTATCCAAATTCGCCGAGTTTTTAGCTGATTTAGCGCTGAAATCAGATAGAATAGTTATAGTAGGGGATTTTAATATACATGTTGATGTAGATAGTGACTGTTTTAATAAGGCATTCAATTCAATATTAGACTCATTGGGGTTTTCCCAGAAAGTAGAAAATTCTACCCATTATTTCCACCACACATTGGACCTTGTTCTGACTTATGGTATAGAAATAGAAAATCTGGTAGTGTCTCCTCATAATCCTGTACTGTCAGACCATTGTCTGTTAAACTTTGATTTCACTATTTCTGATTATTTGACTCCTAAAGAAAAATATTACTACAGCAGTTGTCTTTCAGATGATGCTGTTACCAAATTTTTGCAGATTGTCTCGTTGTGATATCCTACCGTGTAGCAATGATCACACTTGAGTTATTTCTTTGGCTAACTCTTGCCATTTATTCTGCAACACACACGACAATGACTGAACATGGATTCTGCGCGGGGTTTTTTACACTCTTATTCTAATGTGTCCCCTTAGTAGTAGTGCTGAACAATACAGGTAGTTCCCCCTAGAGGCATGTGCCAGTAATGTTTTAATTTAGACTTGCAGTCTACCACATCCCTCCCCTCTAGATTAAACTACTCTTAATTACACTAGCCAATTATACTAGACATCCTGGAACTCCCATTTAACCCTAAACTATCACAGTTACTTTTTAACTTCTTAAACACATGTGCCATACACATAATTTCTTTCTCTTTTTTTTTTCACATGTATAACACACATAACAGTCTAACTGGGGAATTGGTTTGACTACCGCATCCCAGTGAGGTTCCAGGACGCATTCTTGTCATGTGGCTGGGGAACTCACTACTGACTAAGTATAGTCCTTCAAGTAGTCTGGAGCTTTCCTAGCTCGCTGAGATCTTCTCACGGCTGGTGAGCCAACTGCAGGTGAAGACTCAGACTGCTCCACTGTTTCGGCTGCTGCAGTGCTGCCCGTAGAATCTGCAGAGACGGGTACCTCAGGTATCACCTGAAGTGGTGGTTCGTTGATGCTCTCCTCAGAATGGGTGTCAGACAACACCTCTGGTGCCATCGGCAGGGGAATGGAGCTCCTACCACGAACTTGGTCGATGTGTCGCCTCACCACTTGTCCATGGCCTAATGTCACCTTGAATGACACAGGGCCTGTCTTTTCTGTTATTTCTCCTGGTACCCAGGCTGGTCCTGAGCCAAAGTTGCGGGTGTAGACCACGTCTCCTTCTCTCAGTATTCTCTCTCTAGCATGCATGTCATGATAACCTTTTTGTTTCTCTTGTTTATCATGCACTTTGTTTCTGAAGTCTGGATGTATTAAGTCAAATGTTGACCTCAACTTCCTTCCACACAACAGCTCAGCTGGTGACTTGCCAGTTGTAGATTGGGGTGTTATTCGATAGCTGAACAGAGCTCGCGACAATCGGGTTTCAATAGAGTCTCCTGCCATCTTTTTCATGAGTGACTTGAACGTCTGCACGGCCCTCTCGGCTAAGCCATTAGAAGAAGGATGGTATGGCGCAGTCGTGATGTGACGTATGCCATTCTTTTCAGAAAACTCTTGGAACTGTTCACTCGTAAAACATGTACCGTTATCTGATACTATGATTTCAGGTATGCCATGTTGGCTGAAACTCTTTCTAAGACATTCAAGGGTAACAGTAGAAGTAGAGCTACTCACAGAATATGCATCGATCCACTTTGAGTATGCGTCAACTATGATCAGGAACATTCTTCCCATCCATGGACCTGCGTAGTCAATGTGAATTATTCTCCATGGTTTATCTGGAACTTCCCAGGGATGTAGTGGGGCTGCTGGAGGACTGTTCCTGTTCTCCTGGCATGCCGCACATGACTTCACAAGCGCCTCCACCTCTGCATCCATGTTGGGCCACCACATGTAACTCCTCGCCAACGCTTTCATGCGAGTGATGCCAGGGTGTGCTTGGTGTAGTTGTTGCAGTAAGGCATTCCGACCAGGTGGTGGAACAACCACGCGTCCTCCCCACAGGATACAACCTTCCTGGGTGCTGAGCTCATCCTGTCGTCGGGCATAGGGAATGAACTCAGGACTGTTCATCTTCGGCCATCCTCGCAAGATGTATTCTCGCACTCTTGCTAGAACAGGGTCTTTGTCTGTCCACTTCTTTATTTGTTGTGCGTTCACCAGGGGCACGCCGATATCTTCAAACAATAGCACTCTCTCCTCCTCCTCAGGCGTGCTGTCTCTTCCTCCATCCAAGGGTGGCCTACTCATCGCGTCAGCATTCGTATGGTCCCATCCGACTTTGTAACTGATGGTGTACTCATACGCTGCTAATGTAACGGCCCATCTCTGAATTCTCTGAGATGTCATCTGGGGTATGGCTCTCATTTCACTGAACAGTGAAATTAGTGGCTTGTGGTCAGTCACTATGGCGAACTGTCTCCCGTACAGGTATTTGTGGAACTTTTTTACACCAAATACTACTGCAAGGCCCTCCTTGTCTAGCTGGGAGTAGTTTTTCTCAGCTGCACTAAGAGTTCTTGAGACGAACCCTATGGGTCTCTCTGAGCCATCCTCCATACGATGAGAGAGTACAGCTCCCACACCGTAGGGTGATGCGTCACACGCCAGGATGAGTGGTTTGTTTGAATCATAGTGCACTAACACACTACAGGACTGAAGTAGCGCTTTGGACTCTTCAAACGCCTTCTGCTGCTTGACCCCCCATGACCATTTTTCTTCCTTCTTAAGTAAGGTATGTAGTGGTGCCAGCAGCGTGGAGAGCTTTGGGAGGAACCTATGGTAATAGTTCAACAAGCCCAGGTAGGCTTTTAACTCAGTAACATTTTGTGGCTCAGGCGCCTCCGCAATGGCTTCCACTTTGTCTGTTAGAGGGTGTAGACTACTGGCGTTGATCTTGTGGCCTAGGAACACCGCCTCTTTTCCCATGAACTCACACTTGCTTCTTTTCAACCTCAGACCGCTTTTCTCCAACCGTTGAAGCACTACCTCCAGCGTTTTCAGATGTTCTTGTTCATTTGGTCCTGTACAAAGGATGTCATCCAAATAAATGGCAACATTTGGAATTCCACCTAGGATGCCCTCCATAGTTCTCTGGAATATAGCAGGACTGGAAGCTACTCCAAATGGTAAGCGTGTGTAGGTATATAAGCCTTTGTGTGTATTGATGGTTACATACTTTCTTGATTCTTCTTCCAGGACTACCTGTTGGTAAGCGTGACTCATGTCTAATTTCGTGAAGTGTCGACCGCCATTCAGCTGTGCGAAGAGGTCCTCCACTTTAGGAATTGGATACTGATCCACCCGTGATGCTCGATTGACAGTGAGTTTGTAATCTCCACATATTCTAATGGAGCCATCCGGCTTTCTCACTGGGACTATGGGCGCCGCCCATTCTGCAACCTGCACTGGCTCAATGATCTTGTCATCCAGCAGCCTCTGTAGCTCGCTTTTGACCAGTGGCTTGACTGCATAGGGCACTGGTCGGGGTTTGCAGAATCGTGGTTGGGCCTCCTTGTCCACATTAATCTTTGCAGTGACACCTTTTAGCTGTCCTAAGCCTTCTTTGAACACCTCAGTGTGTCTTTCGAGGATCTCCTCCAGCTGCAATTTGGGCTGAGATTCCACCTTATTCACCAACTGATCAATCATGGCCAGTTCTTGTAGCCAACTTCGCCCTAGTAGATTTGGTCCTTCGCTCCCAACTACTACTACAGGTAAGTCCTTTTCTTTGTTTTCGTGTTGCACCTTCACTTGTGCCATGCCTAGCACATCTAGCTTCTCTCCTGTGTATGTTTTTAATTTTAATGAACAGGGATTTAATTCTGCTGTGTCTGTTTTCTTCCACAGTTGTGTATATTGCTGTTTACTTAATATGGTTACTCCACAGCCTGTATCAACTTCAAATGTTACTTTCATTCCATTAACATTCATGGTACGCGTGATGGGCGCTACCTTGGTCAGCTCCTCTGACATGTTGTAAATTGTGTGAAAACCCATGTCTTCTGTATCACTTTCTCCCTCCCCTCTAAGTTGATTCGCTCGCTGTTCCTTTCCTGGGCCCTTGTTTTCATTCTTTTGCCCTTTTACTGTTGCCTTCTGCACCTGTGCATTGCCCACCTTTGTTCTACATGCTTTCTTAATGTGCCCTTGCTTGCCACAATTATGACACAGCTCAGTGGCAAATTTGCACTCGGCGGCATTGTGCTGGCCTTTGCAGCGATAACAACTGGGGAATTTGCGCTGAGTTTTGTCAGTCGACACTTTGTAGACACCTACTTGGGTCTTAGGCACACGAACATGCGTTGCTGTGTCCTCTGTTAGCTTCCCTTGCATTTCTCTCACATCTTTAGATGCTGTTTCCATCGCTTGGCATAATTCCAAAGCCTTCGCAAAAGGGAGTCTTGTTTCAGATAAAAGTCGCCGTTGCATTCGGTCATCATTCACTCCACACACAAGTCTGTCTCTTAACATTTCTTCCAATGAGTCTTTGTAATCACAGTGCAGTGCTAATTTCCTCAATTCTGCCACATACTCTGCTATGGACTCAGTGTTCCTCCTTATGCGTGAATTAAATTTGAATCGTTGCACGATTTCACTCGGTTTGGGGCTGAAGTGCTTCTGAAGCTCAGCAGTAAGCTGGTCGTACGTTTTATCTTTCGGTAATGCAGGGCTTATTAAATTTCTCAACAAGCTGTAAGTAGTTGCACCAACTCCACTCAACAGTACAGCCTTCCGTTTGTCTGGCTCCTCAATATCATTAGCTTCGAAGAAAAAGTCCAACATTTCACTATATTCTTCCCATGACTGAGTCGAGTTATCAAAAGGGGTTACCGTTCCGATTACAGCCGCCATTGCTCGTCGTGGTGGGGAAACCTCGTTTTCCTCCTCTGAACTTGCACTCGAACTACTGGAGTCACTTGAGTTCGCCACACTTGCAATGTTCTCTGTTTCTCGCCGCTAATTTTTTTTTTTTTTTTTTAATCCTCATCGCCAATTGTGTGATATCCTACCGTGTAGCAATGATCACACTTGAGTTATTTCTTTGGCTAACTCTTGCCATTTATTCTGCAACACACACGACAATGACTGAACATGGATTCTGCGCGGGGTTTTTTACACTCTTATTCTAATGTGTCCCCTTAGTAGTAGTGCTGAACAATACAGGTAGTTCCCCCTAGAGGCATGTGCCAGTAATGTTTTAATTTAGACTTGCAGTCTACCACACTCGTCTATACCATGTGTCAACACAATGGAAATAAAAGATGGAGAGCTTGCTCCTTCCGTAATTGATAGCATGGTAGATAGTGTTACAGCCTCTCTGCATCAGACTCTAAACCTGGTGGCCCCTTTAAAAAAGAAAAAGTCCAATCAGAGATTTCTAACCCCTTGGTTTAACACAGAAACTAAACAGAAGACTCGTCAACTAGAAAGAAAATGGTGTTCCACTAATTTAGATGAATTCTATTTAGCGTGGAGAAATCATCTTCTGATTTATAAAAAATCTCTTAGAAAAGCTAGAACAAGTTATTACTCTGCATTAATAGAATAGAATAAGAATAATCCCAGGTTTCTTTTCAACACTGTAGCCAGGCTGACAACGAGTCAGGACTCTGTCAATCCTCACATCCCCCCTAGAGCTTACTAGTCAGGACTTTTTGAACTTTTTCAATCATAAAATTTTATCTATTAGAGATAAAATCAGATTATTCCCACTGTAAACTTAAGTACATCAACTACTACAACTCCTTCAATTGATATCTGTTTGGATAAGTTTACTCCAGTTGACCTTTTAGAGTTAGATAAAATAATCTCCTCATCCAAGCCTTCAACTTGTCTTTTAGACCCTATTCCTACCAGGTTGTTTAAAAAAGTCTTCCCATTTATTGATAGCTGTATTCTTCAAACAATCAATTCTTCTTTAACCTTGGGTCATGTACCGCAGGCTTTTAAAATTGCTGTAATTAAACCCTTACTCAAAAAGCCAACGGTCGACCCAGGAGTTTTAGCTAACTATCGATCAATCTCTATCTGCCTTTCATTTCAAAAATCTTAGAAAGAGTTGTTGCTACGCAATTATTTGACCACTTACATGGAAATGGTTTATTTGAAGAGTTTCAATCTGGGTTCAGAATTCATCATAGTACTGAAACCGCCTTAGTGAAGGTCACGAATGACCTTCTTATCGCATCTGATAATGGACTCATTTCTGTACTTGTCCTTTTAGATCTTAGTGCAGCCTTTGATACTATCGATCATGATATTCTACTTGATAGATTAGAACATTATGTTGGACTAAATGGTACTTCACTGCAGTGGTTTAGATCTTATTTGTCCGATAGATTTCAGTTTGTTCATGTCAATAATGAGTTTTCTTCCAACTCTAAACTCAGTCATGGAGTTCCGCAGGGATCTGTGTTAGGCCCTACTCTTTTTAGTTTATATATGATTCCGTTAGGCAACGTCATTAGAAAGCACTATATACATGTTCATTATTACACAGATGACACACAATTATACCTGAAAATGAAGCCCAATGATTGTAATCAATTAGCCAAGTTAGATGCCTGTCTTAAGGAAATCAAATCTTGGATGACTTGTAATTTTCTGCTATTAAACCCAGATAAGACCGAAGTCATTCTTGTCAGTCCAAAAAAACCTTAGAAATACCTTTCCAAATCAAACTCTTAATTTGGATGCGGCTACTTTTACTCTGAATAGTTCTGTGAAGAACCTTGGAGTAATTTTTGATCAAAATCTGTTTTTTAATTCACATATTAAATTTGTTTCTAAGGCTGCCTTCTATCATCTGTGCAATATTGCCAAGATTAGAAGCATCTTGTCTCTGAGTGATGCTGAGAAACTGATCCACGCTTTTGTTGGATCTAGATTAGATTATTGTAAATCATTATTATCAGGTTGTTCTAAAATATCTTTAAAAAGTCTTTGGTTGATCCAAAACGCTGCAGCAAGAGTTTTAACAGGTACTAGAAAGAGAGATCATATCTCTCTGGTTCTGGCCTCCCTTCATTGGCTTCCCATAGAGTTTAGAATTAAGTTTAAAATCCTCCTTCTCACTTACAAAGCTCTTAATAATCAGGCCCCCTTTTATATAAAAGATCTGATATTACCCTATCATCCTAACAGAGCACTTTGCTCCCAAAATGCTGGATTACTTGTAATACCTAGAATCTCCTAAAGTACAATGGGAGGCAGAGCCTTCTGCTATCAAGCTCCTTTCCTGTGGAATCAGTTACCAATCTGGGTTCGGGAGTCAGACACGATCTCTGTTTTTAAGAGCAGGGTAAAAAGCTTCCTCTTCAATATAGCCTATGATTAGGGCATGATCTTGTGTCTCTTAACCCTCCCTTTGTTTTGCTGTTAATACATTTAGACTGCCGGGTGATGTACTCGGCTTCTCTCCGTTAATGTTTGCTCTTTTATGTCTGTTCTGTCCATCTTCTTTATCCCCTCACCCCCCGGTCAGTTGCAGCAGATGACTGCCCCTCCCCGAGCCTGATTCTGCTAGAGGTTTCTCCCTGTTAAAAGGGAGTTTTTCCTCTCCACCGTCGCCAAGTGCTTGCTCACTGGGGATTGCCTGATTGCTGGGGTCTTTCTGCAATTGCTGGGTTTCCCCTACATTTGAAGGTGCCATGAAATGACTGTTGTTGTGATATGGCGCTATATAAATAAAGTTGAATTGAATTGAATTGAATTGAATTTAAAATGTGAAACTGACCGGAGGTTATGTGGTGCTTCTTCATCAGCTCCCACTGGTTGGTGCTGTTGGGGGTCTGAGGACAGATGCAGGTCCACTCTCTCTCACACCTTGACACTGTCCACTTCATTGGCAACCTTGTGCTGTCAGTTGCTGAGCAATTACATCGAAGCAGCTGCAGGGTCAGTGTTCAGCTCCAGGGCACTTGGGCACTTGCTGCTGGGGATGACATAAATATTACACGCTTGGGTTGTCCACATCAGGGATAAAACTTCAATTGTTTAGAGTTTGTTCATTCCCAGGACTGACTTTGACTCAACTTAGACCCATTGTTTTTTAAAAAGGAGCTTATGGGGTTTTTAAAGGATAAGAAGAGAGACATGGTAATCAAGAGGATTAATTTTGGCATGATAAGCTGATGCAAGCTGAGCAGGGAATAGCTTATTATTCAAATGCAGCCTGGCCAGTATGTGACTAAGTAAAGGCTTGAAAATGCTCCAAACTACACAGTTCTTATTATAGTAGACTGGATTGCGTAATGCCCCACTTGCCTGGCAGGTGTTGATATAGAAAATGAATGTGATGATTATGATTTGACACTTTTCTTTTCTGGCAGGAATCACAGATTCATCATTGCTGTGTTTCCCACAACTTGCATCGTCAATTCAGATAATATTAGTAAGTCTTAGGATGACTGAGACGTTACATCTGCCTATTTCCTGTGATTTTCAACATTGTCTCTTCAGCTTTAGTTTGAAATGAACAATTGAAAGAATTCAACAGGATCACAGTAATTACTCTTATCTGCCTGTGCTTGTTGTTTGCTTAATGGGTTCTGACTGGAGTAAAGCAGGACAATACTGCTGTCCTCCAGCTGGGTCAGTGTGCAATGATTGCTACAAATTCATGATGGCAGATTGTTCGCTTTATTAGTGGCACGGATCAATAGGGTGGAAGGCCATAGCCCAGCAGCAGCACGCTTGTGTGTGGCTCCAGTTTGCTCTCCAGTATGGTAAAATCAATTCTCACCAAGCTTTCATTTTCTCAGTCTCAGCATCACTACTAATATATGACTATTTTTTTTCCAACTTCCCGAATTTCACCTGGCATGCTTGTGTTGTGGATACACTGTGTAAAAGCTAGCAAGCAAACCGGCGAAGCTCCAGTGATTGATTACAGCCAACTGTTTCCTGTCGTTGCAACTTGACTGAATTGATTCGGACAACGAGAGCCCCCCTGTGCCTTCGTGTTTATTATCTGACCAATTTGTAGCCGGGGTGAAGCTGCAGGCTGTATTGATGTGACGTCTTGCTGCGGGCCAAGACTGATTGTGTGCATAAATGCATAAATGGGAAGGCTATGTCCATGAAGACTGAGGTCAGGACAGGGACAAAGAGACAGTGGAGGCAGAGCTGATGTCCTGCCGGGTTAATCAGAGATTCAAAGATTCAAAGATTTTTTTTGTCAATATTTCTATATGTACAGGACATATAGGAGAATTGAAATGCCCTTTCTGTCTCTCTTAGTAGTGTGCGTAATATATAAGAAAAGAAGGAATAAGGATGAAAACACCTTCCGGTGCCACACGAGTTGGCAGCCTTTTTGCAGCAGCAGCTCAGTTCTGAGTTTTCTTTCTCGTTTTTATTTACTATTCGTTTTTTTCTTTGCTGAAACTTTTCTGATCTTGTTACCCCATATCCATCACGGGCACCACGGACACTAATATCGCTGTCCTGGTGCTGATATTAGCCGTCTTCCTACTCATATCGCCAGTGACTGCTGACCCGATGAGTGGTGGAGCCACAGTTTACAATAGGAGCCAATTGTTAGTATTGCGTAGTTCTGCAGTGCTAGCGGAGAGGCCCGATATTCCTCGTGAGATCAGGCGCAAGCAAACATAGATGTCAAGCTGAAGTGAAGCGACGCACGAGGAAGACAAGGCACAAGCCCGTTCTACCACCTGTTATCATGGGAAATGTGAGGTCGCTGCTTAACAAGACGGATGAGTTAATGACGCTGACCCGATATGAGAGTGCCTTCAGAAAGGTTAGCATCATGCTACTCACTAAAACGTGGCTAACTGAGCTAACAACAGACATTAACATCAGACTGGAGGGTTTCCACTTAACACGGACAGATCGGACACTAGATAGTGGCAAGAACAGAGGCAGGGGGCTGGCAGTGTTTGTGAATGACAAATGATGTAATCCTGGGCACATCACGATTAAAGAACAAAACTGTAGCAAGGACAGTGAGTTGCTAGCTGTTAGTATGCGACCGGATTACCTACCCAGAGAGTCTTCACGCATCATCGTGATCGCCACCTACGTACCTCCCTCCGCAAGCACTGAGGTAGCATGTGACATCATCCACTCAGTCAGCAGCAGACTACAGACTCAATGCCCCACTGCTCTCCAGCTCATCTGTGGTAATTTTAACCATGCTTCCCTGTTCTCTACTCCACTTTCACCCAATATGGCACGTGCCATACGAGAGACAATAAAACACGGGACTTATTTTATGTAAACACCAAGGAGGCATAGACCTCATCACCCCCCCCCCTCCCCTGTAAGATCTGATCACAACCTGGTTCACCTCTGTCATGAATTGCCCCTCGGGGCAGAGAGGAGAGACCCATGCGCAGGACTGCAGTTTGTGAATTTATTACAAAAAACAAACACAACATCAAACCTGTGCTCAAAACTAAATCCAGCAGACAAAAAAAGAAAACTTACAATTAACTGCACCAGAAAAAGGGGCTGGATCCGGCAGAGAAGAGGGTAGAGAACTTAAGACTCTGGCGACAAGAAATGAAAATAACAGCCCTTAAATACAACTTAACACAAATGAAACAAATGATGACAGGTGCGAATCACACGAGCGGGCTGGAAAGAAAATGACAATCAGCTGTGAGTCATGAGGAGGGGAGACGGAGCTGACAGTTTGACAGAAGCACCACCCACCATCAGGGAAAACCCTGGAAGCACTTCTGACAACTGCAACTCCAAAGAGAAAGAATAAAGACACGGGCAAAAATAAAGTGGAAGCAAATAAGAACAAAACTACACTGAGCGTAAACAGGAAAAATAAATCATACAAAGAAGCAATACAGAGTATGTGAAAACAAACTAGAAATAACATTACAGGCCAAGACCTCAGAATACATTATACAAATAAGGAAAAACAAAAAGCAAAGAAACACAGCACGGTGAAATCCCCCCGTGTACAGATCGTGACAGAGCCCCCCCCCCCCAAGGGGTGGGGACCAGACACCCCAGGCAACATCAACAGGAAAAAACAAAGGCCCACCCACACTAAGAACTCACCCCACCAAAAGAAAAGGAACAACCCCACCCCGGGTGGGAGGAGGGGGATCCCGGCATGGAGGGACTGAAACAAACCAGAGAAAATAAAAAGGACTCCCATGACTCACACCTTAGCCAAACCCAAGCTAGGAGAACAAAAGGACAAAAAGAAACAAAAACCCCACTCAGGATCCACACCAGACAAAAATCAGGGACCTAGGCCCCCAAGACCAAGGAGCTAGGCAGTTCCAATGACCGGCAGAAGTCCCAGGCCTGGCAGATGGTGAGGTGGTAAGAGTTGGGTGGCCTGCCGGAGAATATGGGCCGTCCAACCTGACGGCGCAGTCTGTCAGGCAGTTGACCAGAGTTTTTTGTCCACCTAAACAGAAGGGGTGGCCCAGGAGGCGGTTCCCCCATGGGGAGGCCCAATGATGGAAAGGACAGCGGAGTAGGGGGAACCATGATGATGTTGGGCAGAGGAGGGGGAACCACAATGATGTCTGGCAGAGAAGAGGGGACCACGACGGCGTCTGGCAGAGGACAGGGGACCACGATGGCGTCTGGCAGAGGAGAGGGGACCACGACGGCGTCTGCCGGAGGAGAGGGGCCCACAACGGCATCAGGTAAAGGAAGGGGAACCACGACACCCTCGGACTTGCCTGTAGCACCCTTGGTGGCCCTGGACTGGGACATAGCTGCACCCGTGGTGGCTACGGACTGGAGCAAAGCTGCACCTGCGGTGGCTCCGGGATGGAGCAAAGCTGCACCCGCGGTGGCTCCGGGGCTGGGATGGAGCACCCACGACATCCTCACCTAATGGGGAAGCAGCACCCTCGGAGGCCCCATGCTGGGATGGAACACCCACAAAGACCTTTACTGGAGGGGGAGCAGGACCCATGAAGACCTCAGCCAGAGGGGAAGCAGCACCCTCGGAGGTCCCGGGCTGGGATGGAGCACCTGCGATGACCTCGACAAGAGGAGCTGGACCCACCATGATCTCGAGCAGCGAGGCTGGATCCACAGAGACTTCTGGTGAAGCTGGATGATCCTCGGTGACCCTGAGGAAACGCTCAGATGAGAGGGGCAGAGAAACAGGGTCAGGGTCACCAGCGGTAGTGGAGCCTAGCGAGGTGAGCTCATGTGCAGCTGATGACTGCACCTGACTCTCCCCACCAAGAGCCAGACAAGATCTCTCTGAAAAAGAAACAACAGAAACAAAAGAGAGCACTTGCCTGGGCTCAAGCTCCACCGCTGTCCAGGACTCCATCGATCCAGACAATGACACCTCGGGCCTGGCCCTCTGGAGGTCCAGCTCGGACTCTGCTGTGGTGGCCCCAGCAGCAGGCATAGTGGTGGATGCAGTCCCAAGACCTCCTAACGAAGTGGCCCATGCTGGTGGTGCGCCCGACGTGGACACAGGAGGTCGGCTTCCTGCTGGCACTGGATCCTGTTCTGCTGAGGCCAGGGGATGTGCCATCATCGGCACAGGCCTCAACTCGGTTGCAGCCCTTTCTCTCTGTCCAGACTGTGGCTGCGGGATTAGGACCAGGTCCTCCGGGGCCATAGGCTCCTCCACCGGACTGTGGCTGCGGGATTGGGACCAGGTTCTCCGGGGCCACAGGCTCCTCCACCTCCACTCGGGAAGGGGGGGGAGAGGAGGCGACATGGAGAGAGCAGGTGAACACTCTAAAGCTGCAACAGGCGGTAAGGACTCAGAGGACTGCCTACTCTGAGCCTCACCACCGGGAATCAGGCAAGATAATTCATGTGTAGGTGAATGAGAGTGAAAAAAACACTTGCCTGGGTTCATCTACTGCAGCTGGTTGGAAATCAGCCCCCTCCATGACTTCAATGGTTGTAGACCCCTCAGCGGAACGTAGAGGAGCCGCACCTGCTGACACAGTGATGGGCGAAGCCAGGGAGAAAACACCCGGACTCTCAGTGTCATGTTCGGGGTTGTTTTCAACCCCGCCCATGACCCGTGGCTGTAGGTTTTGATCATTGCTTATTAATTCCAGCTGGCAGATTGAGCCTTGCTCTCTGCCAGCCCTACAGCCATGCCTCCTCCTCTTGCCGGACATTCACTGGTTATATTCCATCACCACATGCACACACATGCATGCGCACACACTCACATGCACACATCCAATCATTCACGCACCTGCTTGCCACACGGCTGTGTCCACTTGCCTTCGTTAGTGTATTGTGTACTTATAGGGGGGCAGTGTGACCAGTCAGTGTGGCAGCTTAAGTCAATCTTGGACATTCTGGCTCGTGACTGTTGGATCTTTCTGGACTGAACCGTGTTGTTACCTCAGAGCCTTTCCACTCCAACATGTATGTAAGTCTTCCCTAATTATGCCTTCCTCTCCGTTCCTGCTCAGCCTGGAGCGCGCTTGGCTTTTCTTCCCTGCCAACGACGTTTGTAGCCGGTTGTCTCATCATCTGTCAGTGACTGTTATATGGTCATTGTGTATATTTTTCCCCCTGTAAATAAACTTGTTACTTTACTGCATTTTGGGCTTGCTGCCAATTTATATGTCCGCTGCAAGGTTACGCAGCGGACATGACACTCAGCAGCAGGAGGACACATCGAGGAGACGGGAGTTGCAGCAGCAAAGGAAGATGAGTGGGCTGACGGGACAGCTGGCGAGAAGAAACACGAAGAGGAAACTGCGGCGGAAGTTGTCTGACTCAGCGTGGGAGAGACTGCTGACTGAGAGGTAGAGGTGTTCTTTCGGCGGGATTTCCTTAAGCAACGGCAGGAGACGGGGAACGGAGACGTTGGCTCCTGGAGAGGTGGAAGAGGTTCTGGTGGAACCTCCTTCAGCTGATGGGCGAGATCCGGAAGAAGCCATGGTTTATATTCTAAGATGAGCTCTGTCTCCGCTGATATGGCTTGCCTGCACTTCTCCTGCTCCTCGTCCGATGGAGCGGGCCAGTGATCGGGAGGAGGAGGCACAGTTGCCGCTGGAGAGTGGCAAGAGGCTGGAGGCTTCCGTGTCCGCGGGCGCTTGCTCTTTGTCGGTGCAGGCCCAGACATCTGATTGGATTCCCCCAGCTCGTGACTCATAGGTTGTGGGAGAAATATGGAGAGGAGTAGGTCTGTGAGCTGTGGGTGGTCCCACAGGCTGGGGCATGCCTCAAGTACCTGAGCCACACCCTCCAGACAATCGCGGGCTTCCTTGGGAGTACGGGAGGCATGAGCATGCAAAAGAATGTCCTCCAGGGCACACACACACCACCGCTCCGCTTCGCTCAGACCCAGGGTTGAAAAATCTGGGGTGACAGACATGATAAACCCCAGGTGCAAAAAACAAAACTGGGAAAAAATAGGGGAAACCAACGAGCCTTTGCTGCCACTGAAGTGGAATGAAAAATGAACACAAACTGCAGCCGCTGGGTCTCAAATTGACTGGAGTCTTCTGTCATGAATTGCCCCTTGGGGCAGAGAGGAGGCCCCCAGGGAACAGTTCTGGCTCCCTACCTGTTCACCCTCTACACTGCTGACTTTTCACATAACACACTACACTGCCATTTACAGAAGTTCTCTGGTAACTCTGCGATCGTCTGCCTCATCTCCAATGGGGATGACACAGAGTACAGAGGACTTATCCAGGACTTTGTGGACTGGTGCCTACGGAACTGCCTCCAGATCAATGCAAGGAAAACCAAGGAACTGGTGGTGGACTGCCGCAGGCATGGACAACCCCCCACAGCACTAGTAAACATCCAGGGAACAAACATTGAGATGGTGACAGATTACAAGTAACTGGGTGATCACCTGAACAATAAACTGGACTGGACACACAACACCAACATACTTTACAAGAAGGGACAGTACAGGCTGTTCCTCCTGAGGAGACTCAGTTCTTTTGGAGTGTAGGGGGCACTCCTGAAGACCTTCTACGATTCTGTGGTGGCATCAGCCATCACGTTTGGAGTGGTCTGCTGGGGCAGCGGCATCACAGCAGCTGACAGGAAGAGGCTGAACAGACTGATCAAAAAAGCTAGCTCTGTTCTGGGGCGTCGCCTCGACCCAGTGGACGATATAGGAGAGAAGAGGATAGTGGCTAAGCTGTCATCTTTGCTGGAGTCCGAGTCCCACCCCACGCGGGACACGCTGAATGCACTGAGGAGCTCATTTAGCAGCAAGTTGTGCCATCCTAAGTGCGCAAGGTAGAGGTTCTGCCGGTCCTTCCTACCTATGGCTGTCAGACTTTATAACCTAACTGGTGCTGCTCATAGAGGTCGTATTAAACATCACAACTTTGCACAACAGAGATCGTCCCCACCAATACACAACTTATGCAATTATAATTATTATTGAGGGTGGCAACAACACTGTTGATTCAAATGTGAAATATACTGTCTGCATCTCTATTTATACTGTATATTGCCAGGTATTTTAACTAACTGTAATGCTGTTGATGCCATCTAACTGCAATGCTCCTGCACTGTGTATATAACTGTGTACATATGTATATTTATTTACTGCTTTGGCTAACCAGTTCTTATCTTATTATCTTATTTACTATTGCTGTGAGTGCTGCTATCCCTTTGCTGCTGCAATCCTGTAATTTCCCCATTGTGGGAATAATAAAGGCTTATCTTATCTTATCTTATCTTATCTTAACAACAGCAGTCTATGTACAGCCATGCTACCAGTAATGCAAATAAAAAAAAAAAAAAGAACACAGCAATCCTATGTACAGTAATACCGTAATACCTGTAGTGCAATTCAATGCGATAGAGGAGGTGCAAACAGTGACAGTTTGGAATGTGCATGATCAGTAGTGCAATAACAGACACCAGCAGGTGTGGCATTTGTGCAAATGGTTGTAGTAAGGTGCAAAGACATACAGCAGCAGATGTATTACTGTTGGTGTGCCGAGTGTTTCTGTGCAAACAGCTGAGGTAGAGTTTATAGGAGTTAGGTTAAATGGGCTGGAATTATAGTTTATTTATATAGTGACAACCAAGCATTTAGTCTGTGTAATTAGTTAAAGTGTGTTTGGCCTTTCCTTCATTTACAATAATTCAAATGAGCTGCTTTTTTCCAGGATGTCTCAATTCTGTCAGTATGATGTAAATGCTTTCTTTAAACTTTATTATGGATTTCCAGGAGAACTTTGATAAAACATCAGTCTCACAGTGTTCTCATAAGTGTTCTTCATCCTCCCTCTGCTATGACTCAACTAGTGTGAGGCTGCTCAGACAGAGGCTAATGTTAGAGCACTTCAGTGTGTAGGCAGTGGACAGTCCCACTAATGCAGCACAGACCAGTTCACACAGCCAGATCTCCTCCTCCTCCTCCTCCTTCTACTCTTCTTCTTCTGCATTGTTGACACTGTGGTGAATACTTTGACTCACTGGCAAATTAGGACATTCCTCCCTGTGCAAAGCTCGGCTGCTATGTGAAAAACTATATGCATACATGCAACATTATTATTATTATGCCTCGGTGCAAAGGAGGCATATGGTAATCACTCAATGTGTCTGTGTGTGGTTGTGTGTGTGCATCTGTCTGTTACCAGCTTTTCCACTTGCCCGGTAAAAATTAAGTGGAACTAAAGGCTTCTATCATTGTATCACCATATTTTCTCAACTTTTAATTTTCCAGAATTTCGAGATGAGGCTTTGTATTCAAAATAAACACAAATTTAACGCACCATTTTTGTCAATGCAGCCGCAAAAAAAAGGTACTGTAATAACTATCCTGAGCCAGTAGAGGTTGGAGTGCCACTTTTTTTTACAGCCTCCTTATGCTACCATGCCACAGGCACCAAGGCACAGCACCTTGGTGCTTTCATGATATTTCATGATATTATGAGTTAATAGTGTATATGTAAGCTTTCATTTCTGTATTGCTTCCTTTTGTTGATTCATACAAGGGAGGATGTACCCTACTGGAACTGGGGTTTTTTTCCAGAATCAGATTATGTCATTAAAATGTCCCTATTATGTACTTTTCCTCACATGAAGACACAGTTCAGCATGTCACAGACATTGCATTTGGTCAAAACACATCAGGGTTTAAATATAGCAGCACCACTGTCAACCCCAACTGAGGTGCTCTCCTCAAAGATGATAATGAGCACCTGTTCACCACACCCTTCAAAATTAAGTAATTTATGAGTTATGTTGTTAATGTGGCTGGCACCATTTTGAGACTAACAGCTAACTAACTTTGACAGTAAACACAACCTGAGATAATTTATATATCATTGACTGAATGTAAGAGTGTACACATCCAAATAAAGCATTATTGAAGACAGGAATTTGTTGTTTGAGTGGTTGATAGAATATGACTAGTCCCTGGGGTGTAATTAGCACAGAAACAACCCTGAATTAGTTAGCTGCATTTAACCGCAGCTAACAGCAGCTTAAATGTGAAGGAGCTGTCCCGGCTGGAGTACACTATAGTAAAATAAGGTAGAATAACAACTGAGAATGAGATATATGGTCAAGTGTTGGTAGATGATGTGGCTATGAACGCGGATGACTATATACAGTAGAAATTAACCATAAAATTGGACATCTGCTTCCAGCTATGCTTAAGCCTAACCACTATACCCACTAAATTTACTTATATTTTGGTTATCACAGTCAAAATATAAGAAAATAATCCAGCTGGTCTGATACAGTGATTGAAATTTACAGTAAAGAGCCATAAAATCCCTGATTGCTCTTTTGGTGTCACCAAAGCTATTGTCACAAATACCCTTACAAATGGCTGCGAACACTGTATGAACGATTTTTGGACCATTTTGTACAGCCTTCTTAAGGTGGCTGTAGGAGAATCCAGTGTTCGTAATTTCGTGGCCAGGCCGATGGTCTTGTCCAAGATTGGTACGAACACCCTACGAAAACCTCATCGTAGGGCGGCCGTACGAACGCAAAGGAACAACGTAAGAACTATGCAAGATGTTGGCCGTAAGTATGCCTCAAGAACACTTTAAGTTGTTCTTGAGGGCCCCTTACAGTGGTTGCAGAAAACGTCGTACAAATCCCCGTTCATACGGAGATTCGTACGGAGAGTCGCACAATGATTTGTACAGTGTGCGTAAGGCGGTAGTGAGGTGCCAATAAGGTGGAATTACGTCTTTCGTACAACATTTCTGCCGACAAAATGTGCCGAAAGCCATAAGATCTTCCTACCAACAACTTGAGAGTGCCGTGAGTTGCACAAAAATTTTTGTAAGATGGCAATAAGTATGCCGTAGGAACATCCCAAGGCATCCTTACCAAGAACCTAAGAACACTAGGGCCATCATACGACAGAAAAGCACCTAATTTCTCAAGAATGCCCCAATTCCTTTTGTGAATTGAACAGCAGCCATAAGAAACTCTGCCCCCTCCATGAATGTCTGACAACTCCAGAATTCGTAGGAACTGGAGGATTCTTACGAACCCATCGTTCGTAAGAATCTTTGTGACTGTAGCTTAAGTTAGCCGTGCTACGGCTCCTACCGTTTTTATTTTTTGTTTTTTTTTGTGTTGGAGGGGGCAAAAATTTGTAAGACTGTAGCCAACTATTTGATTATTTGTATATCTGCACAATAAAGGTTGTGTGTTTCACTGACTGTTAGAGAAGGTTGAGATCAGCTAAAAAACAAATATTCACATAATCACTTGGAATTGCTACCAAATATTTGAAATCCCAAAACTGGTATTCTGGACAGCCCTGCAAATGTATGCCAGTACTTTAGTTTGATGTCAAATGTGAAGAGGTGAGATAATGTACAGTGGAATGCAAAAAAAAAAAAAAGGCCAACCCTTTGACAGATAGCATATTGTTTCAATTGAAAACATGTAAACATTCTCTTTAGGATATGGAAAAAATACAATATTGCTCTCAATCATTAATGCATAGTTACTGTTCCTTTCATAAACTGAACAAAAACATTAATTAAACTAGAAAAGCACTCGGAGAGCGCAGACCTCCGCCAAGCGCCACAGTTCCCCCCATACAGTGTTTTACATCATAAATATTAATCCTACATTTATTGTGTGTACGTTTTCAGATTCCTTGACCATGAAAACATATAAGTAGCAATTGGATTCACATGAATAGGATTAGTGGTTCAGTAGTTATTCAGGAAAATCGCATTTCGCATAATGGCGGTTTTCTTCTGGATGTAGCTCCATAGCTTTTAAAGATACAACAAATCCGTTGATACAGTACAGATTCCACAGTGTCTTGGCTACATAATGGTGTTTGTTGAGTGATTTTAGCTTCATTTGTTGTCTTCCTATGAGGAAAATTGCAAAGGTCCCCTATTTTTGTTGATATTGTGGATCATAGTATCCGGAATTATTGCATTATCCGGATCAGTCTTCGATATATTATAGAAGCTGTGGGCATGTTGTCCTGTATTTTTTTTTGTTTTGCAAGTGTTCTGACGATTTTTGGCAGACTTACATGCACAAATATTGAAAATGGCCCTAAGCACAGTAATTTAAAAAAAAAAATCACCAAAATATGCTGTTTGTCAAGGTGTGGCCAAAATTTTGCATACCACTGTATAGAGCTGTGTGATATGACCAAAATTTCATATCATGATATAAGTAGTCTTATTTGACGATAATGAGATTTATATCACGATATACTGTACATTTCCTGTAAATTCTATACTTTATATTTGATAACCAATAAAAAGGACCATCTCTTTTTCTACATTTTAAATTACATACTGAAAAAAATCAGTTGTACAAATTCATCTGTCATGAATTTGATGCACTTTTTTCCCTCTTAATTTTGCAGTGTTGTTATAAAATTGTTTTTTGATGTGCATTTGAGATGAATTCAACTTTATTCATTATCGCTACTTGACTAATTAAAAATAATAAGAAATCAAGTTACATTAACTGCTCTATTTTCTTGTCTTCTAAATTATTGCTCTGAGTGTTGCTATCCCTGTGCTGTTGCAATCCTGGAATTTCCCCATTGTGGGACTAATAAAGGCTTATCTTATCTTATCTTATTAAGAGCCAGTTTGTTCCTCCGACATGTTTTAATTAATTTATTGTTTATTTAGTGTGGATGCAGTCGCTGTCACACCCTTTTGCAGCTTTATTCAAAATTCAAAGGCTTTATTATCATTTGCACAGTTAAGAAATGCAACATTTCCTGGGCAATAAAATTCTTACTCTGCTCTCCGACGAATGCCAAGGTAATAGATACACATCAATACTAATAAGGTAATAACACATCTAATACTAATGAATACTAATAGCACACATTAGGCAATTAGGACAGTTAAAGCAGTTAAACTAGAGGAAACAAGAAGAAAGAAAATTGAAAATTCACTGGATGACTATAATGGACAATGGTATATTAATATCAGAGATGATATGAACCTGAGATGGCATAAGCCTATGCACAGTGTGCAAATGAGCAACGTGCAAATTGCAAATTAGCACCCAGTGTGAGAATTTCTCTGTAGTTTCTCTGTAATGATAATACCCAGTGGACCGTGTAGTAATTTAGCAGCAGAGATGATATGTGCATGAGACATAGAGTGATGATTTAGAGTGAAGTATGCACTTGTAAGTTGGTTGCCAACCGCCAATCAAATCCAAAAGAAGAAGAAGAGACAGGGTGAGACTATGTACACTGTGCAAGTGAGCAATGTGCAAATTTAGCAACCAGTGTGTGAATTCCTATTTGCAAAGCTGTATTTACAAATAGGGAGTTTGGGAGTTTGTTATTTGTTCAGGAGTCTGATGGCAGTGGGAAAGAAAGAGTTTTTCAGTCTGGTTGTCCTGCATTTCACGCTTCTGTACCTCCGGCCTGAGGGTAGAAGTGTGAACATTCTGTGCTGGGGGTGGGTGGAGTCCTGGAGGCGGCAGCAGCTCTCCTTTGGACTCTGTGGTGGTTGATGCTCTGCAGAGAGGGGAGTGGAGTCCTGATGATCTTCTCCGCTGTCTTCACCACTCTCTGCAGGCGTTTGCGGCCCAGGGCAGTAGTGCTGCCTACCATGCAGTGATGCAGTTGGTCAAAATGCTCTCGATGATGTAGCTGTAGAAATTGTTGGGGATCCTGGGGGACATGCCAAACTTCTTCAGCCTCCTCAGAAGGTGCAGCCACTGTTGAGCTCTCTTAACCAGCTCTGTGGTGTTATGTGCCCACGTAAAGTCCTCGCTGATGTGGATGCCCAGGTATTTAAAGCTGCCCACCCTCTCCACCTCAAGCTCCCGGATGAACAGTGGCCAATGGGGTCTCCTCCTCCCCTTCCGCATGTCCACTATCATATCCTTTGTCTTGTCTGTGTTGAGGGTGAGGTTGTTGTCCTCACACCATGACACCAGGCTGGCCACCTCCCTTCTGTAGGATGCTTCATCACCACCAGTGATGCGTCCTATCACTGCTGTGTCATCCGCAAACTTTAAGATGATACTGTTGTTGTGGGAGGCAACACAGTCATGGGTGAAGAGGCTTTAGTAATATTTTTCAGCCAAAATTAAGAAACTCTGCAGTAATTTAAACCAGAATGATGGTCTGATACACTGATACACATAATGTTTCCTATTAGCGACAAGTTAGCATCATCATTTAGCATTTGCTGTTTTAGAATTAGATAGAGATAGTGTTAACGTTGCTTACCTTCAGTTAAAACAAGGTTAGAGGACTATCCTCTCTGATGCTGCACGGTGGGAAAAAGTCCCACATCTCTGGCAAACAGAAGTAGCAGCTATATGACCAAAACATTAGCTACTGTGGTGTTAACCACCAGAACTCACTATTGCACACATCTGGCACACTGCGGGGGAGAGGCGAGTGGTGACAAGTAGAAACAGGATATGTGTCTTTTAATTCCCAATATAACCGACGCAGATTTATATGAAATGGTAGACGTTTTTTATCGTATCACCAATATACACTACTCACAAAAAGTTAGGGATATTTGGCTTTCAGGTGAAATTTATGGAAAATGTAAAAAGTTCACGGTACAGTGATATAATATCATGAAAGTAGGGCATTTAAGTAGAAGCATGCAATGGTAATTTCCTCATCTCAAACAATTTTTTGAAACAAAAGCCAACAACAGTGGTAGGTATCGTCGGCCTCCGTCGGTCTACGATGACCATGGAAGAGAATCCTAAACATCTACTCTGCTGGAACAGCACCGCCTGTGGCTGAACAGGCCGATGGATCCGGTGTTCTACCTTCCAGCGTTGGGCGTTGGTAGGATTCAACCCTGGGCAGGAAGATATGGAGGACAAGATGTTGCCCATGCAGCATGTCCCCCCTCTCCACGTCACTGATGAATCCAAAGGAACAGCAGGGCTGCTACAGTTTGGCACCAGCGCCGTCGCAGGAGCTGCCAGAATGATGTTGAGCACAACAGAGAACTGCCTTAGGGGCTCCGACTCCGGATTTTTCCTCAGGGTTGACTCCCGAAGCCTTTCCCGTGACCGGGTGTGCCGCAAGGCAGTGGAGGTTTGAAATCAGGGTTTACCTTCCCCTAGATGGGCTACCTTCCCAGGTTGACGAGCCACCATCTACCCAAAGCATCTGGTTTTAAGGCGCCAGAGATCCGCCCTCGCCCCTTCTCCTATTAGTAAAAGCAGTTCCGCCGGGCTTAGAGACTAAACCACATGGGCAGGCTAGGAGTTGGACTTAGTTGTCAGAGGCTTTTCGAGACGCACGCCATAAGGAGCATTTTATGAGCACTGGGAGTTTAACCCCAGTGCCGCTCCTGGCTATGACAACCTTGGAACCGTGGTGGTAGATGGTGGTAGACACTGGCATTATTGGTTGTGGCAGGTATACCACAACAAATAATGCCAGTGTCTGAATAACTTGTTATGTGCCCTTGAGCATCAATTACAACTTGACAACCACGTCTCATGCTGTTCACAAGTCGACTTATTGTCTGCTGAGGCATGGCATTCAACTCTTCTTGAAGGGTGGCCCTCAGGTCATTGAGTTTGTGGGGTGCAGGGTTACGAGCCTCTACATGGCGACTCAGCTGATCCCATAGGTTTTCTATGGGATTCAGGTCTGGAGAAAGTGCAGGCCACTCCATTTGAGGTACCTCAGCCTCCAGCAGTGGTTCCCTAATGATGCGGCCTCAATAAGCTGGAGCTTTGTCATCCATGAAGATGAAATTAGACCTGTGTTGTGCATGCAAGGGTGCAATGACTGGATTAATGATGTTATTCAGGTAGTATCAGCTTGTCACTGTAGCATTCACAAGGTGTAGGGCAGTTCTGTACCGACTAGACACAACTGACCAGACTGTAACACCACCACCACCAAAAGCTTGTCTGGTGACAACAGTGGCTGATGGATAGCACTCTCCTTGACTTCTCCAACATCGTCGGCAGCCATCATTTCTGCTCAACATGAATCGACTTTTATCAGAAAACAGCACTGAGGCTCACTGGTCTCTTGTCCAGCATAAATGCTCCCTGGCCCATGCAAGACGATGACACCTGTGCCAGGTGGTGTGGTCAGGTACCCTTGCAGGTTATCTAGCACACAGACCATGCTGATGTAAATGGTTTTGAATGGTCTGACGTGACACTTGGGTGCCTCTCACCTCCTTTAAATGTTCCTGGAGCTGAGTGGCATTCATCATCCAATCATCATTCAAACAACATCATCAATGCAGCCACTAAATGTGGTGAGGCATAATCAGTCCACCTGTGATTAGCCACCATTATTCTTAACTCATTTTATTTTGTTATTAATCAATTGTGGCGATTAACACATTTATTCTGACAGGACTGTTTATTCATTGATATATCATATCACCATTTCACTGTGTGGCTATTTCTTACCAAGCAGATGAACTAAGGGCATGACTGTGATTTAGTCAGCTAGACTATGACAAGGGCAACAGTTATCCTGCCTGCAGAGGCTTTATGAACACAGGGTGCCACATCTTATCAATTAACAATGTAAGGACCAAATTTGCTTGAGAGAGAAGAGCTGATCATTTCCCAGAAGTTATCAAAACAGACAAAACAACTCTGGTGTACATCAAAATTCTTTTTTAACAATCACATGTACAGAGGCTCTGGAATGATTCAGATGATTTTTAACATTGACATTTATTGGCTCATAATATACATTTAAATATTCAAACAGCTTACTGCCATCACTGGAACTCCTACTGGACAGAACATTAGTTAAATGTGGAAAAGAAAATCTGGCAGCGGTGTATAATAGCTGAAATAACACCCTGAAAAGGTCTACTAACTGTCTGATATCTTCATCTAATCAGCTACATTTTACCTGTCCATGGACCACAGGTGGGGAGAGTAGCCAGACTTTGTACTCAAGCAAAAGTAATTTTACCTTACATTATTATGTACTCAAGTAAGAGGAGTCACCAAAATTTACTAAAACATTACTTGAATAGTGGGTGATAATTTTACTCACTATATTGTGAGGAATATGTCTTAAATGTGTAACTTTTTCACCAGATAAGATACGATAAGATAAGCCTTTATTAGTCCCACAGTAGGGAAATTCCAGGATTACAGCAGCACAGGGATAGCGACACTCAGAGCAATAGTTAATAAGATAATAAGAACAAATGAATATACAGTGGTGTGAAAAAGTGTTTGCCCCCTTCCTGATGTCTCATTTTTTTGTATGTTTGTCACACTTAAATGTTTCAGATCATCAAACAAATTTAAATATTAGACAAAGATAACACAAGTAAACACGAAGTGCAGTTTTTAAATGAAGGTGTTTATTATTAAGGGTAAAAAAAATCTAAACCTACATGGCCCTGTGTGAAAAAGTGATTGCCCCCTAAACCTAATAACTGGTTGGGCCACCCTTAACAGCAACAACTGCAATCAAACGTTTGCGATAACTGGCGATTATGAGTCTTTTACAGCACTGTGGAGGAATTTTGGTCCACTCATCTTTGCAGAATTGTTGTAATTGAGCCACATAGGAGGGTTTTCGAGCATGAACCACCTTTTTAAGGACATGCCACAGCATCTCAATCGGATTCAGGTCAGGACTTTGACTAGGCCACTCCAAAGTTTTCATTTTGCTTTTCTTAAGTCATTCAGAGGTGGACTTGCTGGTGTGTTTTAGATCATTGTCCTGCTGCAGAACCCAAGTGCGCTTCAGCTTGAAGTCACAAACAGATGGCCGGACATTCTTCTTCAGGATTTTTTTTTGTAGATAGCAGAATTCATGGTTCCATTTACCACAGCAAGTCTTCCAGGTCCTGAAGCAGCAAAACAGCCCCAGACCATCACACTACCACCACCATATTTTACTGTTCGTATGATGTTCCTTTTCTGAAATGGTGTTACTTTTACTCTGGATGTAATGGGATACCCACCTTCCAAAAAGTTCAGCTTTTGTCTCATTAGTCCAGAGTATTTTCCCAAAAGTCTTGGGGATCATCAAGATGTTTTCCGGCAAAACTGAGACAAGCCTTTATGTTCTTTTTACTCAGCAGTGGTTTTCATCTTGGAACTTTGCCATGCAGGCCATTTTTGCCCAGTCTCTTTCTTGTGGTGGAGTCATAAGTGAGGCCTGCAGTTCTTTGGATGTTGTTGTGGAGTCTTTTGTGACCACTTGGATGAGTCGTTGCTGCACTCTTGGGGCAATTTTTGTTGGCTGGCCACTCCTGGGAAGGTTCACTACTGTCCCATGTTTTCGCCATTTGTGGATAATGGCTCTCACTGTGGTTTGCTGGAGTCTCAAAGCTTTAGAAATGGCTTTATAACCTTTCCCAGACTGATAGATCTCAATTACTTTGTTTCTCATTTGTTCCTGAATTTCTTTGGATCGCAGCACGATGTCTAGCTTTTGAGGATCTTCTGGTCTACTTCACTTTGTCAGGCAGGACCTATTTAAGTGATTTCTTGATTGGGAACAGGTGTTGCAGTAATCAGGCCTGGGTGTGGCTAGAGAAATTGAACTCAGCTTTCCAAAGATGAGATAAACCACAGTTAATTTTTGTTTTAACAAGAGGGGCAATCACTTTTTCACACAGGGCCATGTAGGTTTGGATTTTTTAACCCTTACTAATAAATACCTTCATTTAAAAACTGTATGTTGTGTTTACTTGTGCTGTCTTTGTCTAATATTTAAATTTGTTTGACGATCTCAAACATTTAACCCTTTGAGTGTGAGAATTTGTGTGCCCTTAGTGGCAGAGTGCAGCACTGTGCCTGCCTTCTCACTCTGACTTTGTCAAAAGTAAGTGAGACATTTCTGGGGGGGGGGGGAGTTTAAATGTACTGATTTCTTGTTCATATACTTTGAAGATAAGATGATGAGGTACCTCTGTACAAAAAGTGGTGTCAAAAGACTGAACCATTTTTTGTGTAAATATGTCCAAAGTACAGTTTTGACTGAGTTATGGAATTTAAAGAGGTGCTGAGACATTATGCAAATTAGATGCGTAAATTTATTCCTATCTGAAACTTTGGATCACATTTTACATCTTTCTAATTGACAGCCATTATCTCTTACCACTTTGAAGTTATAGCCTTGGAAATCTGAACTATTTTATTGACAAAAAATATTTACCACTCTTGACCACTAGGGAGTATATCACAGTTTGGCACCACACATACTCAAAGGGTTAAATGTGACAAACATACAAAAAAATGAGAAATCAGGAAGGGGGCAAACGCTTTTTCACACCACTGTACATATGTAC
This sequence comes from Pholidichthys leucotaenia, assembly GCA_020510985.1. Lineage (NCBI taxonomy): Eukaryota > Metazoa > Chordata > Actinopteri > Cichliformes > Pholidichthyidae > Pholidichthys > Pholidichthys leucotaenia. The sequence goes on along the minus strand of CM035839.1, from coordinate 227,756,911 downwards.
ACAGATATATACACAGTGCGGGAGCATTGCAGCTAGATGGTATAGACAGCATTACAGTCTGTTAAGTTACCCTGCAGAATATGTACCCAGACAGTATATTTCCTATTTGAATCAGCCGTGTTGTCACCCTTAGTAATGATTGCTATTGTCCTAGTTCTATAATGGGGGGATGATTTATTGTGCAAGGCTGTTACATTTTGTACATTCAATACGACATCTACGAGCAGCCCTGGTTAGGTTATAAAGTCTGACAGACCTAAGTCAGAAGGACCTGCGGAACCTCTCTGTCATGTGCCTAGGATGGTACAGCCTGCTGCTAAATGAGCTCCTCGGTGCATTCAGTGTGTCCTGCATGGGGTGGGACTCAGACTCCAGCAGAGATTGCAGCTTAGCCACCATCCTCTGCTCTCCTATCTCCTCTACTGGGTTGAGGCGCCACCCCAGAACAGAGCTAGTTTTTTTGATCAGTCTGTTCAATCTCTTCCTGTCAGCTGCCGTGATGCCGATGCCCCAGCAGACCACTCCAGATGTGATGGCTGATGCCACCACAGAATTGTAGAAGATCTTCAGGAGTGTCCCTTGCACTTCAAAAGATCTGAGTCTCCTCAGGAGGAACAGCCTGCGCTGCCCCTTCTTGTAAAGCGCGTTGGTGTTGTGTGACCAGTCCACTTTATTGTTCAGGTGAACACCAAGGTACTTGTAGGATGTCACCATCTCAATGTCTGTTCCCTGTATGTTTACTGGTGCTGTGTGGGGTTGTCCTCACCTGCGGTAGTCCACCACCAGTTCCTTAGTTTTCCTCACATTGATATGGAGGTAGTTCCGCAGGCACCAGTCCACGAAGTCCTGGATAAGTCCTCTGTACTCCGCATCATCTCCATCCAAGATGTGGCCGATGATCGCAGAGTCGTCAGAGAACTTCTGTAGATGGCAGTGTGGTGTGTTCTGTGAGAAGTCAGCAGTATAAAGGGTGAACAGGAAGGGATCCAGAACTGTTCCCTGGGGGGCCCCCGTACTGCAGATGATGGTGTCAGGCACACAGTCCTGGGTTCTCACAAACTGTGGTTGGTTTGTGAGGTATTCCAGGATCCACGATGACAGGTGCTGGTCCATCCCTGCACACAGCAGGTTGTCCCTCAGGATCACTGGTTGGATGGTGTTGAAAGCACTGGAGAAATCAAAGAACAGGATCCTCATAGTGCTCTCAGGCTACTCCAGATGGGACAGGGAACAGCGTAGGAGGAAGATCACTGCATCCTCCACCCCAATGTCATGCTGGTAGGTGAACTGGAGTGGATCCATTACTGGTCACACCAGGGGGCGGAGGTGGGCGAGGAGCAGCCTCTCCAGGGTCTTCATCAGGTGTGATGCGAGGGCCACTGGTCTGTAGCTGTTCAGGTCCTTGGGGTGAGGGGTCTTTGGTATGGGTACCACACAGGATGTTTTCCACAGCTGTGGTACCCTTCCCAGGCTCAGGTTCAGGTTGAAGATGTGCTCCACGATCCCATACAGCTGGTCTGTGCAGGACTTGAGGAGCTTTGAGCTGATGCCGTCCAGACCCACAGCCTTCCTCACCTTGATCTTCCTCAGCTCCGCTCTCACCTGGGTCTTAGTGAGGGTCAGGTTGGGGCAGGGGGGCTTTGTGCTGGGAGTGGGGGGTGTTGGAGGGAGGCTGTGGACAGCGGGACTTGATGAAGGTGAAGGCAGTAGGGGTTGGTGGGCAGGCGGAAAAGAGAGCAGTTGGTCAAACTTGTTAAAAAACAGGGTCAGGTTGTTCACCCACTCCCTACCCACCGTGGCCTGAGAGGAGGCATTCTGGTGCCCAGAGATGGTTTTGAGGCTTCTCCAGACACCACTGATGTCACTGTGTTGCAGCTTGTACTCCATCTTCTTCCTGTAGCTGTTCTTCTCCTCTCTGATCTTCCTCCTTAGCTCCCTCTGTACGGACTTCAGCTCCTCCTTATTTCCTGACCTGAAGATCATTTTCTTCTCCTTCAGTAGTGACTTTAGCTCAGGGTTGATCCTGGGTTTGTTGTTTGAGAAACACCGTATGGTCTTGGTGGATACAGTGTTGTCCACACAGAAGTTGGTGTAGTCTATGATGGTGTGTGTGTGTGAGGCCAGCAATGTCCTCACCATGTGGCTCACAAAGCTGCTGTCATACAGTGGATTCGAAACAGTCCTTCAGAGTGTCCATCGCCTCCTCAGACCATATTTTCACTGTGCGGGTAACAGGAGGTTGTCTGTATAACAGGGGTTTGTACACAGGCAGGAGGTGAACCAAGTTACGATCTGACCTTCCGGGGAAGGAAGGGGGGGAGTGACAATGAAGTGTATGCCTCCTTAGTGTTTGTATAAAATAAGTCCAATGTTTTATTGTCTCTGGTGTGGTAAGTGACACATTGGGTGAAAGTGGGCAGAATGGAGGACAGTGAAGTATGATTAAAATCACCCGAGATGAGGAAGAGAGCATTTGGATGCTGTGTTTGCAGCCTGCTAGTGACTGAGTGGATGATGTCACGTGCTACCTCAGTGTTCGCGGAGGGGGATACATAAATAACAATGTTGTGGAGGTAAATGATCAGGCGAGATACGACGAGCTGGAAGGTTGCAGGGTTTTATTACCTCCAACATAATGAGACGCACTTTGTAGCTGTCTGTGCTACTGTGCTCCACTGTGCTGTTGAGACATGTCACACAAGCTCTTTTATAGAGTGGTACAGGAAGAGAGAATGCATGGCACATTAGCATATCAGTCAATACACATGATTAGCATGACCAGCTGGCGCCCAGATGTCCTCTCCCTCATCCTGGGGATGTATACACAACAGTCCATTGTTCTGATTGCCCCCAGGGCTCTCTGTATGTGAATTGTCCTCTGTGTGCAAATTGTCCTCTGCTTCCTCCAGACCTGCTGAGTGTGAGGAATGTCCTTGCAGAGTGTGGTGGGTCACCACAATGTCGACGACGTGAAGATTTCCTGGGGAGGTATGCTGGTTGCATGCTAACAGCTAGCAACTCAATATCCTTGCTGCAATGTTGTTCTTTAATCGTGATGTGCCCAGGATTACACCATCTGTTGTTCACAAACATTATCAGCCCCCAGCCTCTGCTCTTCCTGCTGTCTGATGTCCGATCTGCCCGTATTGCGTGGAAACCCTCCAGATCGATGTTAGCATCTGTTGCTAGTTCTGTTAGTCATGTTTCAGTAAACAACATAATGCTAATCTCTCTGAAGATGCTCTCATATCGGGACATAGCCGCCAGTTCATCTGTCTTGTTAAGCAGCGATCTCACATTTCCCATAATAACTGATGGAAGGACGGGTCTGTACCTTGTTTTCCTCCTTTCCTTTAGCATTTTCTGTAAACTTGTATTTTTGTACATTTGAGGTTTCATTCTAATAAAGTTGAGTTTTTCTACTAAATTTTAGAAATTTTTTTAATTGTAAATTTGACAGTTTTTTCATTGCATTGTCAAATTATGAAAAACGTTGTATTTCATTGCTTGCTAATGAAATTAAATCAATATTTTTATTCATCACCATTATTTGGGGGGTGGGGGGTGTATATTGGCTGGATTTGATTTTTGAGGGGGTTAGAACCCCCCCTTCCCAACATAAATTAGGCCTATACCTTGTAGAAGGATAGCAGCCAAATATAATTAGGTGTGGTTTTGAGGAGTAAAAGCCCCAAACCTTGTTGTGTGCTATGTATTTATCATGACCAGTGACATCTCTTAGTAGCCATAGGTGTTTTTTTTTTCCATAATCACTCACTCCCTGAGACTTTAACAAAAAAAAAAACTTAACGCATAAAAATGATAAAAAGAAAAGAGAAAAACAGTTGCAAATCTATCATAAAAAATGTTCAAATTAACTAGAAATAGGGTCAGATTTAGAAGAAAAGATACAAATTTATGGTAAAAGATGCTTTTTTGAGAAAAAAGTTGGAAATTAAAAAAACACGTTTGTACCATTAATAGTCACAAAGTACTTTACAAATTCACCAGAAAAGATGCACATATGTGAAACTAAAGTTACAATTTTTTGCAAATAAAGGTCATGTGTTTATGAGAAAAAAGTTGCAATTGTATAAAATTTAAAAAAAAATCAAATTTGTGAGAAGTTGCAAATATTCAATAAAAATGCTGCAAACTTGTAGAAAAAGTTGCAGATTTATTAGAATGTAGTTACAAAATTTTGAGAAAGTCATAATTGTTGCAGAAAATTTTTGAATTTAAAAAACATCTAGTTACGCATGGTTAGCATGAAAATAGTCAGTTTTATTTATTTTTTGTCCAAATATTGCTCAGAAAGGCTACATGGTCAGGGTTGTCAACCCCATTTTAGAAGAAATACAGTTATTTATCGGAGGATGTTTTCACTATTATTAGAGCATTAAAGGTTTTGCATCTTTTCTAATATATAAAGGTTAATATCAATTTTGCCCTGCTTTCTATAATCATAACCATAGCAAAACAAACATGCTGGAACAGCGCGTAACAACCTTGGATTCCTCATAACTTTGAGAGCTCATTTAAACCGACAAGTCATGAATGATGCATGAGCATCAGAGACAAGGTTGACAAATTGTTTGGCCTTAGGGGAAGCAGACTTCATGATAGTTTCTATTTAAAGCCACTGCACTGGCCAAATATAACAAATGATCACTAACACCCTTGTTTGATACAGAAGTGTGCCCAGAACAGCCTCCCCTTGGCTTCAAAGCTACATTATAACTCAGCTGTTAAAGCCCGCGCAGCATCAGCCACCTCTCTTCCCATACTCGGACGGTTGGATGTTTTTGTTTGCATTTGTGGGAGGATTGTCTCGATTTAGGAGCCCTTGAACAGAAAGAGGCACTTACCCAAAGCGTGTTCTTTCATCACGATGTGCTGACAAAAATATCTGAGTTTCTGCTACTGCAGCCAGAGTCCTGTCAGCTTGGATGACCTGCACCAAGTTGACACGTGCTCATTTCCATACTTGTCATGTGGCTTTTGGTGCAAACACACAGGAGCTTCTGTAACGTCTTTGGAATCATCCGTCCGGCTATAAAGGGTCATTTCAGGTGTGCACAATGCTATTTTCTAAGCAATACTTTGATTGACATGAATGGATGGTTTGACCCTTGCTTTAATAACAGCTTTAAGGGTGCACTGCTGTGGGGTAAGTTGTGACTCACAGGCCATCATGCAGCATTAAAGGCATTACCTTACTTTTAACACAGGAGTGCTGATACTAAAAAGAAAAGCCCTAACCCATGCATTTGATTATCTGTTTACTGAAAATGTTGCTAATCCTGTAAAAAAGCTATGTGTATTTCTTCAAGCAAGCTCTGAGCTATCATAAGAAAAACTCCTTGTCTTCCTCAGATTTGGCCAGTCGACCGTGGCTGGTCATAACACTGTAAAATGGCAGAACAGTACTGAATAGCTCCAGGGCCAAGCCACTAGAGATGTGCAGTTAGTCTTTCATCTTGTGCATCAGAATGTGCTTCCATGTCAGCGCTGTAACGCGGCGACGGTGAACACTCCTGACAAGCTACAGTGATGCTGCAGCAGTTTGTTGCAGCCTTTACATGGCATCCTTCAGCCTCTGAGGATCGACGCTGTTCTTCTGCTAAATGTTATACCTGAGATTATTCAGGGACAACAAGCTGTGAGCCACGCAGAATAATGTGAAAGAAAACCAAAGATGCCAGTGGGGTGGTGAATAATTTAGTGGAGCTGCTCTTGCAGATTTGTTTAGTTGTATGAGTCTCTGTTTTTGAATGTAAAGTAGCAAAATCCCACCATAGTTCAGTTGTTTTGGATTTTTTTGAATAATTTATGATGACTCAGATCTTTTTCAGTCCAGGATTTTTGCACAAATTTAATTTTATCTTATGGGTTAGAATTAAAATTGCTCTTACTCCATATAGCCATTTTAAGTTTGGTGTTGTAGCACCCTGTCTGTTGTAATAGGGCTCCTTGAGGTTTTTGCAGGAAATAAGAACAGTGTGTAGGTGGAGTGTTAACAGCACTTCTTTTGTGAAATATTCAAGTGTATTCTTTCATGCAACGCAACAGTAGCCATGACCCATGTCTGTGTGTTGCTTCTGCAGTTCTCCCGCTGTCACGTTGTTTTAGCATGCCAGCTGCCTCCAGTTGTATTTCTCAGATTAGGGCTAATCCAGTGAGCGTTGCCTTGCTCATTGTGTATAATGAATATCTGCAGGGGGACTAACCCGCTGGAGGAAAATGTTTGTTTTTACAATGCTGTAATCTGTAGAGGAGAGGGAATTCCAGCCAACATTCAGCATTGCTGCCTGAGGAGAAACACCTACTCACTGCCTATATGCCCCGTGCTTTCTCTCTGGTTGGTCATCTGAGATGAATTGCACAACAATGCAGGGTGTAATGCGGGCAAAAGTATGAAAAGCCTAAATGTCAAAACACAAAAATCATTTAAAATGTGTACTCTCCTTTTTCATCCCAAGACAAGCTTTTCCTGATTTCATGGTCAAATAGATCCCACCAGCCTATCAGCAGAATTAATGCTGCTTATTAATGTTAGTCTGGATGAGAAACACAAGGGGCCCTATTTTGACAGCCATCACTTTTCTAACAGACTTTCTGCCCTGGGCCAGTGTTTTTGTCAGTTTCTGTCATCACATTGTTTTTTACGCCTTGCGTCACGACGTCAAATTACCAGTAGACAGTGCGCCCGCTATGCGCTCGGTGGAGGCACCTCATTTTAAAGAGGTGTGGCGGCACGCAACCTAATGTGCATTAGTATTGTAGTGCATTCCATGACAATCCGCTTTTAATCAGGAAAAAGGAGGCCTGTTATCAGAAGCACATTGTTTAATGATATTTCAGTGGCATGTTTTGACATCACGCAGCTCCAGAGCTCAGGAAACGGCATGTGCTGGGATCTTGTAACAGTCATAATTGTCCATCATCTTAATTATATAATGATCACACACTGCTTTTTTTATTCCATCCACTCTCATTTTAATTGTGGACTTACCGTTGGAGTATATAGATTAGGCATTAATGTAGGATTATTTTTTTTTTTAGGGGAATGAATGAATGAACATGGAGCATGTGTTCCAGTGCGATGTGCAGCGCATGGGGGGGAGGTGGGGGGTTCATCACAGAGTTATTAAGCATTAATGTGTTTATTTTTAGGGGAATAAATGAATGAACAAGGAGTGTACAGCGTTTTACTTTTCACTAACTCCTCAGAGAGACAGGAGATATGTCCACTTCTGCGCTGGCTGTGTGCCCCAGGTTTCCAGCACAGCAAGCTCCCCAACAGCCACCTGTCAGCCCCCAGGAGGCTGCCGAGAGCGGGCTCACTTCATGGTGGGGGCCGGCGGCAGATGGGAAACCACGCCAGATCACCTCCTTCCATCCTACCCAGGCCGGATAGGGGGAGACCCTTGGTCGGCAAAAGCAACAGGAAAGGGAGCACTCCATCTCCCCACAGCCAAAAGCAACTTACACGCCATCGTTAGTGAAAGTTTATGAAAGTTTGCACAGGCATCATCCTCTTTTCTTCATGTCTGTGTTGCATCCGTGTGCACATTAAACAATTCAGCTGATTTTTTTTAGAAAAGGATCGCTGCAGAGGTCAGTTTGTTTTGTTGAAAGTTAAGACAAAATGGCAAGAACTGTGAATGTAAAATTCAAATTAAAGATCACAAGTTGATCCAAGGAATTTAAAACTACAGAAAATAATAAAAGTTAAAGAAGAGGCTTCTCTGTGTCTATAAGTGCAACAGATACAGTACTTTCCTCAAAAATGTTTATTTTCAATTCAGAAATGATACTTCTTCAATATAAACCAAAACCACAAGCAAAGCCACTAAAAGAACTCCACTTTAGTTTGACAGGAACCAAATCTCCTTGGTTTGAGAAGACACAAACTGTAAAATGCATCATTTAACCAAGTATAATCTGGAAACCTAACTGGAATATAAGCAGAGGTGAGTATAGTAACCAGAAATTGTACTAAAGTAAAATTAGTGTTATATTAATAACTTAAGTATAAGGAAGAGTAGTTACCAAAAAATACTTAAATATGAGTATCTTCTGATAAGTAGTAAGAACTGATAAGTAATAAGAACCACAATTTTTTTTTCTAAAAAATTGTGGCTCGTGTATTTTGTGTTTTTTCATTAATCTGTAACATTTTAGTCATGAATTTGAAACTTCCTTTTATGTTTTTTTCATATTTCTGATTGTTTCCATGTATTTTTCTATTTTTGCTCAAGCAGCCAGTCCATTCGTGCACTCCTGCCATCTAATGGTTATACATAGTAACTGTTAAATGTGAAATCCTTTGTTAATAGTGTCATTTTTCTTTATATCACAGTCGATTTTATTGGGTAGTCTTAATCAAGAGTATTCACATTTTCACAGCTGATCCAGGTGAAGGCTGTTGAAATAACTTTTTAATTAAATAACATTTATTTACTTGAGAGAATAACTTTAGTTTCCCTTTTAAAAGCTTAGCTGTTGCCAGTAGGTCTATAAATTTGGCCATTTTTAAAAAATTTCCCTGTACCTGTAGGTCTGTGATACCATTCTAGGACACAGCAGGGAACGCTTTGCATCTTCAGACCACCTGGTCAGTGCCACATTGCTTCAGAGGGACTGGTTTCAAGAATATGATTTTATATTTGTGTGTTTTACTCTGGTCTGTGAGGGTCCTTAGATGATTTCACCCATCATATCCAAGTGCGCCCCCCCTCCAATTTTTCATCACCCACCGCCACTGAATACGACCCAAAGTCACAGGGAAGATACGAGTTCTGTGTTTATAGTTTGTTGGTCTGTTAACAGGGTTACACAAATATTAATAAACTGATTTGTCTGAAATTTTTACCAGGTACAATTTTTTAAACCTTCTCACCCTAGGTCGATGCCTGCAGCCTGTCCAAATGTAGACATTGTCTCCATCTGCTGCTACAACAGGACACCACACTTCAAAGTGCTTCCAGACACATTAAAAGTCATCCGGGGACATTTTCACGAAAACAAATATTTTTAAAAAAATAATACATCAACAAAGTGTTTAGAAACATGCAGAATTCAAGTCTTTCTATTCTTCAAAAAAATTATTATATTTTTACGGGTCCAAAATAATGTAAATATGGGCGTTTGTGCAGATCGATGACGATAAACACAGTGTTCAGCCAGGATGTCACAGCCAATAGATTCACAAGGTTGATGTCACATGCTATTGCCTCTAGGGGTGGAAGAAATAATCATTTTTCTGAGGCATCTTGATGTGGACGTGAACGATTCTGAATCAATGCACAGATGTCAAGATTCTGATTATTAAATATTGTTAATAATGTAATTAATTTGGCCAAAATGAAAAAGTCGTCGCCCATACCTGCCCAGACTCTTTATGGCGTGACACAAAAGAAACAAAATGGCAGAACGGCGCATACGGTCGGCACCACAGAGATTAAAAGCAAACTCATAGCAGTACTTTAGCGTTTATGAAGTTGAAAGGAAAAAAAGACTTGGACAAGACCCACACCAGATGTAAGCTCTGTCAGACTAATCTAAAATATTTTGGCGACTCCACAGACATGCAAAACCATATCGCACGTTTCCAGGTGGTGGCCAGAGAGAATAAAGCAGCTGTAGCTGTCACCACCGACCAGAGGACCATTGAATGATTAATGTCGAAACTTCCACACAACTCGGAAAGGGCAAAGCAAATTAAAGCAAAGCAAAGCAAACTTTTATTGCCAAGGATTTACACCCGTATTTCATCATCAAGAACCAGGGCTTTCACACTGTGATGCACACTGTAGAGCCGAGGTACTGTACAACGTTGTAATATTTTGTGTAAAGTTGTTGGAAAGATTTTTCCCAGTCACCAACATGTGTAAAATATATATGTAAGATGACAACTAAGCTGACCTGGAGGAGGTTTTGGCTCTGTTTCTGCTTTCAAAAGACTTCTTCTCCGCCGCTGCTGCTCTTCACCACTGGCTGCCCCCAGATGAAAATCCACAGAATAGGCATGTGGGACTATAATGTTCTGAATGAGGCTTTAGGAAATTATGAACCCGGGGGTGGGGGTGTCTGGGTGACGGAGCCAGCAGTCTGATCAGAGAAGCTCAGACTTCCTCTCCCCAGCCACCTCCTCCAGCTCTTCAGAGAGGACACCAAGATGTTCCCAGACCAGCTGGGAGATATAGTCTCTCTAACATGTCCTGGATCTGCCCCGAGGTCTCCTTCCTCCTCTCTGCTTTCACAGCACACAGGTAAAAAGTAATTTCATTTCTCTACCTAGTCTTTCCTTCACCTCCAGTATATTGTAATTCACATTATGTAGACCAAGCAAACTGATTGCAGCACTGCTGTAGTCCTAAAACTTTCTAGTAGTTCACATACTGTCATGTTTTAATGCCGTTAGTCTGTGATGACACTTTCTTAGAGACTATCATTTTTTACATCAACAGTTTATACCAGACTGTAGTATAAAAGGTCAACACTGACTAAGGGGACAACAAAAGCTTTCCAGAGTGTGTCCTAATCCTGATTTATTTTTCTCTATTGCTCTCCCAGATCTGCCCCATGGACCCGGCCCCGGCCATTCAGCAGTCACACAGGAGAAAATGCTCACAAATAAATGCTGACAAATAAATTTCCCCAAATAAATTCCTGTTTTTATATGTTGATTCACTTGATTTGAGGTTGATTTTCTTTTACATTCCACTCATGGACCTCCAAAAACTTGAATATCTTGGAGAAATTTTCATAAATATCTCAAATCTAAAAAGTAAAACTTTCATATTATACAATAATCCCATATACATTTGGCTGTTTTAAGATTTTCAGTTTTGAAACTTTGATGAATTTGTCTGAGCGGTTTGATATAGATCTGAATGGTGACATGCTAATTTTTGGAGATGCTGTCATAGGCTGAGTGCGGTGTTTCACCGTGCTCAGGCTCTTAATTTATTTCTGAGTATTTCTTGCATTTTTCCAGCATTGTGTGTTTATTTTCCTGTGTGTTGGTTTAGGATGTGTTCCTGGTTGTCAGTTGGTCTGTTATGTATTCATGTCCTTATTATTATTATTATTATTATTGTGTCAGTTTCTTTAGACATTCTTTTCTATGTAGTTCTGAGTGTTTATATTTTGTTTCTGTGTGACATGAGTTCCCTACCTCCTCTTCCTCCAGACCCTCCTTCCTTGTTTTCATCTTGTATGTGTTCTCAGTGTTCCTTGCTCAGTAATTAGGTCAATCTGCCCGCTCATGTGATCCACACCTGAGGGCACTTGTTAAGATTGATTGCCTGCCTTATTTAAGACTGCCTTTTCCGTCTACTCCCTGTCAGTGTCTCATCGTTGCATCCACCAAACCCCGTCGGAACCCATTCCCTGTTCCGACGTGCCTTTCTGTGTTTTTCGTCTCGTCGTTCTCCAGTTCTCTTCAGTAGTAAGTTTATTTTTGTGCACTTTATGGACTTAGTTTTTTCTTTAATAAATACCACAAACTGCAGTTCAGCGCCTGGGTCTTTCCTCTCTGCTCCAAGGGGCAATTCATGACAGATGCAGTGCTGTTTTTACACAATATTGGCATTCACTTGAAAAGAATTATTTCTCCACCGTAGAATATTTCCAAATTTACTAAGGATTATTGATTACAATGTTATGTATATATCTGATATATACAGTATGTTTTAGGTTCTTATATATCACTAGGTTATACAAAAGTTGAAATACTTTAGTTTTGCATAGATGCTGGGTAAACCATTCGTGAATTTGTGACGCTGAATCAACAATAGATTCCATCCTCTACAGATAACTGAAAAGGTACAAATGAAGTCAGGCATCCAACATTTTACATAATTTATTTATGTATTTAAAACACAGTAAATCTTAACACATTTACAGCCTAAAATGAACTGGAACTGACACAAATGACCAGTGTTGGGAGTAACACGTTACTGTAACGCCACTACTTTTGCAGTAACAGGTTGTGTAACAAAATTACTGTTTAAAAATTCAGTAATGTGTTACACTTACTGAAATTTGACCAGATGTGTTACTCGCATTACTTGTTTTATTAATATGGATAGATATTTTTAGCGCAAATAAATATAAACTGATTCTATGTAGCTGAGCTGACGCAGCCATCAGTCTCCTCCGTGGGTCGGTTCCCTGTCCTGCTCACACCATAGCCCGGTTGGAAGAAATGCCGTGGCGGTGGCGACTTCTCAAATTGAGCCCTTGTCGCCTGTTGTCCGAGTGGTGAGTAGCCCCAACATGAACTCCTACCTCTGTGGTTAAACGTGAGTATTTTTAGAGCAAGAAGCTGCATTTAATGTCCACAGTTGTGTAAATGTTTTCTTTCCGCACAGAGAAAAAGTGACTGATTTGTTGCACTAAAGAACAGCTTCTTTTAAGTGGTGAACTTTCATTTATCTGTGCTTTCTGTTTTATTTCATCTTATTCATTTACATGCTGTTGTGATATGCAACTATTTCATGGAAGTAAATGCTCTAAATATGCATTTTTAATGGGCTGGTCCAGGAGTGTCAAACATATGGCTCATGGGCCAAAAACGGCCCACCAGGGGGTCCAATATTTTCTCTGTGAATTTACAGCTTTATTTCTAGTAAATTTCTGACTTTCTACTGATTACAATAGTTTGTGTTAATCTGAGACATTTTTTCTCTGAAAGATGAGACTTTTTTTCTCATCGGTTTTATTCTTCTTCTGTTTTCTGATGAGAACAAGGGGCCCTTGATCTTGCTATGCGTGCAAGATGATTTAAGTATGAATTTAAAAGTAACGTGAAAGTTACTTTTCCAAGTAACTAGTTACTTTAATCATGCAGTAACTGGTAAGTAGCTCAGTTACTTTTGAAAAGAAGTAACTAGTAACTGTAACTAGTTACTATTTTTTAGTAACTTGCCCAACACTGCAAATGACTGCTGGAGCCTCATAGCAACGGCTCATTTTTCTAAAGCATGTGTAATAAAAATGGCTGATCATAAACAGATGGTAAAAGTGTGATTCAGCATATTTACACAAACCACACAACAACTAACAGCAGTTAAAGTCCTTACAGTCTGAGCTTAAGTGTTGTCATAATTACATCGACAAAATTAGAGCAATATTTGGTTCAATCGCTGCTGTACATTACTGTCAGTTACCCTATAGTTATTTTAAAAGAATGTTTAATGGAGATGTGCATCAGACAGGATTATGTTAAATTCACGATTCTATACCACAGGAGAGTCCTCGTTTGACATGTTGTGTCTGCCTCATAATCACCAAAGAAGTGAGTTTTTAGCTTAGCAGTGCGTTGATGTTTGTCTCCAGGAAGCACGGTTCATCTCTGCAGGTGGAGCAATCCAGTCATTCCATTAAGAGTTTAACTAAATTAAGGCATGTGCATTTCTCTGTGAAATCAGTCTTTTAATGGTTTAACAGGATGCGAGCCATGGACATATTTTAAGATAAGATAAGATAAGATAAGCCTTTATTAGTCCCACAGTGGGGAAATTCCAGGATTGCAACAGCACAGGGATAGCAACACTCAGAGCAACAATCAGAAGGCAAGAAGAAAACAAGAACAGCTAGTATACATATGTACATATTACTATAAATATATATATATATATATATATATATATATATATATATATATATATACACACAGTGCGGAGCATTGTGGTTGGTGAATGTGCAGCAGAAAGTCTAAGCTCTCTCTCCCTCCGCGGGTGCGGCGGGCCAGCTGGATGTCTTTGGGCATGATGGTGACCCTCTTGGCGTGGATGGCACACAGGTTGGTGTCCACGAAGAGACCCACCAGCTAGGCCTTGCTGGCCTCCTGCAGAGCCATGACGGCGGAGCTCTGGAAGCACAGGTCGGTCTTGAAGTCCTGAGCGATCTCCCTCACCAGGCGCTGGAAGGGCAGCCTATGGATGAGCAGCTCCGTGGATTTCTGGTAGCGACGGATCTCTCTCAGAGCCATGGTACCGGGCCTGTAACGGTGAGGCTTCTTCACTCTGCCGGTGGCCGGAGCGCTTTTTTTCGAGCAGCCTTGGTGGCTAGCTGCTTCCTGGGGGGCTTTTTCCTCCAGTAGATTTACGGGCGGTCTGCTTGGTTCTTGCCATCGCTCTTTATTATTCTGTCTTATATTTCTTGCACGCCGCCTACACTCCAGCCCGGCACCCGCGTCGTTTTCGCCACAGTTCCTCGGCATGTCGAGCTTCTCCGTTAGCACTGGGTGGCGGTTGGAGCTAGCTAGCCAGCTAGCTAGCTCTTCCCTGCTGTAACGTCCCCCGCTGCAAACAGTGGCTCCGTCCGCCGACTCGGGAGACCCTTGGGGCGATCTGTGTGTCCGTGATATATATATAGAGTGAAAGGTGCAGAAAGAAGAAGGAAGATAAGAAAAAGGCAGTTGCAACGGGCAGCCAACTCATGTGGCGCCGCCGGTCCGGCGGAACCGGAACATTTTAAAAGGTTAAAACCCACAAAGTCACAATTTTGCACAGTATAACTGATTTAATTATATCCTTTGGTTTAGGGATGGGAATCACCAGAGAGCTGTCACGATACTTCAGTCACAATGTCATGATTGCTTCAGTATTGCAGTATCACAGTAGACTGAGTGTTGCAATACCATATACAGGTATTTAAAACGTTTCCCCTAATTCAACTGCAAATTATATTCCCTAATTAAAACAATCAACTTCTGTTTCCTATAATGAAGTATTCAACTTACCCCATCAACTTGTGTTTCGTGACTGTATGTCGACTGAAGTTGCAGGTCCTCTTTGTGCCAGGAACCGAGCCGGGGAAACCAAGCCGGCTCGGTTCCTGGCACAAAGAGGACCTGCAACTTGGGAGGTCCTGGGACCTGGACCTGGTCACCCACCAGTGAGCCTCCCGGTGGCCAGGCCACCTCCTGCTTCATCCCTCTGGCCCTGGTGACTTAACAGCACTGGCCAACCGCCAGAGGGACTGAGCCTCTGTGCCAGATGGCCTGTGTTTTCTGATAGGCCACCGGACTCTGTTCGCCAGACTGCCTGCTGGGCCTGGGACTCTGGGTGGCCTCCTGAACCCCAACGCCCATGGAGCGGGGGGGGGAGTTTGTGTTTTTCCTGTTGTGGGCCCTGGGCGGGGCTGTTTTTGTTCCCTCCTGACCTGTTCCCCCACCTCCTACCCTGGGTTTATTGTTGCTGTTGTTCCTGCTTGGGGGGGGGGGGGGGGTTCCTCGGGATGTTACCTTGGGTGTCTGGGACCCCACCCCTTGAGAGGGGGGCTCTGTCAGGAGTCGAGCCAGCTTGGTTTCCCCGGCTCGGTCCTGACCTCCCTGTGGGTCTAGGTGCCACTGTATATGTGTATATTATGTATTTCTGTGCTGCTTCCTTACCCATAGCCACTGCTGTCTGGCCGGCAGCTGTGAGGCAGCCCTCTTTGGCTCACTCTTGGGTGAGCACTGGCTGACAGCCTGCCGGGCCGACCACGCCTCCTCTCTCATTACCGCCAGCTGTTCCCATTCCCGTTTGCCATCTCCCCGCTCCTCGCCCAGGTGCTCTCAGTCTCACCATCACCACCAATGCTTGTACTTAAGCAACTTTGTGCCAGTCATGCATTGCTGCGTCATTGAATTGTCAGTGTATAGTCTGTTGTCAGGACTGTATCGACTTGTAACCACTCTGCGTTTATCGTGGTTCTCTCACATCCGCACAGCAATTCTGGCTGTGGGATGCCAGTGTGGTTATATGTTTTTCCTCTTGTGTTCGCGGGGCGGTGTCGGCCCCCGAACACCAACAGTAAGTGTTTCTTCGTATTTTTGTAAGTCTTCACCCTTTTGGACTGTTTGTCATTTCTTTAATAAATGTGTTGTGGTCTAACCTGCATGTAAATCCTCATCATTTCTCCCCACTCTGTGTATTGCGTAAAAGCGCACGGGGGGTCTTGACACTTTGAGATCATGTGCTGTTATGGTCACATATGAATCCACTGGAGGTCCGAGCATCATAAGTTAATGCAGTCCTTTCTACAACTCTCAAAGATTTCCCAGCTTTAAGCTTCACTTCTGAATAAAGTTTAGGAACTACAGTGTGTGTGAATAACAGTGCGACAGAATCACATACCAAGGCTCCAGCGTCGTCATCATCTAACAGGATCCTTTGTTTTTATAGTGCTATATGGATGCAGGTCATTGCACATGAAGTATGTTATGGACTGCATTAGCTTCCTGGTTCACTCAGAATTTGAAGTTAGCTTTATCGAGTTAAATGTGTCAAGAGTTGGTTGATTTGTTTTATCTGCATGTCTTCCGTAGCCTCCAGGAGAACTGGCATCACTGGAGTCTTCTGAAAAAGCCTTTTCCTCCACCTTCCTGTTGTCTTTTTAAAAGATCAGCTGAAAATCAGCTGATTGGAGGTTGTGATCACAGTGACATTTTAGAGTTCCAAAAATAAAACAATGAGGAACAACTATTGCGATTATAAATGAGTACACCCCCAAATGGAGTTGTCTCAAATAACACTTTAATATTTACAGTAATACCAGTAGTCCTATTTTTTACTTGTTTATTAAGTTATTATTTTTTGGCAGTGCTACAGGTATAACAGCACATTTTTAATTCACTCCCAAAGATCTTGTCAAGACCCTACAAACACCATCCACATTCTGACCGATTTCTTAGGTTGTAGCCGTGTCTTCATCTAGTGTGACGGGGGTTTAAGTGGTGCCTGAAAACTGCCAGCTAACAGCCAGCTAACGTCATACACTGGATAGACACAATTAAAATTGCACAAAATGTACAGACTTGCAATCACTTTTAAGCAGTGCTGACTTGGTGTTGTGTCTATAATGTCCTCCTACTGCAAATAGCAAAGCAATGTGAAATAAACCTGGTCGTGTTCAAGTAGAAGAGCAAATCACTTTTTGCAGCCCATCCATTTCCATTTTACACAAGTGAATGCAAGTAAATTGTTGAAGTTGAAGAAGAAACTTGATTTATATAGTACTTTTCACAGATAAAAACCACAAGCGCTTTAACAACAAAAGTGCAAAGTGGGATAAAGCAGGGCAATTGTTGGTGTGACCTACACTGTAACCTAGATGTTCTAAGTTAAAATAAGCCTTAAAGGCGAGCGATGTCCACATGGAAAAGAACAAAATCTTTTGACATTCTGCTGCTTCCTGAAAGGTCAAACACAGCACTTAAGAATGATGCCAGAAATCATTTATAAGATAAGATAAGCCTTTATTAGTCCCACAATGGGGAAATTCCAGGATTGCAACAGCACAGGGATAGCAACACTCAGAGCAACAATCAGAAGGCAAGAAAAAACAACATCTAGTAAACATATGTCCATATTACTATAAATGTATATATATATATATATACACACACACACACAGTATATAGACACAGTGCTGAGCATTATGGTTGGTTGGTGAATGTGCAGCAGAAAGTCTAAGCTCTCTCTCCGCGGATGCGGCGGGCCAGCTGGGAGTCTTTGGGCATGATGGTGACCCCCTTAGCGAAGAAGAGACCACCAGGTGGGCCTCGCTGGTCTCCTGCAGAGCCATGACGGCGAAGCTCAGGAAACGCAGGACGGTCTTGAAGTCCTGAGCGATCTCCCTCACCAGGCTCTGGACGGGCAGCTTACGGATGAGCAGCTCCGTGGATTTCTGGCAGCGACGGATCTCTCTCAGAGCCACGGGCCTGTGACGGCGAGGCCTCTTCACTCTGCCGGTGGCCTGAGCGCCTCTCCGAGCAGCCCTGGTGGCTAGCTGTCTCCCGGGGGGCTTCTTCCTCCAGTAGATTTTACGGGCGGTCTGCTTGGTTCTTGCCATCGCTCTATTATTCTGTCTTATATTTCTTGCACGCCACCTAAACTCCAGCCCGGCACCCGCGTCGTTTTCGCTACAGCTCCCGGTATGTCGAGTTTCCCCATTAGCACCGGGCGGCGGCCAAGTGCTAGCTAGCACTAGCTCCTCCCCGCTGTAGCGTCTCCCGCTGCAAACCGTGGCTCCGTCCGCCGACCCGGGAGACCCCCGGGGCGATCCGTGCGTCCGTGATATATATACACAGAGTGAAAGGTGTAGAAAGAAGAAGGAAGATTAAAAAAAAAAAAAAAAAAAAAAGCCTGTTGCAACGGGCAGCCTACTCGTGTGGCGCCACTGGTCCGGCGGAACCGGAGACAGGAGTTCCTGGCAGCAGAAGGCCAAGGACACAGCTGTGTGGAGGAATAAATGAATGAATGAATCTTTATTACGGATAGATTAAAAGTAAAGATTTAAAAAAGAAACAGATGAATATAACAAAGGGGAAAAAAATCCGACAAGGTCAAATCAAA
Organism: Pholidichthys leucotaenia; assembly: GCA_020510985.1. Lineage (NCBI taxonomy): Eukaryota > Metazoa > Chordata > Actinopteri > Cichliformes > Pholidichthyidae > Pholidichthys > Pholidichthys leucotaenia. Next base: position 227,738,555 of record CM035839.1, on the reverse strand, counting down.
CAATAACTCCTCTGATTATACAGTTCAACATAAGCTATCCAAAATGGGTGACGGCCGAAGCCGCAGCCCACATTGCCCACCCACATTCCCTCCAAGAATTCAAAAGAAAAACAAAACAAGAGCAACCACAATTCAGAACAAAGCTAAGACAAAATGTGACAAAAAAAACTAAGCAACAACACAACACAGACTGGATACGACAATCCCCATGTGATTTTACATGTCATCCCGCATATATGTTTGGAGTATTTCTTCCTTTAGTCCTTGTCCAAACTGTCCAAGCGCTGCACACGACTCCAACTCAGGTCCAAAAGCGCTCCACAATCTGACTCCCTACACTGAAACACAGCGTTGCCTGGCGGCAGCTCCCACTGAAGACCCCTGAAATACACATGTTCCTCCGAAATGACACTGCCCCTCCCCTATTTGGAACAACCCCTGGACACCTGCGGGCAGTGACAGACTCCCCACCCTAAACACAACCACTGCAGTTCTAAAGTCAACCAGATCCCTCAACTTGAGAGCCCTTAATCCAAGAAAAAGTGGGCTTGTTGGTTCCCCGTAAGCAGCCCCGTCTACTACTCCAATAGCTCTCTTCTGAAGCATAAAGACTGGATATATCTCCGTTCCACATGCATTTCCCCACACTTCAGTACAATATGTCATGCATGGGAGCACCAATGAACGATGCAAAGTATATAATGTGGGTTGACTCAGCAAATACCTCACTCTTTGTAGTCTGTGTCGTCGGCCTCCGTCGGTCTATGATGACCATGGAAGAGAATCCTAAACGTCTACTCTGCTGGAACAGCACCGCCTGTGGCTGAACCGGCCGATGCGCGAATGACAGTCCCTGTCACACAGGTCACACTTGTGGGTGGTCTCCGTGCTGCTGGGTCTGTGGCGGTTCTTCCTGCGGGTCCTTTTTTCATCTGCTGCAGCAGTCAGTCTCTCTTCACCCGCCTTGAGCTGTCTGGTCAGGGTGCCTCTCCATTTGGAGCGGTCCGTTGCAAGGTCCTCCCAGCGCTCTGTGTTGATATCCAGGGCCTTCATGTCTCTCTTGCAGACGTCTCTAAAGCGCAGCTGTGGGCGGCCAACGTCTCTCCTGCCAGTTGCCAGTTCTCCATAGAGGACGTCTTTGGGGATTCTGCCATCCTCCATACGGTGAACGTGGCCTAGCCAGCGGAGCCTGCGCTGCCTGAGTAGAGTGAACATGGAGGGAAGGCCGGCGCGGGACAGAACTTCTGTGTTGGGCACTTTGTCCTGCCAGGATATGGCGAATGCAGCGCAAGTGGAAGGAGTTCAGTCTCTTTTCCTGCCGGGCGTATGTTGTCCACGTCTCACTCCCATAGAGCAGTGTGCTGATGACGCAGGCATTGTACACTGCCATCTTTGTCTTGACAGAGAGTTTGGGATTCTCCCACACTCGTGTGGTGAGGCGAGCGAGTGTGAAGGCTGATTTTCCAATCCTCTTGTTGATCTCTGTATCAAGGGAGAGGTTGTTGCTGATCGTGGACCCCAGGTACGTGAACTGATTCACGACCTCCAGCTTGTAGTCATCAATGGTGATGGTTGGTGGTGCTTCCGTGCCTTGCGCCAAGACGTTAGTCTTCTTCAGGCTGATGGTAAGCCCGAAGTCCTTGCATGCCTGGGAGAAGCGGTCCATCAGGGTCTGAAGCTCCTGCTGTGTGTGGGTTGCGACTGCAGCGTCGTCTGCGAACAGCATGTCTCTGATTAGAGCCTCGCGTACTTTGGTTCTGGCTTTCAGGCGGGCGAGGTTGAAAAGCCTGCCGTCAGATCTTGTGTGCAGGTAGATTCCCTCTGTTGCTGTGCTGAAGGCATGCCTCAGGAGCATAGCAAAGAAAATCCCAAAGAGGGTTGGCGCAAGTACACAGCCCTGTTTCACTCCGCTGCGTATGTTGAATGGCTCTGAGATGTTGCCATCGTGCTGCACTATCCCCTGCATGTTGGTGTGAAACGATTCGATGAGGCTTTGCAACTTTGGTGGGCATCCTATCTTTGGCAGGATCTTGAAAATGCCCTCTCTGCTGACCAGATCGAACGCTTTGGTGAGGTCGATGAAGGCGACGTACAGAGGCATGTTCTGTTCTCTGCATTTCTCCTGGAGTTGGCGGATGGAGAATATCATGTCTACCGTCGATCGCTCAGCGCGGAAGCCACACTGAGACTCGGGGTAGACACGTTCGGCAAGCTTCTGTAGACGAACGAGAACAACTCGTGCGTAGACTTTACCAACAACGCTGAGGAAGGAGATGCCCCTGTAGTTGTTGCAGTCGCTTCTCTCCCCTTTGTTTTTGTAGAGGGTGATGATCTTGGCGTCCCTCATGTCCTGTGGTACGGCACCTTCCTTCCAGCACTGGCAGAGGACGTCATGCAATGGCAGCAGTAGGGCGGTCTTGCAGTGCTTGATCAGGTTAGGGGGTATGCAGTCGTTGCCGGGTGCCTTGCCAGCGGCCAAGCTATCAATGGCCTTACTGAGTTCGTCGATGGTTGGCTCGGCGTCAAGTTCGTCCATGGATGGCAGGCAGTCGATGGCATCAAGGGCTGACGGTGTCACGGTGTTCTGTCTAGAGTAGAGGTCGGAGTAGTGTTCCGCCCATCTCTCCATCTGCTTGTTCTTCTCTGTGATCATCTCCCCAGTGGAAGATTTGAGGGGGGCCGTCTTGCTCTGAGCCGGACCAAGTGCTTTCTTGATGCCATCGTACATACCACGGATGTTCCCTGTTATGGCAGCGGTTTGAATGTCTTGGCTGAGCTGAGCCCAGTACTTGTTGGCACAGCGCCGAGCAGTCTGCTGAACTTTGCTTCTCGCAGCCCTGAGAATCTGGAGATTCTTCTCGTTTGGGTACTTCTTGTACTCAGCAAGTGCTGAGCGCTTGGCTTCAATGACGGGGGTCATTGAAGTTTACTTTATGAAGTTACTTTAAAAATAGAAAGCTGTGGTAAAGGTGTAGCGGCATTATAATTTACTGCTTTTCAGTTTGATTGAAGATTTATACTCTGATGTAGCATTTAGCTGTTCTGACCCTGAATATGTCAGCTGATAGACTTGACCTTTAGTATGATCAAAGTCCAGTCGTGCTCCTAAGACTAGACTGCTTTATTCTGCAGACTTTTGCTGCTTTCTCCTGAAACAGATGCATTACACTGAAATTGTTCACATGGCAAATTATTTATATGACAAACACAGAATCTGATTTGTTTTAGTCATTGAAAGAGCTCTGTGGAACAGTTTTTGTTAAACACAACAAGCAGTAACCAGTTTGCAAGCAAAAATGCAGCGTAGCAGTGTTGACAATCGACATTTCATTTTTTTTCCCTCAAACGTCAGTCCACACTGCTTTGGTGCAAAATTCTTCTTCCACCTCAGCCACAGCAGGCAGTATTTTCATCTGACAGTGGAGCAGTTTGGGCCCGCTAGTCCCAAGCTCCTTTACGTTTTAGCCCATTACAATATTAGGAAGCATTTCAAGTTCCCTATGAGCATCCGATGTGATGTCTGTGCTAGCTGTTGTGGCTAATGTTGTGGTTGTTCATTAAAATTTCTCCTGCCTCATTTCTCATGGACTAAGAGGACTCAGATTTGATGCAGTCTTTCTCTGATAAGGTACCACCAAGGGTCACATACTTCTTCCATTGCTTTATGCAGCTGTGGAGACTTCACGTGTAGAAATCTGCAGGTTGCATCAGAAGCCCTGCCTTAACCTTGGAATTCAGCATTTTATTGTCCTAGAAGTGCTTGCACTTCAAAAATGGCTTCATGGTTGAAAAGAGGTTGAAGTCAAGATGGTGTGAGGCCAGAAGAGTAAGGGAGGTGGGGAAGGATTTCATAGTTGCATGACCGTACTTCCATCTGGGCAACATGCGAGTTGTGAAGTGGGGCGTTGTCTTGCAGGAGGCGGACACCTTTGGTTTTGATAGCCTTCTATAGTTTCTGCAGCAGTGAAACGCAGAAAGCTTCAGTAATTGTCTTACCTTTTGCCAGGAAATCCATCATCAATACTCCTGTTATAATCCACGGCCAGGCAGGGCTACCTTAACTTGCTGTTAGGCCCTTGGGCTGAGAGGATTTGTAGCCCCCCACCCCACCCCAACAGAACCTCAGTTTAAAAATGTGTAATAGCTGTGTTTTAATAATGGATTGCAGTTATATAACACTTTTCATGACACCCAAAAACACTTTACAATGAGTCCATTATTCATTGACTTCACAGACAATGATAGTGGTAAGCTACCTCTGTAGCCACAGCTTCCCTGGGGCAGACTGACAGAAACATGGCTGCCAATCCATGCCAGTGGCCTCTCTGACCACCACTGAACATTTATTCACACTCATACATCAGTGTCATGAACCATGAACACACTGGAGGCAAGGTGGGTAAAGTGTCTTGCCCAAAAACACAACAGCAGGGTGGGGGGAGCAGGATTCGAACCGCCAAACCTCCAGTTATTGGGCGACCTGTTCCACCTCCTGAGCCACTACTGCCTCATCTTTGTTTCTCTTTGAGAAATAATGCAACTGTGAGCTAGAAAACACAACTACACTGCAATACGTCAAATATAAGTAAAATGAAATAAATTAAAGCTGTCTGTGCTTGTTTTTTGTCTGACAAGATATTTGTTCTTGCTGCACAGTTTACGTGTAAGAAAATTTTACATGCTTTCAGATATTTTTAACTTGTTTGAAACAATTTGATAAGTCAAATTTTCTTGCTCTGTTGGCAGATAATTTAACTTAAAATAAGCAAAAAAAGAAAACATATCTGCCAACAAAGTAAGATTAAATTGTTTAAAACATGTAAAAACTTTTGTAAAGCAAGTAAAATCTTATAGAAAACTGCACAACAAAAATAAATTCTTGTCTTGTCAATATTATCTTGGAGAGAAAAACAAGCACAAAGCCTTGATTTGAGATATTTTATCGTACTGAGATTTCCCTTTTCACAGTGTGACAGATACTGCCTTCAGCATAAAATTATATCAGCAGCAATGAAAAACCTGCATAGGTGGCTGGAAACCTGAAAATAGCATGTCTTACCTTTTTTAGAAGTGCTTTCTTCTGGCCTTCTTTAAAGAAAAATCCTTCATTATGTCCTTTAAGTCCAACTCACAAGTATCGTCATACTCTATGGACACATGCTTGATCCAGTCTACTTTTTTACCAAGTTCGGAATCCACTGTCCCACACACAGCTGTCTGATGTAAGCAATCATGGCCTTTCTTCTCCCTTCTCCTCCAGGTGAGGGCTTTAACGGCCCACCTGTCTCCTCCGTGTGTCATTAGAAGCCTCCTCCACTCGATACTCCAGCTTAGAAAAATCCTTTACACTTTGGGTTGTTTTTTTTTTTTTTTTTTTTTTTTTTTTTGGAGCAGTTCGTTTTCCCTAAACTCTTCTCCTCTCAATAATTTTATGAGTGCCACTTTCAAACTTTTTTCTGGACATTTTGACCTAGCTAATTACCGCTTACTCTCACTGGTGCTTGCATAGTCACGTCAAAACAATTCCTGTGATAGGCTATTGTTACTGGTACCCACGTGAGGCACTTGAAAATTAGACCAATCAGCAGCCACACACAAATATCAAATGATGGACATAGAATCTGACCACTTAAGATAAGATAAGATAAGATAAGCCTTTATTAGTCCCACAATGGGGAAATTCCAGGATTGCAACAGCACAGGGATAGCAACACTCAGAGCAACAATCAGAAGGCAAGAGAAAAAAAAAAAAAAAAACAAGAGCAGCAAGTATACATATGTACATATAAATATAAATATATATATACGTATATAGACACACAGTGCGGAGCATTGTAGCTAGATGGGATAGATATATAAATATATAAACACAGTGCGGAGTATTGTAGCTAGATGGAATGAATATGTGAATATATAAACACACAGTGCGGAGCATTGTAGCTCGATGGAATAAATATGTAAATATATAAACACACAGTGCGGAGCATTGTAGCTAGATGGAATAAATATGTAAATATATAAACACACAGTGCGGAGCATTGTAGCTAGATGGAATAAATATGTAAATATATAAACACAGTGCGGAGCATTGTAGCTAGATGGAATAATATGTAGATATATAAACACACAGTGTGGAGCATTGTAGCTAGATGGAATGAAACAGCACAACCGTCTACTTAGTTATCCTACATGGTATGATTATGTACCCATACATATTCTCACCTTCCATAGCGACCGGTATTTTCCTAGTTGTATACCGGAGGGGACCATTGTGTAAGTCTATTGCGTCTTTTGCATTCAAAACTATTAGGTTGTCACGTCTTTTTGCTATTTCTGCGAGCAGCCCTGCTTAGGTTGTACAGTCTGACAGCCGTTGGTAGGAAGGACCTGTGAAACCTCTCGGTTGTGCACCTAGGATGATGTAGTCTGCTGCTAAATGAGCTCCTCAGTGCATTCAGTGTGTCCTGCATAGGGTGGAACTCGGACTCCAGCAGAGATGACAGTTTAGCCACCGTCCTTCTCTCTCCTATCTCCTCTACTGGGTCAGGCGCTGCCCCAGGACAGAGCTAGCTTTCTTGATCAGTTTGATTAGTCTCTTCCTATCGGCTGCTGTAATGCCACTGCCCCAGCAAGCCACTCCAAAAGTGATGGCTGATGCCACCACCGTGTCATAGAATGTCTTCAGCAGCACCCCTTGTACACCAAAAGACCTGAGTCTCCTCAGTAGGAACAGCCTGCGCTGTCCCTTCTTGTAGAGTGCGTCGGTATTGTGTAACCAGTCTAGTTTATTGTTCAGATGAACACCCAGGTACTTGTAGGATGTCACCATCTCGATGTCTGTTCCCTGTATATTTACTGGTGCTGTGAGGGGTTGTCCTTGCCTGCGGCAGTCCACCACCAGCTCCTTAGTTTTCCTCACGTTGATCTGGAGGCAGTTCCGATGGCACCAGTCCACGAAGTCTTGGATAAGCCCTCTGTACTCAGCTTCATCTCCGTTGGAGATGAGGCCAACGATTGCAGAGTCATCAGAGAACTTCTGTAGATGGCAGTGTGTTGTGTGAGAAGTCCGCAGTATAAAGGGTGAACAGGAAGGGAGCCAAAACCGTTCCCTGGGGGGCTCCCGTGCTACTGATGATCGTGTCGGACACACAGTCCCGGGTTCTCACAAACTGAGGCCGGTTTGTGAGGTAGTCCAGGATCCATGATGACAGGTGCTGGTCCACCCCTGCGCACAGCAGCTTGTCCTTCAGGATCATTGGTTGGATGGTGTTGAAAGCACTGCAGAAGTCAAAGAACATGATCCTCACCGCATTCCCGGGCTTCTCCAGGTGGGACAGAGAACGGTGAAGGAGGAAGATCACCGCATCCTCCACCCCAATGCCATGCTGGTAGGCGAACTGGAGTGGATCCATCGCTGGTCCCACCAGGGGGCGGAGGTGAGCAAGGAGCAGTCTCTCCAGGGTCTTCATCATGTGGGACGTCAAGGCCACTGGTCTGTAGCTGTTTAGATCTTTGGGGTGGGAAGTCTTTGGTACAGGTACCACACAAGATGTTTTCCACAGCTGTGATACCCTCCCCAGCTTCAGACTCAGGTTGAAGATGAGCTCCACAATCCCACACAGCTGGTCTGCACAGGACTTGAGGAGCTTTGCGCTGATGCCGTCCGGTCCCGACGCCTTCCTCACCTTGATCTTCCTCAGCTCCGTCCTCACCTGGGTCTTAGTGAGGGTCATGTTGGGGGGCTGTGTGTTGGGAGTGGGGGGGGGGGGTGTTGATGGAGTGGGGGTGGGCAGCAGGACTCGATGTCTTTAGAGGCAGCAGTGGTTGTTGTGCAGTCGGGGGGAGGGCGGTTGGTCAAACCTATTAAAAAAACAGGTTCAGATTGTTCGCCCACTCCCTGCCCCCCGTGGCCTGGGGGGAGGTATTCTGGAGCCCAGAGATGGTTTTAAGGTTTCTCCAGACCCCGCTGATGTCGCTCTGTTGCAGCTTGTCCTCCATCTTCTTCCTGAAGCTGTCCTTGCCTTCTCTGATCTTTCTCCTCAGCTCCCTCTGTACGGACTTCAGCATCTCCCTGTTCCCCGACTTGAAGATCCTCTTCTTCTCTCTCAGAAGTGTTTTTATCTCAGGGTTGATCCAGCGTTTGTTGTTTGAGCAACACCGTATGGTCTTGGTGGGAACGGTGTTGTCCACACAGAAGCTGATGTAGTCCGTGATGGTGTGAGTGAGGCCATCGATGTCCTTGCCATGTGGATCGCAGAGCTGCTCCCAGGCGGTGGTTTCAAAACAGCCCTTTAGAGTGTCCATTGCCTCCTCAGACCAAAACTTCACTGTGCGAATGGCCAGAGGTTGTCTGTGCACTAGGGGTTTGTACACCGGCCGGAGATGAACCAAGTTGTGATCCGATCTCCCGAGTGGGGGGAGTTGTGATGAGGTGTACGCCTCCTTAGTGCTTGCGTAGAATAAGTCCAGTGTTTTATTGTCTCTAGTGTGGCATGTGACATACTGGGTAAATGTGGGTAGAATGGGAGACAGTGAAACATGGTTGAAATTGCCTGAGATGAGGAGAAGAGCATCTGGGTGTTCTGTCTGCAGCCTGCCAGTTACTGAATGGATGACGTCACGCGCTGTCCCAGCGTTCGCCGTCGGATTTGCATAAACAACAATGCAGATCATGTATGAGTATTCCCTGGGGAGATATGTAGGCCGCATGCTAACAGCTAGCAACTCAATGTCTTTGCTGCAGTGTTGTTGTTTAACAGTGATATGTCCCGGACTGCACCAGTTGTTGTTAACATACATTATCACTCCACCGCCCCTTGCTTTGCCACTGTCTGATGTTCAGTCTGCCCGTATCGCGTGGAAACCCTCCAGTTCAATGTTAGCATCTGCTGCTAATTCAGTTAGCCAAGTCTCTGTGAATAGAAACAGGCTGCACTCCGGGTATATGCTATCGTAGCGGGAGATAGCCCCAAGCTCATCTACCTTTCCCAGTAACGATCGTACATTCCCCATGACAACGGATGGGAGAGTGGGTCTGTACCTTATATTTCGTGCCTTCCGCCTTACTCCAGCACGGCACCCACGGCGTTTTCGCCTCAGTTCTCCCGGTATGTCGAGTTTTTCCGTTAGCACCGGGTGGCGGTTGAGTGCTAGCAGCTCTTCCCTGCTGTACCGTCTCCTGCTATAAACAGTGGCTCCGTCCACCGGCTCGGGAGACGTTTGGGGCGATCTGTGTGTCCGTGATATATATGGAGTGAAAGGTGTGCCGGATCAGAGAGTTGTCACCGGATCAGAAGAAAGAGGAAGGAAAAAAAAGACCCAGAATTGAGCCGCTGTTGCAAAAGGCAGCCGACTCGTATGGCGCCGGAAGTGAAAAAAAAAACAAAAAAAAAAACCGATGTTAACAACATCGTGATCTTTTTCATTGGCTCATGATAGGCCCCTGATTTTCATAGGCCCCTGGGTTTTATCCCAGCCTAGCCCTCTCATTAAGGCGGCTGTGCGGCCAGGGACCGTGCCCACACCTTTTGTTCATGGTGAGCCTTGCTTTTCCTCAGCATTATTATTATTATGATTATCATTATTTGTCCTTGTTACTCTCTCATGTCTTGTCATCCCCTGCTGTCTGTGTCTTATGGTTGTTTTTTTGTATTTGATTATATTGTGTCATCCCTGTTTATTTTTACTGTTTAGTATTATTGTCCTTGCTGCCTTTGATCTTGTTGTGTCATCCCTTGTCTAAGTTCATGGCTGTATGTCACCTAGTGGCCTCAGCGCCTCGTTTCCATACCCATAGCCACTCTCCCTCATGTGTGCTCCTGTTTAGCTTCTGGCTGTTCACAGCTGTCTTGTATCTAGCTAATTGTTCCATCCCCTATATATGTGAGTCTCTGTTCTGTGTTCATTGAGAGGTCATCGTATCTTCTACGCTACGTCGTTTACCCTTCTGTGTCTCTGTCTATGCTCCCAACCCATGTAAGTTTGCCCTGCTCTGTGTTTGCCAAGTTTTTGCCAAGTTTAGTTTAGGTTTGCCATGTCAAGTTTAGTTTAGTTCTCAACCCATGTGCTGCTTTTTGTTTGCTTTGAGTTTCTTTGTTAATAAACTATCATTTTGCACTGCATCCCTGCCTGCACATCTGAGTCCTATCTTCACCCCTCATCTGCTGCTAAGCAGATACATGACAACTGGTCCCAAAAGACCATGAGCATGACCTTGCCCGCTAAGGATTGATCACGTGCCTTCTTCGTAGGTGGTGAGCAGTGTTGAGCAAGTTAGTAAAAAATAGTAACTAATTACAGTTATTAGTTGCTTCTTTTCAAAAGTAATTATTTACCAATTACTACATGATTAAAGTAACAAGTTACTTGGAAAAGTAACATTCATGTAACTTTTAAATGCATACTTAAATCATCTTGCACATATAGCAAGATAATTTAATTAATGGATTACATTAATTAATTTAGTTGATTAATGTAATCATGTAATTAATGTCAGTCTGAAAACAGACTGTTTCAGACAGAACTTTTAGAACATGTTCAGTCTGCTTTATCCTGCCTTGAGAGCTCTTATTGTGGGAAAAATCTGAAGAAAATCAACATGAAATTGCAAGTAATTTCCTCACTTTGGAGTGAGAAATAGGGTTTGTGGAGTGAGAGAGAGTGAAAAAGAGTGAGACTCACTCCATATCTATTATGGACAACACCTCTCACCCCCTACATGAGTCTGTGGAGGCCCCGAGCAGCTCCTTCTATCATGGCGTGTTAAGTTCTTTGATAGCTCACGTGCACGATGCCAAACACAGGATGAACCACACAGAGGGGCACGTTTGACATTTTATTAATAGCAAAACACAGCAGCGCACAGCTACAGAAACAGTCACTCGCCAGAGGAAAGGACCTGTGGAGAGAAGACGAGAGCTGTGAGCTGACGAGTGGAGTAAGGGGAAAATGGGCAAGCCAAATTGCCACTTACTTGGGAAATCCAGGAATGACTGGCAGGACCCAGCGGGGAATAGACGAACCAGTAGGGTAAGGGGAAGTAGTGGAGCTGATGGTGCCTGACGGGGGAATGAAGTCTCTGATGAGTAGTGAGGTGGAGCAAGAGAGCGCGCGCAGTCCCGGTGACACACCTACATGGTGGCAGCAACTTGAAGAGGAGAGGAAAAAAGAAGGTTAATGACGTGTTAACGTTTCAAACGATTTGAAGCTAGTCCGAAAAACAGGCAGTATACCAAGACAAGCCAGCATAGACTGCGTAGAGGAGACCTCTTTAAGTACGCTGGCTGATGAGCGGGCGCAGGTGTGTCTTCTGCCTCAGGTGCCATGATAAGCTGGAGGAGATGAGACCAGAGGGGAGGGGCGCGCTCCCGTTGCCCATGACAAGGCTCCCCCCTTCTAGGGATGCCTCCTGGCGGACCAGAGGGCTTGTCCGGGTGGGCATGGTGAAAAGCCGGCAGCACCGGGCGTGTGCCCCTACGGATGGCACCGAAACCTCCCTCTTGGCCATAGGGAGGAGAGGCAGCATGTACCCCAATGATGCCTCAACGTGGGTTAGTCCGGTGGTGGAGGATACCGCAGAGTTCATGGTTTATCCAACCCACGTCAGGTGTGTGCTCCAGACGAGGGGTTATCGGCTGCTACGCACTGCAAGGCAGCCTCCAGAGACTGGTTGGCGTGCTCCGCCTGCCCACTGCTCTGGGGATGATTTCCGGATGAGAGGCTCACTTTTGTTCCCAACGTCCGGTAAAAGGTCCTCCAAACCTGGGACGTGAATTGGGCACCCCAGTCAGACACGATGTCAATAGGGATGCCGTGGATCCTGATGACACGGTCGGTAAGGAGGACTGCTGTCTCCAAGGCCAACGGGAGTTTGTGGAGGGCCACCAGATGGACCGCCTTAGAGAAGCGATCCACAATGGTCAGAATGACCGTTTTGCCATGGGAGGAGAGCAACCCGGCCACAAAATCCACGGCAATGTGGGACCACGGCCGACCAGGGATGGGAAGGGGATGGAGGAGTCCCGATGGGGGGGAGGAGTCAGTCTTACCCCAGACGCACGTCTGGCAGGCTCTGATGTACTCCTGGATGTCCCGCCGCAGCGTGGACCACCAGAATGCCCGCTTGACAAATTCAATGGTTCGGGCGATACCAGGATGGCAGGCAAAGCGACTGGTGTGGCCCCACTGGATAACATCGCTGCAGAGGGCGGCCGGGATGTACAGACGGTTCTGGGGGCACCCTACTGGCACAGGCTCCTGGGATTGGGCCTGGCGGACCCTCTGCTCAATATCCCAAGTAAGGGCTCCGTGCAGGTGGCACGATGGTTTGGGGGGGGGGGGGGCTACGTCCTTGGAATCAAACTGGCACGAGAGAGCATCCTGTTTGGTATTCCGGGTGCCAGGCCAGAATACCAAGTGATGGTAAAGTAAATCGCTGGAAGAATAACGACCAGCGAGCCTGCCTGGCATTCAGTCGGCGGGCCAACCGCAAGTACTCGAGGTTCTTGTAGTCGGTCCACACGACGATGGGGTGAACAGCACCCTCTAACCAGTGCCTTCACTCATCAAGTGCCAACTTAATGGCCAGCAGCTCTCTGTCCCCTATGTCATAATTCCTCTCGGCTGGCGTGAGCCACCAAGAGAAATATGCACATGGGCAAAGCGTCTGATCGGGGGGGGTGCGCTGCAATAGTACAGCGCCAACCCCTGAATCAGACGCGTCCACCTCGAGGACTAATGGAAGCTGCGTGTTGACCTGGGCCAAGATGGGTCTTGCGGTGAACTTCTGCTTTAATTTGTGAAATGCCAGTTCAGCTGCCTCAGTCCACCAAAAGGGGACTTTAATAGAAGTCAGCTGCGCTAAAGGCAGTATGATCCCACTGTAGTTCCAGATGAAGTTCACAAACCCGAGGAAGCGTTGGAGCTCCCTGCGGGAGTGGGGTGTTGGCCAATCTAACACTGACTTTACCTTGGCCGGGTTGGCAATCAGCTCCCCCTCAGCCTCGATGAAGCCCAAGAAGGTGGTGAATGGTGTAGAGAACTCACACTTCTCAGCCTTCACGAACAGCTGGTTCTCCAAGAGTCATTGTAGAACAGCTCTTACATGGACCTCGTGTTCCTCTGGCAAGTGGGAGAAAATCAAAATATCATCAAGGAAGACAAACACGAATTGATAAAGCGTATCACAGAGGATGTTTTCAATTAACCGCTGGAAGATGGCGGGGGCGTTAGTGAGCCCGAATGGCATCACTAAGTATTCGAATTGGCCCTGATGTGTTTTAAAGGCTGTCTTCCACTCATTGCCCTCACGAATGCGGACCAGATGATACGCGTTCCTAAGGTCAAACTTGGTGAACACCCGTGAACGCTGAAGGAGCTCGAACGCTGAGTTGATCAATGGCAGAGGGTACTTGTCTTTGATGGTAATAGCGTTGATCTCCCGGTAGTCGATGCACGGGAGCAGCAAGCCATCCTTCTTCCTGACGAAGAAGAATCCAGCCCTGAGCGGGGCCGAAGATGGCCGAATGAGGCTGGTGTTCAGTGACTCCTTGATGTACTGCTCCGTCGCCTCCCTCTCCGGGCCGGAAATGCTGTACAGCTGGCTGGACGGCAGCCTCGCCCCCGGGAGGAGGTCTATAGCGCAGTCATAAGAGCGGTGAGGTGGCAGTGACAACACTCTTGACTTGCAAAAGACCTCGCCCAATTTGTGATAAGCCCGAGGGACGAGGCTGAGGTCCAGCAGCTCAGCCCGGGAGGGGGGAACAGAAAGCAATGGGGAGCATTCAGCTGAACGCATACAGTTGGCCATACAAAATGGGCTCCAGGCAGATATGGTACTTTTAGCCCAGTTGATCGTTGGGTTGTGTTTCTGGAGCCACAGGTAACCTAGAACCACCGGGGAAGATGACACGGGGAGAACCAGGAACGAAAGTTCCTCCTGGTGGTTCCCGGAAGGAAGGATGGATATAGGCACCGTGCTTAGGGTGACCACCGCGAGCTTGCCACCAGATATAGCAGTGACTCTCTGATTGTGGGGCAGTTTACGCGTGGGAATGCCAACCTGCTTGACGAAAGCAGCAGAATTGAAATTACCCTCCGACCTTGAGTCAATCAGCACCCTAACCCTCCTCTCAACCCCCGGCAACTGAACGAGGGCCGAAATACAAAGATTACCGGGGGGGGGGGGGAGTAGATTTGGTCCCACCCGCCAGACCCCCCCACGGTTACTGATGGGCCACGTCTTTTGGCTGCTGGCGGCATTCGTCCAGACTGTGGTCAAGTGAACCACAGTACATGCATGCGCCGGCCCTTTGCCTTCGCCGACGCTCCTCATCGGTTAGACTCCGAGAGAGCTTCATCAGTTCGGGCAAGGAACCGGCGCCGCCAGTTCCAGTAACCGCAGCAGATACGCGTTCAGCGCACGGACGAGGGGTGGGACCATGCTTCTTCGCACGTTGACGGTACCGATTATCCAGCCCTACCGCCTGATTACTGAGGTCGTCAAGCATCTCCGTAACAGGACAAACCGCCAGATCGTCACGGAGTTGGTCGTTCAACCCGTGGAGGAACGCGCTGCGTAATGCAGTCTCGTTCCACCCCGACTCGGACGCCACAACCCAGAGCTCCACCGAGTACTCGGCCACCGACCGTGTACCCTGGCGGAGAATCAGCAGGCGGCTCATGGCTGTTGCCCTGACGCTTGGTCCGGCCAAACGCACAAGCAAATGCGGCCACAAATTGGTCAAACATATATCGGCGCCCCTCAGGGTTATCTAGAGTGGACTGGGCCCACTCCAGGGCTCGATCCCTGAGCAACAGGATGAAAAACTGGATCCGGGCTACATCCCCCGGATACTCCTCCCCGACCTGCTCCAGGTACATCTACACTTGAAGAAGGAACGGTTTACATTCCCCCACCTCCCCCGCGTACGGGGAAGGCATGGGAACGGAGAAGGTATGGCGCATCGAAGTGCGTGGAGCAGGCTGGGGGGGCGCAACCATGGGGTGTGCCACGGACCATAAAGTCATCATATTAGACACCTGTTGCATCAGTGCAGTGAGCTGCAGCTCGGTCGCCGCTAGGCTGTCAATAGCAGATTGCTCCTGCGGTGAGGCACCGGCTGAGCTACCATCCTAGCTGGCTCGTTCTGTCATGGCGTGTTAAGTTCTTTGACAGCTCACCTGCACGATGCCAAACATGGGATGAACCACACAGAGGTGCACGTTTGACAATTTATTAATAGCAAAACACAGCAGCACACAGCTACAGAAACAGTCACTCGCCAGAGGAAAGGACCCGTGGAGAGAAAACGAGAGCCGTGAGCTGAGGAGTGGATTAAGGGGAAAATGGGCAAGCCAAATTGCCACTTACCTGGGAAATCCAGGAATGACTGGCAGGACCCAGCGGGGAATAGATGAACCAGTAGGGTAAGGGGAAGTAGTGGAGCTGATGGTGCCTGACCGGGGGAATGAAGTCTCTGATAAGTAGTGAAGTGGAGCAGGAGAGCACGTGCAGTCTTGATGACACACCTACACGGTGGCAGCAACCTGAAGAGGAGAGGAAAAAGAAGGTTAATGACGTGTTAACGTTTCAAGCGATTTGAAGCTAGTCCGAAAAACAGGCAGTATACCCAGACAAGCCAGCATAGACTGCGCGGAGGAGACCTCCTTAAGTACGCTGGCTGATGAGCGGGCGCAGGTGTGTCTTCTGCCTCAGGTGCCGTGATGAGCTGGAGGAGATGAGACCGGAGGGGAGGGGTGTGCTCCCATTTCCCAAGACACCTTTAGTAGTAGACTGTTACAGCCGCTATGTAGGACTGAACGTTACCGTAGGTCCTTCATCCTGACAGCAGTTAGATTGTATAATATACACATAAGATAAATACTTGCCGTAAACTTGCATGTGTGTATATTGTTTTTACTGATGCATACAGTACAATTTGTACATGTTTTAAATATTATTGATCTTGTGTTTTTAGTAGGTTTTTGTTATTGGGTTTTTTTTTTTATTTTTGGTTTCTATTCTTCTTTTCTGACTTTGTGCTGCTGTGGCAAATGAATTTCCCCAGTGTGGGATTAATAGTCTTAGCTTATCGTAAAAGAGTGAGAGTTAGCAATTCTGTATAAAGCTGTCCATGTTTATCTTACCTTTATGATATGGATTTAATCTGATGTGCAGTGATCCAAAGAAAATGTCCATTATCCACATTCCGAGTGTCTGCTGTGACAGAGACATGATTCAGTCTCTCAAATTCCTTTTGGAGATCAAAATCCATTTTTGAATAAACTTTATCCAGGTAGCAAGTAAATGTGTTTTAATTTCCGTGGATCACAGTCCAGGGTCTGGGTCACAAACTGTCCAGATACATACCTGTGCTTGAAATCCAGCCGTGGGTGTTGAGAAAAGAGTATTTCCACTTTACATCCAGCCGTGGCTGTTCAGAGAGCGTAGATCCACTAACACAGTGCTGTTAGCATAGCATAGCACTAGCTTTGTCTGAACGTTGTTGCTGTTTTCAGGTGCTTCTGAAGATTGCAGTAGATCTCAAACGGCACTTAGTTTGCAACCCACCAATATGCTTTTGTCCTTAACCGCAACAAAGGAAAAATAATCTGTCTATTTCCACAAAAAGAAAGTAGCTTCATCTTTTCCTCCGCTTAGTAGTGAAGACTCAGCTCTCTGCAACAGGTCACGTCGACTGATGGCTACGTTTCAGCTGCGGTAGGGTCAGTTTGTATATTCATTTGTTTGCACTAAAAATATCTACCCACATTAATAAAACGAGTAACGCATCTGACTAAATTTCAGTAACTGTAATGCATTACTGAATTTTTAAACAGTAATTTCGTTACACAGCACGTTACTGCAAAAGTAGTGGCATTACAGTAATGTTACTCCCAACACTGGTGATGAGTCATAATGTTTCCATTGCTTTAACTGGGCTTTAGTCTCTGATCATAGTGATGGACTCAATTTGCCCTTTGTGATTAATCTGTTAAAGAAGTCCTCCTGGTTTTCTTGGCACATGGTAAAAAGAGCCTGGAAGTGCATGACTCGTTCCTGCTTCTGGAAAGGTGTGAGCAACCGGGGAATCCTGTCACGAGGCTGAGTGCGGTGTTTTACCGGGCTCAGGCTCTTAATTTATTTCTGAATATTTTCTGCATTTTTCCAGCTTTGTGTTGTTTTTCTGTGTATTGAGTTATGATGTCTCCTTGGTGGTTTATCGTTCTGTTAGTTATTTATGTCTTTAGTATTAGTATTATTTTGTCAGTTCTTGTAGTTCAGGATTTATATTTTGTTTCTATTTGACATGACTGCCTTACCTCCTCTTCCAGACACTCCCACCCTGTCATCGTCTCACTGCCTGTTCCCTAGTCATCTCAGCTGTGAGTTGTTGTTTAATTAGGTCACCTGCCCGCTCATGCAGCCCGCACCTGCCGCCCATTGTTTCATCCTGTTCCACAACTATTTAAAGACTGTCTGTTTGTTCTCTCACTCGCAGTCTTGTTTAACTCTCTTCCTCATTGCCACCAGAGCCCAATTCTGCTCTGGTGAGTTTATCTGGAATCATCTTTACCTGTAAGTTTTTCCTCAGTGTCTGTCCTTGGACTTTGTTTTCGTGCACCTCTTGGGACTTGTGTTGGGGTTTTTTTTGTGTGTGTAATAAATTCCACTAATTGCAGTTCAGCGCGTGAGTCTCATTTCTCTGCCCTGAGAGGCAATTCATGACAAATCCATCACCTGTCCTTGAATTTTGTTGTTTAAAAATGTATAAAATTTGATATTTTTCTTCACATTTTGACCTGGAAGTAATATCACTTGAGACAAAGGACCTCATTGGGTCAAAGTGCATTTCAGTATACAGAATATTGTTGGACTACTATTTACAAAAACTCCAATGGAGTGATTACACTGCACTGTGACAGTGTTTCAACATCTTTTGAGCCATGGCACATTTTTGACATTGAAAGAATCCCACGGCACACCACCAACCAAAAATGTTACAAAATGACATATTGTAGCCTATTACAGCATAGGTAATGGCAATTTAGTTTTGTCATTTGTTTATACTCACTCACTGTGAAACATGACCCTCTTTAGTCTTGTCTTTACAAAGTTTACCATCTGTGTAACAACATGCAACAAAGGAGCTCGGTCTGCTGGTAAAGTCTCAGCAATGAGCACCTCGTGATGCAAAAAACAGTGTGTAACAACATCTGGGTGTCTCTCTTTCACTCTGTTAACGAAGCCTTTTGTGTGCTCGACTGGGTCGGCTGCTCATGAGGACAGACAATCGTGCAGTTTTGCCTCTGAAGTCCTACATATTCAAGATATTCTGATGTGACCTGAAAACTTTCCTCTCCTGTTGTTGTTTTTTTTTTTCTGGTTGTTTTTTTCTTTACAAAATGGGAAATTTTCTCTGATTGCATCTCTATTCACAATATGCACATTGGCCAAGAGTTGTGCCTGTCCACTTATATCCATAGATTAATCAAGTTGCAATGCAAATTTCCCACTAATGGGTATATTTTCCAAAACAATGTTTTCAGTATCTGAAGACATGTCATCAATACATCTGGCAATTGTGTTATCTGAGAGGGGGCCTTTAGCTACTTCTTTAACTGGATCAGTGCTGAGCAGCTCATTGATAGCAGCTTTGCAGGCAGTTAGTATTAACGTCTCTTCCACGGTGTGTAGCTTTTTTTGACTTGGCTGCCAGTTTGGCTACCAGGTAGCTAGCTTTGAGAGCTCTCTCAGACACCTTTGTGGTTTTTCTCATTAAAATTACCTGCTTCACCGTGCACTCACAGAGGTGAACAAAATAGTCAGTGTTCTTATTTTGAAGTGACGGATGTTTTGTGTGGAGATGGTGTTTAGGCTTGCTTGGGACCGTGGCACTGTTGGATAGCTTTTCTCCTCACACCAAGCATGACAGAAGTGATGCAGTCCGATCCCTGGTGAAAGTAAATCCAAACAAAAGACAACTTGCTACACTGCCTTGAGCTCACTGTCTAAGCTTTCTTTTGACTACCATTCAGCCCTTCATCTGGGTTAGAATTTTGTCCAGGGTCCAGTTCAGAGTCTGAATCTTTCTTTTTCAAATAGTTATTCATCGCTGTTTTCCTTCTTGCCACCACAACCTCTCTTAACAACTTCATTAAATAAGAGCCTCCATAAAAAATGTGAAGAAGAAGAAGAAAAAAAAAGGTTATTATTGCATTCATGCTCCCACCCTCTGGCATGGAAGAGCCACTACACTGCAAGCACAGACAACAGCAAATTATTTGCAATTTTTTTGGACCAATTAAGTGACATTAGACAATTTCGCATGGAAAGTGTCCAAGTGCTAAGAATTACTCCGAGTGATGTAATTCTTAGAAAATTCTCAGAATTATGATGTTTTCAAAGATTCTCCCTCCCTAACTTAGGAGAAACTCCTACTACTTTGACTCAAAGTACCATAACTACGGGCTGTATTATAAAGTGTTGCCAGATAATGTTTTTAGTTTAGTTGATATTATTACCTTCGCCAAGGAGGTTATGTCTTCATCGGCGTTGGCTTGTCTGTCTGTCTGTCTGTCTGTTTGTTTGTTTGTTTGTTAGCAAGATAACTCAAAAAGTTATGGACAGATTTTCATGAAATTTTCAGAGATTGTCAGAAATGGGGTATCCTACAGATGATTAGATTTTGTTGGTGATCCGGATCACCGTCTGGATCCAGGAATTTTTTAAAGGATTCTTTTTTTTGTTGTTGTTGTAGTTACTGTTTTTTTTTAATTACTTTAGTGTTACTGTTTGATTGTTTGTGCCATGTTTGTAAAAAAAAGGTTCAATAAAAAATATTGTGGAAAAACATTGCGAGATAGGGCCATTTTCAATATTTTATTTTTTCAATATTTTTTTTTTGTCCATGTAACTCTGCCAAAAATAATCGTCAGAACACTTGGAACACTTAGCGGAGGTCTGCGCTCTCCGAGTGCTTTTCTAGTTAGAGATGCGCTGACGTACCTCCCCCCTCCCCCCTTCCCAGCACAACAACACTACGTCACAGGTGACGGTTCCCCACATCTGCCGCTGTCCACACTCACACTGCCTTCAGTGGAGTGTATCTATTTAACTATATTCCTTCATATGATGGAAGTGTTCCTGTCATTAGGAGGAAGACTGTTGGATTGGCTCCAGTTTTTTCAGCTCAGATGGGAGCTCTCCTAGAGGACTCTCAGAATGTTTGAGCATGCAGACCCTGAGGATCTCCCATGGCACACTGGTTGAAAATCACTGCACTACATACAGTAAATCTGTTGACTCTATACTCTGCTCACTGGTGCATGCTGAGAGTTTGTTGCCGACCCTGACTTTGTAAAAGCAGAATGATAAATGGTTAAAACTGGCAGTTATAGAACTGGGTCTGATATTACAGAGTATATCTCTCTGTGGCACAGACAGTGCTTTGAAATTCAGTGCTGTGCCCATGTATAGAATACAAGCCAAAATAGTCAAAGCCAGTATCTTTGCAAAAGAAGCGTGTTGGATGCCTGTTCCTCAGCTCATAGTCCAGATTTTTTTTAGGGTTTTACCATCAGCGCATTTACAAGATTTTAATGGCATCCCCCTGTCTCCTGAGGCTGTCTTATTTGATTGGAAAGACACTGATTACTTTTAATTTGCAGGTTTTTGTTTTGTTTTGTTTTTTCACAGAAGTTGATTTGCTTCTCATTTTGGCAAATCGTGATTTTTTTTCCTCTTCTTTTTGATGCATTTTAGTGCTTCTGGTTTGAATGGAGGCTGGTTTGTACAGAGGTTGTAATTTGTTACTCTCATCTCCATAAACTGAGCGACAGGTCAGATACAGCCGTGGACAAAATTGTTGGTACCCCTCTGTTAATGAAAGAAAAACCCATAATGGTCACAGAAATAACTTGAATCTGACAAAAGTGGTAATAAATAAAAATTCTATGAAAATTTACCAATGAAAATCAGACAATGCTTTTGAATTGTGGTTCAACAGAATTATTTTAAAAAACAAACTCATGAAACAGGCCTGGAAAAAAATGATGGTACCCTTAATTTAATATTTTGTTGCACAACCTTTTGAGGCAATCACTGCAATCAAACGATTTCTGTAACTGTCAATGAGACTTCTGCACCTCTCAGCAGGTATTTTGGCCCACTCCTCATGAGCAAACTGCTCCAGTTGTCTCAGGTTTGAAGGGTGCCTTCTCCAGACAGCATGTTTCAGCTCCTTCCACAGATGTTCAATAGGATTTACATCAGGGCTCATAGAAGGCCACTTTAGAATAGTCCAATGTTTGGCTCTTAACCGTTCTTGGGTGTTTTTAGCTGTGTGTTTTGGGTCATTATCCTGTTGCAAGACCCATGACCTGCGACTGAGACCAAGTTGTCTGACACTGGGCAGCACATTTCTCTCTAGAATACCTTGATAGTCTTGAGATTTCATTGTACCCTGCACAGATTCAAGACACCCTGTGCCAGATGCAGCAAAGCAGCCCCAGAACATAACAGAACCTCCTTCATGTTTCACAGTAGGGACAATGTTCTTTTCTTGGTATGCTTCATTTTTGCGTCTGTGAACATAGAGCTGATGTGTTTTGCCAAAAAGTTCCAGTTTTGTCTCGTCTGTCCATAGGACATTCTCCCAGAAGCTTTGTGGCTTGTCAACATGCAGTTTGGCAAATTCCAGTCTGGCTTTTTTATGATTTCTTTTCAACAGTGGTGTCCTCCTTGGTCATTTCCCATGAAGTCCACTTTGGCTCAAACAATGACGGATGGTGCGATCTGACACTGATGTACCTTGATGTTGGAGTTCACCATGAATGTGTTTAGAGGTTGTTCTGGGCTCTTTTGTTACCATTCGTATTATCCGTCTCTTCCATTTTTCATCAAGTTTCCTCCTGCGGCAACGTCCAGGGAGGTTGGCTACAGTCCCGTGGATCTTAAATTTCTGAATAATTTGTGCAACTGTATTCACAGGAACATCAAGCTGCTTGGAGATGGTCTTATGGCCTTTACATTTAACATGCTTGTCTATAATTTTCTTTCTAATCTCCTGAGACAACTCTCTCTTTTGCTTCCTCTGGTCCATGTTTAGTGTGGTACACACCATGTCACCAAACAGCACTACTTGTCACCCTTTAAATAGGCCGACTGACTGATTACAAGTTTGTAGACACCTGTGATGTTAATTAGAGGACACATCTTGGTTGAACATGTCCCTATGGTTACATTATTTTCAATCTTTTCTAGGGGTACCATCATTTTTGTCCAGGCCTGTTTCATGAGTTTGTTTTTTAAAATAATTCGGTTGAACCACAATTCAAAAGCACTGTCTGATTTTCATTGGTTAATTTTCATAGAATTTTTATTTATTACCACTTTTGTCAGATTCAAGTTATTTCTGTGACCATTGTGGGTTTTTCTTTCATTAACAGAGGGGTACCAACAATTTTGTCTGCATCTGTATGTACTGCTCAGTGTATCTTGTCGAAGTAACTGCTTCCGCATCTGTGACACTGTCAAACTATCGAGCCAGGATATTGTAGTGATACGTTGATGGAAAGGTGGCGCTTGGACCATAGAGGAACCTATTGCATTTATGTTTATTTATTTATTTATTTCATTTCCTTAACATTGCAAGATATGCTAAGATAAGACAAGATAAAGGCTTATCTTATCTTATATGACATTCTTTGATATTTTCATTAATTTCACCATGAATTACACAATGAACTTGATGAAAACATTCCAGTGTATAGGAACAAAAACTGGAGTGGTGGACTAGTGGTAGAACACCTGCCCCAGAGCCAGGAGGTTGTGGGTTCAACCGCCATCCAGGTCATACCAAAGACCATAAAATCTTTCCACCTTCTAGCTTGGTGCTCAACATAAATAGAATAGGGAAAGAAAAAGTTGCTTACACAGTCACTGTACCCCTTGTGCTGGTCCCAAACGTGGGTAAATGGAGAGGGTTGTGTCAGGAAAATCAGCTGGCGTAAAATCCTTGCCAAATCAATATGCAGACCCATGATCTGTTGTGGCGACCCCAAATAGAGAGTAGCTGAAAGTGTGTGTTTTTTCTCTCTTTATATACGAAGTTCATAGCAAAGGCTACGTACAATATGGTGTGCATTTTTTATTACTATTGTTTGGCTGTTTTATCAGGATTTTTCTGTATTTTGTGTTTCGTTTTGATAGTGTTGCATTAAAGACTACAGCAGGACCAGGCCAAGAGCAGACTGTACCGAGACCAAGACGTATGTACACACCGGTCTTGGTTGTTGTACCTTAAAATCTTTCTCTTTGTCCACTCTGGTCTTGAGTGCAACACTAGTTTTTGATGTTCATATACAGTACTCATCCTATTAACAAATAATCATCCTGCTTTCTGGATTGTATGCTGTACGTGTTACAGGAAGGTTGTGTATCTAGCGATTTCATGAAATCCCTGAATCTTTTTTGGGAATATGTGAAACGGCTGTTTCACTTAGGGACTTCATGAATTTCCTAAAAACTCTAGGGATTTCAGGAAATCACTGAAATTAGGCACCAATTATTTCATGAAATCGCTGAATGTGACATACAGTATTTTTTAGGTATTGTAAGGATCGTTATTCATAACACCTTATACGAATTTCACAACCCACATCCAAAAAACAGTGGTACACTTTTGATGAAACAGCAACTCTAATTTCTTTTGTTATATAGTCTCCTTGCTTTAAATCACTGGCACTTGTTTAAAGATGACATATTGTGTAACTAGGCTGCATTGTAATTGTAATTGTAGTTGTAGGGGAACAGTGCCCCTCGTTGTGATAAAATGTTGGGATTATTTCATCCACTACAGCTACTCTGATTAGAGAGTGAATGCAGGCACAAGGAACAGCTCTCATTCTTCAGGTCTTTATTGCAGTAGGTGACTGATGCATTTTCAGCATCATATTCCAACATACAGTGGTGTGAAAAAGTATTTGCCCCCTTCCTGATTTCTCATTTTTTTGTATGTTTGTCACACTTAAATGTTTTGGATCATCAAACAAATTTAAATATTAGGCAAAGATAACACAAATAAACACAAAATGCAGTTTTTAATTGAAGGTGTTTATTATTAAGGGTAAAAAAAAAATCCAAACCTACATGGGCCTGTGTGAAAAAGTGACTGCTCCCCCTGTTAAAAAATAAATTAACTGTGGTATATCACATCTTTGAAAGCTGAGTTCAATTTTCTAGCCATTTCTAAAGCTTTGGGACTCCAGCGAACCACAGTGAGAGCCATTATCCACAAATGGCAAAAACATGGAACAGTGGTAAACCTTCCTAGGAGTGGTCGGTTGACTAAAATTACCCCAAGAGCACAGTGACGACTCATCCAAGAGGTCACAAAAGACCCCACAACAACATCCAAAGAACTGCAGGCCTCACTTCCCTCAGTTAAGGTCAGTGTTCATGACTCCACCATAGGAAAGAGACTGGGCAAAAATGGCCTGCTTGGCAGAATTCCAAAGTGAAAACCACTGTTGAGCAAAAAGAACATAAAGGCTTGTCTCAGTTTTGCCAGAAAACATCTTGATTCCCCAGTTTTGGGAAAATACTCTTTAACCTTTTGGAAGGTGTGTGTCCCATTACATCCGGCGTAAAAGTAACACAGCATTTCAGAAAAGGAACATCATACCAACAGTAAAATATGGTGGTGGTAGTGTGATGATCTGGGGCTGTTTTGCTGCTTCAGGATCTGGAAGACTTGCTGTGGTAAATGGAACGATGAATTCTGCTGTCTACCAAAAAATCCTGAAGGAGAATGTCCGGCCATTTGTTCGTGACCCCAAGCTGAAGCACACTTGGTTTTGCAGCAGGACAATGATTGAAAACACACCAGCAAGTCCACTTCTGAATGGCTTAAGAAAAATAAAGACTTTGGAGTGGCCTTGTCAAAGTCCTGACCTGAATCTGATTGAGATGCTGTGGCATGACCTTAAAAAGGCGGTTCATGCTCGAAAACCCTCCAATGTAGCTGAATTACAGCAATTCTGCAGAATTGAGTGGGCCAAAATTCCTCCACAGCGCTGTAAAAGACTCATTGCCAGTTATCACAAATGCTTGATTGCAGTTGTTGCTGCTAAGGGTGGCCCAAGCAGTTATTAGGTTTAGGGGGCAATCACTTTTTCACACAGGGCCATATAGGTTTGGATTTTTTTTTCCCTTAATCATAAACACCTTCATTTAAAAACTGCATTTTGTGTTTACATTTTACAGTGTTTACAACCACATTTGGTCAAATTTGACCACTGTGAACTTTTCAGCCCCCCCCCCATACTCTTTAGAATGCATTCAATGCAATTTAGCTGTTGTAATGGATATTGTGTTAAAGTCTGCATTTGCTGTTGCAAAAAAGAGTTTTTCTGCATAGTAGAAGTTTCTGCTTAATTTACAAATCACTGTTTAATATGAAATTTTTTGACAATCCTGTGCTTTTCTTGTGGTGTTATATAGAATATCATTGTAGTAAACTATGGGAAAAAGCATCTACTTTAAAATTTGTAATTCTTCCTACAACTTTTAGTGCAACAAAACCTCTCAAAACATCACAACTTGTATCGTAACTTTTTAAGAAAGCTCCCGCGAATTCGGGCTTTTTGGGCTGCAACAATCATAAAAACATAACACGAAATCGTGAAGGGACTGTATAGTGTACTGTATAGTGAATCAGCCATTTTGTAGTGCTGTTCAAAATCTTAACTGAAAATTTCATTCACTATGTAGTGCACTCAAAATATCCCATAATGCATTTTGAAAAGTAGTGTACAACTGATGGTCACCTCATTAACCAATGTATCCCATTATGCAGTGGGCAGCCAATGACACGGTGAGAGGAGAGCCTCACATCATAACATAGAATAGAATAGACTTTACTGTCTCCTTGGAGGCATTAGCTGTGGACTCACAGTGCTGACAGTCCTGCTTCACATCGAAACACAAGGCATCACATCACGACATCTGCTCACATATATTGCACACTACCCCATTGCACATTTAAAAACAAATCTAAAACATGAGCAAACAAACAGAGAACATGTAAATACAAACTAGGATCACCATGCTGCTGTACAATCCTAGGAGCAATTTAGGGGCCTAATAGAAGCAGGCACAAATGAGTTTTTAAAGCGGTTAAACCTGCATTTTGGTACTCTGTATCTTCTACCAGAAGGTAAGAGCTCAAGCTCAGAGTGGAGGATCTGTGAGGGGTCCTGCAGAATTCTCTGTGCCTGCCTACACACACACTGCTTATAAATGGCCTTAAGGGAGAGCTTTTCAGTTCTCTCCATCACCTTCATGGCAGCCTGGACCAGCCGCTGCAGCTTAGATTTGGCCTGCACAGAAATATTGTCAAACCACACCAACATCCCATGATGTTCTCCAGCACCGCCTGGAAAATAAAAACATTATTTTGTCACTGACCCCAAACACCCTCAGCCAACGGAGAAAATACAGCCTTTGCTGTAACCGAGAGCACACAAACTCAATGTGGTCATTCCAGGTAAAGAGATTATCCAGGTGGATGCCCAGATACCTGTAGGAGGTGACCTGTTAAATTTCCACACTGTTGGAAATGGAGTGTGGTCCATTTCCACACTGTGGTCCATTTCCACACTCCATTGTCCACATTTGTGGACAATGGAGTGTGGTCTCCCACTGACCAAGGGTACACGTCCTCTTAGTTTTTTGTGTGTTGATGACCAACAAGTGTTCATCACACCACTTTGCAAAGGCACTGACGTCAGTGAAGTACAAGGAGGTGTCAGTGTCTTGGTGTAACAGGCTAAGGATGGCAGTGTTGTCGGAAAATTTTAAAAGCAGATTACCTAGGTGATGACTTAGTACAGTCATTAGTATACAGGGTAAAAAGGAGTGGAGAGCTCACACAGTCCTGAGGTGCTCCTGTGTTGATGGGTTTGGAATCGGAAAGTGTGTTATTAAGCCTAGTGTTACAAAAGAATAAAACCACATAAACTGTGACAAAGTATTTTTATTTGTTATTATAGTAAAATCAATTTGATTTAATATATATTTACTACAAAATACATGCAGGTATTAACTTTTTAACATGATTAATAAGATAAGATAAGATAAGATAAGATAAGATAAGCCTTTATTAGTCCCACAACGGGGAAATTCCAGGATTGCAACAGCACAGGGATAGCAACACTCAGAGCAACAATCAGAAGGCAAGAAAAAAAAAAAAAAAACAAGCAAGCAAGAGCAGCTAATATACATATGTACATATTACTATAAAATATATATATACACACACACACAGACACACAGTGCAGAGCATTGTAGCTGGATGGAATAAATATATGAATATATGAACACACAGTGCAGAGCATTGTAGCTAGATGGAATAAATATGTAAATATATAAACACCCACAGTACGGAGCATTGCAGCTAGGTGGAATAAATATGCAAGTATATAAACACACACAGTGCGGAGCAATGTAGCTAGATGGAATAATATGTAGATATATAAAAACACAGTGCGGAGCATTGTAGCTAGATGGAATAAATATATAGATATATAAATATAAACACACCCAGTGCCTAGCATTGTAGCTAGATGGAATAAATATGTAAATATATAAACACACACAGTATGGAGCATTGCAGCTAGGTGGAATAAATATGCAAGTATATAAACACACACAGTGCGGAGCAATGTAGCTAGATGGAATAATATGTAGATATATAAAAACACAGTGCGGAGCATTGTAGCTAGATGGAATAAATATATAGATATATAAATATGAACACACCCAGTGCTGAGCATTGTAGCTAGATGGAATAAATATGTAAATATATAAACACACATAGTGCAGAGCATTGTTGCTAGATGGAATAAATATATAGATATATAAATATGAACACACCCAGTGCTGAGCATTGTAGCTAGATGGAATAAATATGTAAATATATAAACACACATAGTGCAGAGCATTGTAGCTAGATGGAATAAATATATAGATATATAAATATGAACACACCCAGTGCTGAGCATTGTAGCTAGATGGAATAAATATGTAAATATATAAACACACACAGTGCAGAGCATTGTTGCTAGATGGGATGAAACAGCATAACCGTCTACTTAGTTATCCTACATGGTATGATTATGTGCCCATACATATTCTCACCCTCCATAGCAACCGGTATGTTCCTAGTTGTATGCCGGAGGGGACCATTGTGTAAGTCTATTGCATCTTTTGCATTCAAAAAACTATTAGTTTGTTACGTCTTTTTGCTATCTCTGCGAGCAGCCCTGCTTAGGTTGTACAGTCTGACAGCCGTTGGTAGGAAGGACCTACGAAACCTCTCGGTTGTGCACCTGGGATGATGTAGTCTGCTACTAAATGAGCTCCTCAGTGCATCCAGTATGTCCTGCATAGGGTGGAACTCGGACTCCAGCAGAGATGACAGTTTAGCCACCGTCCTTCTCTCTCCTATCTCCTCCATCGGATCAAGGCGCTGCCCCAGGACAGAGCTAGCTTTCTTAATCAGTTTGTTCAGTCTCTTCCTATCGGCTGCAGTAATGCCACTACAGTACACTGTAGTACAGTACACACTACAGTAATGTGTTACACTTTACTGTCTCGTGATAATGATGTCATTAATCAGTCCCTCCAGGATTTTGCGATGTTGCGATCGCACAAATTCACACGAAATCAGTAATTGGCCGCATCTTTTGCACAACCTTGCAACTTTGTCCATTCACCGCAACTTTCCTGCAATTTTGGCCAATCATTGTCAACTTCCGCCAATTTCGTCAATCAAATTTGTCCCTGAGTCATGCTCAAACGCTCAGTCTAATCAATCAAATGCACCGCTACACCGCACGCACTTCCATGTTTACAGTGAGTATTAACGGAACACATCAGCAAAGTATGTGATTTAAAAAAACCACTCACCCGTGAGTTTTCCCACTCTGTGGAAAAGCACCCCGAAAAACTCACTGCCTGAAAAGCACCCCGTCACGGGATCGCGCATGAGGAGGGACGCCGTAAAATCCCCAAAACGAGCAAATCTAATGCTACAGCAAGTGGCTGAACATTTTAGACATCTTTAGAGGTAAAATCAGTACAACAGCTTGTCATTGAGCTTTAAAATTGTGAATCTCCGGTCTGGACATGGACCAATGCATGCCCAAACCCCCAAGGAGAGCCCCTCCTCCCTGAACAACTCCTGGTAAAGGAAAGATGAGTATCTTATGGGACAAGTGTGTCAAGACACGCAGCAGATAGACAGACAGGTAGGAGTCAGGCACAGAGAGGGAATATTCAGTAATTTTTTTCAGAAAAACAGACTTCGATAGACAATACAGAGCAACAGAATAAATTATTTCTTTTTTTCTCTGCGCTCGGTACTGAGTGCTTGGGGACCGCTGCTGTTAGGGACTTTTCAAATGAAGGTGCTGCCAATAATTTCCAAATCTATCCTCTTCAACATGCATTCAATGCAGTTTAGCTGTTGTAATGGATATTATGTTCAAGTCTGTATTTGCTGTTGCACAAAAAAGTTTTTTCTGTATAGCAGAAGTTTCTGCTTAATTTACAAATACTGTGCTTTTTTTGTGGTGTTATATGGAATATCATTGACATTATTTATGACCCAGAAGGCAGACACAGACTCCAGAATAAACTCAATTATCTTTTTATTATGCAGTGTGAGTGTGGATGTGTGCGTGAGGGCAGGAATGTAACAGCCGGGGTGAGGAGAGCACCGTTCAGACTGGCAACCCTAGGGAAGAGCAGAGACAGGTGGATTAGTGACTGGGATCGGGAGGAATGATTCAGCAAATGTTCAGTCTTACTGTTGATGAATTGGTGTGTAGTGCAGGTGAGATCCTGGAGGCTCCGGCCAGTGGGACAGTGTCTTCAGCTCCGGCTACTGAGGAGGTGAGAGGGTGAAGAGATGTGCAGTGAGCTGGTGAGGTGCAGGTTGAGGTCAGTCCGCCGCCAACGGATTTCCACCTGTGCACAGGGGAGCAGAGCGAAGCGTGGAGATGAGGGAATGATGGAGGCTTACTTGTCGTTGGGGAGCTAGGACTCCCAGGAGGACGACGAGGCTGGAAGGATCAGAGGAGATGGAACTCCGGATCATGAAGGTGACAAGAAGACGAAGAGGTCTTGCCAGACCAGGGAGCTTGACGTCTCCATGCAGACCCAAGGGCAGCACGGCTTAAATAGGCAGGCTAATGAGGAGAGCAGGTGTGCGTGCAGCTGTGGAGGAAATTAGGGCAACAGGCAGGCAGAGCAGATCACTACAGTACCCCCCCCCCCCCCACGGGACGCCTCTCAGCAGCCCATCCAACCTACCCGGGTGCATCCGGTGGAAGCCCCTGATGAGCTGAGGATCCAACACGAAGGAGGGATGCACCCAGGACCTCCTTTCAGGGTCATAACCCTCCCAGTCCACCAGGTACTGGAGGACGTGACCCCGGCGCCAGACGTCCAGAATGGAGTTGACCCTCCACGCGGGGTCGCCATCAATCACTGCTGGTGAGGTGGCGTCTTGGGAAGAGGGCACAGAGGACTAGAGCAGAACGGCTTCACCTGGGAAACGTGAAAGGTGGGACAAATGCGGGGGGGGGGGGCAGGCGCACAGCCACAGGATTCAAAATGTGTGTAATAGCAAAAGGACCAATAAAACGCTGTGAGAGCTTCCTAGATTCAGCCTTGAGATTGATATTTTTGGTGGAGATCCATACCTGTTGCCCAGCCCGGTAGGGTGGAGCCAAAGTCCTGCGGCAGTTGGTAATGACAGAGTTGCGGTCCGCTGTGTGTCGAAGCGCGGCCCAGGTAGCCTTCCACAGCCGGCGACAGCGCTTCAGATGGGCCTGCACAGAAGGCACCGCAGTGTCCCCCTCCTCTTCAGGAAACAGTGGGGGGTGGTAACCCCAAGAAGCCTCTAACGGTGACATGCCTCTGGCAGATGAGACTATGGTGTTGTGAGCGTATTCGACCCATGGCAGATAGGAGTTCCAGAATGCCAGGTTCGCGGTGGTGACGAACCATAGTGCTGCCTCCAGCTCCTGATTGGCACGCTCGCACTGGCCGTTGTTCTGGGGGTGGTACCCCGAGGACAGGCTCACCGTAGCCCCAATGGCATTGCAGAAGGCTCGCCATACCTGCAAGACAAACTGGGGCCCACGGTCAGACGCAATGTCCAGGGGGATACCGTGGAGCCGTACCACATGGAGGACGAGCAGGTCCGCAGTCTCCTTGGCCGTGAGAAGACCCTGCAGGTGAATGAAATGGGCTGCCTTGGAGAATCTAACCACTATGCACGGTGGCGCAGTGGTTAGCACTGTGGCAGCACAGTTTTTCCCTCGGCCGGGGGAGCGCGGGGATCGTGGGTTTGATCCCAGCCCCCGACCAACAGTGATCTGTGTGGAGTTTGCATGTTCTCCCCGTGTTACGTGGGTTTACTCCGGGATTTCTCCGGTTTCCTCCCACACGCCAAAAACATGCAGGTTAGGGATACGGGGCGCTTGCGCACGCAGCGACCAGCAGCTGGTGGCTTGTCACCAGACTGCAAAACAAATCTACCTACGGGTACAAATAAGTAACAAAAAAAAAAAAATGGTGAGAATAACGGTGTTGTTAGCAGAGGATAGAAGGCTGGTGATAAAGTCCAGTGCCACATGGGACCAGGGCCTGTCGGGGATGGGGAGTGGATGAAGCAGACTAGCCAGAGGAGAGGAGGACGTCTTACCGGTGGCTCACTGGGGGCAGGCACGGATGTACACTACCATTCAAAAGTTTGGGGTCACCCAGACAATTATTTTGTGTTTTCCATGAAAAGTCACACTTATTTACCACCATGAGTTGTAAAATGAATAGAAAATATAGTCAAGACATTGACAAGGTTAGAAATAATGATTTGTATTTGAAATAATAATTTTTTCCAGATACTCAACCTGCTCAAAGGAAGGTCAGTTTTATAGCTTCTCTAACCAGCTAAACTGTTTTCAGCTGTGCTAACATGATTGCACAAGGGTTTTCTAATTATCCATTAGCCTTCTGACGCAATGAGCGAACACATTGTACCATTAGAACACTGGAGTGATAGTTGCTGGAATGGGCCTCTATACACCTATGTAGATATTGCACCAAAAACCAGACATTTGCAGCTAGAATAGTCATTTACCACATTAGCAATGTATAGAGTGTATTTCTGATTAGTTTAAAGTTATCTTCATTGAAAAAAACAGTGCTTTTCTTTCAAAAATAAGGAAATTTCTAAGTGACCCCAAACTTTTGAACAGTAGTGTACTCCCCGACATCCCTCCGGAGCGATGGCCACCAAAAGATTCTTTGCAATAAGGCCACGGTGCGTGCCATCCCCGGGTGGCATAAGAGCTTGGAGGAGTGGGCCCAATTTATGACTTCGCCCCAGATGGCAGAAGGCACATACAGCCTCCCCGCTGGCCCCCTGCCCGGGTCAGCCTTGGTCTCCTGCGCTCTACGAACCTTCTCCTTAATACCCCACAAGAGGGTGCCCACGATGCACGAAAGAGGAATAATGGGGTAAGATGGCACCTCTGCTGCATCCAAAGCGAATTGTCTCAATAGAGCATCAGGCTTGGTGTTCTTGGACCCCAGATTTTTTTATTTTTTTTTTTGTTACTTATTTGTACCCGTAGGTAGACTTGGTTTGCAGTCTGGTGACAAGCCACTGGCTGCTGGTCGCTGCGTGCGCGAGCGCCCTAAACCTACATGTTTTTGGTATGTGGGAGGAAACCGGAGAAATCCCGGAGTAAACCCGCGCAACACGGGGAGAACATGCAAACTCCACACAGCTCACTGTTGGTCGGGGGCTGGTATCGAACCCACGATCTCATGATCCCCGCTGTCCCCCGGCCGAGGGTAAAACTGTGCTGCCACAGTGCTAAACCACTGCGCCACCGTGCAGCCATGCAGATGATAGGTGATGGTAAAATCAAACCTGCCAAAGAACAAGGACCAGCAGTCCTGGCGCGGGTTCAAACACTTGGCCGTCCTGAGGTACTCCAAGTTCTTATGATCAGTCCATACGATGAACGGCTGGGAGGCCCCCTCCAGCCAATGGTGCCACTCCTCCAAAGCCAGTTTCACCGCCAGGAGCTCCCTGTCCCCGATGTCATAGTTCCTTTCAGCCGGGGAGAGATGGCGGGAGAAGAACGCACAGGGGCGAATCTTGTCATTCACAGGGGAGTGTTGAGACAAAACTGCTCCAACTCTGGAGTCTGAAGCGTCCACCTCCACCAAACACTGCAGAGTGGGGTCCACCTGCACCAGAATCAGAGGAGATGAGAATGATTTTAATTCCAAAAATGCAGCCTCAGCCTCCTCCGTCCACCGGAAGGGCACCTTGGTGGAGGTGAGGCGAGTTAGAGGAAGGGCAGTGAGACTGTAATTCTTTATGAAGCGGCGGTAGAAGTTGGCGAATCTCAGAAATTGCTGTAACTGTTTCCGGGATGAGGGGGTCGGCCACTCTACCACCGCCTTCACCTTAGCCGGATCGGCGATGATCTCGTTGTGCGAGATGACAAATCCCAAGAATGAAGTGGATGAAGTGTGGAACTCGCACTTCTCTGCTTTAACGAACAGCTTGTTCTACTGCAGCCACTGCAGCACTCGCCTGACATGCACTCGGTGTTCATCGAGGGACTGAGAAAAAATGAGAATATCATCAAGGTACACAAATACGAAAGAGTCCAGAAAATCCCTCAACACATCGTTAATCAGCCGCTGAAACACGGTGGGGGCGTTGGTCAGCCCAAACGGCATGACGAGGTGTTCAAAGTGGCCACTAGGGGTACAGAACCCCATCTTCCGCTCGTCTCCCTCTCGAATCCGTACCAGGTGGTAAGCGTTACGGAGGTCCAATTTTGTGAACCAGGAGGCCCCCTGGAGGGAATCAAAAGCCGTGTTGATCAGTGGAAGTGTGTACTTGTCCTTGATAGTGATATTATTTAATTCCTGGAAATCGATGCAAGGCCTCAGGGAGCCGTCTTTCTTGCCCACGAAGAAAAACCGTGCCCCCACTGCCGAGGAAGATGGGCGAATTATGCCGGAGCTCAGGGACTCTTTGATGTAAGTTTCCATGGCCTCCCGCTCTGGGACCGACTTGATGGCAACGGAGCCCCAGGCTGGAGGTTAATGGCACAATCGTATGGGCAGTGGGGGGGGTGGGATAGTGCTCGGGATTTGCTGAAGACGGCACCCAGATCGTGGTATTCACAGGGAACCCAGGACATGTCAGGCGGCGGTGTGTCAGGTGCACCGAGAGCCACGGAGGGCAAGCATGCAGCGGACTGAAGACAGGCACTTAGGCAGAACAAGCTGCACGAGATGATATTTCCAGAGCATCAATCAATGGAAGGGTTGTGCAACCGGAGCCAGAGATATCCCAAAATGACCGGGGAGGTAGAGACTGGCAGCCCAAACAATCTGAGCTGCTCTCGGTGATTACCAGACACTAGGACAGATACCGGAGCAGTCTGTTTGGACACCAACGCAAGTGGAGCCTTGGACAGGGCGATTAACTTTAATGACGTTCTTAACTGGTGGCAGGCGAGCCCCAGTCGGGTTGCCAGGTCTTCAGAAATGAAACTCTGCTTGGCCCCCGAATCAATGAGTACATGTGTGGAGATTTCTTGATGGTTATGTGAAAAACGAATGGGCAGCAGGAACTTGGTGAGGGGACTTCTTTGAAGTGAGTTCATGAGCCCCCCTACTGCAACGCACAGACTGCCTCTTTTGGTTAAATGGGGCAGGTAGCCAGTTCATGCTCCTCACTGCCACAATATAAACACAGACTTAGCTCCCGGCGGCGCTGTTTCTCAGCTGGCGGCAACTTGGACTGGCCCATGACCATAGGCTCAGGGGAATCTAGTGAATCAGATGGAGGAAGGGCCAGCAGGGGGAGCTGCGGGGAGCAGCAAAACTGTGAGCCTGAGCGACCGGAAGGCCTACGCTCATTGGCCCGCTCCCTTAGCCGATTGTCTATGCTAATGGCTAGGGAAATGAGTTCATTCAGCTCGCTAGGTTTGTCAAGACGGGCTAGCTCATCCCTCAGGCTAGGGCTAAGGCTTCGGACGAAAATGCTACAAAGGGAGGCATCCTCCCACCCCACCTCCGCTGCCACCACCCGGAAGTCCACGGAGTAATCAGCTACTGACTTATTCCCCTGTTTTAGGTTGAGTAACTGGGTGGTGAGCATGCTATCTCAGTCTGAGTGATCGATTACCTTATTGAACTCACTCACAAATTGATCATACATCAAATTAGCATAATCAGGCCTAGCTATAGCCGTGTAAGCCCGGGCTAGGGCCCGCCCCTCCAGAAGATTGACTACATAGCCTATACGGCTGTGACTGGTGGGAAAATCCCCTGGTACCCACTGAAAAACTATCCCACACTGTAACAGAAAACCCCTAGCCTCTCCTAGCTTACCGCTGAAGCGTGTGGGCATGGGGACTGGAGTCAGCCGGGACGATGGAGAAGGAGAAGGGATGGAACTGGCTGGGCCGGCCGTGTTCCCAGGAGCAGGTGGGAAAGACTGAGGAGCTGTAAGGTGATCCAGGCGTGTGTTAATCTGTACGAGCTGTGTAAGTATGACTTGTTGTTGATGAGATAATTGGTCTACTCGAGCCTCAATGATGTTAAGCTTGTGCACTAACGCACCGTCTGCTGGGTCGTGTTGACGGAGACGTACTGACATGATGTATGAACCAGAAGGCAGACACAGACTCCAGAATAAACTCAATTATATTTTTATTATGCAGCGTGAGTGTGGATGTGTGCGTGAGGACAGAAATGTAACAGCTGGAGCGAGCAGAGCACCGTTCAGACTGGCAACCCTAGGGAAGAGCAGAGACAGGTGGATTAGTGACTGGGATTGGGAGGAATGATTCAGCGAATGTTCAGTCTTACTGTTGATGAGTTGGTGTGTAGCACAGGTGAGATCCCGGAGGCTCCGGCCAGTGGGACAGTGTCTTCGGCTCCGGCTACTGAGGAGGTGAGAGGGTGAAGAGATGTGCAGTGAGCTGGTGAGGTGCAGGTTGAGGTCAGTCCGCCGCCAATGGATTTCCACCTGTGCACAGGGGAGCAGAGCGAAGCGTGGAGATGAGGGAATGATGGAGGCTTACTTGTCGTTGGGGAGCTAGGACTCCCAGGAGGACGACGAGGCTGGAAGGATCAGAGGAGATGGAACTCCGGATCATGAAAGCGACGAGAAGACGAAGAGGTCTTGCCAGACCAGGGAGCTTGACGTCTCCACGCAGACCCGAGGGCAGCACTGCTTAAATAGGCAGGCTAATGAAGAAAGCAGGTGTGCGCGCAGCTGTGGAGGAAATTAGGGCAGCGGGCAGGCAGAGCAGATTACTACAATCATTGCAGTAAACTATGGAAAAAATGCATCTGCTTTAAAATTTGTATTTCTTCCCACAACTTTTAGTGCAAAAAAAGTGCAACTTTTTTTAAAAAGCTCCCACAAATTCAGGCTTTTTGGGCCGCAACCATCATAAAAACATCCCGCGAAACCCTAGAGGGACTGATTAATGGCGCCGAAAAATACAAGCCAAGTAGTGTCCAAAAGCTGAAAACGTTGTTATATTGAGCTTACTATATACTGTACATCTGATTTCACTATATAGTGAGTAGGGAATAACGAACTAATAACATAGAACAGGGTGTTTATAATTAAACAGGAGGGAATTTACAACAGCAATCATGGAGCAGGTCTTAACTACGTGGTTCAAGGACACCTTAAATATATTCAGTCATTTTATCATAAGTTAGGAAAAACTATGGAAAAATACACTAATACTTAATCAGAGGATAAGATTAGCATTTTCAAATGCCTCCTAAAATGTAACCAGTAAAGTAGCATAATATAGCACAGTTTTTCCAGTAATTCTGCAAAAGCCTAAAGAGTTTAGTGATTTCATGAAATCTCAAAGTCAAACAGTGATTTCATAAATGTTCTAAAATAAAGTTTCAGAAATTTCTTGAATCCCTAGATATACTGTCTTACTGTGAATACTGTACATCATAAGCCTTTAATGCAAGCTGTTCTCATGGCATGTCATTTAAAGGCTATTACAACCTTCAGATTTTCTGTTTGTCTGTACCCCTGAATGTCTCTATTTTCCATCAGGCCTGTGTGACAGTGCCAGTTAGTAGATATATTGAGTGCTTTGTTCCAGACTGAAATATCTTAACTCTGCAGACCGGATTTCAGACATTTATGTTCCCCACGGGATGATGCTTGAGTTTTCCTCTGGTTTGAACTTTCTCATTTTGTAGTGAAATATCTCAGCCTTTTGACCAAAATTGCTTAGAATTTCAGACATTTATGGTTTTATGATGATGGGTCCACTGTAATCTTAAATTAATGGCTCCAAAAGTATTGAATGAAGTGACATACTCCTGATCTTTAAACCACTGCTTAAAGAATATTTTCAGTGTTTTGGAGTTTCTAGAGCTCCATTCTTTAAGGAATGGCTGTCCTGACCAGTGTTGGGAGTAACGCCACTACTTTTGCAGTAACATGCTGTGTAACAAAATTACTGTTTAAAAATTCAGTAATGCATTACAGTTACTAAAATTTGATCAGATGTGTTATTCGCGTTACTCATTTTATTAATATGGATAGATATTTTTAGCACAAATAAAATGATGCTACCATAGCTGGCGCAGCCGTCAATCTCCTCCGTGGGTTGGTTTCCTGTCCCGCCCCAGTTCATGCTGCAGCGCTGTAGGAAGAAATACCGTGGCGGTGGCGACTTCTCATATCAAGTCCTGTCGCCTGTTGTCCGAGTGGTGAGTAGCCCCCAACAGCTACTACCTCTGTGGTTAAACATGAGTATTTTTTGAGCAAGAAGCTCGCATTTAATGTCCGCAGTTGTATAAATGTGCAAGCTGTGTAAGTAACTGTGTGAGTTTTCTTACACACAGAGAAGAAGTGACTGTGATTTGTTGCACTAAAGAACAACTTCTTCTAAGCAATGAACTTTCATTTATCTGTGCTTTCTATTTTATTTCATCGTACTCATTTATATGCTGTTGTGATATGCAACTATTTCATGGAAGTAAATCCTCTAAATATGCATTTTTAATGGCCTGGCCCAGGGGTGTCAAGCATGTGGCTCGTGGGCCAAAAACGGCCCACCAGGGGGTCCACAATTTTCTCTGTGAATTTACAGCTTTATTTCTAGTAAATTTCTGACTTTCTACTGATTACAATAGTTTATGTAACTCTGAGACATTTTTTCTCTGTAAGATGAGACTTTTTTCTCATCAGTTTTTTTTTCCTTTTTTCTGATGAGAACAAGGGGCCCTTGATCTTGCTGTGTGTGCAAGATGATTTAAGTATGCATTTAAAAGTAACGTGAAAGTTACTTTTCCAAGTAACTAGTTACTTTAATCATGCAGTAACTCAAAAGTAACAGTTACTTTTGAAAAGAAGTAACTAGTAACTGTAACTAGTTACTATTTTTGAGTAACTTGCCCAACACTGGTCCTGACTAATACTTTTGAGGCTCTGGATATTCTGGAACAGTTCTAAATGATTGTCTCAATGTTCTTTTTTTAATGGCGCCACACTTTTGTTGGGCCTCAACCTCTTGAACAGATGGTTTGCAGACAGGTAAATACCCAGATAATCAAATATTTAAGCACAGACCTACTTTAAGGTTAGTGAAGGTGAGTGTTGTGTTCATCTTCACCCACTTCTGAACTAGTATCCTTATGTGAAACTTACCTACCTTGAAAACCAGAAGTCATCCTGCATTTATATAGTAACTGCTTCCAGCACAGCTCTTGGTCAGGAGGAAAATACCTTTCCACCCTGTGTGTACATAAAGGGATTATTTGTTATTGTCCCAAAAAGTGAAATGTTGTCCCCACTTTGTCCAAACATACCACTCAATCTTCTTCACAATGGTCATTGTCTTGTGCCAGTGAGTCCTCCTTTGTCCATGTTCTCATTCTCACTTTGTCATCAGCACAAATTTGAGTTTCCCCATTGGATCTGGTGTTAGCCATTCAGCCACAGACAGCAGCTCACGTGGTTCCATACAGCTTTTTCTTCTTCTTCTTCTTCTTCTTCTTCTTCTTCTTCTTTTGGCTGCTCCTTTTAGGGGTCACCACAGTGGATCATCTGCGTTTGTCTCACCTTATCCCTTTCATCTTCCTCTGTAACACCAACCCTCTCCATGTCCTTTTTCACATCATCCATGAATCTTCTCTATGGTCTTCCTCTTTTCTTCCTTTCTGGCAGCTCCATCTTCAACATCCTTTGTCCGATATCTCTACTATCCCTCCTCTGCACATGTCCAAACCATCTCAGTCTTTCCTGTCTTACTTTGTCTCCAAACTGCTCAACCTGAGCTGTCCCTCTGATGTGTATCACTGACCTGTAAATATCTTATCCTGTCCCTCCTAGTCACTCCCAATCTTAGCATCTTCAACACTGCCACCTCCAGTTCCACCTCCTGTCTTTTTGTCAGTGCCACCATCTCCAAACCATACATCATAACAGATCTCACTACCATCTTGTAAATCTTCCATTTCACTCTAGCTGCTATCTTTCTGTCACAAACCACCCGTGACACTCGTCTCCTCCCACTCAACCCTGCTTCCACTCTCTTCTTCACCTCTCTTGTGCATTTTCCATTGCTTTGGATGGTTGACCCCAGGTATTTAAACTCATCTACCTTTACTACCTCTTTTCCTTGCATCTTCACCATTACACCTGCCTCCCTCTCATTCACACGTATTGTTCCTTACAGCAGTAGTCCTTAAAGAATTCAGTCGGCAGCCTCACCTCTGCTGTGCACATACAGTACATACTCTGCTCGTACACATTCATTCCTCCCATCATCCACTTTTAGAGCATAATGTGATGTAACTCCCCGGCTGCGTGTTGCAGATCCGCCATTGGTGTGACTGAAGCTGTTGTACATTCTTGAAAAGGATGAGGTGGCACAGAAATGGAAGTTGAGAAAAAATATTATTTGGTTGATGAGTCATTTAACAGAAAAGTAATTGATAACTAATGTGATAGCTTACTAATTACCTGTGCCCCTTTTCCAAAAAAAAAAAAAATCCAGAAAATATGATTTTTCAGGTTTGCAAACATGAAAATTCATTCATTCATCTTCTTAACTGCTTAATCCTTTTCGGGGTTAGTGGGCTGGAGCCTTTCCCAGTGTCTCTGGATGAGAGGTGGGGTACACCCCAGACAGATCGCCAGTTCATCACAGGGCCAACGCAGGGAGACAACCATTCACTCTCACATTCATACCTAAGGACAATTTAGAATCCCCGCTTAATACCATTTAACCTAACGTGCACATGTTTGGGCTGTGGGAGTACCAGGCAAAAAACCCACAAAGAGATGGGAAACTCCATGGAAACTCCATATAGAAAGGTTGCTCTTGGGTTCAAACCCATGACCCTCTTGCTGTGAGGCAACAGTGCTATCCACTGTTTCACCGAGCTAACCCAACTATTTTTGCTGCCTATGAAAGATTATTTTAGAGAGCTACTATCATAATTTACACTACATTCCAAATTATTATGGAAATAGGATTTTAGTATCATAAACATTCAATTTTTTGTTTTTCAATTAAACTCATGGATGGTATTGTGTCTCAGGACTCTTTGAATCACTGATATCAATCTTAGACACCTGTCATAATTAGTTTGCCAGGTGAGCCCAATTAAAGGAAAACTACTTTAATGTTCCACATTATTAAGCATGCCACAGGTTTCAAGCAATATGGGAAAGAAAAAGGATCTCTCTGCTGCCGAAAGCTTCAAATAGTGCAATGC
Organism: Pholidichthys leucotaenia; assembly: GCA_020510985.1. NCBI lineage: Eukaryota > Metazoa > Chordata > Actinopteri > Cichliformes > Pholidichthyidae > Pholidichthys > Pholidichthys leucotaenia. The sequence goes on along the minus strand of CM035839.1, from coordinate 227,697,667 downwards.
CTTGGACAAGGTATGAAAACATTAGATATTTTATGAAAACTTAAGCATGATCATCATACTGTGAAGAAATTTGTGGCTGATTCAGAGCACAGACAGACAGGTTCATGCAGATAAAGGCATAATTCCTGTTCACCCTTTATACTGCGGACTTCTCACACAACACAACACACTGCCATCTACAGAAGTTCTCTGACGACTCTGCGATCGTCGGCCTCCTCTCCAACGGAGATGAAGCTGAGTACAGAGGACTTATCCAGGACTTCGTGGACTGGTGCCATCGGAACTGCCTCCAGATCAACGCAAGGAAAACTAAGGAGCTGGTGGTGGATTGCCGCAGGCAAGGACAACCCCTCACAGCAAACATCCAGGGAACAGACATTGAGATGGTGACATCCTACAAGTACCTGGGTGTTCATCTGAACAATAAACTAGATTGGTCACACAATACCGACGCACTCTACAAGAAGGGACAGCGCAGGCTGTTCCTACTGAGGAGGCTGAGGTCTTTTGGTGTACAAGGGGTGCTCTTGAAGACATTCTACGACACGGTGGTGGCATCAGCCATCACTTTTGGAGTGGTCTGCTGGGGCAACGGCATTACAGCAGCCAATAGGAAGAGACTGAACAAACTGATCAAGAAAGCTAGCTCTGTCCTGGGGCAATGCCTTGACCCAGTGGAGGAGATAGGGGAGAGAAGGATGGTGGCTAAACTGTCATCTCTGCTGGAGTCCGAGTCCCACTCCATGCAGGACATACTGAACGCACTGAGGAGCTCATTTAGCAGTAGACTGCATCATCCTAGGTGCGCGACCAAGAGGTTTCGCAGGTCCTTCCTACCTACGGCTGTCAGACTGTATAACCTAAGCAGGGCTGCTCACAGAGATAGCAAAAAAACGTGATGACCTAATAGTATTGAATGCAAAAGACGCAACAGACTTACACAAATGGTCCTCTCCAGTATACAACTAGGACAATATTAGTCACTATGGAGGGTGACGATAAGTATGGGTACATATTCATACCATGTAGGGTAACTAAATAGACGGTTATGCTGTTTATTCCATCTAGCTACAATGCTCCGCACTGTGTGTGTGTATATATATATATATATATATATTTATGTGTACATATGTATATTCACTGCTCTTATTTTCTTATCTTCTAAATTATTGCTCTGAGTGTTGCTATCCCTGTGCTGTTGCAATCCTGGAATTTCCCCATTGTGGGACTAATAAAGGCTTATCTTATCTCTTATCTTATCTTATAATGAGGAAGGTTTCTGCCAGACAAATTCATCGGATTAAGAGAGCAGCTGTTAAAACGCCATTACAAAGCAGCAAGTAGTTATTTGAAGCTGCTGGTGCCTCTGGAGTCCCACAAACCTCAAGGTGTAGAATACTCCAGAGGCTTGCAAATGTGCATAAACCTACTATTCAGCCACCCCTAACCAATGCTAACAAGCAGAAACTGCTGCAGTGGGCCCAGAAATACATGAAGACTAATTTTAAATCAGTCTTTTTTATTGATGAGTGCCGTTCAACCTTAGATGGTCCAGATGGATGGAGTAGTGGATGGTTGGTGGATGGCCACCATGTCCCAACAAGGCTGCAACGTCAGCAAGGAGGTGACAGAGTCATGTTTTGGGCCGGAATCATGGGGAGAGAGCTGGTAGGCCCCTTTAGGGTCCCTGAAGCTGTCAAAATGACCTAAGCAAAGTACAGTAGTGCAAAAAAGCGTTTGCCCCCTTCCTGATTTCTCATTTTTTTGTATGTTTGTCACACTTAAATGTCTCAGCTCATCAAACAAATTTAAATATTAGACAATGATAACACAAGTAAACACAAAATGCAGTTTTTAAATGAAGGTGTTTATCATTAAGGGTAAAAAAAAATCCAAACCTACATGGCCCTGTGTGAAAAAGTGATTGCCCCTCGTTAAAACATAAATTAACGGTGGTTTATCACATCTTTGGAAAGTTGAGTTCAATTCTATCAATCAGGAAATCACTTAAATAGGACCTGCCTGATGAAGTGAAGTAGACCAAAAGATCCTGAAAAGCTAGACATCATGCTGCAATCCAAAGAAATTCAGGAACAAATGAGAAAGTAATTGAGATCTATCAGTCTGGAAAAGGTTAGAAAGCCATTTCTAAAGCTTTGGGACTCCAGCGAACCACAGTGAGAACCATTATCCACAAATGGCGAAAACATGGAACGGGGTAAACCTTCCCAGGAGTAGCCGGCTGACTAAAATGACCCCAACAGTGCAGCAACGACTCATCCAAGAGGTCACAAAAAACCCTAATGACACTAACGAGACAAAAGTTGAGCTTTTTGGAAGGTGTGTGTCCCATTATATCTGGCATGAAAGTAACACAGCATTTCAGAAAAGGAACATCATACCAACAGTAAAATGTGGTGGTAGTAGTGTGATGGTCTGGGGCTGTTTTGCTGCTTCAGGACCTGGAAGACTTGCTGTGGTAAATGGAACCATGAATTCTGCTGTCTACCAAAAAATCCTCAAGGAGAATGTCCGGCCATCTGTTCGTGACCTCAAGCCGAAGCGCACTTGGGTTCTGCAACAGGACAATGATTGAAAACACACCAGCAAGTCCACCTCTGAATGGCTTAAGAAAAACAAAATAGACTTTGGAGTGGCCTGGTCAAAGTCCTGAGCTGAATTCAATTGAGATGCTGTGGCATGACCTTAAAAAGGCGGTTCATGCTCGAAAACCCTTCAGTGTGGCTGAATTACAACAATTCTGCAAAGATGAGTGGGCCAAAATTCCTCGACAGCACTGTAAAAGACTCATTGCCAGTTAATGCAAATGCTTTATTGCAGTTGTTGCTGCTAAGGGTGGCCCAAGCAGTTATTAGGTTTAGGGAGCAATCACTTTTTCACACAGGGCCATGTAGGTTTGGATTTTTTCCCGCTTAGTAATACACACCTTCATTTAAAAACTACATTTTGTGTTTACTTGTGTTGTCTTTGTCTAATATTTAAATTTGTTTGATGATCTGAAACATTAAAGTGTGACAAACATACAAAAAAATGAGAAATCAGGAAGGGGGCAAACACTTTTTCCCACCACTCTATATAGAGGTTCTTACTGACCACTTTCTTCCATGGTACAAAAAGAAGAACTGTACTTTCCGTAGCAAAATTATCTTCATGCATGACAATGCACCATCTCATGCTGCAAAGAATACCTCTGTGTCACTGGCTGCTATGGGCATCAAAGGAGAGAAACTCGTGGTGTGGCTCCCATCATCCCCTGACCTCAACCCTATTGAGAACCTGTGGAGTATCCTCAAGCAAAAGATCTATGAGGGTGGGAGGCAGTTCACATCAAAACAGCAGCTGTGGGAGGCTATTCTGACATCTTGCAAAGAAATTCAAGCAGAAACTCTCCAAAAACTCACAAGTTTAATGGATGCAAGAATCATGAAGGTTATATCAAAGAAGGGGTCCTATGTTAACATGTAACTTGGCCTGTTAAGATGTTTCTGATTGAAATAGCTTTTGATTTCAATAAATATGACCTCCTAATGCTGCAAATTCAACAAATGACCATTTTCATTTTTTTGCAACCAATAAAATGTTTTGAAACTCTGCTGTGCATAATAATTTGGAACAGTGCATTTTGAGGTTTTTTTTTTTATTTTGCAAAAAAAGTTATCACTGGGAGGTTGATTCAATAAAATTTGAATTATGCTCTAACAGTTGATGACTTTGAAATTCTGCTGACTGTCATTTGCATCGACTATTTAGGAAAATCAGAGACAATTATCATTTGCATAAGAATTTGGAACATGGTGTAGTCGAGGAGCAGGCAACAAGAGGACCAACAAAGCAAACTGGAAATCATGATAAGAATAATAAAAGTGTCCAAAATTTCAATGTAAACTTGTGCATTTATTGAAGAATGACTACCATCTTCCCTATACCAGGCAGTCATCTTCATAAATGTCTTTGACATGGCACCAAACAAAAAGTAAAGCATCATCGCCTTTCCAAATGCAGATTTGTGATTCATCACTGAATATCACTTTCATCCAATAGTCCACAGTCCAGGATTGTTTTTCTTTAGCCCACCGTAACCTTGTTTTTTTCTGTTTAGGTGTTAATGATGGCTTTCCTTTGGCTTTTCTGTAAATCCCATTTCCTTTATGTGATTTCTTACAGTTTGGTCACAGGCTTTGACTCCAGTTTCCACCCGTTTGTTCTTTATTTGTTTTGTTGTGCATTTTCTCTTTTCAGAACATTGCTTTAAGTTTTCTATCTCAATGTTTGACGTCTTCCTTGATCTACCAGTATGCTTCCCTTTGACAACCTTCCCACTGTGTTTGGACTTGGTCCAGATTTTAGACACAGCTGATGGGAACATCCAAAATCTTTTGCTACATTTTGTGATAATTTACCTTTTTGAAGAAGTTTTATAATCCTCTCCTTTGTGTCAACTGACATTTCTTGTGTCATGATTCATGTTTATTTGCCGTTTATCAACACAATGACACACTGCTGTATGCCTGTGTTGCACATGCATTCTGGGGCATAATTTAAAAAATGCAATTGACTACAACTTTCCTTAATTCTTTTTAAAAAAATGTTTCTTAAAGCCAGAAGATTGGCATTTTGAATAAAATACTGTGATGGCATGTCTGTGATTAGTTTAGTTTTTACAAAATTATACAATTGAATGAACATCGTCCTTGAGTGGTGATTCTATAATTTTTGCTCGAGGTTGTATGAACATGAGAGTTCAGCCACCTCTTGTAAGTTTCACACACATGAAAAAGCATTACATTAAAAAAAATCATATGATTTTGTGAATCAATATGGGATAGTTCAAATAAAAATAGATCAGATTTTGATTTATCAACATTTTAAGCCCCCTCTACACTGGGAGATTGTGATGAATATGTTTGACTTTTTGTATTATATAGACAAAATAATAAATTGACTGATCACAACAACAAAAAAAATAGGCAGATTAATTAACAAAATCAATTATTCGATGCAGCTCTACATTTAAGTTAAGCTACATTTACAGGTTAAATAGACTACTTAATTGTACTGCTGTCCTTGTCTCAGTCCAGACCAATGCGGTGAAATACAAACGTAATCAAAGCTACCGTTACAGCAGTGGCCACTTCCAAAGATGTCCGACTGTTTAAACACAAGTTGTCCTTACATCACTAAAATGTCTTTTTATTTTTCCTTTTATTTCAAGTCACATTTGGCAAAAGTTCCAGGGAAAGCTGGAAGAATGTGTGCAGTGCTCTGATGCTTCAACAGCAGTGCCAAACTTCAGTTATTAGAACATGAAATACACAACCCTTATGGTACCAGGCCTGTTCCCGTCTGAGACTGCACAGTTTACATTCCCTGAGTGTGTAGAGGAAAAAGACTTGGGAGCATGTGCAGCGGGCCCAAGCCAGTTTGGGTCTGACAGAACAATTTGCCTTCAGGAGTAATTCGACTACCAACAACATTATCGAGATGTGTTAGTCTGAGAAATTTGATTTAGTGCATTTTCAGCCAGGCTGATATGTTTATTCTGAGTCAGGTTTTAGTCAGACTAACACAATAAACCAGGGTGTTCTGACTTCATGTGAATGTACTGACTGGAGATGAATAAGTTTGGAGAACATTAGGAGTGGTGTTTTTTTTTTTTTCATAACGATCATGCACATGAGGGGTGTTAGTATTCTGAACACAGAGCAGTGAGATTGCTCCACTTCCCCACTGCAATAAAATAAATGATGCATATCTTCATTTCGGACCATGATCTGGAGCATTTCCTGTATTCGGCTGGTGTTTACTGTTCCATGAGCTCAAATATATGATTTCATTCGGCCCTTGTGAGACCAAACTGTCTATTTAACCTTGACAGACAAAAAATATCACCATCATTTTAACAATAAAATTGGTATGATGTTGAATGAGATAAAGTGCGTTAATTTAATGGCTGCCTTCTCTTTCCTGTGGATAGTATGGGATGAATATTGTGAAGGAATTTATGAATATGTAATGTGGAGCAGGATCTATTTCACGTTGTTATCTTGAAAGGGGAAAAAGGAGCTAGAGCGAGAACCCTTTAATTTAATATTAAAATTGTAAGATTAAATATAAAACAACTGTGCTGCAGTCCCTGAAAGTTTTTTTTTCATTTGGATTGTAGCATCATCTCAAACAGGCGCCTCCTCGGCTTTCAAGATGCCCACCAGCCTATGATAATAAAATGGAGTCATCCAGTTTGTGTGGGTGGCTGAACGGTTGTCTTGAAGGGAAAAGTCAAGGTAACACAAGCAAATGTTGAAAAAACACTCAGCTCTGAACTGCAACAGAACGCACAAGGAAATCAGATATGTGAAAGGATTTTACTGCCAGAACAGTAATACGCTGTTAAATGTGAGTGAGGGTTGTTTTGTAATAAAAATAGAATATTTGTACAAAATACAGCTCCTCATCCAATAATCCCTCAAATGTGTTTCTCAAATGTCAGCCAGCTACACTTAATATGGACAAAAATAACAAAAAAACAAACATACAGCAGCCTTTCAAAGAACTGTAGTGTCTTTTAACATGTATAAACTTTAATTAGTCATACTTGGTTGTTTTTTCTTCCCTTTATGAGTGTTGCTGCATCTGCATTTCCATGACCAGCGGTGAGACTCTTGGCACAACTGTACGGTCTAGAGTCATGAATCGTTATCACGTCATCCATGTCGCCTATACAAATGCCTCCTGGTGTGTGGAGGGAGAAACAAAAGAGGGATGTGCTCATAAATAACACCCCAGAAGTCAAAAACATCCACGCTCCTATAAGTAATTCTATGAGTCATGATGACTTAATGCATGAATTAATTCAGTGTGCATCATGAATGTTGGTGAGTGGGAAACCCACTAACTGTTTCTGTGTGGAATGATTATTCTTCAACTTGAATTATACAACAGCTAGTTCTCGCCAAGCAATTTGATTGGACATTAGGGATTCCAGGAGTTCACACTTGGATGTTTCAGCAGATATGTACCACTCCACTTTAGTGGTTTTCTAGTAATCTTTAAGTTATAGTAACTGTTTGTGGCTTGTTAAAAGAGTCTGAGAATTGTAAAACGTTGTTGTATTCCTTATACCCCGCTTTATACAGGGTGGAGATCATTAAGAGATCATTGAGCAATGAAAAAATGGCCAGATCTCTCAGCGATCTTGCAGTGTTCTCCACGATCTCACATAAATGATTTTTTGGGCTTTGGCAGATTTTGATCTCACAATGGTCACCCAATGATCTCCATGTTGTGTGAAAGGGCCCTTAATTTCCTCAGCAAGACACTGTTTAACAAGCGACCCTCCCCAAAGTCTGGACATCTGGATGTTCTGCTCCAGTGCCTTTTGGGGAAAAAAAGCAATGTTGGCTCCATATTTCCAGATGTCACACCTGCTCCCAATAAAATGGAAAAGCTGAAGTTGCATTTATCATCCTGATAAGCCAATCAGAATACCTATGTGGTGATAGTATTTTATCTGAAGATACAAAGAAGGGGACAAAGTGCACGGACGCAAATGCAGAAACAGGCCTAAGCTAAATCACGATTAGCCATTAGCTGCTGACTGTGTCAACCCATCCATTGGCAAAAAAGTTGTTTGTGATTTCACAAACAAAAATTAAACATTGTCCAGTGCCGAAGTTTACTGTGCTTACATACTGTGTGGGTCATATGACTGCAACGGCATCCTTGTCTGCCGACCAGAGTTACATCTGCACGCTCTCCAAACCCCGTCTTAAACTACACACTTTGCTTGCTTTTTCTTGGCTTCTTCAGATGAAATAATGTCAATCATTACATACTATGTTGATGGAGACCACATTCGTTTTCATTCCAAGCCGTTTTACTTTTTCTGCAGTGTTTGGCTTCCGGGTTGCGGAGGTGCGTGTGCCTATGGTGTGGCCATGCACGTAACTCGGTGGACATGTCTCAAAGGGACAGTACATGAAAAGTGCAATATTAATATATAAAATAATTTTCAAAAAATTCCTGGATCCAGATCGTGATCCAGGTCATCACCAAAATCTAATCATCTGTTCCTTATGGCGTTACACACCTTTCCTGAATTTCATCAAACTCCGTTCATAACTTTTGGAGTAATGTTGCTAACAGACAAACACACAAACCAACAAATCAACAAACAAACCAATCAAAAAAACAACCAACCAACACCGGCAAAAACATTACCTCCTCCCTTGGCGGAGGTAAACATCATATATTATGTAGTTTCATTACACACAGTATTTATTTCTTTTAATGTTGATGGTTATGGCTTACAGCCAATGAAAACCCCAAATTCAGTTTCTCAAAAAAAATAGATTATTACATAAAATTAATGTTTAAAAAACTGACTTTTAATAGAAATGCTGTCCGACTGAAAAGTATGTCCATGTACACACTCAATACTTGGTCAGAGCTCCTTTTGGATGAATTGCTGCATTATTGTGGCGTGGCATGGAGGTGATCAGCCTGTGTTACTGCTGAGGTGTTATGGAAGCCCAGGTTGCTTTGATAGTGACCTTCAGCTCATCTGCATTGTTGGGTCTGGTGTCTCTCATCTTCCTCTTGACAATCCTCCATAGATTCTCTGTGAGGTTTAGGTCAGGAGAGTTTGCTGGCCAACAAAGTACAATGATACCATGGTCATTAAGCCAGGTTTTGTTAGTTTTGACAGTGTGGGCAGATGCCAAATCCTGCTAGAAAATGAAATCAGTCTCTCCATGAAGCTTGTCAGCAGAGGGAAGCATGAAGTGCTCTAAAATTTCCTGGTAGATGGCTGTGCTGACTTTGGACTTCACAACACGCAGTGGACCAACACCACCAGATGACCACCGTTTAAATTACGGTTGTGTGTGCCCACATCCACTGTGTCCATCTGCTCTGTGACCTATACTGCAGAGGTTGTTGTATTTAAACTGTAAAAGAAGCAAAATTCCTGCTACTGGGAGCTGTTGTGTAACAAGGCAATTTCCAAAGTAGTGATGTCTTACCAGTGTTTAATATCTGAGTGTTAGATGGCTGTAGGCCATGGCTGTGTGGTGTTAAAATGGTTCTGGACTGACTGACTGACCCGTGGTGTTGTTGCCATATCTCTGCCCCTGGATGGAAATTTCCAGGGTCAGTGGAAACTACCCGGTATGAACAGGAAGAGTAAACCAGATTGGAGGCTTGGTTTGACTTCATGAACTTCATAAGGTAAATGTGAAAAAAGTAGAAAGTGAAGACTATAAAATCCTTCTTTTAAATATTTCATTTTCAAGGGAATAGTCATTACAATGTATAGAATACTTCCTTAGTAAACTTCAGTTTGCACATTTTAAAATTATATAATAATTAAGAATTTAGACCAGGAGTCTGCAACCCAATTTGAACAGCTTGTTGTGCCAAAGCAGAACCCATCACACTCAGTCACCTGTTAACTCTTGCATTACTTATCAGTGAGTCTGACTGAGGGTTGCATAGATCAGAGCAGCGACCGGCATCTCTCTGCTAGTCCCGACGTCACTGCAGGGCTCATGTCCCCACCGGCTGCCATTACACCTTTCCATCATGTGCAAATAAAAATAAAAGAGTGAAAGCCTTGTGGGACCAGGAGTCTGTTGAGTGTTTATGGCCGCCACTCAGTTCCATGGGTCCACAGATGGCTACAGAGAAGGCCTGTTATCAATCTATTTTTTTTTTTACTGTAGTGTAACCCAGTGCTTGAACATTTGCATGCTCGTGTTTCAGGGTATTTGTCCATTAAGATATGTGGCCAGTGCACTGACTTCCTCATTATTTCTAGTTGATTACCCGGGCAGTTGCATTTGCAGCTAGGAGAAATGAAGGGCACCGGTCAGCAGAGCATGTCCGCCTAGAGTGGATATCCCGCAGGAGACCCATTTACTCTGATAGGCACTGCTTTGCTCACAAGACTAATGCAGTCTTTGTTTATCTCACATCTCAACCTAACTTTTTTGTGACTTCTGTGCAGATTATTAGCGAACTCAGACACTTCAACTTTCAGTATGCAGTCAGCTGCATGCAGTTTGCTTCTTAGAAGGATTGCCCAAAAACTTGTGAATGGATTTGCATGAAAATTTTAAATGAGGTGCAGTTTTCTCCGCATTAAAACAAATTATTTTTTGGGAGGCAGTCCTGATCACAATGCAGGTTTTTAAAATCCTCGTCAGCCTCATAGATGCCTCCCAAACATGGTTTTCTGAATAACTCTCAGAGAAATAATGAAAATATTTTTTAAAAAGCAACCCCCCCGTCTCACAATCAGAGGTGGGTAGTTATTTATTTATTTAGCGAATGCAAAGTCCTTAAGCCAAGCAGTTGCCTCCTGGTTTGCTGTATGGAGGGTGTGTAATCCTCCTTCCAGTCTTTGGAGCGGGCAAGCCTCTATGATGTGTTCCATTGTTTGCTCCTGTGGGTAGTAACTAGTTACTTTTACTCAAGTACATAATATTCAAGTAACTTTTTTACAAAACTGTACATTTTGTCAAGTGGATTTGGTCTCTCTTTCTGAATTTCCTTTGACTTCACTCATTTTGATTGTAATTCTCATTTTGAGACTTTTTTATGTTTACTTTTCATCATTTATTTGATTTGATTTATGGTTTAGAATATATTGGGGGAACATGTTTTATTTTAATCACTACAGTCACAAATTTATTACAAAAAAATGTATCACAAAATGTAAAATTAAAAGACAGAAGGCATACATCTATTACGGCAGATGCAAGAAAATGGGGGGAAATGAGAATAAATTCTAACTTGTGAAAAAAATAAAATGGAATGGGCATTTATTGCTTGTCTTCTTTGCGTCCTTGCGAGCTGTGAGAGCTACAGTATATCTATAAATACACATGGAGCAAGAATACATCAGTGGAATTTAGCAATATGCAGCACCAACACAAAGCAAAGGCTGTGTTTGAAATGTCAAATCATTCCCTACCTACTCACATAATAGTGAATTTAAATGTAGGGGGCTATACAATGAACTCAATAGAACAATGGAAATTTGTACTTTCAGCCACTACTCAACTACTCAACTTTTCCACACGTCAATTACATTATTACAGTGAGACACTAAAACACAACAGACAATCTACCAGGCTCCCAAGATATAGGGCCATATTACAGTGATGTAGTCAACACTCTGTTGTGTAAGGAGCAAAGGGCCTGGGCATATCTAAGTCCATTTTGTTATCACGGCAGCGGAGAAACGGTCTCTACATTGCAAAAAGTGCAAAGGGCCTTGTCTGTTAACTCAGATGTGTGTGTCGGGTAATAATCCAATCAAAATCTTTGCTGCCCGCCCCTTTGATACACAGGAGTGCATGAATTGTGATAATGGGTGTGTTCAGCTTCACGCAGTTCTGCACAGACCTGACTTAAAGCGATGCATTGTGGTCTTGAAGTAGTGCATGCTGGTTAGAAATTTGCATCTCACTTGAGCCAGGGCTGCAAAATGTCAGCATGTCACATGACCTTAAAGCCTCACGGGAGCAACTTGGCTTAAGTCAGAATTTGCAGTTGCCTCAGACTGGCTGCAGCGGCTTGGATCCTCCCAGTAATGTCAGCATTCTGTCCTGATTGGCTTAATAAATCAACATTAAAAAAACCTTCCCCACCAGGCTGCCAGGTATAACTGCATTTTCAACACCTTATTCCAGATGTAATCACTGCAGATCAGAGCTGTTTCCCTAAATCTATAATGTGGAAGGTAACTTTTCCTGATGTTGCTACAAAAACAGTTTGGACCGACCCATATAAATTCATTATCTCTAACAAAAGAAATGCACTTTAAGATACTACACAGATTTTACCTCGTAGCAAATTATTGAACAAATTTACACAAAATGTGTCTCCTTTATGTTCTTTCTGCAATAGTGAAACAGAATCAGTTTCCCATTTACTTTTTGTCAGATATCGCAAGAATTTTGGAAAGAGGTTTCCTACCTAGTTTTTCAGTCTTTTAGTAAACTGATCCCACTTCCAGAAAGTCTGGTCTTGTTACCTCCGCCAGGAGGTTATGTTTTTGCCGGGGTTTGTCTGTCTGTCTGTCTGTTGGTTAGCAAGATAATTCAAAAAGTTTTAGACGGATTTCGATGAAACTTTCAGGCGTTGTTGGAAATGGTACAAGGAAGAACTGATTAAATTTTGGGGATGATCCGGTGGTCGCCATTATGGAAAATGCCATTTTCGTGAATAACTACTGAACCACTAATCCTATCATTGTCAATCCAATTGCTAGTCATATGTTTTCGTGGTCAAGGAATCTGAAAACGTACACACAAACACTGTATGGGGGGAACTGTGGCGCTTGGTGGAGGTCTGCGCTCTCCGAGTGCTTTTCTAGTTACCTCCGCCAGGAGGTTATGTTTTTGCCGGGGTTTGTCTGTCTGTTTGTCTGTCTGTCTGTTGGTTAGCAAGATAACTCAAAAAGTTTTGGACGGATTTTGATGAAACTTTCAGGCGTTGTTGGAAATGGTACAAGGAAGAACTGATTAAATTTTTGGGATGATCCGGTGGCCGCCATTACGGAAAATGCCATTTTCGTGAATAACTACTGAACCACTAATCCTATCATTGTCAATTCAATTGCTAGTCATATGTTTTCATGGTCAAGGAATCTGAAAACGTACACAAAAACACTGTATGGGGGGAACTGTGCCGCTTGGCGGAGGTCTGCGCTCTCCGAGTGCTTTTCTAGTTTCTAAACTGTGACATAAATGCTTAATTTCTCAGTTAATGTGTGAAATGTTTTGTGTGTTCTTGAAAAATACATGAAGCAAAATTCCTGTAATCCTCCCCAAATATCTTCATATTTAAGAATGAGCTCATATGTGTGTGTGTGTGTGTGTGTGTGTGTGTGTGTGTGTGTGTGTGTGTGTGTGTGTGTGTGTGTGTGTGTGTGTGTGTGTGTATAAAACCTGTTCCAGAGTTGACAGAAAAGCAGCAAAGACTATGAACATTATCAAAAAATCCTAAAGAAATGAATGGACTAGTGTTCTTTAGTGTTCTTTAATATTTTTCGTTTTTCATAAATGTCTTATGCCTCTTATGTTTATCTATTAAAACTCCATTATACTTTCTTTTTTCTCTGATATTCTTCATTTGTTCACTGTTCATTGTTGCTCTGTTTAACACTTTAATAAAGATAAAATAACAAGTTATTCCAAAGAAATAAATGCAATATGTGAGTCAGGATGGATTGAACCTGCAAAGGCATAACACATTTGTCTGAAACTGAAGGGTTGTCACTTTTTTATCCAACACAGATACTATGTTCCACACTGTTTTTTAAAACATTATTTTTTCATTTAAATTTATAGCCTTTGTAAAATAAAACTGATCTAAATAATTTAAACAGACTAGAAACATTTTATGTCATACATGTAACCAAGGAGGTTTTAATGTGTTTTTCATACCGCGGGGAAAATAAGTATTGAACACCTTAACATTTTTCTCATTAAACATATTTCTGATGGTGTCATGAATGCCTCTTCGGGGCAGAGAGCGGCAGCCCCTGCAGTAGGCATGGTGGTAGATGCAGTCCCGGGACCCCCCAGCGATGTGGCCCATGCAGGTGGCTCACCTGGCGTAGACACAGGGAGTCGGTTCCCTGCTGGCGCTGGATCCTGCTCTACTGAGGCCAGGGGACGCTCCATCGTCGGCGCTGGCTCCAGCTTGATAACAGCACTCTCTCTCTGTCCAGACCGTGGCTGCGGGGCTGGAACCAAGTCCTCCAGGGCCGCAGGCTCCTCCAACATCCGGCGGCTCAATCCTGGGGCCAGCGGACACTCAAGGGGCATAGGAGGAGAGATGGAGAGAGCAGGTGAACAGTTTGTCGCTGCAGCAGGTGGTGAGGACTCAGAGGATTGCATAGTCTGAGTCTCACCACTGGGAATCAGGCAAGGTAATTCATGTGTTACTGATAGAAAATGAAAAAGCACTTGCCTCTGTTCCCAGGGCATGATGTTCTCTGCTGCAGCTGGTGTAGAATCCGCCTTCTCCGTGGCTGCCGTTGTTGCTGGACCCTCAGAGTAACGTAGAGGAGCCGCCCCAGCAAACGTGGTGACAGGTAGAGCCGGGAAGGAGGCGACCGGACCTTCAGCAGCGGGAGGGAACGCCGAGGAGAAAAGGGAGACAACAGCTGTGGAGAAGGAGGAAGCTGACGGGACAGTCGGAGAGGAAAAATACAACGAGGGCGCTGCTGCTGCAGGAGTTTCTGTCTTGGCGAATGAGGAGCTGCTGACAGGGAAGCGGAAGCATTCTTCCAGCGGTGTTCAGCTGGGCAGTGGTGGGAAATGGGAGGTGGCTGACCCAGGTGACTCTCTCCTGGGGAGTCCGGTTCCACTGCAACTGGAGGACGGGCGGAGGCTGACCCGAGAGAGTAGTGTTTCGGAGCCAGCGAAGCCAAAGTAGGAGTGGATGAGCTGGGGTAGGTAGATGACTTCTGGCACGGAGGGCACTTCTGCCTCGGCCTTTGTCCACCTGGAAGCGGACCCCTGGTCAGCCCAGGGAATAACTGCTGAAGCAAAGAGACCATGACCAGGAGCTCCGCGAATTGGGGATGCTTCCTCAACCCAGGGTGCACCTCACCGATCCCGACTGCAGCATTTACATTCTCACAGGTTTTCTTGGGGCCACGAGAGGCAAGAGCTTCATCCACAAAGCCCTGGATGAAATCAGCGGCCCACTCCTCCTCCATGCTCAGGGACCCAGAGACCGATCTTCAGGAGAGGTGTGAAGGCAGGAGAGTCTGCTCTCCACTGTGCCTTGGCTGTATTCGGTTCTGGACAGACCGGTGGTTCGGTGGCTGCAGTGGCCAGTAGGATGCGGTGAACAAAGGAGAGGATGTCTAAAACCCATGGTGGAATCGAACTGTCAGTCTGATTTCAAACTACAAACCTATCTGTTGTGACAAAGTATTCTATCCACATATATAATTATAATAATAACAATTCTGTGTAGCACTTTTCACAGACAAAAGTCACAAAGTGCTTTACATAAAACAGAGAAATAAGAGAGATTAAAAGACAAAGATTCACAAATTAAAAGGATAAAATGGTAAATAGCGTTCACTTATATAGTGCTTTTCTCATCTCTAGATGACCAAAGCACTTTACAGATCCTGCTATCCACCCATTGGATAGCACCCACTGATGGCGGCATTGCTGCCATGCACAGGCGCTGGCCTGACCCACCAGGAGCAACTGGTAAAGGGTGCAATGATAAAATAAAAATATGTCATGAATAAATTTCAACAAACATAGTAAAATCAAACAAATAATTTCCACCTAAAAGCCAGTTTAAACAGCAGTGTTTTAATTTCATTCATTCATCTTCTTCCGCTTAATCCTTTTTGGGTCGCGGGGGGGGGGGGGGGGGCTGGAGCCTATCCCAGCATCTTTGGGTGAGAGACAGGGTACACCCTGGACAGATCGCCAGTCCATCGCAGGGCCAACACAGAGAGACAGACAACCATTCACTCTCACAGTCATACCTAAGGACAATTTAGAATCCCCAGTTTGATGCCAGTTAACCTAACTTGCATGTTTTTGGCATGTGGGAGGAAACCGGAGAAATCCCGGAGTAAACTCACGCAGACACGGGGAGAACATGCAAACTCCGCACAGATCACTGTTGGTCGGGGGCTGGGATCGAACCCAGGATCCCCCGGCCAAGGGTGAGTTGCTGTGCTGCCACAGTGCTAACCACTCCGCCACCGTTTACTTCTTAAAAATGACCTCAGAGTCAAATGGACTGCACGGGGTAGAGAGTTCAACAATTTGGGCACTACAGCTTGGAAAGCTTGATTACTACGTGTCTAATCAAAAATCCAAGGGCCTCTAATAAAAGCTGATCAGAGGACCTGAGGGGCCAAGAGGAGGAGTATGACTGAATGAGGTCTGTAATATATAAGGAGGAGTGAGACCACGAAAGGCTCTAAAAGTTAAAACCAGGATATTAAACTGAACCCTTAAATTAACAGGGAGCCAATGAAGATTTGATAAAATAGGGGTGATATGAGACCTCTTGTTAGCTTTAGTTAAAACCCTTGCAGCAGCATTTTGAATCATCTGGAGCCAATTTAAGGATGTTTTGTTAAGAACATTAAAAAGTGAGTTACAATATGTAGTCTAAATGAGAAGAAATAAAAGCATTGATAATCCTTTCCAACTCAGCCTTAGACACCATGCCTCTCAGTTTGGCAATGTTTCTCAGGTGAAAAAAAGCAGAGTGAGTCAGCTGACTGATATGAGCATCAAGATATAAGGAGCTCTCTAGAACTATACCATGGTTACTTACAGAGGACTTGATGGAAGAACTGAGTGGCCCAAGGGATTCTTTAAACAGTAGGAATCACACTGTCAGGAGCAATTATTAGAGTCCCTGTTTTAATGTCATTTAACTGTAAAGAATTTGCAGATAATCAGTTCTTGACAGCAGTTACAGAATTTGCTAAAACTGAAAGCTTATTGAGTTCTTGTGGTCTAAAAGAAAAACAAAGCTGAATATTATCAGCATAAGAATAATAAGAACTATAACTGAAGGTAGCAATTAACTGACCAAGTGGAAGAAAGTATAAGGAAAACAAAACAGGACCTAAAATTGAGCCCTGAAGAACCCCACATGACAAGGTTGCAGTATCGAACATAAACTAATTCACAGAGACAGAAAAACACACATCTATCTATAAATGCGACAAATCTCTGTCTGTCTGTGTATGTGTGTGTTCCTCAGATTATCTCCCAAACCATTCGTCAGACTGGCCTCAGGTTTTATAAATGCTTTGCTGAGGTTATGAGGGTGTGCATATCTGAGTATGGAGTTGCTCAGTCAAATATGTAATTTTTATCAATAAAAAAGTTTAGCTGCCACTCCATTTCTTCATGCTCTGGCTTCTTGGAGTGTGGGCAGGATTTCGGATGGACTCCGTACTCATTGGATAATACGTGGCATCGCGACCAGTCACCAGAGGGCTCCGGACAAGTTTGACCAGAAAAAGAGAATACTGAAGATTTAATGCTTAAAAAATTACACTATAATGTTGTTGTGATTGTGTAGCTCTAAGGATAATTTGGTATAGGTGGAGAACACAAGGTGGTGTGGGGGTGGGGGTGGGGGGGTTGCAGCAGCCGGACCACCTTACCGCAGTCCTTCGCAGGGAGCCAAGCCCAGCCTACCCAGTAAACAGGAGTCTCAGCTGCTGCTTCACCTGTGTGCCACCGCTGCCCTTTGCAGCACCGCAGGTTAAACATGGCGCTGCTCCCGGTGCTGGTGTGCTCGCATGGCTATCTAAAAATTAAAAGTTAATAATACCACCATGATTGGGGAGCAGAATGGCCAGATCAATTACATAAGCAGACACATATGCATGCTTTGACTAAATGACGACCGTGACCAAACACACAAAAATGCCCAAATAATGAAATCATCTTTTACTGACAAATGGGAAACACTTATGGGTCATTCTGCTGTGTACAATAATGTTCAGTGTTTTGTACTTTGGTGTTATGTTCCTCCTGCAAGTTCATGATTAATGAAAATGAAAACGTAGATGGAATAAAAAACTATTCAGTGTAGCATCATAATTTAATTAAAATGATAAGTAATAATATTTTGACTAGATTAGAACTGTTACAACTTTGTCCATTAAAATAACAGAAAATCTCAACACATGCTATGCTTCCCCTGTGTGCCCCTGTCGGTAGGAGCGTACCCACAATTTGAAAATGTGCCACTGAAATAGCATTACAATGCGCTGTTGACTTTAGACCTGCTTTTTGCTGATCAAAAGTGCTTCATTATAAAATGCAACAAAATAGCAATGTGCTGAGACTGCACCAGTGCCACACCTCTCTTCCTTTACTCTCCTCTTTGCAGCGTAAAGCGAGTACATAGTCCACAGGTAAATAGATTTTCACGCAATGCGTGAGAAACACACTGTGCCCTAACCTAAACAAATCCACAGGCACAAGACGGGAAGTGTGCCACAAATGTGGACTTTAGGTCGTCATCGTAGTGAGTCCCATAATGTCACAAAAACCCTACATAATGCACTAAGTTAAAGGGGAAACCACAAAAGCGTAATAGGGGTTCTTTAAAGTTCTTTAGAGGTATCTTGACAAACTTGTTAACATCTCCCCTTAGCTTCAGATATCCTCATAAGACAGCAATGTCCAGTCGTGTGCCATGGAGGACTCAGATACTGCAGGAGTTCTGTTAAAAGTTGTGTGAAAGCCCTCTATTTCTAATGCTGATTCCTGAATCAAGCAGCGCCTTTGTTTTCCTCCCTGACCTGAACATTCTCTTCCTCTCTGTCATCAGTCTGCTCCCAGTTCTCCCGTGGAGTTTACGCCATCTTCGGCTTCTACGACAGGAAGTCCATGAATACGCTGACCTCTTTCTGTGGAGCGCTGCACACCTCCTTCATCACACCCAGCTTCCCCATCGATGCTGACGTGCAGTTTGTCATCCAGATGAGGCCCAGTTTGCGAGGCGTCGTTCTCAGTTTGCTGGGCCATTACAAGTGGGAGAGGTTCGTCTACCTTTACGACACTGACAGAGGTGAGAGCAGCAAACACCTCAAATTAAAAAGTTAGAAGACAGCTGGGTAGTAACAGAACTGCTCAGTGCTGCAGAAAAAAAAAAGAAATTGGAATGCTGATTCCTGCTTATGCAGATGTGTTATTATACAGTGCATATGTGTTGTCTTTAATATGTAAATCCCTTAACCCCAGTCCTCATTCACAGTGGTTTGGTACATTTTAATCTATGTCAGTAATGATCCCAAATTACTTCAGTGTGCGGCTGAATCCTGCTCGCAGAGGCACTCAATAGTTTCTGGCTTGTGAGAAATGAGTCATTCACAGGTGCTGCTGATCCGCTGCTGTAGGGTGACTCTCTAATCCCAGCCGCTTTCTGATTATCATTTAGCCCTAATTGGATTATTTAAACGTGGGGCACTGCATCCTCTAACTTCTGCATGTATTTTTTGGCCTCCTGATGCCCCCATATTGGCAGCCATTTACAGACCTGTAAATAACTGCTAATATGGCAGCATTGATGAGGGGTCCGCATGTGGCTTTGGAGCCACGTACGGATGCCTTGTCCAAACCCAATAGGTGCATGTGGGTTAAAAAAAAAAGAAGTCTGGTCTATGAGAAAATAGCTGCTAATTTATGAGAAAAATCTCAAACTTTTGTTTTAAAAAAAGAGAAAGTCTTTAAAAAATCAAAGATTTATATGAAATATAGTCTGAAATTTACATGAAAAAACTGCAAATTTAGAAGAAAATGCTGCAGAGAATCTTTGCAAATTTACAAAGGAAAAAATAAAGCAAATTTATAAAAAAGAACGAGAGAAAATATCTGAAAAAATAATCCAACATTATTTATTTGCACATTACAAATTTATCTGTGAAAATTTGCAGATTTCAATAAAATGTTGCAAAGTTCACCTTAAAAAACTAATGTTGACACAGCAGTTCAGACTCCTGTTTTTTTGTTTGTTTGGTTTTTTTTAATCTTCATTTAAGATTCTATAATATGTTTATTGCTCTCTGCTGATTTTGGGGGGACAAAAACTGCTAAAATGACTCTTTCCATAGTAGATAATGTTGACCCCTGGCATGAGCGTAAGAGCTTCAGCTCATATAGATGGTTCTAGTCTCTGCTCTTAAGTGTGCCAGCCTGCTCAGATATGCGCATTACAAGTATTTTTAAACCGGCAGAAAGCATTTCTAGGACAAGTGCACACTCTTCCCTTCCTCACTTTATACGTCTCAAGGTGTCTCATCTGCTCCCCAATTATGAGTCTAACGCTCACATGTAACTTGTGCTGTAAAGAGCTCTTTGATCAGCAACACCTCCACAGGTGTGATGCTGGCAGTTATTTTTGACCTCACTGAAGGGGTTGCTGCGGCTCTCACGTTGTCCAGGGGTGGTATTGATCCAGTCCCCGTGTGTCTGTGGCAGATTTCAGAGGCTGGTAATTGGTTGTCTGGCGTGGTTGAGACAGAAGGGATTAACGAGTTAATAACCTCTCCTTGGAAACATTAACGTCCTCAGAAGTGGCTCCTGATGCTTCCCTTAGAGCGCCGCTTGACTTTGATGCCCTCTTTCACCTGCAGCACTGAGGCTGATGGGCCGCCATCTGTAACAGTTTGTGCACTTCCACAGCGTGATATAGTGTGAACACTGTAGTTTAGGATGGATTTCCCACATGTCGCACAGCCTGTGTTTGCTGAGAGACCAGTTAGCCATCCCGTTTTGGCTCAAAGTCCCATGTAGCCAGCGCTCTTCCCAAATGTCACTTTAATCTTCATTATAGGAAGAAAGCTGTATTTAGGGCCTGAGAGGGACTAGCAGGGGGCAGTCAAGAGATGTCTGTGTGAATGACTGTTGATAGTTTGTGGGACGATGACAGTAATGTGCTGCAGAGGCATTTTGCAGTGATATGGGTCTAACCCTTAACAGTCAGGCAGCTTTTTATCTCAGCAGCAACAAAGAAGCCCATCTCCTGCAGATCTTTGGGGAGTGGACTGTGGGCTCTTCTTCATTAAAACCACAACATTTAGACTTTACGTGAGCATAAGGCACATAATTTTGAAACCAAGGAAAAACAATCTCTTTTTTTGCGTATTTCAATATAAAATTTGGAAAAAAAATAAATATATATATATATATACTGTATATATACTGTATATATACAGTATATGGGCAGTGTTGACCTAATAGCTCAAAAGTTCAAAAGTTTGGGATCACTTGGAAAATTTCCATGAAAACACACACGAATTACTTTGAATTGAAAACATACCCCCCTCCAATGGATTGCCACCTTATCACAGTGGAGGGTTTTTTTGTGATCCCAGGAGCTATGTTGGGTATGGTAGGGTCTCCTAAGACAAACTGATCCTGGGTGAAGGGCCAGACCAAGACCGGCCCACCGGATCCCCATGAGGACGGTTACAACAAGGACCCGCTCACTTCCGCTCTTCAAGGAGAGTAGACGCTTCTCTCTTTTCTCTCTGCTCTAGCTCCCCACTTCCCTATTAACTGGATCCCAGCTTGCTGTTGTCTGTTTGCGTCTACTGCTGATTATCGAAAGAAATTATGGAATTGATAAGCTGGGCTTTGAACGCAATTGACACTATTTTTTTAACAAGGAATAATGCTCCGGGGGAAGCTGTTTGCCCCGCAGGGACGGCTCCAGCGGGCTATTTACGGGTGACAAGTGTTTGGAGGATCTTGTGCCTGAGTAATCTCTCTATCGAAGATATTGAAGATTTGTATATCTTCGTAATAATGGTGACTGGGATCGTTCTGATTGGAACTGGGATTGTCCTGGTGTACCGCAAATTGCTGAAGATGGATACAACCTATCAAAATGCTGGCCACGCGAGGTGCATCCATCAAATTGGAAAAATGGAGGAGACTTTGATAGCAACAAATGGAGAACTGTCTCGGAAGGTGGATTACATCATGGTTACGCTTAAGTCTATCCACGACGGACTCAAAGCCCCGCAATG
The DNA here is from genome assembly GCA_020510985.1 of Pholidichthys leucotaenia. NCBI lineage: Eukaryota > Metazoa > Chordata > Actinopteri > Cichliformes > Pholidichthyidae > Pholidichthys > Pholidichthys leucotaenia. Next base: position 227,676,087 of record CM035839.1, on the reverse strand, counting down.
AAGGATTAAGCACTGAATCTGCAGAAGAAAATAAAGTTCTTTCTCTGTGATCAGTCTATTTGGCTCAATTTCCCTTATAAAAATCCTCCTGATAATCCCCAGTCTTTGTTTTTCAAAACACTGAGCACACTGCCTCTGGACAGTAGCTGCTTGGGACAATTGCCAAGGACAATTGCTGCAGCCAGACAAAACATCTTCTGCCAAAGTGTCCTTGTGCTCATATTGATACAACATTGCTTCAACACTACATCCACACTGACCCAGAAACTGACAACAAGATAACATTCACTGCTCTCCTTGTGTCCTGTGAACTCTGGTCTTGAATGTGCATCGTGGGCTTTTTTTGTCTTTGTAATCATAATATTGATTACTTATGGTCAATATTCTGAATTCAATGATTTTTTTGCTTCTTCCCATTGTATGATTTCTTATCTGTACCATCCTGTTGGCAGGCGCGTTCCCGATGCAGCCGTGTCACTGGAAATGCAGGTTCATTTTCTGTGTCAAGTCAAATTCTCTCGTATGTTATCAGTGATCTGTTAATGTACTTGGCAATAAATCTTTTTCTGATTCTGATTCTTTCTGATTCTGACCCAGTGTACATAAAGGAGCCACATGGCCCCGCCCTCCAGCAGGCTTACCACCTGCAGGAGAGGTCACAAGGATCATGGTGCTACGTCCCGTGACCCAGACCCCCAAATAAGCAATGGAGGATGGATGGATAGATGATCTGGGTGGGACAGATAAGCAGCGTTTTCCCTAGTCTCCTTAACCCCACTGTGGTGCCCTTGAGCAAGGCCCTTAACCACTTCTCCAGTGGAGCTGCTCAGTGCCACAGGTCAGTCTGTGGTTGGACTGGGCAGCTTCCAAATGTGAATGTGTAACTGTGTGAGTGTGAACAGGGCGTCCTTGAGAAAGAGAGGTTACTTCTCATTGGACCCTTCCCTGTATAAATAAAGGCTAAATAAATTTAAGAAATATACCGCATGATTAATCAGCCTTTAATAATGATAGAATAGAATAGAACAGGCTTTAGGCTGCGTTTCCACCAAATGTATTTTTTGTCGCCTGACCGCCTTGGACGTCTTTTTTTTTTTTCAGCGTTTGTGCACTGCGCTCTGGAAATAAAAAAAAACTCTGTGCCCTGTATCACAACAACGGCGTGTCATTCACAGCTCAGCACTTCCGCTTTTCCTATGGTCAGACTTTCTACTTATTTTTTAATAGCAGTCTCTAAATAACAATGGACAGGAAACGTATTTTGGCATTGGTAGCAGCTCTGGATGCAAAATATGATGACACGGAAAGCAGGAGTCTGAATACAGACTGTACCGGCGTCCTATGTCTCGCTCTTCCTTATTCTGATTGGCTGCTTAGAAAGGTCTGACATTGACGAGCTCAGCTGCAGTCTGAAAAGTTGAAATTTTTTCGGCTCTGAGCACCGCGACAAAAAACGGCCACCGCCGAGAGCGTTTCGGTGCCAAGGGCACTCAGCGCTGTAAACGTTGGACTACATAGAGAATGAATAGAAAATAGTCGCCCATAGCTGAAAAAAACATGTTTAGTGGACACGCAGCCTTATTGTCATTGTACAGTTGTACAGCACAACGAAACTGTGGGTGCTCCACCAGGCTACTGCGCAATAAAGTAAGAGAGAAGGATTAGATAAAGCACAGTTACAGAACACACGATTAAACACACTGTCATGGACTGAGCGCTGACTCTCTCCGTGCTTGGATCATCCAGTATTTTCCCCGTTCCCGTGTTTTCCTTATGGCCTTCCAGGGCTTTCATTGTGACCGCATCACGGCGGGACTTCTGTCTGTCAGAGCCGAGCTGCGTCGTGACAGCTGATTCACATTTCACTGATTAGTTTCTCATTGCCTGATTAATGTTGCGCCCTATTTAAGGGAGCAGCTGAGGTTAGTCCGGGCTGCGACCTCGCACAGTGTTGGTTCCCCACAACGTTCAGCTGGAGTCCCTAACCCCGGCTCCAGTCACCGTCTTGATTCTCAGTCTCAGTAAGTGTGTTGTTCAGAATCTGTTATCTTGTGTCCTTAGTCTTAGCCATAGTCATAGTCCATGTTTTTGCCCCACGTGGCTGTTTGTTTTGTCATTTGTGTCTTCGTTAATAAATATGCAAACCCATCAGCTGGCCTATAGCATTTCATTAATGGCCCGCGAGGGCCACCCATGACACACACGACTGAAATAAAAATGGCCCAGGATTATGGAAAATATACACAGGTACAGTTGTGGCTTCATGGATGAAACACTGTACATAAAAGTGCAGCATGCAGAACACACAATTGAGTAAAATGGCCCAAGGATTATGGAAAATATGCATAGTAGTGGTTTCACGGATGGGTCAATATACATGAAAGTGCGGAGTGTAAAGACAGGTGTGTTATTGTGATAATTAAAAAGGTCCTCAGTTCTGTGCATGGGAGCGTTCGGGGGGGGGGGGGGCTCTGACTGTTTGCAGTCCGGATGGCCCAAGGGAAGAAGCTTTCAGTCTGGAGGTGTGGGACCCGATTGATCTGAACCATTGTCCAGAAGGAAGCAGGTCAAACAGGTGGTGTGCGGGATGTGAGGGGTCTCCTGTGATGGCCTTGATCTCTCTGAGACAGGAGGATCTGGAGATGTCCTCCAGGGAGGGCAGAGGGCCATCGATGTCTTTTTGGGGCAGTGTTGATGACCCTCTGCACAGCCTTCCTGTTTCTTGGAGCCGGCGTACCACACACCCAGACAGTAGGTGAGCACGCTGTCCACTGAGCAGCGATAGAAGGCCAACAGCAGCTTCTGGTCCAAGTTGTTCTTCCTCAGGACACAGAGGAAATGTAGCTGCTGCTGGGCTTTCTTCACCAGTGCCTTGGTGTTGACAGTCCAGGAGAGATCAGAGGAGATGTGGGTGCCCAAGAACCTGAAGGTGGGGATGGTTTCCATGCGGTCACTATTTATGAGGAGGGGGGGTGATTCTGTCTGTTCTTTCTGAAGTCAAGTATGAGTCCTTTGGTTTTTTGGACATTCAGTTTCAGGTTGTTTGCTTGGCACCACAGCAGCAGATTCTCTACCTCTGTCCTCTATGCCTTCTCATCGTCATTGATGATAAGCCCAACCAAGGTGGTATTGTCTGCATACTTCACGATGATGGTGGTTGGGTGGGTTGGAATACATTCAAGGATGTACAGGGAGTACAGTAGTGAGCTTAGCACACAGCCCTGGGGGGGGGGGGGGGGAGCCAGTGCTGAGAGACAGATTGGAGGAGTGGTGAGGGCCAAGTCTGACTGTTTGTGGGCAGTTGGTAAGAAAGTTTTTTAACCAGGAGCATGTGAGGAGGGGATCTGGAGGAGGTGCAGTTTGTTGGTCAGGATGTCCAGGATGATGGTGTTGAAAGCTGAGCTGCAGTCAGTAAAAACACAAGGCAAAAATAGAACATAATAAATTACAATTTTGTCTCTTGCATTAGATCTTCATAGTCCGCAAAGAGCATCCTCACGTAGCTCCTTGGGTTCTCCAGGTGGCTCAGCGCTCTGTGGAGTGTGGTGGTAATGGCGTCTTTCATAGACCAGTTCTCCCTGTAGGGAAACTGGTGGGGGTCAAAGGAGGGGGAAGACAGTCCCTGATGTGCTGGGACACCAGTTGCTCAAAACACTTAATGACTACAGACGTGAGTGTTATGAATCTGTAGTCGTTCAGGCTGTCAATTGCAGAATTCAGGTTCAGGTTCAGGTTCAGGTTCCTTTATTTGTACCCGTAGGTAGATGTGTTTTGCAGGCTGGTGACATCCATATTTACAAACCACAGTTACATTTAACATAAACACAAACACAGGCACACATGAAGCTGACTATAAACATGATAAAAATACTCAAGGCTCCATCAATCAGGATATGAAGACAAAGAGATGGGAGAAAAACCAGAGATACGAGAGAAGGGTCATATTAAAAAGTTAAAGACTAGTCAAAGAGGTTAAAAACTCAAATGTCTAAAACCCAATAAAAGATTTAGAACCCAAATAAAGATCCTACAAAAATAAGTGAATATAAAATGGAATTTGGGGGGATGGGGATGATGGTGGTGGCCTTGAGGCAGGAGGGGATGGTGGCATGCGTCAGGGACAGGTTGAACAGCTTGGTGAGGAAATCTGCCAGCTGGTCTGCACATACTTTGACCACCGCTCCTGGGATGCCATCAGAACCAGCAACTCTGTGGGGGTTCACTGCTTTCAGTTGTCTTCTGACCCCATGCACCTGTAGGGGGGTGGGGGGCCAAGTTGGAGGGGAGGTGTGCTCAAACCAAGCTGTTAAGCTCCTCTGCCAGTGTGAGGCTGCTGTCTGATGTTGGGGGGCCTGGCCCCTGTAGTTGGTGGGCCTGGATGCCTCTTCACATCTGTTGGGGGTTGTTGTCTGTGAGGAAGCCCTCCACCTTCCTCCTGTAGGCATTCTTAGTGTGTTTTATACCTCTTCTCAGGTTGGGTCTGGCAGTGCTGTACAGAGAGTTGTGCCTCTGCCTGAAGGCTGAGTTGCAGGCTCTGATCAGAGCCTGGACCTCACTGGTTATCCAGGGTTTCCAGTTTGGAAAGACCCGGATATGTTTGGTGACTGTCACATTTTCTACACAGCATTTAATGTAGAAGAGGACAGTGTAGGAGTCCAGGTTCTGCTATTCAAAGATGTTCCAGTCTGTGCAGGTAATGCAGTCCTGTAGCTGGAGGAGAGCATTTTCAGGCCAGGTTTTAATTGTTTGTTTGGTTGGGGGGAACTCTTCCTCAGAGGGGTGTAAGCAGGTATTAGAAGCAGGGAGAGATGGTCTGATTGTCCAAGGTGGGGGAGGGGGTGGCTTTGTAGGTGTGCTTAATGTTGCTGTAAACATAATCCAGTGTTCTTTACCCTCTGGTGGGACACTTAACATGTTGGTGGAATTTGGGGAGTACAGTCTTTAAGCATGCTTTGTTAAAATCCCCTGCAATAATGTGGACTGGGTCGGGGTGATCTTTCTGTTGTGAGTGCAAGCTAACGCTAGTGTCTGGAGGAATGTAAACAGCTGTTACAATTATTGCTGTTAGCTCACTGGAGAGGTAGAAGGGCCTACACAGAACGGACATGGCCTCCAAGTCCGGTGAACAGTGACTTTGAATTATTCTGCTGTTATTACACCAAGTCTGAAGCAAATAAGCACAGAGCGCACCACCCCTGCCCTTACCAGAATCAACATTGTGGTTGAAACGGTGTGTAGTCTGGCCAGTGGCGTTTGGGATGAGCGGGTGAAGCCAAGACTCGGTCACAATCAGAATACAACAGTCCAGGACACAGTGATTGTCGTCGATCTCCGATCTCAGCTCATCCATTTTGTTGGCGAGGGATCTGGCATTGGTGAGGAATACCCAGTGATAAGCCTGAAGTAGCAAACATAACATGACACTGAAACGTAGGACTGATGTTTGCTGAAAATAGGTCTTGGTGCGACTGGATCTTTCTTTAAGAATCATTGTTTTCCAGCAACACTTATCATTGAAAACATTATCAGTGTCCATCCTGTATTAATGATTAATTTGAAGTTTTTATAATTTATAAAAATGTGTTTTTGATGGAAAACAAAGAAATTTCTAGGTGATCCCAACTCTTGAGGCCCTTTTCCACTAGCCCCACTTGGCCCTACACTGCACCACTCAGCCCGCTTTAGGCGCTTTTCTACTAGCCCCAGCACCGGTTAAGCAGGTACTTTTTTCGTACCTGATCCAGGGCAGGGTCTAACCAGGCCGAGTAGGGCTGAGTATGGCTGTGATATGACTTTAAGAGACTGGTCGCCGCTGATTGGTCAGGTTGTAACGTCATGAAAGCGACTTTTTCTGCTGAATTTACTCCACGACCGCCATTTGTAATTGTTCAGCAGTGAACACAGTGCGCCCCTTTAATACGGTATATTATATTAATATACTGTATAATATACTTATATAATAATATACTCCTAATATTATATATTAGGAGGTGCGCAATTTTCTTTCTATATTAGGCAACGATCGCATCCAGCGCGAGTTGGACTGATCTACTTGAAATGCAGGTGTCCGAGCAGATGGCTTCTCAAAGGCACATCCATACTGCCAAACAGTGTCGGGAGAAGCTGAAAAAGCTGAAAAGCGATTACCGAGCAGTGAAGGACCACATTGCTCGAAGTTCAGCGGATGGAAGGAGTGGAAGTGGTTCGCTGAGAGACATTGGGCTCGACACGTCACTGTCACGGCCACCGTCACGGTCACGGCCCTTGGAAACCGTGGATGGTGAGTGTTTATTTGATATTGCGCATCTGTTCGCCACTTGATCCGTTCTATGCCAAGCTCACTGTTTTTAAGAAATAGGAAGGTTGTTAGATTGTGAGTAATGGTTGTTACTGAGGCTTGCGTATTGTTTTGCAGCCAACTGCAGATTCACGCTTGCTTTGTGTTAAGTATTAGCGCGAACAAAACGCTGAATTACGCTTATTGTATTCCGGTTAAAAACTTGAGAGTGTTGTGTACATGTTGCACTTTGGTGTTAAGTTTTAAATTGCGTGCATTTTCTTTCTAGAATCGCATTTCATATCACAGGGGTCCACCTCAGTGGAGATGACTGACACAGCGGACTCTCCTGGCGCTGCGTCTGCGTGTGCGTCTGGCTGAGTGCCAGCTGGATCAGCTCCACATCACCAGCTCCATCTGGATCACGTTCAAGTGCCGGTAAGGCACAATAACCACGATTTTTTTTTTTTGGTTGAAACAGGTCCAGCAGCAGAAACCAGGGTCGAAAATCCATCCATCCATCCATCTTCTACCGCTTAATCCTTTACAGGTCGCGGGGGGTGGGGCTGGAGCCTAACAAGTTATGTACCAAATTGATTAATGCAATTTCCTGTAGCTGCATATTAATTAATTGAAAATGTCTTTTTAAATGTACAAAAAGGTTATTCTTTGGTCTTCACTTATCGGTGTTCCACAACCATTTTTAGGTGTGGTGATTGAAGTGCTGTTGTAACTCCTGTTTTAGACAAACAAATAAAGCTGATGAACTGCCGTTGAAATCAACATGCTTCATTGAAATGCTTTGCGTCAGCTGACTGTATTAACCCATTCAGATTTCTGCGGCCACACTACAAGCAACTAGTTTAAACATTACCCATCCATCCATCCATATTCTTAATCTTAATCCTTTTTAGTTTTGCAGGGGGGCTGCAGCAGAAGACAGCACCCTGCGTGTTGCAAAATCTGCTCTACTGAGGGGCAGCGACATGACAGTTCAGCTTATATACAGCAATGAAGCATAATATAATAGTGACATTCCACCACAGACTTTCACCTGTGTAATTCCATATTATATGTAGTGATCCAGCTTTAACGACCATGTCTTTCTGTCTTTCCATCTAGGCAAGAGGAAAACAGACAACTCCCATCGCTGACCTTACATTAGCGATGGTCAACATGCATGACGAAGAGATGCGGCTCTTGGAACGGCAACATGACCAGCGGCAAGAATCAGGAGTACATGCAGCATTTGTGACAGGTGGCTGCAGATGTGCGGGCAGATGCGCGTGAAGCCCTGGAACAGGACGCTGCGTTATGAAGGGAAGAGCTCGCAGAGATGTCATCGCCCAGTCTGTTTTTTTGTTTGTAAATTTTGCTTCGGGAATAAAATTGTATTGTTTGCATCAAAAGTCTGGTTTATCTGTTATGACACCGTATGAGAAAAGCCAATAATTACATACACATTCCATTCTCTGTTCACTCCACATGCTGCTGTTCATCAGGTCAGGTGTATAGCCTTCTAATGGTAATTTAATTTTTAACAACACAACGAAACGTAATGTCTTGGTAGGTTTTTTTTTTTATTTTAAACATTTGCAATGCGGAATCCATTTCTCTTGAACGGGTACATTTTTTAGGTTATAAGCAGTTGTACAGGTGTGCTTGAACTTGTAGACACTGATAAAGGTAAGTACGTGTAAGTTGAATGTTGCATCGCCAGTCCAAATTTAATAAATTAAGAAGGAATCTAGCAAAAATTTGGCACTAATAACAGTAGACAGATTGGACAAGGATACACAACTGTGTTTTTGTTGCACACAACTGTTGTTACCAACAAGTGCAAAATTTATATTCCCTTTTCCCAAAAATTAAAAATCAATTTGTAAGTAAAAGTGGGAGACCTTTACATGGGAAAATATGACATGTATCAGCACATGATTTATAGTTCAATTTGCATTTCCACCTAAGCAAAAGTGGCTTGTCGAGCTGGATTTTTGTGAAGATGGCCTGTGCGGTGTTTCTGCATGTAATTACATACCTGTCAAGTGATATGGTTTCGCCGTATTTTAATACGGGGAAAATGCAATTTTAGCAAATACGGGCATATTGCCATTTCTGTACGCCAAAGAGAAAAATATACGGGAAAAAAAATTGAGAGTGTGGGGAGGAACACATCGTGTGTGACCCCCACAGCGTACGGGCGGGCAGAGCGCTCAGCGTGAGCAATTATCACAACAGTGAGAAGTGTGGACTCATCATTAGGCTGATGGCTTCACACCTTCTTAACAGATAAGCGTTATGAACAAGAGGACAGGTAGATGGACCATGCACAACATTTTATTTACAAAAAACATTTTTGAAATATGTATGCACATAAATGTGGACAAAATAGACAAGTATTGCATCACGTTATATTGTAACGTGCAGCTTGACATGGCGACATCCCACCGGGAGGTTTGAACTCACACCTCCCGCTCCGGAGTCCCGCACTCTACCTGTGTCGCCAATAGGGTCAATCCACTTGTCAAGCCAAGTAGGGTGCTTATATTGAGTTCACTACAATAGCGGCACTGGTTCATCTACTGCATCATCCAATGTAGTGTCAAACATCTCTCCATGACTCTCACACAGATTGTGCAGAGCACAACAAGTCAGCACCATAGATTTAACCAGTTTCATGTCACAGTCATTCCTCCTTCCTTTTCTCCTCGTCGTCAGCCATGTTTGTTGTGGAGGATTCAGTCGCGTGTGTTTCACGTCACGAGGGTGTGGCGCTGCCTGCTGTTCAACAAATCCCACCCACAGCAGGTGTGCCAGCAGGTGCGCCAGCAGTAGTTGAAAAGCAACTGAGGCTGAACCGAACCGAAGTGAGTAGAGCCAGGTTTTCAAACCGGGGCTGAGTGGGGCTAGTGGAAAAGCGCCTTTGGTGACCTCAGGGTGTATCCAATCAGGCCATAATAAGCTACACCATCACTGACTGTGTTTACATGCACTCTAACCAACTGATTCTAATCAGATTCTTGAAGTTTTCAACCTTTTCTAGAATGAGCTAAAAGTGGACGCTCACTATAGGAAGACGTGAAATCATTTTTACTGGAAAGATTAGCTTTTTCTTTTTTTTTTTCTTTACAAAGCAATATAAACTCGACAAATAAACTGCATTTACAAAATAGTAGCTGGTGAAAATTGTGAGTAGCTGGTAGAATTTAGAATTTGACAACCATTGTGGTTTGTAGGGAAAAAGATCATGTCCAGCACTGATAGTAGCATATCTGGTATCTCTACAGAATGTTTGTTAAATGATATGATGATGCCCTGAGTCGTGCACCCTTATAATTTCCCAGTTTGGGATTAATAAAGTCTATCTGTCTATCTATCTGTATCTATCTATCTGTCTATTTATCTATCTCAGGTTTCCCTTTTCCCTGTGGTGCTGATTGACAATATACATATGAAAAAAGTACTTTTCATGTTTGCTTCATTATTTTTACACTTTGTTTTTGGTGTTTCTTGTTTTGGTGTTGTGCACTATTTACTCCATGTTAGATAAGCAAAGTCATGACCCCAGCCACCGGGTTAATGGCTGTTACTGTGTTTGCGAAGTGTTCCGTGTGTTGCTCTGCTCTTTGTGTGAAAATGAGTTGTACAGAGAAAGCTGGGTTGTGTCATTGATCCTTTGCAAAAATGAGTCACTGCTGTTGTTGGGTTGAGGACACAACAAAGAACCTACAGCTATGAAAGTACATCAGCATTTATGTTGACAAAACAGGAAGTTTATGCTTGTATTGAGTAAAGCAGAACATCACATGCACAGTAGACCAGTTGGCAAAGATGGTGAATCCAATGGAAAAATCAGTGCTGTCCTTAATTCACAAACAAGGTATAGGGAAGCTGTATGCAGCACTATGTACGGGGGGGCTGAAAAGTTCATAGTGGTCAAATTTCACCAATGTGGTTTATTTTTCAACATAGTCTCTCCTTTGGTCCACACACTTCTTCCATCGGTGTTGCAGCGCTTGGATCCGTGCGGTTGAAAAATAAACCACATTTGGCCAAATTTGACCATTATGAACTTTTCAGCCCCCCCCCCCCCTAAGCTTTTCACCTCAAAGCTCCCATTCACTGCACTTTTTCTACATTTTGACAGCTGCCACAGGTCTTAATAAAATGGTGGTATTTTATACATATTTTGGTCAAAAATAATTATTTAATTATTGTATTGCCATATTGCGCCTGCCCTCTGGGCAGATGAGGGTAAGGATGGGACTCAAGGGTACAGGCAGGGATTACATGCAAATGATGATTTATTGACAGAAAACCAGGGATGAAACAAAGGCAGCACGTGGGCTGAAAACTCAAACTAAACTTGGCATGGCAACATAAACAAGGTGAGGTAGGAACAAACTTACATGGCACTCTTGGGAACATGGACACGAAAAACTGGCAGGAAAACAACACAATGACCTCTCACAGAACAACGAACAGAGACTCACATATAAAGGGGCAGGACAATCAACAGGACAGCTGAGAACAATCAAGGGCTGAGTAATGCACACATGAGGAAATGGCTATGGGTACAGAAACATGAGGAGCTGAGGACAATAGGTAAACAGGCACACACACAACCATGAACCTAGACAGGGGATGGCACAACATGACTAAAGACAACAAGGACAATAATACTGACAGTAAAAATAAACAAGGATCATACAATGTAGTTAAAATACAAAGCAACAACCACAAACAACAATGGGATGAAGACAGGACTACATGCATCAACAGCCGACTTGGGAAGCACAAGGGCACTTAACAGTGATAATAATAATAATAATAATAATAATAATAATAATAATATAAATCATCCTAATAAGGAAAAACAAAAGCCAAAATGAACATAAAGCATGGGCACAGTCCCTGGCCATGCCCTGACCATGACATGCATCATAATTGTGAATCATCTTTTGCAGGCTTTCTCAGAATGGCTCATTTCAGTGTATGTCTCATTAAAAGCCCAAGAGCCGCAGTTATAACTTAGCCCTCCCTCTTACATCACTAGTGCTAATCTTAGCTGGCTAGCTCATAGCTCAGGTAGCGAGCCAGAGCCAACAAACATAAATTTGTCTTAAAGAATGAATAAAATAATGCCTCATTGGTGGACAGAGGTGTGTGACTTTAGTGGTTGATAGGATATGACTGGTCCCTGGAGTACAATAAGCACAGAGACATTTATGAATGAGTGACTAAACTGCTATCTTCAGCTAGCCAACGGATCTTAGCAAAAATTGTTCAGTGACTTGACAGTTGTTCTCATAGTATACTATTGTGAGACTAAACTCTGCTTAACAATTTAGAAACTCTATTAGTGACAGGCATTCCACAACATTCATGCTCAGAAACACGTTGCATTTATGTGGCAAACTGTAAAACAAGTGATTTACAGGTGTAAGAAAAACATTTTGTAACTTAATATGATGCTACTTACCCTTTTGTTGCTGTAAAAACAGCAGGATGTATGGGGACGGATCAGTAAATCAGTTGGATTCTTCTTTTTGAGGCAGTATGGATGCTGCTCTGCATATGGATTAATCCACCACTCCAACCCACTAAAAAAAAAAAAAAAAAAAAAACTATAACAGACTGTTAAATTTGCAGAGCTTTACAGTTATTGGCCATGCTTAAAAACATATTTTACAGTTTTCCACCGTACATTGTAAAAACAGTGCGGTGTTCATAATCTGACATTTTTGAAAAAAATTAAAAGTAAAAAATAAAAAGTTTTTAAATTAAAATAAAAATCTGGCATATGACACCTTTGATCAACTTCATCGTATGATTGAAAAGGAATATCATTTTTATCAAAGTATAGCATGTATGGCATTTTTTTTAATCAGCGTGGCCTGAAGCTATCGCTGCTCAGTCTGTTTCTGCATGATGGGATTTTGAACACAAAGCTCAGAGATACCACTTGAAGTAGCCATACATGAGCTTCGTATTTAATTTTCAAATTTGGAACGCTCAACTTCAAACATGTTAAGCTTCACTTTCATGTCAAAGAAGTCAGGCTGTGTTGTATGGATCCAGATCACCTTAATGAGCATAGCTATTAGACACTGGGCTTTACAGGAGTTTCTCCCTGATGATGAAATTAAAAGAAGGAAGCCATGCATCCTGGAGGGAACACACTGAAGGAGAAGCAAAGAACAACTTCAACAAACGTAGGCCAGTTAAATGTGCTGCAGAATGGGCTCTTCGTCATGAGCGTGCTGACTATGGACTGTCCTCATTAAACAGACTAATAGCCACTGGCAGAAAGAACCACTTGATCTGAAGAACATCTGGGCATTACCAACTGGCCACTGACAGAAAGTCCTCTGTCATGTTTAGCTCATTTACTAACTCACACACGTTACAAAAGTTCTTGCACTTGGAGAATAATGGCTGGTAAAAAAGACTTTATTACAATAAAGGGGTCAGATCTTTCAACTGATCCCCATAGTGAAACTCATTCTTTCCATTTAATGTCATCCTGGAAATTAAAAGCAGTGGAATGCCACCGTGCGGTGCCTGGGGACTGAGCGCAGCTGTGTGGGTCAGGGTCACGCCGATAAGAGAATTAACCCTGAGGACAACCGCACAAGTACAACAAGAGCACACAAATGCTACACATAAGAGGCCTGCACTGCCTCAAGCCCAGGACCCTCCCGCCATAAGGCTGCACTGCTGTCCACTTAAAGGTCCCATATACTGTAACGTGGCGTTATATGGGGTTTGATTTGATGAAAATACTGCCACGAGTCGCATGTACACCATTAAAATATACCGACGGGCATTAAAGACGCAACATTGTATCAATTTCAGAAAGTGGTGTGAGATGTCATTGAATAAAACACAAATGAAGATGCACTTCATGTTTATTAGATAATGGTTATTAGTGCACCAAGTTCAGATCATCTGGATGCACGGATATGCAACAAATTTTATCCTTAATCGTTTCTCTTGGTTTTTAGCAGTCATTAATATTGTGTGTGGCTCCATTTGTTACCAGAAAAGTCTCAGTTCGACACGGGACTGATGCCACTAAGTCGTCATTTTGACCCTGAGGAGCGTGGTCCCATTCAGTGAGCAGCACCACCTCAAGCTCAGCGTGACTGGTTGGTGCAGGATCCCAACTGTGCACACGCTGATCCAGAACATCCCATAGATGTTCTGATGGGGAGTTTTATGTATTGAGTTGACAGGGATTACTTTATTGTACATGCACTAACATTGACAACAGTTACATGGTCACAATAATCTGATAACTGGGAATAAGCTTTAATGGTAATAATCTGATTTGACGTGTTTAGATGCACTGAATAAATGAATTATTGGGCAGTACTGAGTTAATGTGGTTTTTCATAACCTGATAATGGCATTTGTCTTTCTTCTGTTCACATGACTACTTGAATAGCTCCAGAAATCTGATTATAATCAGTTTATTAGTGTGCATGTAAATATGGCCTTTGTAAAAAAAACATTAACAGTTTTAAAGTATGTAATCATTATAAACAAACAGTATACAGGACTTTGTTTTCTTTGTATGTTGTGTTTTTAATGCCTTTCAGTTTATTAAAATGCTCACTTTAAACTGAAATTAATTTAAGCAGTATTACACGAGAGGGAGTCAGGCATATGATGAATCACCCGCAGTTACTGTGTTTAGTGTCATGGATCGCCCCTCGGGGCAGAGAGAAACAGACCCACGCACCAACTGCAGTTTGTGGTTTTTATTAACAAAGCACACAAAGTGCCAGAGTTCAGCAAGGCAAAAACTCCAAATACAGAAAATGAGGTAAACTTACAGATTAGTACCAGAACAGAGATGGGATTCTGGTGGCAAAGAGAGAGGATTCTCATTGAGACCATCACGGTGAGAGAACATTCAGACAGTCTTTAAATAGTTGTGGAACAGGATGAAACAATGGGTGGCAGGTGCGGGCTGCATGAGCGGGCAGGTGACCTAATTAAATAACAACTCACAGCTGAGACGACTAGGGAACAGGCAGTGAGACGATGACAGGGTGGGAGTGTCTGGAAGAGTTGGTGAGGCAGTCATGTCACATAGAAACAAAATATAAATCCAAAACTACAGGAACTGACAAAATAATACTAATCCTAAAGACAAATAACTAGCAGAACGATAAACCACCAAGGAGACATCATAACCCAATACAAAGGAAAACAACACAAAGCTGGAAAAATACAGAAAATATTCAGAAATAAATTAAGAGCCTGAGCGCGGTGTTTCACCTCATGACATTTAGGGATGGAAATTGATAAGATTTTATCAATATCAATGGCATTGTTGATTTTGCTTATCAATCCAGTTCTTTATCAATTCCCTTATCAATTCTTCATCAGTTTTCTATATGGGGAAAAGCAGGCCTTTACAGGATTTCAGCATCAGTGCAGGAGTTTTGTTATTTTTCTGACTTTAAACAATGCTTCTTCTCTTAAAAAGATATTATAAAATCAAATATAAAAGACTGTAAATTATTGGTGCCCCTCTGTCCCCCCTCTCGGACATCTACCTCACCCACCTCACCCGCAGAGTCATCAACATTGCAGGCAACACCTCCCGCCCTCACACTCCCTCTTCAGTTCAGCCCCCTGCCCTCGGGGAAAAGGTACTAGAGCCTCCAGGCCCGCTACACAAGACTGCTAAACAGCTTTGTTCACCATGCCATCAGGACCCTTAACTCTGTGCACTTCCCCCCACCCTCCCGGACTGGAACACACTCACCCACACAACTACCTCAGCTGTTTGCAAAGACTGGCACACCAACAGTAATACATCTGCTGCTGTATGTCTCTGCACCTTACTGCAACCATTTGCACAAATGCTATATCTGCTGCTGTCTGTTATTGCAATACTGATCATGTGCAGTCCTGTCTGTCACTGTCTGCACCTACACTACTGCATCAAACTTGCAACTACGAGTATTACTGCTCTACCTTTTTCTGTATATAGGATTGCTGGGTTTTATCTTTTGTCGTTATTTGCACTATGGGTAGCATTACTGTACACAGACTGCTGTTGTTTTTCCAGCCTTATTTCTTTTTTTTATTGCACACACCACTGAAGAGAGAGAAACGGCATTTCACTTCTCCTATATGTCCTCTACATATAGTAATATTGACAAATAAAATCTTTGAAACTAAAGGTGTAAAAATGGGCATTTATGCCTTGTAACATTTGCTATGTTTAAATGCTGAAAAGCACCATAAATCAAAGCAGTGTAAATTGAATACTGAAGTGATTAGAAACAACTGCACAATTATGTTATTTTAACAATCACGAAAATATACATGCTGTACTTGAGTGTAATTTTTGCATGTTTTTTTAATATATACAATACATATTCACAGTGTATACGTATACAACCACACATGCATAAAATAACTGTGTATTAACATACTGGTAAAACCTCAAGACATTACTCATTCTGGGAAAGAGTAATTCAGTATTAATCTGTTACCTACATCACACGTACCTGGTGTGAAGCCGCAGCTTATAACAGACTGTGCAGACGTGATGACAGATGCATGGGTGATGTCACCACGCCGTGTCTACATAGGGGGACTGTTGCAGGAGCTGTGGTCTTTGGCGCTCCACCCCTACCACAGCAACAGCCTATATTAATATAGTGTTAGCTTATAACCATATAGATGCAACACGTGTAATATCTTACTGTGTCTGTAGTAAAGTTCGAGTTCAGCACAACTCCTGCCTCCACTCTACTATTTCCAGACATAACAAATGGCGATAAGGATAAACCCTAACAACCCCAAAACGAAAGCACGTCTGAAGCCACCACCGCTGTTCCTTGACGCCCCAGGTGAGCCGCCCATTTGATGGCTCCGTTGGTTCGAGTGGTTCGGCAGTTATGCGAATGCTGCGAACCTTGGCAGACACGGAGAGCAAAGGATGCAAGCAATCCTGGTCCACGGCCTGGGTGCCGAGGGGCAGCAGATATTAGACCTTTTGGGACAGGCGGACACGTATGACAACTGCGTAACGTTGCTGACTGTAGACTTCGCTGTTTGGCTAGCACGTGCAAGTTTGGGCACACGGAGGACAGGCTGATACAGTCTCAGTTGGAGGAGTACGCCGTGGATCCGTTGACACAGGACATGTTGCGGGTGGGGCCAAACATCCAGATAGTAACAGGCTCGGTGGACTGGCTATGATTGGCACTGTTGAGGACGCTGCACCGCCTGTTGGAGACAGCCCCGATGGAGTTGGCGACCCAGCTGGACATGATGGCCCTGGTAGCATTGCAGCTGGCGGGCCTCCGCCCACATTCCCCACAATCAGCTCCACTGGTACAGACGGTGGCCGCAGGTGCTGAGCACGCCGACCCCGCACCTTCTTGGGAGGGCCCCGAGGTAGACACCACGAGACAGCAAGACACCACAGCGCAACAACCCAGCAGCAAACTCAGCCTGGATGACAACTCGAGTCCGCAGTATGCAGACATGGAGGCAGCCACTCCCTGCTTTGCACTGCACACTGAACGGAGTCCAGCAGAACCGGGGCAGCAGCAGGAGCCCCAGACCGTACCCATGCAGGTACCGGAGCCGCCACAGGAGCCCCAGTCTGCAGCCACACGGGATGTGGAGCTGTTCCCCGCACAGCATGAGTGGTCTTGAGCTGCAGCCTCACCGCAGGAGGGGGAATGTGATTTTGCGGATGTGGGTACAGCCGGAAAACACAGTACAGAGAGCGAACGCATCATGGAGAGAGAACGCAGCACGGTGAGAGAACACAAACCGGACTCACCTCCAATCCTCGCTAAGCATGAGCTTCAAACAGCTGCCGTGGAGCCGCAGGAGAGGGAGCTCGTGGAGGAAGGGCACCCTGGTAACCGAAGACAGTCCAGCGCATGTCCCATCACCGACAACAGTGACTCATCACCGTTACCTCATCCAGCAGGTAAGGGAGAGAAGATGCTGAACTCATCCCACATCCTTGCCAAGTATCAGCCTCAGGGAGCCGTCGCAGCACAGCAGGGTGGCGAGTTCGTGGCCCGGCAGGACCCACCAGAGCAACACCGACTGAGGGCACATCCTTCCACTAGCGCAGATGACACGCCGTCACAGCAGCAACCAACATCAGAGAAGTGAGAGCAGCAGCGTTGAGTGCAGCTGAACAAATCGCTGTGCACACTACTTGAATGGGTTTGGGTCCAACGATCCGACGGCCTGGACCCACAGACGGTCCCATCATCGCCGATGAAAATCACCGCATGAAAGAGGCCAGCCGTCGTCCAGATGGCCAATGGTTCGAGAGGGCACGTTAGCCATTTTCGGAAGGTAAGAACAGCTGCCTGAGGTCAAGATGCAGCGCTGGAGCCGATCCAGCTGGTATGAGACCCGGGCTGGGACAGTACTGACGAGTGAGCCATGATTCCATGGCTACCATACCATGATTAGCATCACACTAATATTCTCCATCCATCCATCTTCTACCGCTTTTCCGGAGGTCCGGGTTGCGGAGGCAGCAGTTCAAGCAGAGAAGCCCAGACTTCCCTCTCCCCAGCCACCTGCTCCAGCTCTTCAGAGGGGATACCAAGGCGTTCCCAGACCAGCTGGGAGACATAGTCTCTCCACCGAGTCCTGGGTCTGCCCCGGGGTCTCCTCCCAGTGGGACGTGCCTGAAACACCTCAAGTGGGAGGCGTCCAGGAGGCATCCTAATCAGATGCCCATACCACCTCAACTGACTCCTTTCAATGTGGAGGAGCAGCGGTTCTACTCTGAGCCTCTCCCGGATGACTGAGCTCCTCACCCTATCTCTGAGGGTGAGTCCAGCAATCCTACGGAGAAAGCTCATTTCAGCCGCTTGTATCCGCGATCTCGTTCTTTCGGTCATTACCCAAAGCTCGTGACCATAGGTGAGAGTAGGAACGTAGATTGACTGGTAAATCGACAGCTTTGCCTTAGAACTAAGCTCCCTCTTCACCACAACAGACCGGTACAACGTCCGCATCACTGCAGATGCTGCTCCAATCCGTCTGTCGATCTCTCGCTCCATTTTCCCCTCACTCGTGAACAAGACCCCAAGATACTTAAACTCCTCCACTTGGGGCAGGAGCCTGTCCCCAACCCGGAGAGGACAATCCACCTTTTTCCGGCTGAGGACCATGGACTCGGACTTGGAGGTGCTGGTTCTCATCCCAGCCGCTTCACACTCAGCGGCAAACCGTCCCAGCAAGAGCTGTAGGTCATTGCTGGATGAAGCCAACAGGACAACATCATCTGCAAACAACAGAGATGAGATCCTGTGGTCACCAAGCATGACACCCTCCATTCCCTGGCTGCGCCTAGAAATCCTGTCCATAAAAATTATGAACAGGACCGGTGACAAAGGGCAGCCCTGGCGGAGTCCAACTCTCACTGGGAATGACTCCGACCGAGTGTTGGCAATACGAACTAAACTCTCACAACGGTCGTACAGAGACCGAATAGCTCGTAACAACAAGCCCGATACCCCATACTCCCGAAGAACCCCCCACAAAAATCCACGAGGGACACGGTCAAATGCCTTCTCCAAGTCCACAAAACACATGTAAACTGGTTGGGCAAACTCCCACGAACCCTCAAGAATTCTCGAGAGGGTAAAGAGCTGGTCCGATGTGCCACGGCCAGGACGAAAACCACATTGCTCCTCCTGAATCCGAGGTTCGACCAACGGCCGGACTCTCCTCTCCAGTACCTTGGCATAAACCTTCCCAGGGAGGCTGAGGAGTGTGATCCCTCTAAAGTTGGAGCACACCCTCCGGTCCCCTTTTTTGAAGAGAGGAACCACCACCCCGGTTTGCCATGCCAAAGGCACTGCCCCCGACCGCCACGCAATGTTGCAGAGGCGTGTCAACCATGACAACCCAACAACATCCAGGGCCTTGAGGTACTCGGGGCGAATCTCGTCCACCCCCGGGGCCCGGCCACCAAGGAGATTTTTAACCACCTTGGCGACCTCAGCCCCTGTGATAGGCGAGTCATCCCCCTCGTCCCCAAACCCTGCTTCCTCTGTGGAAGGCGTGTCAGTGGGATTGAGGAGATCCTCGAAGTATTCCTTCCACCGCCCGACAATATCCCCAGTTGAAGTCAACAGTGTCCCATCCGCACCATACACAGTGTGGACGGGGAGCTGCTTTCCCCTCCTGAGCCGCCGAACAGTTTGCCAGAATCTCTTTGAAGCCGACCGAAAGTCTTGTTCCATGGCCTCACCGAACTCCTCCCATACCCGGGTTTTTGCTTCAGCAACCACCCGAGCTGCACTCCGCTTGGCCTGCCGGTACACCTCAGCTGCTTCGGGAGTCCCACAAGCCAACCAAGCTTGATAGGACTCCTTCTTCAGCTTAATGGCCCCCCTCACCACTGGTGTCCACCACTTGGTTCGGGGGTTGCCACCACGAGATGCACCGACCACCTTGCGGCCGCAGCTCTGAGCCGCCGCTTCAACAACAGAGGTGGAGAACATGGCCCATTCAGACTCCATGTCTCCAGACTCCCTCGGAATGTGGTTGAAGTTCTTCCGGAGGTGGGAGTTGAAGACCTCCCGGACAGGGGCCTCAGCCAGACGCTCCCAGCACACCCTCACTATACGTTTGGGTCTACCAGGTCTGAATGGCTTCCTCCCCTGCCATCGGATCCAACTCACCACCAGGTGGTGATCAGTTGACAGCTCTGCACCTCTCTTTACTCGGGTGTCCAAGACATACGGTCGCAGGTCTGATGATACGATAACAAAATCGATCATCGACCTGCGGCCTAGGGTGTCCTGGTGCCAGGTGCACATATGGACACCCTTATGCTTGAACATGGTGTTCGTTATGGACAGACTGTGGTTAGCACAGAAGTCCAATAACTGAACACCACTCGGGTTCAGATCGGGCAGGCCGTTCCTCCCAATCACCCCCCTCCAGGTTTCACTGTCGTTGCCCACGTGCGCATTGAAGTCCCCCAGTAGGACAATGGAGTCTCCAGGAGGAGCACCCTCCAGCACCCCAGTCACAGACTCCAAAAAGGGTGGGTACTCTGAAACATCATTTGGTGCATAGGCACAAATGATGGTCAGGACCCGTTTCCCAACCCGAAGGCGCAGGGAAGCAACCCTTTCGTCCACCGGGGAAAACTCCAATATAGAGGCAGCAAGGTGGGGCGATACAAGAATACCTACCCCTGCTCGTCGCCTCTCGCCCGGGGCAACTCCAGAAAAGGCCAAGCTCCAGCCCCTCTCCAGGAGACTGGTTCCAGAACCGGAGCTGTGTGTTGAGGTGAGGCCGACTATATCTAGCCGGTATCGCTCAATCTCGTACACCAGCTCAGGCTCCTTCCCCGCCAGAGAGGTGACATTCCACGTACCAAAAGCCAGTTTAGAAAGCTTGGGATCAGTCCGCCAAGGTCTCCGCCTTTGACTGCCACCTAATCCACATAGCACCGGACCTCCATGATCCCTCCTGCAGGTGGTGAACCTACTGGAGGGCGGACCCATGTAACTCCTTCGGGCTGAGCCTGGCCGGGTCCCATGGGTGGAAACCCGGCCACCAGACGCTAGCCTTCGAGCCCCTCCCCCAGGCCTGGCTCCAGGGTGGGGCCCCGGTAACCCCATACCGGGCGGGGTACACTGAATCCTTGATATACAATTTATCATGAGAGTCTGTTGTCTCACTAATATTCTGCTAATGATAATAAGCTAATATTACCATCACTAACGGAGGTGCTGCTCTTTGGGAATCAGGTGTGGGCGCACTTCGTAGACTGTCGGACACATTGCTGTCTTTCATTTTATCCCATGCTGCCACGTCAAGAGATATTTCAACTCATGTTTGTCATACGCCATGCTGCTAGTGTTTAATGGTGATAGCAACGGCATCGTGGTGTTGCTTGGTAACGGCAGTGTGTGACATCATGACGCATGCGGTTTTTAAAAAAAAAAAACATGGAAGTGTTTAAACCAACAGCATCAATAAGAGGAACTGATAACATCAGCGACATACAATTCCAGGGGCTCAAAAAATTTAGAACTGGTTCCCAGCAGGAACCGCACAACCTGGAGTGCAATATTGCTTTTATACAACAGTTCCGCAAACACAATTTTATCAAATGACAGCAATAGAGGACAAAATATTATTTTATCAATAATTTCATGTGAATTGACTATTAAAGTTTTCTCATGAATTAGCAATTTTTTTCTCACAAATTTGTCATTTTTTTTAAATCAGCTATTTTTTTTTTTCAAATTCTCTAGCTTCTGTCTTAATTTTGCAGCTTTTCTGGTAAATGCACATTTTCTTCTTGCACATTTGTAATTTTCCTTGTATTAATTGAAAACTTTTTCAGGTAAATTTGCAACTTTTCTTTCAAGTTTATGCCTCCTCCTCTTTAAACTTTTGGCTTATTTTTCGTATTTATTTGCAACTTGTTTATCATAAATCTGTGTTTTGTTTTTCTTTTTTTCTCAGAGTCATGGAGAGCCACTAGTTAGTGGAAAAACAGAGTAGAGCCACATGTTGGAGAGCCCTGAATTAACCACGTTTCTGAATTAATTATACATTGTTTCTATCTTAATAAGAAAATATGTTTGCTATGTTTTAATTTTCTTTAAGAAATAATTATAATAATATCTTTAAAGGAACACAAAATTTAAGTTATTTTTGTAATGTGAAATTTTCCCATTGTGGGATTAATAAATTTTTGTCTTAATTAACAGTCATATAAACAAGGCATAAATTACATAGAAAACATAACCTCTCAAGGTAGCAAAGCCTTTCACTTTTTTGCTGTACTGAGAAAAATTACACTTCAGGCAGTAGTTTTTGCTGACACCGGAGTAGTTTTGACATCCTAACCCTAACCTTTCAACCCATACCAACATGGAAAGTTGGTGAAAGTGTTTTAGGTTCCTTATGAACATCTAGTGGTAAAGCATCTGTCCCATAGCCAGGGGGTTGTGAGTTCAAGCCCCAACTGGATCATACCAAAGACCATAAAAATGGTACTTTCCACATTCTAGCTTGGTGCTCAGCGTAGATAGAATGAAGAAATGAAAGTTGGTCACCCAGCCACAAGGGGAAGCACAAAGCCAGTGTCCTCCTTGTGCTGGTCCCAAGTCTGGGTAAATGGGAAGCGTTGCATCAAGAAGGGCATCCAGCATAAAATCCTTGCCAAATCAATATGCGGACCCATGATCCCCTGTGGTGACCATGTTAGCTGCTGTGGCTAGTATTAGCACCTTTCTGATACCAACTCAACATCATCTATGTACCGTCACGGTAGCGCAGCTTCTTGATGGTCTGTTTGGAGACTTTGAGACACATCCAGAAACCATTAGTGTGAAGTTAATCTCTGAAGCCAAAAACACCTGAAACACCTCTAGCTAAACTCTAATACGGGCTGAGATGAAAAGAAAAACTCATTCAATTATGGCCAATCAAAAATTCAAAATATCTTTTGGAAATGATGGACGCTTTGTTACTGTGGACCAAAGGAAAGGCGGACAGTCCAGCAGTTAAAGACAGCATTCATTATGGTATGAGCACATGGTTGGCATGTTCTTTGTTCCTTTTCAGCAGACGTTGGTTAAACTTTCTAAATAACTGAAATACATAAACTGGTGAGAAGTACAGTATATCAAAGCTGTGTTTAAATGGAGCCTTTTAGGAAATACTTGTGTGAAATGTTAGGGTGTTCCGATGCTCATTGTTGACTACAATCCTCCTGATTCATGAACTCTGTATAATGCAGACAAGATCTTAATTTCTTTTTATTGCCCTCAAAATAAAGAAACCCAATATGTCAACACTAAATCGAGCTTCTTTTGTGCATTCACTTGCCTCGCTGACAAATGTAGACGTGGGGAAGGTGAACAATTTGCGTTTGATGTGTAATCACACCGTCCTGCTGCTGAATGTCTGCTTGGTTTCTTCTCTGCAAGGAAGCATCTGATTAATAGTATGCCGCTAAAGAGCCGTGCTCAGCAGTCAGGCACACAGGCTCATTAACAAAGAATTGGAGAGAGAGAAGGGGAGATGGCACCGGGCAGCTGTTCCACCCGTGAACGCCTTACTGCCGCTTCACTTTGAGATAGAAACATACCAATAGGCCTTGACCCCTTCCCCCCAATCTGTGGGTAAGCACTGTTTCCCTTCCACACACTAATATTGCAACTGAAACAGGCTTTCATCAATCAATCTTTTCTGCTTCTAGAGAGTCGTTTTCTTCCCCTGTTCAAGGACTCTATTAGGCCTTGTAGTGAGGATACAAAGAGCTCAAAGAGCGTCACTGGGATACATGCCTAGCAGAGCAGCCGAGTGGAGACTGACTGACAGGTGCTTTTCTGCAAAGGTAGCTTTCAAAGGACTCGGGAAAACAAAGAGATGCAGATGTGAAAGCACCAGAGTGGAACTTCATAAAATAGATCTCCAAGGTTACACAGAACTGCAAAAATGACAACAGTTATCTCTGCCTCTCGCCCTAAGATGCTGGGATAGGCTCCAGCCCCCCCACAACCTGAGAAGGATTAAGCGGAAGAAGATGGATGGATGGATGGATCTGTAAACTTCAAAACTGCTGACTTTTTCTTGTCTTTCTGCAGAGTACATATTTGTTTAGCTTCATGCTTTAAGCAACTGCCGAATAAATATGAAATTTCCAGCGGGGCTTGATTGCCTTTAGAATTCCATGTCGGAATGGAGTTTGTTTGGAAAGGCAGTTTGGATGCTGCATGGATGTGTGCAGTGACCTCATTGGAGAAAACCTCAAAGGGCGTTGTGCATTCGCTGGGAAGATACAGCTGAGGCGTTGGCTCCATCTGAGTGTTTCTGCGTGAGCCCAGCCTCTGTATTTTCCAGCGCTCGATCCGCCGTGCCAGACACCCAAAATGGCACCAATTGATCTGTGCACATCCACGCATGCAGAAGCAATGTGGCTCGAAAACACCATGGGATGGCATCTGAGCTGCAGCTTCTCTGTTCAATATTGCAGCATGGAGCCCAAGACAAAACTACATGTTCATGCAGAGAATTTTTAGAAGCTGCTGATGATATAGTGGCTATAAAAGGTTACACACCTCTGTTAAAATGACAGGATTTTTCTTAGCTTTAATGTGACCTGTAATTGTTCAATTGAAAAACAAATCTGTTGGAGAAAAATATATTTTAAAAAATGAACATAAAAATACAATGAGCTAGTTGCATAGATGTGCACACTCTTAAATTAATACTTTTTTGAAGCGCTTGTGGATTTAATTACAGAATTCAGTGCTTTTGGGAGCACGCATTCAATTAAAGTGGCTCTAAATAATCCCAAATAAAGTTCAGCTGTCCTAGTAGGATTTTCTTTTGACATTTACTTAGGTGGATCCTAATGCAAAAGCCGTGATTCATAGTGGGCTTACAAAGATCAAAGGGATCTCATTGTTGAAAACTATCAGTCATGATAAGGGTACAACAAAAATTTCAAGGCATTAAAAACACCATGGAACATGGGACTTAAGTAATTTTACCAAGAACTAGATACCCAATCGATGAAAAGACAAAAACTGATCCAGGAGGCTGTCAAGAGACCTACACCAACACTGAAGGAGCAGCAGAAATTTCTAGCAAGTACTGGTTATGGTTATGTCACCATGGTTATGGTTATGTCACGAACGGCCCTCTCTGAGGGCAAACAGGACACCAAACGCAGACTGTGGGTTTGCAAATTTACTAACTAAAAGAAACTGTCACAAACCTCCCCATGCGCTTTTATGCAGCGCACGGAGAGGGGAGAAATGATGAGGATTTACGTGCAAGGATACACCAACACACATTTATTAACATAAAGACTGACAGTACAAAAAGGGTGAAGACTTACGAAAAGGTATGAAAACACACTTACAGTTGGTGTTCAGGGGCCAGCATCACCCCAAGAATGCATGAGGAGAGACATGTACCTACGCTGGCGTCCCACAGCCCAAATCACTATGAGGGTGCGAGAGAACCACGGACTGCGCTGAGTGGATACACGTCGTAGAAATTCTGACAGTAGATTATCCATTAACTGTTCACAGATACTGCAGCAGACAATACATACAGTCAGTCAAAGACCCAGCAGTGTGTGAGCAAAAAAAAAAAAAACTCCAAAAAGAAAACACTCATGATCCCCAACACAGTATGACAGGTGGCGAAGACTCAAGGGCCCCAGGAGAGAAACAGAGGCAGCTCGGGCGGCCTGCCCAAGTCCCAGGACCACCGGAGTGTAAAGTCAAAAGCATCCGGTGGTCACCCAGAGTTCTTAAGCCACCTACACGGATGGCCGCTAACACGCCCCTCCGGGGGCGGCAGCCAGACCCAGCACCCCTCACGGCTCATGGGAGCCAGGAGGCAGCATCCCCCTGAGATGGGTGGCCAACCAGCGGGAACCTCAAGCGGTGCCCAATGACCCTTGATGAGCTTCGGCAAAGGCGAGGGACCCACGGCAACCCCAGGCATAGCCCCACCCGCGGCGGCCCCGGACTGGGGCGTAGTAGCACCCTAAGAGGCCCCAGACTGGGGCACAGCACCCGTGGAGACCTCAGATGGAGGGGGCGCAGCACCCGTGGAGACCTCGGACGGAGGGGGAGCAGCACCCACGGAGGCCTCGGTGACCCTAGATGGTGGCTCGGGCAAAAGAACAAAGACAAGAACACACACCAGATCAGAGTCACCGGTAGCAGTGGAGCCCGGTGGGGGAAGCTCAAGTGCAGCTGAGGGCTGCACCTGGTCCCCCCAAACAAGAGCCAGGCAAGATTTCTCGAGGCTACATAAGGAAACTTGCCTGAGCTCGAGCTCCACCACCATTCAGGACTCCGGCGACTCCAGCTGGGACGTCTCAACCTCCACTGTCAGGGCAACCTCTCCCGATGCTGCGACCTTGGGAGAAGGAGAAATGACAAACACCAGAGAAGAATCACCAACGGCAGTGGAGCCCGGTGAGGAGAGCTCAGGAGCAAAGGACATCTGCAACTGAATCTCCCCACCCCGAGCCAGACAAGAATTCTCTGAAGCAGAAGATGTTAAACCAGAACAGAGCACTTGCCTGGACTCGAGCTCCACCGCTATCCAGGACTCCAGCGAACCTGCAGCAGCGGCCCAGGCAGCAGACATGGTGGTTGGGCAAGCTGGCGACCCTCCTGGCGTGGCAGCTGCCGCTGGCGGGACCCTGGATGAGGTGATGGCGCTAGTGGACCTCCCGGCATGGTAGCCACCGCTGACGGACCCTCTGACGCGGTGACTGAAGCAGGGGGAACTCCAAAGCGGCGTGACAGAGCCAGGGCTCCCCTCACCAAAGGTACCGGATCCCACAATGCCAAAACCAGGGGGCTTGGGTTTTGGCCACGGGGGGCACTCCTCTCCCGTCCAGGGTACGGCAGCACGGCAGGGACTGGATCCTCCGGAACCACTGAACTCCTTTTCGTCCGGTGGCTCCATCCCAGGACCGGCGGATAGACAGGAAGAGCAGGGGAGGACACAGGAGAGGCAGGTGAACATGGGGACAGACTTGCAGCAGCAGGCGGGGGAGGCTCAGCCATAGCTGGTGACTGCAGCTGAACCCCACCAGCGGGAACAAAGCAAGACGATTCATTTTCAGGTGTAGTAAAATGACAAGGTACTTGCCTTTGCTCCCACAGTGTGGTGGTGGCTGCTGCAGATGACCCCAAGGCCTCCTCCCTTATGGCTGTAGCGGGCGAAGGCACCAGTGCAGCTACTGGTCAATCCGGCCCTGTAGACAAGGTGGCAAGCAGTGCTGAGAATTCCTCCCCTACTTTGGCTGCAAGTTTGGGGAATAGCCAAGGCTTATACTCCAAGAGTAACTCCGCCTCTGCTGCCAAAACCTGCCGGCATTCATCCTGCTCCTCCAGTGATGGTGCGGGCCACTGTCTGGGAGGAGAAGGCAGAGCTGCTGCCGCTGGAGCACAGCGAGAGGCTCAGAGCCTCCGTGCGTGGTGCCGCTTCTTCGTGGGCACCGACACAGATGCGGAAGAAGTCTCCTCCCACCCGTTGAGCATGAACTGTGGATTAACTATTGAGAGAAGTAAGTTCATGAGCTCCAAATAAGTCCACAGGCTGGGGGTCACCTCAACCATCTCCACTGCATAGTTCAGCCATCTCTGAGCCTCCTTGGGAGTTCGGGAGGTGTGGGCGTCTGAGCTGAAAGCTTGGATTAACTAGATGGCCCTGCACTCACTCTCGTTTAGCCCGAGCAGACTAAAGTCCGGGTATGCTGCCATGTCAATGGGGAAAAACAAGCTAGACAAAGTAACTGAGAGGGTAAGGAAAAACAGCAAAACCCACAGCTGCTGGCGTCACACACTGGCAGCGGGCAAATTGTCATGAATGGCCCTCTCTTAGGGCAAACAGGACGACAAACGCAGACTGTGGGTTTGCAAATTTATAAACTAAAAGAAACACAAAATACAAAACACACACCAATGAAAAACACAGCTCTGAGGCTGGAGCGATAAATGCCAGGATAAACAAAGATGAGAGTAAAGACAGATAAATAATAACTTAACTTGGTAAGACGTCCAGGGATTTCCCGACTGGAGAGATTTTCACCGCTGCGCCAGGGGAGTGGCACCCACGGCTTAAATAGGAAACCTCCGGATTGGCAACACCAATGAAAAACACAGCTCTGAGGCTGGAGCGATAAATGCCAGGATAAACAAAGATGAGAGTAAAGACAGATAAATAATAACTTAACTTGGTAAGACGTCCAGGGATTTCCCGACTGGAGAGATTTTCACCGCTGCGCCAGGGGAGTGGCACCTCACGGCTTAAATAGGAAACCCCCGATTGGCAACACCTGCAGGGTCATGAGTGGTGATCATTACTGGCAGCCGTGACAGCCCGCAAACAGAATCTGACAGCCGGAAGTGACGCGCAAGCTGTCACAGCACCAGCAGTGATCAAAACAATAAACCAAAAAAGGAAACAAAGAAACTAACAATGAACTAACCAAAAACAGGAACCAAATACAGCAAACAAGGTGTGCAGAAAAATAAACAAACAGAAAAAGACAAAACTAATCTGACAACTGGGCACGGCCCCCGCCCATGCACGGAATCATGACACTACATGTGACAATGATCTGGGATCGGCATCTGCATCTGGGATCGTCACTTCCTTGTGGTAACGTATCGTCACTTCCTGTTTTGCTGTCTGCCTGTGTGGTTTGCTCTCCAGCCACTAGCTAGTCACTAGCTATGGCTACTAGCTCTCTTTCCTCTCCTCCTCTGGTGTGCTCTCTCTGTCAGATGTTTAGCTACACCTCTGCCTCTTTTAGTGATAACGGTAAATGTAATAAATGTTGTCTTTTTGAGGCGCTCGAGGCGAGGTTGTCTGATTTGGAATCCCGGCTCCGCTGCATTGAAACACCGTCTGCGCCAGTTAATCTCGACGGACGCCCCTTAGCTGCAGCAGAGCTAGCTAGCTTAGGCCCCCCTGTCAGCTGTCCCCCGGCTCTCCTCAGCAGCGAGGAGACTGGGTGGGTGACGGTGAGAAGGAAGCCTAGACGCAAAGCCCCGGTACACCACCAACCTGTTCACGTTTCTAATCGTTTTTTCCCGCTCAGCGACACACCCGCTGAGGAAAAAACTCTGATCATTGGCGACTCTGTAGTCAGAAACGTGAACCTAGAGACTCCAGCGGCCATAGTCAAATGCATTCCTGGGGCCAGAGCAGGCGACATCGAGTCAAATTTGAAAATGCTGGCTAAAAGTAACTGTAAATATTCCACAATTGTTATTCACGCCGGCATTAATGACATCCATCTCCGGCAGTCGGAAGTCACGAAACTTAATATAGAATCGGTGTGTGACTTTGCAAAAACGATGTCTGCCACTGTAGTATTCTCTGGGCCCCTCCCCAATCTGACCAGTGATGACATGTTTAGCCGCTCGTCATCCTTGAACCGCTGGCTGTCTGTGTGGTGTCCTAAAAATGACGAGGGCTACATTGACAATTGGAGCTCTTTTTGGGGAAAACCTGGTCTTATGAGACGAGACAGCATTCATCCCACTTTGGATGGTGCTTCTCATTTATCTAACAATCTGGCATCTTTTTTATCCAAATTTCCAAAACATTGACTACTCAGAGTTGGGACCAGGAAGCAGAGTCGCAGTCTTACACGCCTCTCTGCAGCACCTCTTCATCCGCCACCCATCAGCTTAGCCCCTGTCTTCCCCATCAGAGAATCGTTGTCTGCTCCCTCCAAAGTAAATAAAAATATAATGCATAAGCATCCCAAAGTGATAAAGCAAAATATTGGTAAAGCTCAAATTAAACATAAAGCCTCTAAATTGAATGAATTGGCCTCTGTTCCTCCTCATAATTTAAAAATTAAATGTGGTTTATTAAATATTAGGTCTCTAACTCCCAAGTCTCTGTTAGTCCATGATCTGTTAATTGATCATCAGATTGATTTAATTTCCCTTACAGAGACTTGGTTAGGGCAAGAGGATTATGTTGGTTTAAATGAATCAACTCCCTCTGGTTATTTAAACTATCAAAATCCCAGAAGTTCTGGTCGTGGAGGAGGAGTAGCAACAATTTACCATTCCAAATTACTAGTTAATGTAAAGCAAAAAATATGTTATAATTCCTTTGAGGGCCTGGTCCTCAGTATTGGGCACTTTAGCAATTTTAGGTTAAACCCAATTTTATTTGCCATAGTTTATCGTCCCCCATCAACCTACTCAGAATTTTTATCCGAATTTGCTGATTTCTTAGCTGATTTAGTGCTGAAATCTGATAGAATAATTATAGTAGGGGACTTTAATATACATGTGGATGTAGATAGTGACTGCCTTAATGTGGCATTTAATTCAATATTAGACTCGATTGGGTTTTCTCAGAAAGTAGGAAATTCTACTCATTACCTCCACCATACATTGGACCTTGTTCTGACATATGGCATAGAAATAGAAAATCTTGTAGTGTCTCCTCATAACCCTGTACTGTCAGACCATTGTCTGTTAACCTTTGATTTTACTATTTCTGACTATTTGGCTCCTAAAGAAAAATATTATTACAGTAGATGCCTCTCAGATGATGCTGTTACCAAATTTATGCAGATTGTTTCCTCTATGCCATGTGTCAACACAACGGAAATAAGCTATAGACAGCTTGCTCCTTCTGTAATTGATAACATGCTGGATAGTGTTTCAGCTTCTCTGCATCAGACTCTAGACTTGGTGGCCCCCTTAAAAAAGAAAAAGTCTAATCAGAGATTTCTAACTCCTTGGTTCAACACAGAAACTCGTAGCTTAAAACAGAAGATTCATCAATTAGAAAGAAAATGGCGCTCTACTAATTTAGATGAAATCTATTTAGCTTGGAGAAATCATCTTTTAATTTATAAAAAATCTCTTAGAAAAGCTAGAACGAGTTATTACTCTGCATTAATAGAAGAGAACAAAAATAATCCCAGGTTTCTTTTCAGTACTGTAGCCAGGTTGACAAAGAGTCAGGACTCTGTCAATCCTAGCATTCCCTTAGAGCTTACTAGTCAGGACTTTATGAACTTTTTCAATAATAAAATTTCATCCATCAGAGATAAAATCAATCAGATTCTTCCCACAGTTAACTTAAATACTGTAACTACTACAACTCCTTCTATTGATGTCTGTCTTGATGAGTTTACTCCAATCGACCTTTGTGAGTTAGACAAAATAGTTTCCTCATCCAAACCTTCAACTTGTCTTTTAGACCCTATTCCTACCAGGTTATTTAAAGAACTCTTCCCACTTATTGGTAGCCTTATTCTTCATATAATCAACTCTTCATTAACTTTAGGTCACGTACCGCAGGCTTTTAAAACGGCTGTAATTAAACCCTTACTCAAAAAGCCAACGCTAGATCCAGGAGCTTTAGCTAACTATAGACCAATCTCTAATCTCCCTTTCATTTCAAAAATCTTAGAAAGAGTTGTTGCTACGCAATTATTTGACCACCTGCAGGGAAATGGTTTACTTAAGAGTTTCAATCTGGGTTTAGAATCCATCATAGTACTGAAACAGCCTTAGCGAAGGTCACTAACGACCTCCTCATTGCATCTGATAATGGACTAGTTTCTGTACTTGTCCTTTTAGACCTTAATGCAGCTTTTGATACTATCGATCATAATATTCTACTTGATAGATTAGAACACTATGTTGGACTTAATGGAACTTCATTGCAGTGGTTTAGATCTTATTTATCTGATAGGTTCCAGTTTGTTCATGTAAATAATGAGTTTTCTTTCAACTCAAAGCTTAGTCATGGAGTTCCACAGGGATCTGTGCTAGGCCCTACTCTTTTTAGTTTATATATGCTTTCGTTAGGCAACATTATTAGAAAGCACTGTATACATTGTCATTGTTATGCTGATGACACACAATTATACCTGTCAATGAAGCCAGATGATAGTAATCAATTAGCCAAGTTAGAAGCCTGTCTTAAGGAAATCAAAGCTTGGATGACTTGTAATTTCCTGCTATTAAATTCAGATAAGACTGAAGTCATTCTTGTTGGTCCAAAAAAACCTTAGAAATTCCTTTCCAAATCAAACTTTCAGTTTGGATGTGGTTACTCTTTCTCTTAATAGCTCTGTGAGGAACCTTGGAGTTATTTTTGATCAGGATTTGTCCTTCAATTCACATATTAAATTTGTTTCTAAGACTGCCTTCTATCATTTGTGTAATATTGCCAAGATTAGGAGCATCTTGTCTCAGAGTGATGCTGAGAAACTGATCCACACTTTTGTTAGCTCGAGATTAGATTATTGTAATTCTTTATTATCAGGCTGTCCTAAAACATCTTTAAAAAGTCTTCAGCTGATCCAAAATGCTGCAGCGGGAGTTTTAACAGGTACTAGAAAGAGAGATCATATCTCTCCAGTTCTGGCCTCCCTTCATTGGCTTCCCATAGAGTTTAGAATTAAGTTTAAAATCCTTCTTCTTACTTACAAAGCGCTAAACAATCAGGCTCCTTTTTATTTAAAAGATCTGATCCTACCGTATTATCCTAACAGAGCACTACGCTCCCAAAATGCAGGATTACTTGTAATACCTAGAATCTCCAAAAGTACAATGGGAGGCAGAGCCTTCAGTTATCAAGCTCCTCTCCTGTGGAATCAGCTGCCAATCTGGATTTGGGAGTCAGACTCGATCTCTGTTTTTAAGAATAGGGCTAAAACCTACCTTTTTGATATAGCCTACAATTAGGGAGGGATCATGTGTTTCTGAACCCTCCCTTAGTTATGCTGCTAATAGGTTTAGTCAGCCGGGGGACCTCCAGTAATGCACTGGGCCTCACTCCTTTTCTCACTCTCAATGAAATATTTTTTTTTTTGCTGGTCATTAACATTTGTTTGTTCTCTCCCATAGATTGAGTCCCCATCGTGCTGTTTGCTCTCTACATGTCTGTTCTTTTCTTCTTCTCTATCCCCTCACCCCCCAGCCAGTCGCAGCAGGTGACTGCCCCTCCCTGAGCCTGGTTCTGCTGGAGGTTTCTTCCTGTTAAAAGGGAGTTTTTCCTCTCCACCGTCGCCAAGTGCTTGCTCACAGGGGATCGCCTGATTGCTGTGGTCTTTCTGCAACTGTGGGGGTTCCCCCTACAGTTGATAGTGCTATGAGATGACTGTTGTTGTGAAATGGCGCTATATAAATAAAGTTGAATTGAATTGAATAATCTTCCATATTTTCCATGTGTCTGGACTATGGGGCAATGTCACGATGAAAGCCTCTTCTTAAAAAGAAAAACATCCAGGCCCAATTCAGGTCTCCCAAAAGCACACTTGAAAATGTGGTGTGTTCTGAAGAAACCAAGGTTGACCTTTTTGGCTACAATTTTAAAAGGTTTGTTTGGTGCAAAAACAATAGTGAATCACCAAAAGAATACCCATTGTAAAGCATGGCGGTAGCAGAATCATGCTTTGGGGTTGTTTCCTTCAACTGGACCTGGGCCTTTAGTCAAGGTAGAGGGAATAATGAACAGTTCCAAATACAAGTTAATTTTGCCCCAAAACCTTCAAAAGCTGAAGATGAAGAGAAAGTTCACATTTCAGTATGACAATGCCCCACAATGTACATCCAAATCAGCAAAAAAATGGCTTCATCAGAAGAAAATTAAAGCTTGGGGATAGCCCTTCCAGAGGCCAGACTTATTTTTATTTAATTAATTTCTTTAATTTATTTTGGGTGAAAAAAAAATTGAGCCAAAAAAGCAAATCAATCCATCCATCCATCTTTTACCACTTACCTGGGGGTTGAGGTCACAGGGGCAGCAGTCTGAGAAGAGAACCCCAGACTGTCACCCAGTTCACATAGGACCATGACCACCATGATCCCTCCAGCAGGTCATGAACCCACTGGAGAGCAGACCCATGTGGCTGAGCCTGGTCGGGTCCTATGAACAGAAACCTAGTTGCCAGGAGCTTGTTGTAACTGCTTCATGGAAATCAGCTGGACCACGCTTAGCCTGGCCCTTCACCCAGGACCAGTTTACATTGGGAGACCCTACCAGGAACAACTTATCCCCAGCAACATAGCTCCTGGGATCATTAGGACACACAAACTGCTCCATCGTGATAAGGTGGTGATCCACGGAGGGGACAAAACAAATTAGAGCCTTTAAATTATGTTAAAAAAGCTGACAGAATAAACTGGTGCGTCAACATTCACTGCAAAAATTAAAAGGTTGTCAAAGAAATATAGGGAAAGATGATAGAAAATCTCTGAGGCCAGCCCAAACTTCTGTGTTTTGAAGAAAATCACCTACAGTTGTATCATGTAATTATCGTTTGTTTAGCTAATTTAAATATTAAGAAGTTAAAATTTTGATTTCTACATATTCAGAATAACAACTAATAGTACTTGTCACATACACAGTATTTTTGCAGAAGAGGGTAACTTGCAGAACTCCCCACCAGTGCCATATGAGGACCTGACTTCCCGTTGCCACAGTATGTCTTCTGGCCTGGCTTTGAACCTTCACCAGTGTGCAGAGCAAATATGTTAACCCACTAAGCCACTATCAAGCTTTTGTTTATGCATTTGTTCTTTCCAGTGATAAATAAATAAATGTTTAAAGTTCTGCATTCTACAGTTTCCTAACATTAAGTCTATAAAAAGTCTACATCGCTTTTTTATTGGTCTTTGCCAAATGCAATTCTGGACAAAAGGCTGACAAATTTTCATGCAAGTTTGTTACTTTTTTGCAACTTTTTTTGAACACAATTGGAACATTTTCTTCTTAAATGTATTTATATAGATTGACAGGGAGCTACTAGACATGGGCGTAAGAGCCACGTTGCTCTGGATCTGCAGATTGGTCTAGTTTAACATGAGCAGATGAAGAACTTTTCTCTGTGCTTGTCTTCATTTCAGCACCGTGGACAGTTCCCATGCCTTCAGTTCTGCAAGCCACACTGATACTGTTTCGGTATTTTTCCTCATCCTTCCTATCAATGGACTTTTTTTCATTTTATATTTCGTAATGCCTGGATGCAAATGAAGAAGGTCATTTTTCACTGTGGACATTCTGGACTTGTTACAGAATCACAATTGTTACTAATAACATTAATAATGATTGGTGCATTCAAGCATATGCTATGACTGTGATTTTGAAACAGCATACACAATACCAGGATGATGTAATGAAATTCCACAAATGTTAGTTTCATCACTCATGCTTGACATTTTTATATGGTGACATGTCAGAATAATTGCTGGATAGTTGTTGTATATTGATTTATTTTTGATATTGTAATTTGATGTAATATGTTTTATAGAGGATCTTTTAATTAGATCAAACAATTTGGTTTTAACAATTTATTTTCTTAACCACTTAACCCTTTCCGGGCGGTGGGGGGCTGGAGCCTACTAGCTTCTTTGGGTGAGAGGCTGGGCACACCCTGGACAGATCGCCAGGCCGCTGCAGGGCTAACACAGAGAGCGAGTAAAGCTCGGGTCACCAGACTTGGAACATGGGTTCACCCTGACACCCTGACCTCTAACTATGGGTTTGGGGTCAAAAGATCAAGGTTGGTATTCTCTATGCCCTATTACTATAGAAGGAGTAAAGCTAGGGTCACCAAACTTGCTACACAGGTTCAACTACAGTATATATGTTGTATACAGCTATTTTGCTGTATATTCATGGATGATAGGTTTATCATAATTTGGTTCTGCCCCAATAACTATATGGAAAAGTTGAAAAACAGAGGCTTAGGATATCGTAATCACCTCAGAGTACTCTTGTCTTTTTTTGGGGGGGGGGGGGGGATTCAAGGAGACACATAAGCCCTGCATGGCATTAAAAAAGTAAAAACAAAATAAAATGAAAAATCTGAATTTGTGTTGTGAACCCGATTAACTCAAACATTTAAAACAACACAATGTAAGATTTTCACCCTAAAATAATGCTACCAAAATTATTTTGATGGTGCTGAAGGTGAATGTCACT
Source organism: Pholidichthys leucotaenia (assembly GCA_020510985.1). Classification (NCBI taxonomy): domain Eukaryota; kingdom Metazoa; phylum Chordata; class Actinopteri; order Cichliformes; family Pholidichthyidae; genus Pholidichthys; species Pholidichthys leucotaenia. The sequence continues at coordinate 227,640,302 of CM035839.1, read as the reverse complement.
GCCAACATAACCTGAGTGGGCCTAAATCAGATGCAGCAGCTCCATGTAGCATTCCCGTTCCTGTTAGGAACGCTGAAAAGAACTGGCAGATTTTACAGCCTGACTTCAATCATAAGGCACAACCTTAGCCACCAGCTAACAAAGCACTCGGCGACTGGCCGCTTGCACTCGGGCTGTGAAAAGTTTTCTTTTCAGTGTTGCTTAGATGGTTCATGCTGTACTTTAGTAATATTTGCATCCAAATCTGTCCAGTACTTTTTTTATAATTCTGCTAACAGATTAACAGTCAGACAGCACAAAAATATAACCATTGTGTTTTTAGCTAGCTAGCTATCCACTTCTCGCCTGGAACGTCATGACTCTATCCCCGACGTGTGTCAGCTGTGTGTCCCTCCTTAAGAAGGTTTCTGAGTTGGAAGTGAGACTCTCCAACCTCTATAAGATTTGGGAGGCTGAAGACCACCTAGACACTATAATCCTCGGGAGAACATCTGCCCCGGCAACCGACTCACAGCTAGCAGAGACGGCTACTCACCTGGGTGAATTCAGCACATCGCCATCCACTTCCACCCCTGCTCCGGTCTCCTCAGCTGTCCAGGACCCCAGCAATAAACACTGGCTTCAGCTCGGAGCTAAACCCAAAGCCCCGGGTGGTCTTTCACATCTTCAATGAGCGCCCTGGATCTTGGTTGGGCCAACTAGCAAACATCGGCGATTGGCCAGACATGGACGCACCTCCTCTCTTCCCTTGCTACTGGAAAACAGATTTGACATCCTTTCCCTGGAAGATTTTCCCCACTTGGACATCGATCAACCTCCCATGGCCGCCCCCCTCCTTCAGCAGCGGCCCAAACCCGCAAGCCCTGGATTAAAACTACTTTAGATTTGCCTAACTATACTCCAGCTCCAAAAAGAAGAGAGCGCATCACCCCGCCATCACAACAACAACATCGGCAAAATTATCCACCATTTCAGAAACCACCGGCAACGCACCCCCAGATGACGTTGGTAATTGGTGACTCGATTATGAGAAACGTCAGAAGCAGGTGTTGTGTCACTAAATTTTTTCCTGGGGCTAAAGTGTCAGACATCAAGGCTCTTGCCCCTGACCTATTAAATGAATACCCCCCACGGTAAAACTGTCATTGCACATGCTGGATGCAACAACATCCCAGATGAAGCGTCGGAGATCTTAAAGAGTGACTTCAAGAGCCTTCTGTCCACTCTTATGAACTGTGGCAGACGTGTGTTTATTTCTGGGCCCTTGGCCCCTTTCAGACGAGGTTGCAATTATTTTAGCGGAACTCTCAGTCTTAATACCTGGTTGTGCTCTACATGTCCTCCTTTTAACATTGGTTTTGTAGACAATTTCAACCTGTTTTGGAACCGCCCATCAGTTATGAGGCCAGATGGCATCCATCCAAATAGACTTGGTGCACGTGTTTTAAGGGACAATCTGTTCTATTCCATTCAATGTTTTTTAGTACAGTGACTGAAATTTGGTACGTTAACTCACCCCAAAGTTCCTGGGTCTGCCAACCAGCCCTTCTTTGTTTCCACTTATCATATTAATCCTGTTAATCCAAATAATCCTCACTGTTTAGATCAGTCTTCAGTTGAAAACCCCATAGAGATTGTGTCTGTCTCCCGTTACTCAAAATATTATAACCCAAGACAAATACAACATAACTTGATAAATTCACCCCTTTCTGCAGCTCCTTCTCATCTGCCACCCCTTAACTTAGCCCCTGTCTTCCCCTTCAGAGAACCTTTGTCTACTCCCCCCAAAGTTAATAAAAATATAATGTATAAACATCCCAAAGTGAATAAACAAAAAGTTGGTAAAACTCAAGTTAAACATCAGGTCTCTAAATCTAATGATTTGGCCTCTCTTCCTCCTCATAATGTAAAAATTAAATGCGGTTTGTTAAATATTAGGTCTCTAACTCCCAAGTCTCTACTAGTTCATGATCTATTAATTGATCATCAGATTGATTTAATATCCCTTACAGAGACTTGGTTAGGGCAAGATAATCATGTTGGTTTAAATGAATCAACTCCCTCTGGTTATCTAAAGTATCATAATCCTAGAAGTTCTGGTCGTGGAGGTGGAGTAGCGGCAATTTACCATTCTAAATTACTAGTTAATGTAAAGCAAAAATCATGTTTTAATTCCTTTGAGGGCCTGGTCCTCACTATGGGGCATGTTAGCAATCTTAGCTTAAACCCAATTTTCTTTGCTATAGTTTACCATCCTCCCTCAGCCTACTCAGAGTTTTTATCCAAATTTGCCAAATTTTTAGCTGATTTAGTGCTGAAATCAGATAATTATTGTAGGGGATTTTAATATACATGTTGATGTAAATAGTGACTGTCTTAATAAGTCATTCAATTCAATATTAGACTCATTGGGGTTTTCCCAGAAAGTAGAAAATTCTACCCATTATCTCCACCACATCATTGGACCTTGTTCTGACTTATGGTATAGAAATAGAAAATCTGGTAGTGTCTCCTCATAATCCTGTACTGTCAGACCATTGTCTGTTAACCTTTGATTTCACTATTTCTGATTATTTGACTCCTAAAGAAAAAATATTACTACAGCAGATGTCTTTCAGATTACGTTGTTACCAAATTTTTGCAGATTGTCTCCTCTATACCATGTGTCAACACAACGGAAATAAAAGATGGAGAGCTTGCTCCTTCCGTAATTGATAGCATGGTAGATAGTGTTACAGCCTCTCTGCATCAGACTCTAAACCTGGTGGCCCCTTTAAAAAAGAAAAAAGTCTAATCAGTGATTTCTAACCCCTTGGTTTAACACAGAAACTCATAGCTTAAAACAGAAGACTAGTCAATTAGAAAGAAATGGTGCTCCAGTAATTAAGATGAATTCTATTTAGCTTGGAGAAATCATCTTTTAATTTATAAAAAAAATCTCTTAGAAAAGCTAGAACAAGTTATTATTCTGCATTAATAGAATAGAATAAGAATAATCCCAGGTTTCTTTTCAACACTGTAGCCACGCTGACAAAGAGTCAGGACTCTGTCAATCCTCGCATCCCCCTAGAGCTTACTAGTCAGGACTTTTTGAACTTTTTCAATCATAAAATTTTATCTATTAGAGATAAAATCAATCAGATTATTCCCACTGTAAACTTTAGTACAGCAACTTCTACAACTCCTTTAATTGATATCTGGTTAGATAAGTTTACTCCAATTGACCTTTTAGAGTTGGATAAAATAATCTCCATATCCAAGCCTTCAACTTGTCTTTTAGACCCTATTCCTACCAGGTTACTTAAAAAAGTCTTCCCATTTATTGGTAGCCGTATTATTCAAATAATCAATTCTTCTTTAACCTTAGGTCATGTACTGCAGGCTTTTAAAATTGCTGTAATTAAACCCTTACTCAAAAAGCCAACACTCGACCCAGGAGTTTTAGCTAACTATCGGCCAATCTCTATCTGCCTTTCATTTCAAAAATCTTAGAAAGAGTTGTTGCTACGCAATTATTTGACCACTTACAGGGAAATGGTTTATTTGAAGAGTTTCAATCTGGGTTCAGAATTCATCATAGTACCAAATCAGCCTTAGTGAAGGTCACAAATGACCTTCTTATCGCATCTGATAATGGACTTGTTTCTGTACTTGTCCTTTTAGATCTTAGAGCAGCCTTTGATACTATTGATTATGATATTCTACTTGATAGATTAGAACACTATGTTGGACTAAATGGTACTTCACTGCAGTGGTTTAGATCTTATTTGTTCGATAGATTTCAGTTTGTTTATATCAATAATGAGTTTTCTTCCAACTCTAAACTCAGTCATGGAATTCCACAGGGATCTGTGTTAGGCCCTACTCTTTTTAGTTTATATATGCTTCTGTTAGGCAATATCATTAGAAAGCACTATATACATTTTCATTGTTACGCATGTGACACACAATTATACCTGTCAATGAAGCCCGATGATTGTGGTCAATTAGCCGAGTTAGATGCCTAGATTAGATTATTGTAACTCATTACTATCAGGTTGTCCTAAAATATCTTTAAAAAGTCTTCAGTTGATCCAAAACGCTGCAGCAATAGTTTTAACAGGTACTAGGAAGAGAGATCATATCTCTCCGGTTCTGGCCTCCCTTCATTGGCTTCCCATAGAGTTTAGAATTATGTTTAAAATCCTCCTTCTCACTTACAAAGTTCTTAATAATCAGGCCCCTTTTATGTAAAAGATCTGATATTACCCTATCATCCTAACAGAGCACTTCGCTCCCAAAATGCTGGATTACTTGTAATACCTAGAATCTCCAAAAGTACAATGGGAGGCAGAGCTTTCTGCTATCAAGCTCCTTTCCTGTGGAACCAGTTACCAATCTGGGTTCGGGAGTCAGACACGATCTCTGTTTTTAAGAGCAGGGTAAAAACCTTCCTCTTCAATATAGCCTACGATTAGGGAGGGATCTTGTGTCTCTTAAACTTCCCTTTGTTTTGCTGTTAATAGATTTAGACTGCCAGGTGACCTCCAATAATGTACTCGGCTTCTCTCCATTAATGTTTGCTCTCTTTATGTCTGTCCTCTCCATCATCTCTATCCCCTCACCCCCCAGCCAGTCGCAGCAGATGACTGCCCCTCCCTGAGCCTGGTTCTGCTGGAGGTTTCTTCCTGTTAAAAGGGAGCTTTTCCTCTCCACCGTCGCCAAGTGCTTGCTCACAGGGGATCGCCTGATTGCTGGGGTCTTTCTGCAATTGTGGGGTTTCCCCTACATTTGAAAGTGCCATGAGATGACTGTTGTTGTGATATGGTGCTATATAAATAAAGTTGAATTGAATTGAATTGAATTTTATTGTGTTGGAGATGATTACATTTTACACAATATTGTACCTTTTTTGGACAAAAAAATATTAACTGGAGAGGGAATATCGAAGCAAACTGTGTAGAAGAGCTCATGATGTTGTCATGTTATGCTTAGACATATGCAAACCTGTACAAACTTGTCAAGATGCCACTACAGTTACTGGGAATGAGTCTGTTTACATAACAAAACTATGTTTGCCAAATGGGGCCAGAGTCGCACATGTTGCGTAAGCCCATTGCCAATAAGAAACCTAAAAGTTTGATCCGATAAACAAATAAATGCAGCAAGCATCACCTTGGCCCTCTTTATTTCTTCCGTTCTGCTGACTTGTGCAGTAAACAGGGCGAGCAGCACAGAATCATAAGGTTTATTTTGGCTCAAGCACGTATTTTATTCTCTCTGCAGTCTGGGCGGCTCACAGATGGAGGATTCAGATGGAGGCATCTTCAGATGAATGGGGAGGGAAATGAAATAGTACGGCGATGTAGTGTGAGGGACAAAAATGGAGGAGTCAGCAAAGCCGCTGTTCTTCTTCAGTGTCAGGGGGCCAAGTGCCGTCAAAAATGCTTCACTGGATGCTGTTTACCTTAGCCACTGTATGGCCCCACATGCCCACGTTTTTTTTCCCCTGTCCCATCCAGTTTGTCACATCTAGTCCTCCCTAACCTTAGCACTTTGCCCACTATAAAGCCAGGTGACTAATAAGAGAGACTTTCTGCTTTATTAGACACAGCTCTGTTTATGCATTGGCTCGTGTTTCTGTGCAGCTCAGATGCCTCTCATCTATTTCAGGACACTTGCTTTCAGGATAACGCAGTGCCATTACAGCAGCAGTCTTTCTGCATTATGAAAGAGATTGATGTGATGTGCGCTTCCCTGTTTGCCCAAGAGAAAACACCATTTTTATTTACCCAGGAGAGAAGGGGAAGTGGCGGTTAGTGCAGCGCTCACTGACGGGCCGTTTCTTTGTATGTGCTTCCCATACTGATATCTGCATTTGCGTTTGTCCCTTATTCTGCTTATCTTGATTTTTAGCATCCATATTACTTTTTGGAATCCTGATGTGCTGTAAGGAGTCCATGAAATATTTAATGGAGTGTGAATTAAACTTTGCATACAGTCTGGAGGCAAACATGAAGAGAGATGTCCGACATTCTGTTTGCAACTTTGCAGCTGTCATTGGATAAGAAATAATCTGTTTGAGTAGCACTGATTGGGGGATTTGGCAGTAGTGGGAGGTGTGTGGGGGTGCCGGGCTCTTCATAGATCAGCTCATTTGGAACAGGGAGCCATTATCTATGTTGGACTACATTTAGAGTAGGCGTTGTTAGGCTAATTGTCCTTAAAAATGTCCTTTTACTGTCATCTGGCAGCTTTAATCCCTTTGATTTCACTGGCTCTGTGTGTATTGCCCAATAAAAGCTGTCTTCTTTGTAAAGCCACGTTTAAGCTTGGAGATTTTTAGAGATTTCTCTGAAGTGGGTTCAGTGGCTTTGTGTGAGTTTCCCTTTGGTGTGTCGTTCAGCTTCGGGCATCCCATGACAACAGTGCAGTTCAGTTGACTGCAAGAGAATTTTAAAGAGGTCACCTTCTCCAGAGAGGGGGAGGAGGAGGGGGTGGGGGTGTTATGCGGCGTCTGAGTCACAGTTGAGGCTGCACACCACGCTCAGCCGTCATGTGAGCCGCTGCCCAACACAGAGAAAACACTTCCTGGTGCCAGCAGAGAATCTGTCACTCTCTTTTAGCTCGGTCTGTCACAGAGGAAATAAATCTTTGACCTACGTTTGATTAATAAAAATGTTCTTTCACAATTTAAAAAAATAGTTTCCATTTCCTGTCTTTCACTGTTACTATTGGCAACACACACTGACATACACATGCACTGACAACATTCAACATCACACCTTCAACTTCTAGCTTCAAACTCATGATCCTGTCTGACTCCCTCTTTACCTCCTCAACACTCTTCACATACTCTTCCTTCATGATTACTCCTTCTCCTTTTCACTTCCTATCTACACCATGGTAGAACAGTTTACATCCACCTCCAATGCTCCTAGCCTTGCTTCCCTTCCATCTGGTTTCTTGAACACACAGTATATCTGCCTTCTGTCTCGCCATCATGTCAGCCAACCATCTCCCTTTACCAGTCATAGTTCCTACATTTAAAGTCCCTACTCTCACCTCCACAATCCTTCCTTTCCTTTTCTCTCTCTACCTCCAGACACACCTTCCACTGCTCCTCCTTCTCCTCCCCGATCTTCTACCAATAGTAGCCAAATTTCCACTGGCACCTTGTCAGTTAACAGCACCAGTGGTGGGCAATGTTAATGAGGTTTATTTTTCTCAAATTTGTAGCTACTTGAGTAAAATTTAAACACACACACCCCTTTCAGCTGCTCTCTATTTGGGGTAGCCACAGTGGATGATGGATCCGCATCTTCGATTTGGCGAGGATTTTATGCTGGATGCGCCCCTGACGCAACCTTACTTATTGACCCAGTTTTGGGACCGGCACAAGCAGTACACTCGTGTCACCAGAGATGAATTAACCATTTAGGCAGGAAAACTGGCTTCTCCCACAACACTAACTTAAAAAATGTCTATAAACAATCTTAAGTGTCTGAAAGAAATTCACAGATGAAGCAAGATACTGGGATCAGGTTGCTAAGTACTCAAACAATACTTTATTACAATCTGAAAGACAAGAATAGATTAAACTATAATTAAGCTGCTTAACGCTAGTAATGACACCAAGACATTTGTTGATTTGTTGAATCATCCCATTTTCTGTTAACCCAGGGAGTCTTCTTCTTCTTCTTTTGGCCTTTAGGGGTCACCACAGCAGATCATCTGCCTCCATCTCACCTTATCCCTGACATACTCTTCCTTCAAGATTACTCCTACTCCATTTCTCTTCCTATCTACACCATGAACAGTTTAAGTCCACCTCCAGTGCTCCTAGCCTTGCTTCCCTTCCATCTGGTTTCTTGAACACACAGTATATTTATCTTTCTTCTCTCCATCATATCAGCCAACTCTCTGCCTTTACCAGTCATAGTCCCTACATTTAAAGTCCCTACTCTCACCTCCATATTTCTACCTTTCCTTTTCTCTCTCTGTCTCCTAACATGCCCCCCCTTCCTCCTTGATCTTTGACTAACAGTAGCCTAATCTTCACTGGCACCTTGTCGGTTAACAGCACCAGAGGCAGACATTGTTAACCAATCTGGTATGGAAGTCTCATTTGTCATGATCCACATGTAAAACAAAGGTTTTATGGGGGATGCCCATCCTGACACAATCCTCCCCATTTACCCGGGCCTGGGACCGGTAGTAGGTGTACTGGCTTGTGCCCCTGCAGTGGCTGGGTTAATAGACGGTCCGTTTGCTCCAAATCAAACTCTCCCAGTTGTTAACCTTGTCTTCTTGTGTCATCCTGTCTTATGGTTTTTACAGTTTTTCCCATTATATTTACCTGTATGTTGAAATTTGTACAGTACTCTGGTCAGCTCTGATGTTTTAAATGTACTTAAAAATAAACTTGACTTGACTTAAAACCACTGGTGTTGGCTGTAGAAAAGCCAGTCCTGAACTGCATAGTTCCTCGTAGCAGAAGAGTATGCACTGATGTGTGGGCCTTTATGCACATACTTTCAAGAGTAATCCACATACAGACAATTCTTCTCTCATCTTGTGCCATTTCTTTGAATTTATAAATCTGAAAAAAATATGGGGGGGTTTGGGGGGGGGGCATATGTAATTCTGCTAATAAATTCAGCACAGAGTTTCCTTATTTTACTCACTAAACCATTGCAATTAGCTCTTGCATAGCAAATACTCATATGGTGAGCTACTGTCAGTGTGGCGGGTCTGGTTTACACCATGCCTTTTTTTATTTTTTCTGTGAGAAGGTATATTAAAGCGGTTTAAGTATGAAGGTGATGGAAGAGCAAGCTATGCTTGAGTAAAAACTGGAATGTGTTTGTTCTCTTTTCTGTGGTGTGATTTTTGCAGAAACTGCATGTGTGTGTGGGGGGGGGGGTGCTTATGTGTGTAATTCTTTCATTTTTGTTTGTGGGTTGAAATCCCCCAAATACATTAGATTTAAAGGTTTTAGTGGTAAACCTTGGTCCTTTGTAGCAATGAAAGCAGAGAACAGGCTGTGGTGACATTAAAATAAATGAATTTCCAAAGTTGTCATCAATCGGTGTTTGATGTACAATATTTATGGATGAATTATTCCTTAGAACGTCTAAAATCAGTGCTATGTGTAGTTGAAAGACCAGTCTAAAGTGGAGGAATAAATCAATTAAAAATGTAATTTAAAAAAAACTTTGTAGTGCTGCTATGTAAAAAGTTCAGCAAACAGATTTACAATTCTTGGGTTTTCTAGTAGTGACCTGTTTCATGTAACAAAGATTATAATAAATGAAAGCACCACAGGTACTGATTCAGTTCAGTTCAGCTTTATTTTTATAGCACCATTTCACAACAACACTCATCTCATAGCACTGTCAAACTGTAGGGGAAAACCCCACAATTGCAGAAGGACCCCAGCAATCAGATGATCCCCTGTGAGCAGCGCTTGGCGACGGTGGAGATAAATAAAAACAACTCCATTTTAGCAGGAAGAAACCTCCAGCAGAACCAGGCTTATGGAGGGGCAGTCATCTGCTGTGACTGGCTGGGGGGTGAGGGGATAGAGAAGAAGAAAAGAACAGACATGTAGAGAGCAAACAGCACAACGGGGACTCAATCTATGGGAGAGAAGAAACAGATGTTAATGACCAGCAAAAATATTTCATTGAGAGTGAAGGTGGGAAGCCCAGTGCATTGTTGGAGGTCCCTTGGCTGTCTAAACCTATTAGCAGCATAACTAAGGGAGGGTTCACGTGTGGTTCTGGCATTATTATGCTGTGTGCCCACTGTAAAAATGGTCTATACCTGTTTTTGTAGGTGCTTCACAGGTGCTCTTTAAAAAGTTTCCGCCCTATATCCTAGCAACTCCTTGACCTGTTACTCAAAGTCAGTGTTTCACACATTTTGCCCTGAAACTCTCTACTAACTGTGCTAAGCTACGTCGGACTGGTTTTCCGGTTCCGGTTCCGCCGGACCGGTGGTGCCACACGAGTAGGCTGCCCGTTGCAACAGCCTTTTTTTTATCTTCCTTCTTCTTTCTACACCTTTCACTCTGTATATATATCACGGACGCACGGATCGCCCCGGGGGTCTCCCGGGTTGGCGGACGGAGCCACGGTTTGCAGCGGGAGACGCTACAGCGGGGAGGAGCTAGTGCTAGCTAGCACTTGGCCGCCGCCCGGTGCTAATGGGAAACTCGACATACCGGGAGCTGTAGCGAAAACGACGCGGGTGCCGGGCTGGAGTTTAGGCGGCGTGCAAGAAATATAAGACAGAATAATAAAGAGCGATGGCAAGACCCAAGCAGACCGCCCGTAAAATCTACTGGAGGAAGAAGCCCCCCAGGAGACAGCTAGCCACCAGGGCTGCTCGGAGAGGCGCTCCGGCCACCGGCAGAGTGAAGAGGCCTCGCCGTCACAGGCCCGTGGCTCTGAGAGAGATCCATCGCTGCCAGAAATCCACGGAGCTGCTCATCCGTAAGCTGCCCGTCCAGCGCCTGGTGAGGGAGATCGCTCAGGACTTCAAGACCGTCCTGCGTTTCCTGAGCTTCGCCGTCATGGCTCTGCAGGAGACCAGCGAGGCCCACCTGGTGGTCTCTTCTTCGCTAAGGGGGTCACCATCATGCCCAAAGACTTCCAGCTGGCCCGCCGCATCCGCGGAGAGAGAGCTTAGACTTTCTGCTGCACATTCACCAACCAACCATAATGCTCTGCACTGTGTGTCTATATATATACATTTATAGTAATATGGACATATGTTTACTAGATGTTGTTTTTTCTTGCCTTCTGAGTGTTGCTCTGAGTGTTGCTATCCCTGTGCTGTTGCAATCCTGGAATTTCCCCATTGTGGGACTAATAAAGGCTTATCTTATCTTATCTTATCTTAAAAAGACACACATCCTTTAGAGCTTTGCTGTTAAATATTGATCATAGTATACTTTTAGACTGATTCAGATTACAGAGGTTACAGCACTCCAAAAATTGAACTTTTCAGTGCACTGAGCACGGCGACAAATGACAAGTTCATGCAAGAATTATCAATAATAACATGGGAGCTCAAGAAAGACCGAGCCAGACCTAGGAGGACTGACTGTGATCACATGATGACGACAAGGAAGTCTGATGTGCCGGCTGTCCGTCTGGAGACAGTGGAAATCAGGAGTTTTCTTGACAACAAAGCCTTATCTCGAAATTAAAAGTCGAGAAAACATGGTGATACATTGATGCAAGCCTTTGGTTTAGTTTAGTGGAAGTACAGTATCAATACTGATTTGATTGTAGGTCCAACAGGCAGTGGAGGATCAAAGAGATCTCCAAGATATTGCACAACCTTGAGTGTAATATTGCTTTTACACAACAGCTCTACATGCAGTATATTAGTTGATAGTAGTAAATGACAAAGATAATAATTTTTCTGTTTAATTAATGTTTTAATCTTCCATAAAGGTAACCATAACCTGAAAATAAGTAGTCAAAGTAGGTAACAGTTGCTACTCTTGAAAGTTGCTGACACAAACAGTGGCATAATATAGAATATAATCTTTACTGTCATTTTACACATACAGTATGTTCAATGAAATTTGCTAATGCCCACCATTCAGCATTTATTTACATGCTTTTCCTAAGTCCATCAGTCAACACTTTTTTGTTAGGCTAGCTAGAAGCACGCATTACATTGTGAGGCTTCAGTAGGACGTGTATGCCATGAAGTTCTAATCTGAAACTAATTTTATGAATAAAGATCTAACTTTGATAACCTTGAGCGTGTTTATCAGGGAATAACATAACTTCATCCATCCATTTTCTACCACCTTTCCGGGAGTCTGGGTCACGGAGGCAGCAGCCCAAGCAGAGAAGCCCAGACTTCCCTCTCCTCCAGCTCTTCAGAGGGGACACTAAGGTTTTCCAAGGCCAGCGTTTCCTGGGTCTGCGCCGGGGTCTCCTTCCAGTGGGATGTGCCCCAAACACCTCAAGTGGGAGGCATTTAGGAGACATCCTGATCAGATGCCCAAACCACCTCAACTGGCTCCTTTTGATGTTGAGGAGCAGCAGTTCTACTCTGAGCCTTTCCCGGATGACTTGGCTCCTCACCCAAGGTGTGGGTTGCTGGACTCACCCTTAGGTGAGTCCAGCAACCCTACAGAGAAAGCTCATTTCAACTGCTTGTATCCTTTATCTCATTCTTTTGGTCATTACCCAACGCTCATGACCATAGGGGAGGGTAGGAATGTAGATTGACTGGTAAATTGACAGCTTTGCTTTAAAAGAGCTCAGCTCCCTCTTCACCACAACAGACTGGTACAACATCCGCATCACTGCAGATACTGCTCCGATCCATCTGACAATCTCCTGCTCCATTCTCCTCTCACTCGTGAATAAGACCCCAAGATACTTAAACTCCTCCATTTGGGGCAGGAGCTTGTCCCCAACCTGGATTGGGCAATCCACCCTTTTCTGGCCAAGCTCTATAGACTCAGACTTGGAGGTTCTAATTCTCATCCCTGCTTCACAAGCAGTTTTAAAGTGTCCCAGCAAGACCTGTAGGTCATTGCTTGGGGACAGCAACAGGACCTCATCATCTGCAAAGAGCAGAGATGAGATCCTGTGGTCACCAAACATGACACCCTCCGTTTCTTGGCTGCGCCTCGAAATCCTGTCCATAAATGTCATGAGCAGGTGAATCTCATCCACCCCTGGAAGTCCTTCCAGAGGTTGGAGTTGAAGACCTCTCAGAGAGGGGCCTCAGCCAGACGTTGAATGGCATCCTCTTCTGACTTCTGGTATCCCTATTATCCAATCTAACTCCTTGGTCAGAACTAACGATTGTATAAAGCAGTTTTAAATTAGCAGTGACTGGAGGATATTTGAGATAGAATAAACTTCGAGCGAAATGACTTTGACAAAAAAAAAAAAAAAACTCTTCTCAACAGCTGTCTCAACATTTGTCTTCTTGCCTGAAGACAAATTAAAATTTCTACCATGGCTTTCTTTTGTAACAGAGTTGAAAATGTTCGGATTTGTGCCTGCTAACCAGAACTGAAGTTGACAGCACATGTGCAGGCTGTGAAACTAAAACAGTGAGCTAATAGTACCTGAAGAGAATGCAGATCTTGGGAGTACTTTATTCTTGAGGGTTTATGCCTGAAAAGTAAAATCAAGGTTGTCTTAGTGAAGCTTTGTACTTGTGGGTACAATGAGCTGAGCCTGAGCAGCTATATTTAGCCATGTGACAGTATGCTCATGATTTTGAATATGTATTATTCTTCTCTAGGTCGGTGCAGAATTGGTGACTCTATAAAATGCCCTTGATGGTTGTCCTGCCTCTTGGCTGCTATAAAATGTGCCATCTGTTTACAAAGTCAACTGAAACGCTGTCATTTGTGCCGACTGATAAATCACACCAGTGTTAATGCTCACCAAGAGACTTAGGTGTCCTCTGATGTTCACATGTCACATCTGCATTGTCATTATTGAAGATGGAGTACACCGAATGTCACATTCATTTAATTCCTTCCGTTCAGCACTTTTGAACTTATCTTATTTAACTGTACGTGCTGTATACTGAATAGCTTAACATCAACTGGCTCATAAACTCCAAATATCCAGCTGAGTTTGGTTTGAGAAAATAGAACTCTCAAGTGAATCATTTGTAAATTCGCCCAAATCCCTTTTCTTTAACATCTGCTAACACGTTTCAAAATGTCATGCACATCCCAGCTTATGATGTTTGTGTGCTGTGTGTCACAATGTTGGGAGGAGAGCTGACGCTCAGCTTCTGCATTCTCATTTCCCCTCTGCCAGCAGTGATATAATGCACCAGTTTTGATATCTATGAGCGGATAAAGAAGCCCAATAAAATCCAGACGGTGACAGAGTCCGTTCAGACCAAGGTCAGCACAGCAGCTTCAGATCAATCATCAAAATCTTCATCATGCATAATCTCATGGGATCACTACAGAATTCCTTAACCGTGCCAGGCATGTTAACACACATGTCTGGTGTCTCTTTAGAAGGATAAGGTGGCGGTTCTCAGCGAGAGCCACTTGTCTGTAAAGGCCATACCTGGTCTGAGTGCTGTCTGCTGAGCACTTCACTGTGAAGGTCACCAGCAGAGGAAGGGAGGGCCAGGGCAGACATGTCAGCTGTGCTCTGAATACTTAAAAAGGTCTATTAGGTGCATGCCAAATCACAGGACCATTAGTTATAGATGAGTTAAACAACAAACTCTAAAAGCGCCACTATTAGCCCACAAAATTAAATGCAGTGATACAGTAGCTCACAAATGTGAGTACACCCCTCACATTTTTGTAAATATTTTATTATATTTTTTCATGGGACAACACTGAAGCTATGACACGTTGATACAATGTAAAGCAGTCAGTGTACAGCTTGTATAACAGTGTAAATTTGCTGTCCCTTCAAAATAACTCCACACACAGCCATTAATGTCTAAACTGATGGCAGCAAAAGTGAGTACACCCCTAAGTGAAAATGTCCAAATTGTGCCTAAAGTGTCAATATTTTGTGTGGCCACCATTATTTTCCAGCACTGCCTTAATTCTCTTGGGCATGGAGTTCACTAGAGCTTCACAGGTTGCCACTGGAATCCTCTTCCACTCCTCCATGATGACATCATGGAGCTGGTGGAAGTTAGAGACTTTGCGCTCCTCCACCTTCCATTTGAGGATGCCCCACAGATGTTCAACAGTGTTTAGGTCTGGAGACATGCTTGGCCAGTCCATCACCTTTACCCTCAGTTTCTTTAGCAAGGCAGTGGTCGTCTTGGAGGTGTGTTTGGGGTCGTTACCATGTTGGAATACTGCCCTGCGGCCCAGTTTCCAAAGGAAGGAGATCATGCTCTATTTCAGTATGTCACAGTACATGTTGGCATTCATGGTTCCCTCTATGAACTGTAGCTCCCCAGTGCCAACAGCACTCATGCAGCCCCAAACCATGACACTCCCACCACCATGTTTGACTGTAGGCAAGACACACTTATCTTTGTACTCCTCACCTTTTTGCAGCCACACACGCTTGACACCATCTGAACCAAATAAGTTTATCTTGGTCTCATCAGACCACAGGACATGGTTCCAGTAATCCATGTCCTTAGTCTGCTTGTCTTCAGCAAACTGTTTGTGGGCTTTCTTGTGCATCATCTTTAAAAGGGGCTTCCTTCTGGGATGACAGCCATGCAGACCAATTTGATGCAGTGTGTAGCATATGGTCTGAGCACTGATAGGCTGACCCCCCACCCCTTCGACCTCTGCAGCAATGCTGGCAGCACTCATACATCTATTTTCAAAAGACAACCTCTGGATATGACGCTTTTGAGTTATTTTGAGGGGACAGCAAATTTATGCTGTACACTGACTACTTTACATTGTATCCAAGTGTCATCTTCAGTGTTGTCCCATGAAAAGATATAATAAAATGTTTACAAAAATGTGAGGGGTGGACTCACTTTTGTGAGATACTGTATACTGTATGTCATTTTTGCAAGGCTTTGATTTGTTCATTTTGTTGTATATTTTAGTATATTGTTCATGTTGCAGTGTTGGTAAATGGGCAGTTTTATCACAGCTGCTTTTTAGTATATTTCAAAACTTCAGTCAAATGAGTGCAAGTTTTCACAGTGAGAAATATAATACAAAAACAAATAAGATGTCATAAATCATGCTTCAGGGCAGCATAAAGACCCAAATGCTAGCTGTGAGTTTGCTAAACGTTTAAGAAAAAAGACAAAAAATGTAACAAAAACACAAATCTTGCGAACTGCAGAAGGTACAGGATACAAAAGGAAGAACAGTACGGAGGATGAGGCATATGGAAACACCGGCAAAATGGGGAACACCAGTAGGATATGAAAAAAATAGAGGAGACGCGGAACTCATGTCTGCACATTGAGAAGAACACTGTAACAAGTAATCGGCGCAGCTGTCCTTAAGTAGGCCAAACAGGAATAAGTACAAAATGATCACAGGTGTGGGTACAAGAGCGAGGATAATTAGATGCAACTATTGACAGCTGTGACAGCCCATGAACAGAACTTGACACATGGAAATGACACAAAGTGCTGTCAAAATAAAAGTACCGGGGAGTATGACAAAAGAACACTGAGTATGAAAATGAGATGGTTCAAAATGAGACACAGACCGAATGATACAAAAAGAAAAACATAATCCATGACGGTGAGGACAAGATAAATACAAACAAAAGATGCAAATAATATAATATACATGAAAACCAAAATACAACAAGGGAGGTGGGGAAAGGACAGGGAAGGTTCAAGTGTAAACACAGGACAATGTGATCGACAATGCAAGATAATCTATAAACACAGAATAATAATACAGAAGGTAATGATGACTGAACTGAAATTATGATAAAACTATATTATATAATATATAATATTAATAATTATATAATATTATGACAAAACAAACAGAACGAATGGCAGACTCGAATAACAAACTACAGACAAGACCAACTCAAATACAAAATAAACCGAGATGAAGAAATACAGAAAATATTCAGAAATGAACTTAAAGCCTGAGCACTCCTGGGCTCTCCACCTGTGCTCAGTATCGTTACAGAGCCCCTCCCTTAATGGGTGGATGCCAGACACCCCCAAGGTAACATCAAAAAAAAAAAAAAAACACACAAAAAAAACACAGGAATAGAAAAATAACCCACCCCAGGAGGGCACTGGGGGAACCTAGGATAGGAGGGACCGAAACAAAAAACTCTGCTCATGACCCAAAAGACAGTACAATTAAAGTGACTTACAAAGACCTATGCCCACTGGGCAAGAAAATAAAGGCAGTTCAGGTGGTCTGCTAGAGTCCCAAGACCACCCGGTCACGAGTTGGAAAGCGTCGGGTGGCCTCCCAGAGTCTCTGAGCCACCCAAGCAAAGGGCATAGTCTGCTGGGTGGCCTCCCAGCATCCCTGAGCCAACGGGCCTCGGAGCACAACATGCCCCCTCCTGGAGGTGGCAGCTGGAACACATGCCCTTTACGGACAGCATGAGTTGAGGCATAGATCATATGGACCTGTAGCAGAAGAGCATTGACACCTGACAAGGACTGCTGGCCAGTGGCAAACCCAGACAGCAGTAGCGACTGACCAGCGAGGAAACTAGATGAAAATGGCTGACCAGCAGAAAGACCAGACGAAGACGATGGCTGACCAGCAGGAAAAACTGATGAGGATGACTGCTGACCCTTGACGGAGCCAGGTGAAGGGGACTGCTGACCATCGGCGAAGCCAGACAAGGATGATGACTGCCCAGAGAGGAAACCATGCGGCGACGATGGCTGAACAGCGGCAACCTCAGGTGACAACTGATGACCAGTGACGACCTTAGGCGAAGACTGATGACCCTCGGCAACCTTGGGCGAAGACGGATGACCCTCGGCAACCTCAAGCAAAGATGAATGACCCTTGGTGACCTCAGGTGAAGACAGATGACCCCTGGCAACCTCAGGCGAAGACGGATGACCCTCGGCAGCATCAAGCAAAAACGGATGACCTTCAGCAGCCTCAGGTGGAGACAGATGACTCTCGGCAGCTTCAGGGGGAGATGGATGACCCACGGCGGCCTCAGGCAAAGCTGGATGACCCACGGTGACTTCAGGCGGAGATGGAGGACCCTCGATGACCTCAGGCGAAGGCAGAGGACCCACGGTGACCTCAGTTGGAGATGGAGGACCCTCGGTGACCTTAGGCGAAGTTTGATGACCCTCGGTGACCTCAGGCAAAGAGTCGGGCAAGAGAACAGAGACAAACAGAGGGTCAGTATCACCGGCAGCAGTGGAGCCTGGCTAGAAAAACTCAGAAGCAGATGGCAGCTGCGACTTGCTCTCACCACCAAGAGCTAAACAAGATCTCTCTAATACCAACATAGTGAAGACAAAAAAGAGGGCTTGCCTTAGCTCGAGCTCCACTGCCGTCCAGGACTCCGACGATCCAGGCTGGGGCATTTCGAATCCACTCCTGGGGCTCCAACCTCGACACAGCCACCTCAGACGGGGAGGAAGGAAAAAGCACCAGAAAATTATTACCAGCAGCAGTGGAGCCCGGCAAGGAGGACTCAGTAGCAGAGGACATCTGCAGCTGATCCTCCCCACCACTAGCAAAACAAGATTTCTCTAGAACTGATGGTGTAAAAACAGAACAGAGTACTTGCCTCAACGCGAGCTCCACCGCCGTCCAGGACTCCAGTGACTCTGCTGCGGTGGCCCTTGCAGCAGGCATGATGGTGGGTGCAGCTGGCGAACCCCCAGACATGGCGGCTGAAACTAATGGTACTCCCGGTGTGGCGGCTGACACTGGAGATCGTCTCAGTGATGGCGCTGAGTCCCGTGCTGCTGAAACCAGGGGACACTCTCCTGTTGGCTCAGGCTTCAGGATACAGGGAGCGCTCTCCTCCCATCCAGTATGTGGCTGCAGGGCTGGAGCGGAACACTCCAGGGCTGCAGGTCCCTCCATCATCTTGCAGCTCCCTCCCAGAACCGGCAAACACTCAGGAGAAGTGGAGAGGGACACGGGAGAAGCAGGTGAGGATGAGGGAATAATAGCAGCAGCAGGTGGTGAGGGCTCAGCTAATGTGGATAGCTGCTGCTGAGTCTCACCACCGGGAATAAGGCAAGGCAATTCATTAATGGGTGTTAGAGAATGAAAACGTACTTGCCTTAATTCCCGAGGTGTGGTGATGGCTGCTGCAGAAGGCCCAGAGTCATTCTTCACAGTGGCTGCAGCATGTGTGGGCACCAGTGTGGAAAGTAGAGGAGCCAGCCCTGCAGACCTGCTGAATTCTCAGCATCGGGTGGTGACGTCGTGGAGAAGAAGGGGGCAGCGGCGGCAGGCCAGGAGGAGGAGGCTGACGGGACAGCCGACGGGGAAAATTCCGAAATGACAAGAAGACTGCTGCTGTGGTTCTCCAAAGTGTCAAGGAGGAAACTGCTGGGAAGCCGAAAGAGTTCCTCAGGTGAGATTCAACTGGGTGGCGGAGAGAGGCTGAAAATGTCTGCACCACCTTTCATCGGCGCAGGTACACACGGGAGACAGCGAGGAACGGGGCTGGAAACAGCTGCGCCAGGAGACGTTTCTTCATTGGCACAGGTACAGCTGGGAAAGAGGTCTCCCTCAGCTCACGAGGCATGGGTTGAGGGTTGATGCCTGAGGTAAGGAGACCCATGAGTTCTGGATGGTTCCTGAGGCTAGGGCAAGCCTCTAGTACCTCTGCCGCTCCGACCAAGCACTCCCGGGCCGCTTTGGGAGTGCGAGAGGCTCGAGTCATGGATATAATGCCATCCAGAACTCTAACAGATCAACACTCCACCTCACACAGTCCAACCAAACTGTAGTCCGTGTGGGCTGACATTTCAGCAAAAAGAAAAAAACGGACTTTAACAAAAATAACGGGAGGGAAAAAGAAAAAGGCAAAACTCACAGCTGCTGGTGTCTACACTGGCAGCGTCATTCTGTCATAAATTGCCCTTCAGGGCAGGAACGAAGACCCAAATGCTAGCTGTAAGTTTGCTGAACGTTTAATAATAAAAAACACAAAATGTAACAAAAACACAAAACTTATGAACTGAAGCAGGTACAGGATACAAAAGGAAGAACAGCATGGAGGCTGAGGCATATGGAAATGCCGGCAAAATGGGGAACACCCGTAGGATATGAAAAAAAAGGAGACGCGGAACTCATGTCTGCACATTGAGAAGGACGCTGCAACGAGTAATTGGTGCAGCCGTCCTTAAGTAGGCCAAACAGGAATAATTACAAAATGATCACAAGTGTGGGTACAAGAGCGAGGATAATTAGATGCAACTATGGACAGCTGTGACAGCCCACGAACAGAACTTGACACACAAAAATAACACAACGCGCTGTCAAAATAAAACTACCAGGGAGTATGACAAAAGAACACTGAGTATGAAAATGAGATGGTTCAAAACGAGACACAGACCGAATGATTCAAAAAGTGAAACATAATCCAGGACGGTGAGGACAAGGGAAATACAAACAAGAGATGCAAATAATATAATATACTGTACATGAAAACCAAAATGCAACAAGGGAGGTGAGAACAAAGACAGAGAAGGCTCAAATATAAACACAGGACAATATGATAAAGCAAGATAATCTACAAACACAGAATAATAATACAGAAGGCAATGATGACTGAACTGAAATTGTGATAACAAAACAAACAACAAATGGCAGACTCGAATAACTAACTACAGACAAGACCAACTCAAATACAAAATAAACTGAGATGAAAACATACAGAAAATAACCAGAAATGAACTTAAAACCTGAGCACAGCTCTCCACCTATGCTCAGTATCGTGACATAAGAAAAGTGATGTTCTTCACCTGAGCTTCTGTGCTGGAAAATATGTTGATGCAAATGCTTTTTTGCAGGAATGACTTGAATTTGGAGTTTTGAAGATTCTGATTCTTTTAATCCTTAAAGATGAAACAATTGAAAACAATTTAAAAATAAACATCTTCAAGACATTTAGAAAGTTACAGAATAAAAGTCTTGTTTTCCTGAGAAACTAGAGGGCACTCAGAGATCATTCCTCCTTCCCTCCCACCATTTATCCATCGGTCTGTCTGTCCCGCTGTACCTCATCCTTCCGTCCGTGTAGCAGAGGCCCTTAGAGGAGGTATGCACTCTCGGATGATCTTCAGAATCTAATGGGTTCATCCCTGGGCCAAGGGCCACCTCCGGTAAACATTTCATCAAAATCTGTAGTTTTTGCATAATCCTGCTAACAGACAAACAAACAAACCGCCCCAGTTGCATTACCTCCTTGGCTGAGGTAATTATTATAGTCTTGAAATAGGATTTCATATCATAATATTTCCTTTTGAGCTGCTGACAATCAAGAACTATGGCACCCGATGTCATAACTAGGATGAATTCACACAACATCATTTACCAAAAAGCTGACGGTTTTCCAGATACTTTCAGCTGTGGAGAGAAATGGCTAAGAAATGTTCAGTGTGTGGATATTTATTTCAGGCTGTACTATATTATAGTGGGGTGAGAGTGAGTGAGACACCTGCCTGCCAGGAGGAGGTAACAATGTTATCTCTATCACCTTTAGTATTTCCTTTCAGATCAGCCATAAAGTTTGTGCATCTTTAACTACAACAGGAAAAAAAAAAGAAACACTTTTTGGATAAATGATGCCTAATATTCCTTTGTGCTAAGTAAAAACAGGTCAATAATTCAAGAAATGAGGATCTTTACAGTAATATTCAAGAAAAGGGCCTTGATCTGAAAAGGTTTTATGATGTGCTGTTAACCCACACTTGTATAAATAATGCAGAAATAACTGTGGAACGAAGCCAAACCATCTATTATATTAATGAGTACTGACACGTATTCATTTCTATATAACCATACAAGCTGCACATACAGGAGGTGATATAATGATTGAAGTTGCTGTGTTGGTGAAGCAGTCTGGCCTGTGCAGCAGGGAGGCTGTGCGTCTCTTGATGTGAATACAGAGTGAGAGCCAGTTTTCTTTAGTCTGTGTGATGTCTGATTCCAGCAGAGACACTCTGTAGCTCACTTATATTTCCATAAACACATTTCACAGCGGCTTATTCAGCACCTGTAATATCTGATATTTTATGGAATCAGCAGTTTTATCACTAAAAAGGCTACAAGTGCATGTGATTTCTTTTCATTTAGTTCAGTCAGCTGAAGTGTCCCTTAGTTATAACCCAGTACTGCATATAAAGGGTTCCTGCCAAAATGCATTTATATCAGTTCTTCTCTGCACTCTTCTTTAGAGTATATAAGAATAAAACTCATACATTTCATTTGTACAGCACTTTTTGACGGAAACACCAGGGGCCTCATGTACAAAGGGTACTGATGCACAAAAACATGGCGTACGTCCTTTCAGACGTATCAGATGTATCAAGAATGAAATGGCTGTGGAAATATGCGCAGTCCAACAGCAACTTCATGGCTGGCGTACGTACGTTTCTACTGATATTGGTCCATTGGTGACACTTAGAGGTGATGTTGGGAGACTGATAATGACGTGAAAATGATTGTACACACCAGAGACACATGATGAACAAACATCCAAGTGTGCCCAGTTAGATGAGTGGATATACAGACGTGGACAAAATTGTCGGTACCCTTCTGTTTATGAAAGAAAAACCCACAATGGTCACAGAAATAACTTGAATCTGACAAAAGTGGTAATAAATAAAAATTCTATGAAAATTAACCAATGAAAATTAGACAGTGCTTTTGAATTGTGGTTCAACAGAATTATTTTATAAAACAAACTCATGACTTCCGGTCTGGACGCCATGGTGATAGCAACCTAACGCTGAAACTCCCAGACTCAATCCAAGGAAAACATCCTCAAAATCAGACCTAACGGATTTTTGGAAGATTAAAAATCAAAAGACAATAACACCATGCCTAACCACAAGCAGAAGAAACTGACATTCCCCAGGTCAGGACGCGCAGCGGCCGCAGAATCTGAACCAGAGGACCTCCGTTCAGAAGACGAGGACCTGGGCCTAGCTAACAAAAGGATTAGCTTGAAATCGCTATTTGACGAAATACGATGATTTCGGGCCGAATTTCTTGAATTCAGAGAGGATCTAAAAAGGGCGAACAGCAGAATGGACCAGGCCGAAAACCAAATCTTGGAAGCTGAAGAAAGAGTAAAAGTGCTTGAAGATTCTGTGCTGGATTTACACAGAAAACAGTCAAGGCTGGAGGCTAAGCTAACCGACCAAGAAGGAAGACAGAGACGAGATAACATCAGAATTCACGGTCTGAAAGAAGGAGCTGAAGATAGTTTCAACACAGTGGCGGAATGCGTGGAATCCTTATTGAGAGAGAAGTTGGATATTCCACAAACCACCGATTTGAAGATAGAAAAAGCCCATCGTACATTAGCCGCAAAGCCAACCCCGGAAGCGCCCCCACGTTCTGTGGGGGTGAGATTTGCCAATTTCAAAATAAAACAAGAGGTTGTAAGACGGGCTTGGCAGAAAAAAGGATTTATGCATCATGAGAGAAAAGTCTTCATGGAGCACGAATACGCCCCTGAGGTTCTTAAAAAGCGACGGGAATATAACGACGCCAAAAAGGTTCTACGGGAACAGAATCTACGCTTTCAGACGCCATTTCCGGCGAAGCTAAGGGTCTTTTACGAGGAAGAGTCATGTCTCTATAATTCAGCGGAAGAAGCAACAACTGACATGGCAAGAAGAGGACTCCCGGTAACAGTGTTTAAACCCGCAGCGGATCTGAGCGAGAAAATCAGAGCTCAAACGTGGTCCACTCAGAGACCTTCAAAAACCACGGGCCAGCAGCGGGAAATTCAGCCCCAGAGCTGCAAAGATAAGCTTTCCAGTTCCAGGAAGGAATAGCGACCTTTTTGTTTTGTTTTTTTTTCTTTTCAGTCACTCTGCACTTCCACCCCCCCTCCTACAAGGTAACAAACATTAAAGGAGATGCAGAATCAGCATGTGGTAAAACCTTTCATGGAGCAGTTATAGCATTAGAAACAAATGTCTTCTTAATTTAAAGGGGAAAAAAAAATCATTTTAAAATAGAAACGTAACAATGACCCACATGTTCTCTCCACACTAACAAATACTGTATTAGAGTGAATGTTTGCTGTGATGGGTGTGGGAGGGTGCACACAATCTCATAGGGTATAGGCATAAAAAAAAAAAAAAATCATTACAAATTCGGATCGGGATCTGAAATTCACGTTAAAAACATGGGACAACTTACAGGGGTAAGAGAGGGCCCTCAACACGTAACAGAGTTTGAGGAATTTCCCTCAGAGCCTACACTCCATCAGGGCTCTTACAGGGTCTTTAAAGAGACCCCAGCTCAGGAAGTTTTTTTGACAGTTTTTTGTTTTAAAGTTTCGTACACTATGTTCTTAATGTTTTTTATGTTCTTAATGTTCTTTCAGTTTCTGAGTAGCAAAAAAGAGGGCCACCACACTGTTATACTAAATAAGAAAATACAATGGAGAAACAGGGTGTAACCAAAATAGCCTCATTTAATGTAAAAGGGATCCTGAATCCAGTTAAAAGATCCAAGATTCTACGCAAAATGAAAAAAGACAAAGCAGAAATAATATTTTTACAAGAAACCCACCTAACAGACGTGGAACACACTAAACTCAATAGACAAGGGTTTAAAATGATCTCTTCATCTTCATATAAATCAGGGAGGAGGAGGGGAGTAGCGACATTGATATCAACCAAAATTACATTTGAAAAAAAATCAGAACACAAAGATAAAGAAGGGAGGTACAGTTTGGTAACTGGGCGGCTAGAGGGAGAAGATATCACCCTGCTGAATGTATATGCACCACCAGGGGCTAAATGGAAATTTTATAAAAATGTATTCGACCTAATGATAACTAAAGCCCAAGGTTTAGTGATATGTGGTGGAGACTTCGATCTAAGACTGAATCCATACTGGGATGCGACAGGTAATTCTTCACATCAAAATAACACCCAAAATAAGAATACTCAGATGCTACTAAAAGAAATGGGAATCTGTGACGTATGGAGGGAATTCAACCCCAATGTAAAAGATTATACTTTTTATTCAACGCCACATTCATCTTACTCAAGGATTGATTACTTTTTTATGTTTAATAGAGACATTGGAAGAGTAAAAACATGTAAAATAGGACTGATGGCTCTCTCCGACCACAGTCCGATCTATATGGACTTAAACATCCAAAAATACACAAATAATACATTTTCCTGGAGGTTGAATTCAAGTGTCCTGAAAGGACCACTGAAAGATGAATTGGAATCAGATATTCTCAGATATTTGGAAGAAAACGATAATGGAGAAGTATCTCCTTTAATACTGTGGGATGCGTGCAAAGCTGTAATAAGGGGAAAAATTATTGCAAAACTGGCAACCCAAAAGAAACTGAGACAAGAAAAACTAATCACACTAGAGTCAGAACTCAAGAACCTAGAAAAAGAACACAAAGACAACACTCATTCTAATGGCTCGCTCAAGATTAAAGAAATTAAAAATCAAATAAATGAGATCTATACAATAGAAATCCAGAAGAAACTTACATTTCTGAAACAAAAACACTATGAAGCAGGCAGTAAATCGGCAAAATTACTAGCCTATAAATTGAGGAAACAACAAACGGAAAGAGCAATCTACAAAATCAGAGACCCAGTATCAAAGGAAATAAAATTCAGAATTCAGGATATTCTTAAAAGCTTTGAGAATTACTACTAGAACTTATACTCCCACAAAAAACATAAAAACGCATCTGAGACATTCCTAAACACATTAAACCTTCCCCAACTTACGGAATCACAAAATAAAACCCTACTGTCAGAAATACAACCTAAAGAATTGGAAAAAGCAATTATGAAACTTAAAGCTAACAAATCCCCAGGAGCAGATGGCTATACAGCAGAATGGTATAAAACCTTTAAACAGCAACTATCTCCTCTCCTCCTGAAAACATTTAACTACGTCCTCCACACAGGGGAAATCCCCCCCTCCTGGAGAGAAGGGGTCATTGCAGTTATACCTAAACCTGAAAAGGATAAACTAGAATGCTCCAACTACAGACCAATCAGTGTATTAAATCAGGACTATAAGCTTTTTACCACTAACCTTGCCAAAAGGTTAGAAAACATACTGACAGACTTAATTCACTTAGACCAAACAGGTTTTATAAGACAAAGACAGACACAAGACAACATTCGACGCACTTTACACATAATTCATCATATAAAAAAATATAACTTAAATGCAGTCATATTGGGATTAGATGCTGAAAAAGCACTCGATTCAGTTGACTGGTCTTTCCTATATAGAATCTTATCCAGTTTCAATTTTCATAACAACTTCATTAGAACTATACAGGCATTATATAAAAAACCAACAGCTTAAATAAGGATTAACGGTAATTTATCATCATCTTTTGAGCTGGAAAGAGGATGTCGTCAAGGCTGCCCCCCGTCTCCACTGCTCTTTGCAATCTTCATAGAACCTCTGAGCCAATGGATAAGACAAAATCAAGAAATTCAAGGTATTACACTTGGTCAGAAGGAACATAAAATAGCACTCTTTGCTGATGACATTTGAATATACCTAGGGCAGCCAGACACTTCTCTACCAGAACTAATCTCAGTTTTTTCAGACTATGGAGATTTATCGGGGTACAAATTAAACATGCATAAAACCCAAGTCTTAACATTCAACTATGACCCAAATCATTCTTCACTAAATGAACTCAAAACTAACTGGGAGTTGGAATCTATGAAATATCTGGGGGTCAATATCCCGAACCAACTCGACAAAATTATAACACTAAACTATGATCCACTGGTGACAAAAATAAAATCTGACCTAGCAAGATGGAATATGATACCATTCTTAGGTACTGCACAAAGAAATGAAGCAGTCAAAATGAATATACTTCCACGTCTTCTATACCTTTTCCAAACAATACCGGTAGAACCTCCCAAAAAAACATGGCAGGAGCTGGACAGAAGGATCTCAAGATTCATATGGCAGGGTAAGAGACCTAGAATCAGATATAGAACCCTACAGCTAAACAAAGACAAAGGTGGGCTCGCGCTGCCAAATATCAGGGACTATTTTATAGCTGCACAAATTAAAACTTTAGTAGAGATATATAACCCAGTCTACACTGCACAATGGAAGGAGATGGAATGCCAAATAACAAGTGACATCCCCCTACAGGCGATAATAGGGAACAATGCCTTAACTAAACTCTTGAATAACACTAACCTGTGGATAGAGACCCCGCTAAAAATTTGGTTTAAGATAGTCAGAGAGAATCAAGCTAAAGAGCCCTATCGACTTCTGCAATGGATTGCCTATGATCAAGACTTTACCCCCAATAAAACAGACACTAGATTTAAAGAGTGGAAAGAGAAAGGGCTGATAAAATATTACGATTTTTTTAAGGGGCAAACTTTAAGAAGTTTTGAAGATTTGAAAAAACAAGGTCTAATAAATCAAGATCTTTACAGGTTCTTTCAGCTTAGACACCACAAACAATATACTTAAAAAGGAGGATTTGGAAAGGGCCCAGTCAGGTGTTCTGAAGGTCTTCTTAATGGCATATAAAGGGATCCCAGGGATCAGTTACATTTCTAAAATATACCAAGGTCTTCAAGACTTAAAAGGAGACAACACATCATATATAAAAGAGAGATGGGAAAAAGAGGGGAATTTCACTTTACAATTGGAAATATGGGAAAAGCTAAATAAACAGCAATGGAAAAGTACCTCATCCCTGCAGTGGAGAGAATTTGGATGGAAAAACTTGGTAAGATTTTTCAGAACACCTGCACAAAACAAATTTACCTATAAGGGGTTGAACTGTTGGCGCTTGTGTGGTGAAAAGACTGCAAATCATTTTCATGTGTTTTGGTCATGCCCAGTTATCCACCAATATTGGACCAACGTACAGACAATATTGGGGAAAATATTCAAAATAACAGTTCCCTTTTCTTTTGTAACTTTGTATTTGGGTTTACTACCGGACTCACTGGAAAGACGAGGAGATAAATACTTATTCAATGTTTTAATATTGGCAAGTAAAAAAGCCCTAACTAAAAAATGGATGCTGAAGGACTGTCCTACACCTGAAGATTGGATTAACGTGATTCAAGACATTTACTCGATGGAAAAGTTGACATTCGCACTGAGACAGGACATGGATGGGTTCATGAACTTTTGGCAACCCTGGATCGCATATGTGTCTTCCATTAGATCTAATCTTTGACAAATACCATTTCAATAATGGTCCCGCTCTTTGTTCCAACGCTACTCAGTTTTACTTAATTTTCTGTTTGTTTGGTTTTTGCTGTTCTGTTTGTTTGTTTATTCGTTTGGGGTTTGTTTTTTTTGTTTTTTATTTAATTCTCCTTAATTTCACTTTCTCTTTCACTTTAAAAAAAAAAGGGGGGGTGTTGTAATAACTATCCTACCAATGTTGTCAAATAGCAAAAAATAAGGGAACATGTGATGAAAATGTAAACAATGCAATGCTGTAATGACCTGTATACCCTTTACAAAAACTTAAATTAAAAAAAAAAAAAAAACTCATGAAACAGGCCTGGACAAAAATGATGGTAACCCCTAGAAAAGATTGAAAATAATGTGACCATAGGGACATGTTCAACCAAGATGTGTCCTCTAATTAACATCACAGGTGTCTACAAACTTGTAATCAGTCAGTCGGCCTATTTAAAGGGTGACAAGTAGTCACTGTGCTGTTTGGTGACATGGTGTGTACCACACTAAACATGGACCAGAGGAAGCAAAGGAGAGAGTTGTCTTAGGAGATTAGAAAGAAAATTATAGACAAGCATGTTAAAGGTAAAGGCTATAAGACCATCTCCAAGCAGCTTGATGTTTCTGTGATTACAGTTGCACATATTATTCAGAATGTAAGATCCACGGGACTGTAGCCAACCTCCCTGGACGTGGCTTCAGGAGGAGACGGATAATACGAATGGTAACAAAAGAGCCCAGAACAACCTCTAAACACATTCATGGTGAACTCCGTCAAGGTACATCAGTGTCACATCGCACCATCCGTCATTGTTTGAGCCCAAGTGGACTTCATGGGAGACGACCAAGGAGGACACCACTGTTGAAAACAAATCATTAAAAAGCCAGACTGGAATTTGCCAAACTGCATGTTGACAAGCCACAAAGCTTCTGGGAGAATGTCCTATGGACAGATGAGACAAAACTGCAACTTTTTGGCAAGGCACATCAGCGCTATGTTCACAGACGCAAAAATGAAGCATACCAAGAAAAGAACACTGTCCCTACTGTGAAACATGGAGGAGGTTCTGTTATGTTCTGGGGCTGCTTTGTTGCATCTGGCACAGGGTGTCTTGAATCTGTGCAGGGTGCAATGAAATCTCAAGACTATCAAGGTATTCTAGAGAGAAATGTGCTGCCCAGTGTCAGACAGCTTGGTCTCAGTCGCAGGTCATGGGTCTTGCAACAGGATAATGATGCAAAACACACAGCTAAAAAGACCCAAGAATGGCTAAAAGCGAAACATTGGACTATTCTAAAGTGGTCTTCTATGAGCCCTGATCTAAATCCTATTGAACATCTGTGGAAGGAGCTGAAACATGCCGTCTGGAGAAGGCACCCTTCAAACCTGAGACAACTGGAGCAGTTTGCTGATGAGGAGTGGGCCAAAATACCTGCTGAGAGGTGCCGAAGTCTCATTGACAGTTACAGAAATCGTTTGATTGCAGTGATCGCCTCAAAAGGTTGTGCAACAAAATATTAAGTTAAGAGTACCATCATTTTTGTCCAGGCCTGCTTCATGAGTTTGTTTTTTAAGATAATTCTATTGAACCACAATTCAAAAGCATTGTTTGATTTTCATTGGTTAATTTTCATAGAATTTTTATTTATTACCATTTTTGTCAGATTCAAGATATTTCTGTAACTATTGTGGGTTTTTCTTTCATTAACAGAGGGGTACCAACAATTTTGTCCACGTCTGTAAAAGCAAGCGCAAAGAAGTGCAGAAAATGGCTCTAACAACAATGGCATTAGCATCATTAGAGGATATTGCAAATCACGCAGTGAGAAGAGAAAGGGTATTTAGAGACAGAAGATTTTCTGGCTCAGGATGATGACTGGCTTGTCAGCCGGTTTAGGTTTCCACCAGCAGTCCTTGTGGAACTGTGCTTAGAGCTACGGCCGCTCTTAGAACACGACACTGCTAGAAGCCATCCACTGCCCATCCCAGTGCAGGTGCTGACAACTTTGGGGTTCCTGGCTACAGGGGCATTTCAGAGGGAGTTGGCAGACCCATCGGGAATTTCCCAATTGACCCTGAGCCGGGCTATGCCAGCTGTGTGGGCTGGCATTATTCAGCTGTCATCCAGGTGCATCATATTCCCATACAATGCAGGTGAACAGGTCAACATCAAAGTGAAATTTGCAGTGAGAACCGGTTTTCCTTATGATTCTAATGAACAGCATTGTAGGGAGTAAACTACAAGCTGGCACAGTGTGGATGGGTGGCTTCTTGGTGAGTAAATTCATGTAACTGTCCTAAAATTAAAAAAAAAAAAAATAAGCCACCTCATGCGCAACACGCCTGTGTGCCCCCAAATATCACCCTGTCTTCAAGGCTTCATTACAAGTCAGTGGGCTGAGTAAGTGACTTCCTTTTTTTGCTGATTAAACTACAGTTTCACAGAATTCTACCAAGCCCCCAATTGTGTGTACAGTAGTTATGTCAATGAACACATGCGTAAAGTTTGAATTGCAACAGTCTCATCCTTTCCCCAGCACACTTCATTCATTTAAAGTAGTAGTCTGTGTAATCCATGGAAGTTGTATATAACTATGAAGGATGAGATTTGCATTTTGGACATAAAATATGTTCTTGTCGAGTCTAATATGATCTGCTTTCAACTGACAGGTGACCGTGGCTACCCACTAAATAGGTTCATATTGTCTTCTTTTTCATTACTGTGTTCCTTTATTCAATGAGCTCATCCACCCAGCTGGTCACAAATCACAGTGATCAGCTGACGCTTCTGAGGACGACTGCAGACATCAGTCGAAACATGTCAAATTTAAATAAATATCTCCTTCTCATCCCTATCTGAATAAAGGAAAATAATAAACTCATCTTTTAGGGCTGTGAGCAGGTTATTGAATTACCTGTATCCACACTAATGTCGGAGGACAGCGTGCCAAACAAAATGTTTTTATGTGCCTCTACCTCATTCAGGAGCGCCTCCAACTCACAGTCCGTGAAATTCCATTAAAACCATTATTTTTGATTGTGGATACAGGAGAATCAAACGTGCAGCACTTGTATATATCTATTTGCATACCTATTTGCATCTAATTGCATATTCAAATGGAGGCGTGTCAAGGGAGGAGTCCGGTATTTCCTCACATACATTCAATTTCAAGTAGATTTGGATGTACAAAGGAAATGTGCTTGGATTCCTGCGTACACACTTTTTTTTTTTTTTTTTTGCTTACAGCATTTTCTTGATTTAAACATACACATCTTTCAGTAGGAAATCCACACAAGTCTTTGTACATGAGGCCCCTGGTGTATTTGTTTTATGTTAGTTTTTCTGCTCTGAGCTGTCTCACTTGTCTTTCCACATTTTGTTTTTTGAGTTTGATTTTTACTGTAAAAAAACCACAGTTCAACTTCACTCAGCAATTTCAGTCATCAACAGATGTGCAAGAAGTGACTCCAGAAATGGCATGACCTGCATAGGAAATTGTACACGTCTCACATGAAACAGGAGTTTCGAAACGGATACTTGAACAGTTTTTTTTTTTTTAAAGCAAGACCTGCAAGCTGTTTGCGCAGTCATTATTTTGGGAAAAAAAACACTCAAAAACCAAAATAAATGTAGGTGTTGCTGCCAAGACTCTGTTCCCTGAGTCAGAATGTCAAGTCTGAACCTAGAGCGAGTCAGTGAGCATCTTTGCCCGTGTTTCAGCTGTGGATTTACCAAAGATCAAGACCCTTTGAGGATCACTTGGCTGATTTAGGATCCTCACCAGAGACTAGTTTCAGATATTTAGATGTAATTTTTCATGAAAAAAAAAATTTTCTTTGGAACACCACTATAAACAATTCATTAAAAATAGCTTTTTTTCAGAGGGACATCTCAAAACTTAAATCAGTTGTATCTATGAGTGAACCAGAGATGACAGTTCATGCTTTTGTCTCATCTCAGACTGTGGTGATAGTCTGTTCACTTGTCTAGATAAGGAGGAGCTGATCTGTTGACCTGCACAAACAGAAGAGCTGATATACATATATAACCCCCGTTTTAAGGATGCTTCACTGGTTACCAGTTCACTTTATAATGAATTTTAAAGTTCCTGTCATAACTTTTAGAGCCTTACATGGTCAGGCTCCTCCTTACATTGCTGACCTGGTTCACCTGTATACCTCCGTTCGCAGTCCGAGGTCATCAAATGAGAATCTGCTCATTTTATGACAGTGTGATATTGATCAGGAAAAAGGAGGTCTGTCATCAGAAGCACATTGTTAATTCCAGTTCAGCGGTGTGTTCTGAAATTACACAACACAGGAAACAGCACAACAAATTTTCTGTTATTTTAATGGACAGGGTTGTAACAGTTATAATCGAGTCACCTGTCATTTTAATTATAATATGATGATACACTTAATAGTTTTTTATTCCATCCATATTTTCATTTTAATCATAGAGTGTAGCCGACAGATTAGGCATTAATGTATTTACTTTTTTAGGAGAATGAATGAATGACCTGTGATGGACTGGTGATCTGTCAAGGGTGTGCCCAAAGATGCTGGGTAGGCTCCAGCCTCCCCTCCACCCGAAAAAGGTTAAGCTGTTGAAGATGAATGAATGAATGAATGAATGAATGGTTTCCCTTACGTTTACAGCGTACACTGAGGCAAACACTTATAGCAGGGATCTACAACTTTTGCTAACCTCTAGCTGTCTCCAGGCAGGCTAACATTTAACTTGTTTTCACACATTATTTCATTAAGATTATGTTCGAAATAAGAATATTTTCATCACGATTTGCCTGATTAAATAAAGGTGAAATAAAAATAAAATAAACATATGCAGTATGCAATATGCATATGCATATATGCAGAAATTCTAACACTTAAATCAGGGATCCCAACCTTTTTATGGTCAGAAAAGTTTAAAAAAAAATTCCAAGAAGATGCAGGAACCCAGGGGTGCAAGTCTTGCCATCTTCACCACCATGAGACGTTCAAAGAAACAGATATTTTTGTCTTCTTTTCAGGTGGTTGATGTGACATATTTTCCGACGCGTGCACACTGTCCGCTGCTGGGAGTGTGCTCATCTGTCTTTGGCCCGCCGCCTATAAGGAATCACCACAGTTACTATATTCATTGATACCGTGCTACCTCTCATGTAATATTGTTTCATTAACTTGACCTTCAAGGAGGGTGGGGATTGCCGTTGAAGTGTGTGGATGTGGTGCATGGAGGACGCGTGGTGACTGTCAGTCTGAAGAGTTTAAACCAAAAACCTCTCTTCTGTGACACCATATACTGTCCACATACTAATCTATCAAGTCTGTTATCACATCACATCATGTCTCATGTCTATTCGTGCATGCACACATCTTGTCCCAGCTAATGAAATACACCCAGTCAGCTGTTGTTTTCTGTTAATTGAGGACAGTTAAATAAGATTTGTTTGAAGACAGCAGAGTTTTTCACTGCACAGAGAAAAAATAAAACAGAATTATGAAATTATTCAGAAGATCGTCCTCTTTTCCTGAAGTTTCAAACCCATTCATATCTGAGTGTTGCATCCGTGTGTGCAACATTAACCTTAATAAATTCAGCTTGATTGTTCAGCCCAGTTGTTCAATCATGTCCTCTTTCCCATTGTCCTCCATAAGATAACTAACTGGGCATCAACTGTGATTAATGTCTGGCTTAATGCCAAGCAGCTTTACTATCGCAAGCATTTCTGCTCATGTGCATGCCCTTTGGCATTTGATCAGAGTTCCCTTTAGCTAATGTGCTTCTATGCATTAAAGGGATGGGCAGGACAGGAGTGCTTTGGATTGGATTACCCAAAACACACCTCCGAACAATTAGATCAGGTTCTTTGCACTTTTCACCCAGCGCAGAGACCGTTTTCCCACTGCCATGACAACAAAATGGACTGGGCCACACCCATAAAGGCGCCGTGCACCAAACACAACTGACTGTTGAATAGACCGTCATAATACAGCGGTTGTGGTTAATGGCTCTTTCAGCTGATTTTCCCATAGTAATAGCTAAAAAAATGAAACAAAATATGAGCTGGTTTCTTTCCTTATCAGCCACCCACAGCATCTGGTTTCAGCTGGCATGTTTTGTAGCTTTTGTTGGGACTGCTGACCGCAAATCCTTAACCCCCTTAGTAAACTATCTCCCCCTCTGTTGTAATGTTGTTCTGTTGTAATGTGGCTTTTCATTTTCACTCCTCAGCCTGGCTACTGTCACCTCAGCTCCTTCCTTTCACATGTCTCATCTACTGATTCACCCCCCTGGCATAGTGAGCTCCTCAAAGTGAACACAGTATTAGTTCAGTCTTTTCTCTGAGTTTGGTTTGCGTACTATGGATGTTGCTGCCTTATATGGAAGAGAATTTCCCCCTGGCCCTTCCATGAGTTTCATAAGACATAAAAGACTTAAGCATTTATCAGTCTGAACTTTTTGCAGCCCCAGAATTCCTGTCAGCCAGGAGAGTGAAAACTGTAGTGACCTCCTGTGACAAACTGCAAAGGTTGGATGGGATAGCCGGTCATTTCCCTGTTTATAGTTAATTAGACTGCTCTTTCTTTGTTGTAGGTTCCACAGCTTTAACTTAATCTTTTATGAGGACTTTCTGTGGATTCTCTGGATCTGCTTTGTCTGTCACATAATTGTTTTACAAGGCTCATAAAACATTTGGCAGCTGTCCCTTGTTATTAATTCCAAAGATTCATCTTGTGCAGGTACAAGATGTAAAGCCCCATTGCAAAAGCATGTCTGATTAATTCATATGCAGTAAATGCTAATAGATCACCTGCATTGCAGTCAAATAGCTATGCATTTTTGGACCCTAGTATAACACATTTGCATTGTGTTTTGCATCTTGCACCATTGGTTTTTAGTTTTTGCCTGTGTATTTCCTATTTTCACGCTTTGCAACCTTGTCATCTAAATAACAATTGACTGTGCAAATGCTTTGTTTTCATAGGATCATTTAAAAGGGTTGTGGCTGGGCATATTGTCATTTTCTGCAATGTGTTTTTAACCAACAGAAACCATGTCTAAAACTAGAAAAGCACTAAGAGAGTGCATACCTCCACCAAGGCTCCTACCGTCCCTCATGGATCATCTCCAAAATATAATGGGTTTGTGTTTAGGCCACGAGCCAGTTCTGGTGAAAGTCTATCCAGTAGTTTTGGAGGATTCTTGCTAAGACACTGTGAGAAGATAAGAGCCTTGGTGGAGGTATGCATTCATGGATCATTACCAAAATGTTATGGGTTCCTCTCTAGGCCAAGGACCACCTCTGGTAAAAATTTCATCCAAATCCATCCAGTAGTTTTTGTGTAATCCTGCTGCACAAATACAAGCAAGGTCCTTGGTGGAGGACTCTCAGATCATCACCAAAATTTAATGGGTTCATCCTTGGCCCAAGGGCCACCTCTGGCAAAAATTTCACCAAAATCCATCCAGTAGTTTTTGTGTAATCCTGCTAATACACAGACAAACAAACAGATGGACATTACCTCCTTGGCGGAGGTAATCAGTGATGCATTGTCATTCGCTCTTTAAGCGGTGAGTTTTGCTGATCTGAACTCCAAGGTCAATATACCAATAGCAATCTGCCTTAGATCATGTGCCCTTCCCTGCTAAATAGGAGTTGAGGACCCATTCTGATTGGGTTACACCCAAAACACACCTGTGAAGTTAGAACAGCCTTTTTGTCCTTTTTGCAGGAGCAAAGTCTGTTTTAAAAACTGATCTTGTTCTTCTATTAAGGCAAAGCAAAAAGATGTCTCATACTTTTGACATGTTTTGACTGTCACCTGCAGTCTTCTTCAGAAGGTGTCGTCTGACATTCGTAACGTGTCACATCAGCTGTTTTATCCTTTCTGTAGGCGTGACCGGCCTGACAGATCTGTCAGGTCGGTCACGCCCCCCGTCGTGCGATGGTCTCTGGAGGAGAGAGTCCCAGGTGTGTGAGAGCATGAAGGCTCCATCATCTTGGTTCATGGTATTGTGGGCTCACTTCCTGATTTCAATTGTTTCTTTGATCCAGCATTTGTGTTTGTTGTCTTCTGATCCAATTATTTTTTCTTTGTTCCAGTCCATGATCTGGTTGTTTATCTTGCAGTGGTCTGATATTGCTGATCTGAGGTTTTCCTGTTCTGCCTTTTCTTTTTAGATAGATAGATAGATAGATAGATAGATAGATAGATAGATAGATAGATAGATAGATAGATAGATAGATAGATAGATAGATAGATGTACTTTATTGATCCCAAACAGGGAAATTACAGTGTAACAGCTGCATGACAGTAGACAACCAAACAACAGAAACACACACATGACAAAGGGATTATCCGTGGAAAGCAAAAACTAACACATCACCCCATTGCACATAGAAGGACTATCAGGAGCAGAGTGAAATGTGAGGTACCAGTTAGTCTGTAAGGTGCAGTATGACAACATAGTTATGACCAGAATACAACATCATAGTGAGTTATTGTACGGTGAAATTGCACGTGGCAGGAAAGTTTTCCTGTACCTGGCCGTTCGACAACGAAGCTGTAGTAGTATACTGGAGAAAGTGCTTTGCTGTCTGTCTAGTGTGTGGTGGAGGGGGTGATCAGGATTGTCCATGATGGATCGCAGTTTATTTAGTGTTCTCCTCTACACCACTGTCTCAAAGGTCTCCGGTCTGAGACCAATTACAGAGCCAGCCTTCTTGATAATCTTGTCAAGTCTGTTGGTGTCTCTGGCCCTGATACTGCTACCCCAACAGACAGCAGCAAAGAAGATGGCGCTGGCGACAACAGTCTGGTAGAAAAGCTCCAGCATCCTGCTGCACACATTGAAGGACCTGAGCTTCCTCGGGAAGTAGAGTCTGCTCATCCCCTTCTTGCGCGCAGCATCGGTGTTGGATCTCCAGTCCAACCCGCTGCTGATCCTGACACTCAGATACTGTATTTGTAGTCCTCAACCACTCCCACATCCTCCCCCCTAATCTGCAGTGGCTGAGAAGGAGTCTTCCTTTTCCTGAAGTCAGTCACCATCTCTCTGGTCTTGCTGACGTTCAACCTTGCTGACATTCAACATTTTTTGCGTTCTTGTGAGTCACCCTGTTGTTTCTTTTTCACATTCTTTTTGGTGTTCCCTTTTCTGTGTAGCAAACATCCTCCCCATTTCTCCTATGTATGTTTTTCCACATGATTTGCATGATATTTCATATATTGCGTTGCATTTTTTGTTTGGTTGTATTTTGTCCTTGGGGTAAACCAAAAGCTGCTGCATTTTATGTGAGGTTTTGTTGCTGTATTTTTTCATGATTCTTTGTATGGGTTCAGTTATTCCCCGGATGTATGGTAGGGTCACTATGTTTTTGTTGTTTTCTGTTTTTGGTGTGTGTGTGTTTTTTTTCCCTTTTTGTTTTTGTTCTTGGTCTTTTTTTTAGACTTGATGTTTTCCTTTGTTTATTGCCCATGTTGGGTATTGACAGTCCATGAGTGCGTGTCGTATGTGCTGTTTTTCCTTCTGTCTGTCCTCTTCATCCGTGATGATGGTGGTCCGTTCAAATAATGTCCTCACAACTGACAGTTTGTGTGCCATGGGATGTTCGGATGTCCAGAGGAGGTATTGGTCCATGTGTGTTGGTTTCCTGTATATTATGATTTTGATGCTGCTGTTGTGGAAATGTGAAAATGACGAGGCAGAGTTTATCTCACGAGTCAGGTTTATTCACATCTTCCAACATCAGCAAAGCAGAAAGAGGAAAAAACACAGACATTCGTCCTTTATATATCCAGGACCTTCAAAGCTCACAGTCACATTGCATTTAATCACAAATAACAATGCATCTTTCCTTAAATCCTATAACATCCTCCTCATAGAGGAGGAGGTTATAGGCTCCCTCATTGTGACTAGAAAAGCGCTATATAAGTGCAGGTTAGTTAGTTAGTTAGTTAGTCATAGTCTCTGGCAGACCAGGAAATCCCCCAAGGCCGTCTCTTGCATACCAAAGGCTAAATTTTCACATCCTCCTGTTATCTCCAAGGAGGCCCAGTTCTTTGTTCAACTCTGAGATGTGAAGCTTAAAGTGATGCATATGTGTCCCACATGACCCCCCCCCCCCAAACATCTAAGATGGAACAACAGAATAACAGTCTGCATGTCATGATAAAATTATTACACATTAACCCACATGCTGCTTGGGCCTCAGTCTCCTCCCGTATCTGCTGTAAGTGGGCTTCGCCACTTCTGCGGCGCCATCCTGCTGGGGAGCTGCTGTCTGAGGATGAGAACTGTTTGTCACTCCCTGTGGGTGTTCTGGGGAATGTCCCCGAAGGGGTCTGCCGCGCCGAGGAGCCCTGGCCAACAGCACATCCTCGTCCGCCACCACAAAGGCGGGTTTGAGCCTGTTTATGCCAATCTTTTCCTTCCTGCCCCCCAAATCTAGCAAAAAATGCTTGTCCCCTGTTTCCAGCACTCTAAATGGTCCATCATAAGGTGGTCGCAGCGGTGGGCGATGGGCATCGTGTCTGACAAAAACAAACTCCGCGTTAACTGTGGTGAACGGGGCCAGGCAGCGTGCCCGATTCCGTGCCACGCTGCAACCGCTGAGATGGGGAGCTATCTGGCGCAGGATTATCTGGGAGAAACTCCCCGGGCAGCCGAAGTGGCTGCGCAAAAACTTGCTCAGCCGGGGAGGCTTCTAAGTCTTCTTTAGGTGCAGAACGCAACCCCAATAAAACCCACGGTAGCCTGTCTACCCAATTTGCATCCGTCAGCGACGCTCTGAGAGCCGCTTTCAATGACCTATGAAAACGTTCGCATAACCCATTAGCCTGCGGATTGTACGCGGTTGTGCGGTGGATCGTTACCCCCAGGCTGCGGGCCATTGCTGACCAAAGTTCGGAAACAAATTGAGGACCTCTGTCGGACGTAATGTCCGACAGGACTCCAAAGCGCACTACCCATGCTGTTAAAAATGCGCGCGCCACCTCCTCAGCTGTGGTTGACGCCAGTGGGACCACTTCCGGCCAGCGCGTGGTGCGGTCCACCATTGTCAGAAGGTGTGTGCACCCCTGTGACGGCGGGAGGGGGCCTACGAGGTCCACGTGAACATGATCGAACCTCTTAGCCGGGATGTGAAACGGCTCCAAGGGAGCTCTCGTGTGTCTGTGTACCTTGGCTCGTTGACAGGCCATGCAGGCTGCTGCCCACTCCTTAACTTGTTTGCGCAGGCTCGGCCATACAAATTTCTCTCCTACCATTTTGACCGACGCACGCACTCCCGGGTGCGCCAGAGAATGAATCGAGTCAAAAACGCGGCGGCGCCATGCGGCCGGTACCACAGGACGCGGTCGCCCAGTGGAGACATCGCAGATTAGGGGGGGCATACCGTCTTGCAGCCCCCTGTTCTCCAGCCTTAACCCTGTTGGTCCAGACTGGAGCTCGCGCACGTCCGCGTCGCTAACCTGATCCGCTGCCATGGCTGCATAATCTATCCCTACGCGGACTGGGGCCGCCACGGTGCGCGAGAGACAGTCTGCCACTACGTTCAGTTTACCCACCACGTGCTGAATATCGGTAGTAAACTCTGAGATGGCAGCCAGCAGTCTTTGCTAGCCGGCCCGACCACGGTACTGAAACCTTGGCCATCGCGAATGTCAGCGGCTTGCGGTCCACAAACGCGGTGAAACGGCAGCCAGAACTGGAAGTGGCGAATGGCCAAGTGGAGAGCTAACAACTCCCTGTCGAATGCGCTGTATTTTCATTCACTATCGCGCAAAGTCCTGCTGAAAAAGGCGAGCGGCTGCCAAGCCCCGGCTACATGCTGCTCCACGACCGCCCCTATGGCCACATCTGACGCGTCAGTAGTGAGCGCTATGCGGGCCGTTGGGTCTGGATGTGCTAACAACGCAGCGTTTGCAAGGGCTGTTTTGACCTCCGAGAATGCTTGCTCTCGCTCCGGAGACCATTCGATCTTATTTGTGGGTTTTTGTTTTTTGAGTGTGGCATACAATGGTTGCATGAGCTGCGCTGCGTGGGGGAGGAAACGGTTATAAAAAATCACCATTCCCAAAAACTCCTGTAACGCCTTGACCGTTTGTGGCTGGGGAAAATTTGCTACCGCGCGCACTTTGTCAGGCAGCGGAACCGCTCCTTCTGGAGAGACGCAATGCCCCAAAAAATCAATCTGCGTCACCCCGAACTGACACTTCGCTGGGTTGATTATTAAACCGTGCTCTCCCAACCTCCGGAAAACTGCCGTGAGGTGGTTTTCGTGTTCGTCTTCGGACGCGCTGGCTGCTAAGATGTCGTCCAAGTAGACGAATACGAAGGGGAGATCGCGCAACACCGCGTCCATCATGCGTTGGAACGTCTGCGCAGCGCCTTTAAGCCCAAATGGCATGCGCAAAAACTCGAATAGACCGAACAGAGTTATCACCGCTGTTTTGGGTATGTCCTCAGCGCGCACTGGGACTTGGTGGTAACCGCGGACCAAGTCTATCTTAGAAAAAACGCGCGCCCCCGCCAAATGAACTGAAAAATCTTGGATATGCGGGATTGGGTAGCGGTCGTGCGCTGTAGCGTTCAACCTGCGGAAATCTCCGCAAGGTCGCCACGAGCCGTCAGCTTTCAGGACCATGTGAAGCGGGGAAGCCCATGGGCTGTTCGAACGCCTGATGATGCCCAACCTTTCCAGGTTGGTGAACTCCTCGCGCGCTATGGTCAGTTTAGCTGAATCCAAACGCCGAGCTTTTGCAAAAACGGGCGGTCCGGTGGTAGTAATAAAATGTTCCACCCCGTGTTTAGCGACGGCTGCTGAAAATGTGGGAACCGTGAGTGCTGGGAACTGAGTGAGCAGTGTGTGGAACTTACCGCTTGCAGCTGTGACGTTGGCTTGGGCTGTTGGCGGGGCCACTCGGGCTGTACAGGGAATAGAATAAAAAGAAAGTGCATTAACCAGGCGCCTGTTATCAAGATCAACCAACAAACCATGTGAGCACAGAAAATCAGCCCCCAACATATTGAAATTCACTGCAGCTATGACAAAAGTCCACTCAAATGGGCCAGAAGCAGAGTCCTCTCACCAAAGGTCTTAATCTCCGAGCCGTTCGCTGCTGACACCCCGGGACCTCTGGAAACCGCCAGCCAGTCAGCGGAGGAAGGTGTGATGAAACTCAACTGGGAACCTGTGTCCACGAGGAAATGCCTCCCCAAGCGTGCATCCTTCAAGTAGAGCAGCTTGTTCTCCTCCCCGAGGGCCGCAGCTGCTACCGGCCCCCGGTCTTGGCGTTTCCCGAGCGCTTGAACTGGCACGGTGGTATACATTTGCGTGCCTTCTCTGCAAAGTGGCGATGGTAGAAACAGAGGGTGTCACCTCCGCGATCCTTGGCCCCCGCTGCCGCCATCGTCGATGGTTCTGCTACCGCCGTCTCTGGCCCCCCGCCATCTCCGGCCGTCGCGCCGAACTCCGTCGCTGCCGTGGTGGCCGCGTGCTGTTTGCTGGCGTTGAAAATCCGGTGCGCCTCCTGGGCCAGCGCACGGAAGTCCCGCTGGGCCAACAACGGGGAACTGGCCAGGGTCGCTCTCGTGGCCGACGGTAGGGTCCTGAGGAAAATGTGGGTGAAGATGAAGTCGTCGTTGTCTGAGCCCCTCAACCTCAGCATGTTCTCCATCAGGTCAATGGGCGTGCCATCTCCCAAGTCGTTCAGAGCCAGGAGCCTCTCCGCTCTCTCCTCGACTGAGAGAGTGAAGGGCTGGATAAGTGCAGCCTTCAACCCGCCGTATTTGTCGTTGGCCG
This sequence comes from Pholidichthys leucotaenia, assembly GCA_020510985.1. Taxonomy (NCBI): domain Eukaryota; kingdom Metazoa; phylum Chordata; class Actinopteri; order Cichliformes; family Pholidichthyidae; genus Pholidichthys; species Pholidichthys leucotaenia. The sequence continues at coordinate 227,598,643 of CM035839.1, read as the reverse complement.
GTGGCCGCTCCAATAGGCTCTCCACATGCCGAGCCGTGCTGTTGTTGAGCTTTGCAATCACATGGTAGAACTTCGTGTCATCTACCGTTATCCACCGGAGGGCGAACTGTGCTTCGACCAAGTGGAACCAGGAGCGCGGGTTGTCCTGCCAAAAGTCCAGTAGCTGGACCGTAGCGGCATACGCTTGGCTGGGAGCTCCTGACTCGGCTGGCCCGGGGGAATTTCTTTCATCCATGATATGTCTTAGGGTCACCAGTGTGGAAATGTGAAAATGACGAGGCAGTTTATCTCACGAGTCAGGTTTATTCACATCTTCCAACATCAGCAAAGCAGAAAGAGGAAAAAACACAGACATTCGTCCTTTATATATCCAGGACCTTCAAAGCTCACAGTCACATTGCATTTAATCACAAGTAACAATGCATCTTTCCTTAAATCCTATAACATCCTCCTCATAGTCTCTGGCAGACCAGGAAATCCCCCAAGGCCGTCTCTTGCATACCAAAAGCTAAATTTTCACATCCTCCTGTTATCTCCAAGGAGGCCCAGTCCTTTGTTCTACTCTGAGATGTGAAGCTTAAAGTGATACATGTGTCCCACACTGTCATCGTTATGGTGAATTTTTATGTTTGGAAAGTTTATGCTCTGGTTTGTTTCTTCTTCATGTGTGAATTTGATGTTCCCAGTGCTGTCTATGGTATTCAGGTGGTCTGTAAGTTCTTGTGTGTGTCCATGTTGTTTTTTTTCCAGGATGTCATCCATATATCTTCTCCAGAACATGGGTCTGCATGCTGTGGGGGCTATGATGATGGCTCTGAATTCTAGGCCTTCCATGAAAAAGCTGCTCATTATTGCAGAAACTGGGTCTCCCATTGCGAATCCTTCTTTTTGTCTGTATATCTTGATTTTGAATTGGAAGAAGGTGGATTTGGCAACAAACTGTAAGAGTTGTGATATGTCGTTAACTGTGAGGTTTGTGCCTTTTTTGAGTGTTTTATCCTTCTTGAGGCTTTCCTATACAATGCGTAAATTGATATGAACGGGGGGGGGGGGGGGTGAGTAATGACACCACATCATGAGAAATGAATATTTCGTCTGTTTCCACTTTCAGGTTGTTGAGTTCATGTGCCAGTTCTTTTGAATTTTTACAGTGATGTTCTATTAGTCCCAGGATGAGTTTGATGATTTCTACAAATGCTTTTGATAAATTATAGGTGACTGAACCGATACTGTCTACTATGGGGTGTAGTGGAGTGCCTTTCTTGTGTATTTTTGGTGTGCCATAAATCTGGGTGGTGATACTTGCAGTGGGTGTCAAATGATCATATGCACTCTGAGTTATTTTATTGGTTTCCAGCAGGGGTCTGAGTATTGCCTTTGGAGTTCTCTCCTTTTCTTGTGGGATCTTTTTTGAGGATTTCATATGTATCTTTATCTGCCAACATGTTTTCCATCTGTGTTTCACATGTTTCTTTGTCCGTGATGACTGTCATCCTGCCTTTATCCTTTGGTAATATGATGATTGTGTCGTCTTTTCTGAGTGCGTCTATGGCTTTTTCTTCATTTCTGGTTATGTTTCTTTCCAGTAATTTGACTGATTTTAACACTCCCACCACTGCGTTCCATATTTCTACTTGCTTTCCTTGGTCTTGTATTGTTTGACATGCCAGTTCCATTGCTAATATATATTGTTCATGTGGGATTTTCCTTGGTGTGACGACACTTTCTGAAGACTGCAGATGGCAGTCGAAACATGTCAAAGGTATGAGACTTCTCTTTGCTTTGTCTTAATAGAAGAATAATATTGTGGGAATGTGAAAGTGACGAGGCAGAGTTTATCTCACGAGTCAGGTTTATTCACATTCTCCAACATCAGCAAAAACAGAAAGAGAAAGAATTCCAAACATTCGTCCTTTTTATACCCCAGGACATCAAAGCTCACAGTCACATTGTATTTAATCCCAAGTAACAATGCATCTTCTTCCGGAGCTTAACACCTCCACCCATAATCTCTGGCAGCCAGGAAAATCCCCCAAGGCCATCTCTCTGCATACCAAAGCCTAACCTTTCACATCCTCCTGTCATCTCCAAAGAGACTCAGTCCTTTGTTCAATCTAAGATGTGAAGCCTAAAGTGGTATACATATGAAGCATAAAGTAATATACATCTGTGCATATGTGTCCCACAATATCAGTTTCGTTAGTAAGAAGACAAAATTAACCTGTTTGAGATAAAGTCTGTTTTTTCCGCTGGCACAGTGGCAAAATGGACTAGGGCACGCTCATAAATGACTTGCCTTTGACAATGCACTTTTGACTAGATCATCATAATATGGCCTTTAGTATATGATATCTGGTATCAGTACCCACCAAAATATTTCTGAATTTTGAAAAACAAAAAACACATTTTAACGTAGCATTACTTCTGGCCAGCTGCAAAGTCTTTCTCAACAGGAATCTTAGCAAATCAGGTCATGGTATCTATAAATGTTGCTATTATCCCACTCACTACAAGCCACTCTCCTTTTCATTATGCGTTTGATTTAATCAACAATACATAAAGTACATGTAATTACCTCCGCCAAGGAGGTTATGTTTTCATCGGCATTGGTTTGTCTGTCTGTCTGTTTGTTTGTTTGTTAGCAAGATAACTCAAAAAGTTATGGACGGATTTTCATGAAATTTTCAGAGATTGTCAGAAATGGGGTAGCCTACAGATGATTAGATTTTGGTGTTGATCCGGATCCCTTTTATAAAGTTAGACAGAATAAATGTAGGATTAATATTTATGATGTTAAACACTATATGGGGGGAACTGTGGCACTTGGCGGAGGTCTGCGCTCTCCGAGTGCTTTTCTAGTTGAATAATTGATACCTGTTGTATGGGTATGAAAACAGAGATCTTCCTGACAGCTCATAAATTCTTGCAGATTAATTTTTGAATGTTTGCTTTGACTGGTCCCAAAATATTTTTTTCTTTAAGCAGATGGATATGATGTTTTATTGTCATGGAAATGTTTGAAGTACAGACTATTCTGAAACCACTTTGGCACGTCTTAAATTGCTCTCTGCTATTATATGTCTGCAAATAGTGAGAGTTTCCCTCTTCAACGATGTGATTTTGTTGATAGGCGTCTTTCTTTGCAGACATTAAGATTGTTGATAACAATTCCTGGAATCCACAATACTCTCATGGGTTTCTGCCCGCAGTTGGGCTGCCAAGCACGTTTTTCTGCCTGTGAGCTGTGAAATCCAAAAAGACAGTTGTCTGATGGTACTCTTCCCTCTGTACTCCCCCAGGTTTTGCAATCCTCCAGGCCATCATGGAGTCGGCTGTAGCCAATAACTGGCAGGTGACAGCTCGCTCAGTGGGAAACATTGTGGACCCCACAGAGTACAGGCGCATCATTGAGGAGATGGACCGCCGGCAGGAGAAACGCTTTCTTATCGACTGTGAGGTGGACAGGATCAACTCTATACTAGAGCAGGTACTGAGCTGGCAGCCAGCTAGGCTTCAGAAAAAACAACAAAACCCCCCTTCTTGCATGAATAAAAAAACGTCTTAAATTTATGTTATAAATGCATCCTTCCTCCAGCCTCATGACTCTACATGTTTCATTGTTTCCAAAATGGCACACATGCTGTCTGCTCCTCTGTGCTGCAAACACTATCTCCAATTACCACTCTCCTCACTCTTATCCTGCTCTCCACTTCTCATTTCTTTTTTGTTGTTACCTCAAGCAAGTGGCAGGCTTCATAATTGCCTCAGATCAACATTCTCATTTAGAAATACTGTTAAAACAGGCGAGACCAGTACATTCAATTAAGGCCTGTTATTTGTTGTGTTTTCTGTGCATGTTGTTCGAGGTCAGCTGGGCTCAGTTCACATGGAGGAATTAAAAAGCCTCTTCTTCCTTGTTTCCTAGGTGATCATCAGCTACAGATTTCCCACATGGTTTCTGATTTAGGTTTAGTGTTTGCTGATGCATGCTGCTCAACGTCTATGAGTCGAAGAGAATGTTTCAGCCTCAAAATGTGCTAAATGCGTATGAACTGGGAACCATTGTACTTCCTCTAAGGACTTGTTATTGCTTATCTGAAAAATTTGTATGTTGCACATTTAGGCAAATTATATTTTGTAATTTAATTTTGTTGTGTAGTCTTTTTCAAGATACAGGCTAAAGAATCTTGTATTTAAAAGAAAAGCAAACCTCTATTTTAAAGATGTATTGGTTTGTGAGCCACCAATTCGAAGCCTTGAGTCTCACATTTTCAACCCAGACTTGATCACATTTTCCTTAGGGGTTGTAGCCGATCAGTGTTTTAAGGTATTTTCACATCTACATTTGTTTCTTTGGTCTGAATCACTTGAAGATTTTGTTTTTCCCTTGGTTTGGTTTGGTTTCACATCACTTCAAAATAAACAACCTCCTCTGTGCTTATTGAACAGATTGCTGCCATGGTAACAAGCAAAGTAAATTTGGGAAGCAGATTCGCTGTTGTCCACATCTTTCAATAAAACCACTGAAGGCACTAAAGGTGCATATGGTGACACCACAGGAGGTGGGTTGCATTAATTCTCCTGAACCCTGACATGATCATCAGCCAGAGATATTTCTGAAGATCCACCAGGGATGCAAGCTTGTGGCCTTGGGTTACCTTGGATGCTTTTAAACTTGGAGAATGGCACCAGGGTTTATTAGATGATTCGGATCTAGACCATTTCTTTTTGTGGGTCTCAATCCAGCTTAATCTGCACCAATGTTCTTACCAGACAAAAAAGCACACTAAAGGATAAAACTACAAGAGTTCATTTGAAACTAATTAAAGCCTGTATAGGTGTGAAAGCACCCTACCATGTAGCTAGCTTTGTTGGCTTTATGTGTCTGTCCTTCACTGTGATATAATTTTAGCAGCTACATATTTTTCCCATCGCTTTATGCAGCTGTAGAGACCTCACCTGTAGAAATTTGCAGGTTGTGCCACAAGCCACAACTTGACCTCAGAAATTTCATATTCAATTCAATTCAATTCAGTTCAATTCAGCTTTATTTATATAGCGCCACATCAAATCAAATCAAATCAACCTTTATTGTCATATTGCTGTACATACAACAGTAGTGCAGGCAAGATGAAATTGTGTTTCTCTCGGCATCCATATAAGTAGAAGAACATGATTTAAGACACACTCACACATGTCTTCACCCCCCACCCCACCACATCCATTTACGCATCCCTGAGACATACTTGAAAAACTAACTATAATATACAAATAATGTACGTAATGTCCGTAGGTGCAGTAGTGTATACGAGAGATTCCGGATCAACTGTTCAGCATCCTAACAGCTTGTGGAAGGAAGCTGTTAATCAGTCTGGTGGTTCTGCCTCTGATGCTCCGGAATCGTTTGCCAGATGGCAGAAGTTCAAAGTGTTTGGCAGAAGTTCCAAGTGTTACATCACAACAAAGGTCATCTCATAGCGCTGCAAAATGCAGAAAAAAACCCCACAATTTCAGAAAGACCCAGCAATCAGACAATCCCCTGTGAGCAAGCACTTAACGACGGTGGAGAGGAAAAACTCCCATTTAACAGGAAGAAACCTCTAGTAGAACCAGGCTCATGGAGGGGCAGTCATCTGCTGCGACTGGCTGGGGGTGAGGGGATAGAGAGGACGAAGAGGACAGACATAAAGAAAATGAAACAGTGAGAAACCAAGTACATTATTGGTGGTCATCCAGCAGTCTGACTCTATTAACAGCAGAACAGAAGCGGGGTTAAGAGACACGAAATCCCTCACTAATCGTAGGCTATATTGAAAAGGAAGGATTTTACCCTGTTCTTAAAAACAGAGGCTGAGTCTGACTCCCGGACCCAGAGTGGTAACTGGTTCCACAGAGAAGGAGCTTGATCGCAGAAGGCTCTGCCTCCCAATGTACTTCTGGAGATTCTGGGCACCACAAGAAATCCAGCATTTTGGGAGCGTAGTGCTCTATTAGGATGATAGGGTAATAGAAGATCTTTTATATATAAGGGGGCCTGATTATTAAGAGCTTTGAAAGTGAGAAGAAGGATTTTAAACTTAATTCTAAACTCTATGGGAAGCCAATGAAGGGAGGACAGAACCGGAGAGATATGATCTCTCTTTCTAGAACCAGTTAAAACTCTTGCAGCAGCATTTTGGATCAACTGAAGACTTTTTAAGGATATTTTGGGACAACCTGATAATAACGAGTTACAATAATCTAGTCGAGAGCTGACAAAGGCGTGGATCAGTTTCTCAGCATCATTCAGAGACAAGATGCTCCTAATCTTGGCAATATTGTGCAGATGATAGAAGGCAGTCTTAGAAACAAATTTAATATGTGAATTAACCCTTTCAGTGTGAGAATTTGCATGCCCCTAGTGGCAGAGCGCGGCACTGCGTCTGCCTTCTCACTCTGACTTTGTCAAAAGTAAGTGAGAAATTTCTGTTTTTTTAAAATGTACTGATTTCTTTTTCATATACTAGGAAGATAAGATGATGAGGTACCTCTGTACAAAAAACGGTGTCAAAAGACTGAATCATTTTTTGTGCAAATACATCCACAGTCTAGTTTTGTCTGAGTTATGGAATTTAAAGAGGTGCCGCAACATTATGCAAATTAGATGCGTAAATTTATTCCTATCTGAAACTTTGGATTATATTTTATATCTTTCTAATTGAGCCATTATCTCTTACCACTTTCAAGTTGTAGCCTTGGAAATCTGAACTATTTTATTGACAAAAAATATTTACCACTCTTGACCACTAGGGGGTATGTCGCAGTTTGGCACCATACACACTCAAAGGGTTAAAGGATAGATCTTGATCAAAAATAACTCCAAGGTTGCACGGTGGCACGGTGGCGCAGTGGTTAGCACTGTGGCAGCACAGTTTTACCCTCGGCTGGGGGAGCGCGGGGATCGTGGGTTCGATCCCAGCCCCCGACCAACAGTGATCTGTGTGGAGTTTGCATGTTCTCCCCGTGTTTGCGTGGGTTTACTCCGGGATTTCTCCGGTTTCCTCCCACACGCCAAAAACATGCAGGTTAGGGAGTTAAGGGGCGCTTGCGCACGCAGCGACCGGCAGCTGGTGGCTTGTCACGAGACTGCCAAACAAATCGACCTACGGGTACAAATAAGTAACAAAAAAAAAAAAAAGGGTTCCTCACAGAACTATTCAGAGTGAGAGTGGCAGCATCCAAATTAAGAGTATGATTTGGAAAGGAATTTCTAAGGTTTTTTGGGCCAACAAGAATGACTTCAGTCTTATCTGAGTTTAGTAGCAGAAAATTACAAGTCATCCAGGCTTTGATTTCCTTAAGACAGGCATCTAATTTGGCTAATGGATTACAACCATTGGGCTTCATTGACAGGTATAGTTGTGTGTCGTCTGTGTAACAATGAAAATGTATACAATATATAAACTAAAAAGAGTAGGGCCTAACACAGATTCCTGTGGAACTCCGTGACTGAGCTTAGAGTTGAAAGAAAATTCATCATTGATGTGAACAAACTGAAGTCTATCGGACAAATAAGATCTAAACCACTGCAGCAGAGTTCCATTTAGTCCAACATAGTGTTCTAATCTATCAAGTAGAATGTCATGATCGATAGTGTCAAAGGCTGCACTAAGATCTAAAAGGACAAGTACAGAAATGAGTCCATTATCAGATGCGATAAGGAGGTCATTAGTGACCTTCACTAAGGCTGTTTCAGTGCTGTGATGAACTCTGAACCCAGATTGAAACTCTTCAAATAAACCAATTCCCTGCAAGTGGTCAAACAATTGCGCAGCAACAACACTTTCTAAGATTTTGGAAATTGAAAGGCAGATTAGAGATTGGTCGATAGTTAGCCAAAACTCCAGGATCGAGCATTGGCTTTTTGAGTAAGGGTTTAATAACAGCAATTTTAAAAGCCAGTGGTACATAACCCAGAGTTAAAGAAGCATTAATTATGTGAAGAATAAAGCTACCAATAATTGGGAAGACAATTTTAAATAACCTGGTAGGAACAGGATCCAAAAGACAAGATGAAGGCTTAGATGAGGAGATTATTTTATCCATCTCTAAAAGGTCAATTGGAGTAAACTTATCTAAATAGATATCAATTGAGGGAGCTGTAGTAGTTAATGTACTTGAGTTTACAGTAGAAAGAATCTGACTGATTCTAGCTCTAATAGATAAAATTTTATGATTGAAAAAGTTCAGAAAGTCCTTACTAGAAAGCACTTTGAGATGTGAGGATTGACCGAGTCCTGACTCTTTGTCAGCTTGGCTATAGTGTTGAAAAGAAACCTGGGGTTATTCTTATTCGCTTCTATTAATGCAGAATAATAACTTGTTCTAGCTTTTCTAAGAGATTTTTTATAAATTAAGAGATGATTTCTCCATGCTAAATAGAATTCATCTAAATTAGTAGAACGCCATTTCCTTTCCAGTTGACGAGTCTTCAGTTTTAAGCTACGAGTTTCTGTGTTAAACCAAGGAGTTAGAAATCTCTGGTTAGACTTTTTCTTTTTTAAAGGGGCCACCAAATCTAGAGTCTGATGCAGAGAGGCTGTAACACTATCTACCAAGCTATCAATTACGGAAGGAGCAGGATCTCCATCTTTTATTTCCATTGTGTTGACCCATGGTATAGAGGAGACAATCTGCAAAAATTTAGTAACAATGTCATCTGAAAGACATCTACTGTAGTAATAGTTTTCTTTAGGAGTCAAATAATCAGAAATAGTGAAATCAAAGGTTAACAGACAATGGTCTGACAGTACAGGATTATGAGGAGACACTACCAGATTTTCTATATCTATACCATAAGTCAAAACGAGGTCCAATGTATGGTGGAGATAATGGGTAGAATTTTCTACTTTCTGGGAAAACCCCATTGAGTCTAAAATTGAACTGAATGCCTTATTAAGACAGTAACTATCTACATCAATATATATATTGAAGTCCCCTACAATAATTATTCTATCTGATTTCAACACTAAATCAGCTAAAAATTCAGCAAATTCAGATAAAAACTCTGAGTAGGTCGAGGGAGGACGGTAAACTATGGCAAAGAAAATTAGATTCAAGCCAAGATAGCGAACATGCCCCACACTGAGGACTAGGCCCTCAAAGGAATTAAAACATGATTTTTGCTTTATATTAACTAGTAATTTAGAATGGAAAATTGCCACTACTCCACCTCCACAACTGGAACTTCTGGCATTATGATAGTTTAGATAACCAGAGGGAGTTGATTCATTCAAACCAACATAATCATCTTGCCCTGCCCAAGTCTCTGTGAGGGATAATAAATCGATCTGATGATCAATTAAAAGATCATGGACTAAAAGAGACTTGGAAGTTAGAGACCTAATATTTAATAAACCACATTTAATTTTTAAATTATGAGGAGGAACAGAGGCCAAATCATTAAATTTAGAGACTTGAGGTTTGATCTGAATTTTACCAACATTCTGTTTCATCACTTTGGGATGGTTATGCACCATATTTTTATTAACTTTTTTATTAACTTTGGGAGGAGCAGACAAGGGTTCTCTAAGGGAGAAGACAGGGGCAAAGTTGGGGGTGGTGGATGAGGAAGAGCTGCATAAAGACGTGTATTTATCAAGTTGTGCTGTATTTGTCTTGAGTTATAATATTTTGGGTAACGGGAGACAGACACAATCTCTGTAGGGTTATAAGTCGAAGACTGATCCAAACAATGAGGATTATTTGGATTAATGGGATTAATATGAGAAGTGGAAACAAGACCAAAAAAGGGCTGATTGGCAGACCCAGGAACTTCAGAGTGAGTTAACACACCAATTTTCAGTCACTGAACTAAAAAACACTGAATGGAATAGAACAGATTGTCCCTTGAGACACGTGCACCAAGTCTATTAGGGTGGATGCCATCAGGCCTCATAAGTGATGGGCGGTTCCAAAACAAGTTAAAATTGTCTACAAAACCAATGTTAAAAGTAGGACATGTAAAACATAACCAAGTATTAAGACTGAGAGTTCTGCTAAAATAATTGCAACCTCGTCTGAGAGGTGCCAAAGGCCCAGAGATAAACACACGTCTGCCACAGTTCATAAGAGTGGACAGAAAGCTCCTGAAGTCATTCTTTCAAATCTCCAATGCTTCATCTGGGATGTTATTGCATCCAACATGTACTATGACAGTTTTAACGTGGGGGAATTCATTTAGTAGGTCGGGGTAAGAGCCTCAGTGTCAGACACTCTAGCCCCAGGAAAAAATCTCATGATACAGTACCTGCTTCTGACGTTCCTCATAATCGTGTCACCAATTACCAGCGTCGTCTGGGGGGGGGGGGGGGGGGGGGGGGGGGGTCGGTGGATTCTGACAAGGTGAATAATTTTGTCAATGGTGTTGTTGTTGTGAAGGCTGGGTGATGCGCTCTCTTATATTCTTGGCTTTTCATTGTCTTGGAAGTGCTTGCCCTTCAAAAATGGCTTCATGGTGCTAAAGAGGTAGAATTTATATGGTGCAAGGTTGGGAGAGTAAGGATTGAGGAAAGATTTCATAGCAGCAGGACTGTCAAGAATGCCCCTTCGGAGAATGAAGGCAGACCCAGGCACTGAATTGAGTTTGTGACATTTATTAACAAAAATAACATAAAGTCCAAAAATAGTGCTGACAATACAAAAATGTAACAAATAATAACTTACAAGGATGAGCCTCAAAGCAAGGAGTGCTCTGGAGAAGCAGAAGAGACACTTGAGAGGCTGGGAGAAGTGGAGTGATCAGAAGTAGATCCAATATTGCAGCAATGCAACAGTGAACAGGCAGTGCTTAAATATACAGGGGAAAATGAGCTACAGGTGTGAGTCGCTGAGCGAGCAGGTGACCTAAATTGATCAACTGCTCACAGCTGAGCTGAGCGGGGAGCAGACTGTGAGCAGTTAGAGGGAGTGTCTGGGAAAGGGGAGGCACAAGTGTAAACAAATCCAAAATATATACAGAAAACTAACAAAATCAAACTAATCAGACATACAATACTTAAAAATAAAGTGAGGGTCTGAACTCAGTGAAAACATGCGCTCAGACACATGACAAGGATCGTGCTTCCATCTGGGTAACATGCGAGTTGTGAACTGGGGCGTTGTCTTGCAGGAGGCAGACACTTTTCATCAGCATGCCACACCTCTTGGTTTTGATGGCCTTCTGCAATTTCTGCAGCAGTGAAGTGTAGTAAGTCCTGGTAGCTGGGGTACACATTGCCAGGAAATCCATGAGCTGTACTCCATGCTGGTCCCAAAATTACTTTGCCCGCTAAGGGTTGGGCACTTGCCTTCTTTGGAGGTGGTGAGTCATAATGCTTCCATTGCTTTGACTGGGCTTTAGTCCCAAGATCATAGTGACAGATTTACGTTTTATCCTGCATGATTAGTCTGCTGAAGAAGTTCACCTGGTTTTCTTGGCACATAGCCAAAAGAGCCTGGGAGCACTTTCTGGGAGCACCCTCATACTCTGTGAAGACATGCAATAGCCTGCTTTATTTTATTCTAGTGCAAGTAAATGCTGAACAACCAACAGAAGGGTCTGACTGAGAAATCATGGAAATAAAGCTGGGTTCACACTATAACGTTTGGACCACCTTTTACTGATGTTTTGAAAAATCAGAGAAATCAGTCCAAACGTTGGTGAAATTCTGTTCGTGAGCACACACCAGCTTTTACAAATTTTTACAAACTTTTACAAATTTTTGCTAGCTTTTGCTAGCATTGCATTCAGTGTTGTCAAACTTTTGCCAACTTAGGCTACTGGATGTGTAGCAGTTGCCAACTTAGGTTAATTTAAGCTAAGAATACTCAGTGCATTTCAGCTGACATCAGTGTCAGGCGACGCTCATATAAAGTTCAGCGTTTGTGGAGGCTTCCTGCCATTCTGGACCTGCTTTCTTGGGTGGATTCACACTACAACGTTTGGACCAACTTTTACTAACGTTTTGGCAAACGTCTGCTTCTGCTGGCAAAAGTTCATAAAAGTTAGTGTTTGTTGGCAAACACTGGCAAAAGTTGTATTCGTTGAGAATTTTCAGCATGCTGAAAATTTGCTGACGTTTGGAAATAAACGTTGGTGAAAGTTGTGTTCAATTTGTAAAAGTTCCTGAGCGCTGGGCTAAATTATGCAGAGCTCACCTAAGTCAGTCTAAGTTAAGCTCCTTTGGCAAACGCTGACTGAAATGCTGGTGAAAACAGATGTTTTTAGATCAAAACTCAGTTCAGACATGCAGGAACGAAAGAGGAAATAGAGAGAAGGGGGAGTTAAAAAAAGAAGAAAATATATATGTAAGAGCACAATGTAAAGTATTTGTTTGGTGATAACATGGAGTGTATGACATGTTTTTTATTTTTTTTAATATATGGGATATACAGTATATATATATATATATATATATACAGTATATATACAGTATATATACGTATATAACGGACATTTGTGGGTTTGTTTGCAGGTGATGGGTTTGGTGGGTGGTTTCGTGTCTTTGCAGTGTTATTTTACTACCACCAGGTTGTGCAATTGCACAAATGTATCTTTTGCCAGTAGGATTACTGGTTGCCTTGGAAACAACAGCTGTTTTTTTTTTTTTTTGCTGTCTGCAAAAGCATTTTCTTGGTCCGTGGAATAAAGGTTTTTCATGAACTTTTCAGTCAGAGTCTGTCTACTCTCTGTCTGCTACATATACATATACATATACGTATATATATATATATATATATAGTATATAATCTCCCAAAAATGTGACAGCTCAAAAGAAGAAAAAAATCTCATTGAGAAATTTACTGTTCTTAATTTTCTGCTCCATACATAATCATTCTCCAGGATTTACTGGTTCACTTCCAGTGTGGGAATCCAACAGCATTAATGTGGTGTCAAAAAGTAAAACAACATTTTACGGGATTTTATGTTATTTTAATGGAGAGAGGTGTAACAGTCAAAATATAATCATCCGTCATTTTATTTATATGGTGATTCATCAGTAGTTTTTTAATTCCATCCACATTCACATTTTAATTTCGGACTTAGTGTTGGAGTCTATAGCATTATTTTATTATTTTTTTAGATGAATGAATGAACAGGGGAAAAGTGCATGCAAAAGTAACTACATGGGAATGTAAAACAAAAATAAATACTGAAACGTATGCCCAAGGAAGATGTGTTCACTCCAGAAGCAGGTCCAGAATGGCAGGAAGCCTCCATAAACACTGATCTTTATATAAGATAAGATAAGATAAGATAAGCCTTTATTAGTCCACAATGGGGAAATTCCAGGATTGCAACAGCACAGGGATAGCAACGCTCAGAGCAATAATTTAGAAGATAAGAAAATAAGAGCAGTGAATATACGTACATATGTACACATAAATATATAAATATATATACACACAGCACAGAGCATTGTAGCTAGATGGAATAAACAGCATAACCATCTATTTAGTTACCCTACATGGTATGAATATGTACCCATACATATTGTCACCCTCCATAGCGACTGATATTGTCCTAGTTGTATACTGGAGGGGACCATTTGTGTAAGTCTGTTGTGTCTTTTGCATTCAATACTGTTAGGTCGTCACGTTTTTTTGCTATCTCTGTGAGCAGCCCTGCTTAGGTTATACAGTCTGACAGCCGTAGGTAGGAAGGACCTGCAAAACCTCTTGGTCGTGCACCTAGGATGATGTAGTCTACTGCTAAATGAGCTCCTCAGTGCGTTCAGTATGTCCTGCATGGGGTGGGACTCAGACTCCAACAGAGATGACAGTTTAGCCACCATGCTTCTCTCCCCTACCTCCTCCACTGGGTCAAGGCGTTGCCCCAGGACAGAGCTAGCTTTCTTGATCAGTTTGTTCAGTCTCTTCCTATTGGCTGCTGTAATGCCGTTGCCCCAGCAGACCACTCCAAAAGTGATGGCTGATGCCACCACCATGTCGTAGAATATCTTCAAGAGCACCCCTTGTACACCAAAAGACCTGAGCCTCCTCAGTAGGAACAGCCTGCACTGTCCCTTCTTGTAGAGTGCGTCAGTATTGTGTGACCAGTCTAGTTTATTGTTCAGATGAACACCCAGGTACTTGTAGGATGTCACCATCTCAATGTCTGTTCCCTGGATGTTTTTCTGGTGCTGCGAGGGGTTGTCCTTGCCTGCGGCAGTCCACCACCAGCTCCTTAGTTTTCCTCGCGTTGATCTGGAGGCAGTTCCGATGACACCAGTCCACGAAGTCCTGGATAAATCCTCTGTACTCAGCTTCATCTCCGTTGGAGATGAGGCCGACGATCGCAGAGTCGTCAGAGAACTTTTGTAGATGGCAGTGTGTTGTGTTGTGTGAGAAGTCCGCAGTATAAAGGGTGAACAGGAAGGGAGCCAAAATGTTATGAGCGTCACCTGATGCTGATGTCAGCTGAACTGCGTTGAGTATTTCTCTGATTTTTCAAAACGTCTGTAAAAGTCAGTCTAAACACTATAGAGTGAACCCAGCTTTAACTTAGGCTGACTTAGGTAAACTCTGCATAACTTAGCTCAGCACTCAGGAACTTTTACAAAATGAGCACAACTTCCACCAACGTGTATTTCCAGATGTCGGTAAATTTTCAGCATGCTGAAAATTTTCAAAGAACACAGCTTTCGCCAGCTTTTGCCAACAAACACCAGCAATCATTAACATTTGCTAGCAGAGCCAGACGTTTGCCAAAACGTCAGTAAAAGTCGATCCAAACGTTGTAGTGTGAATCCACCTTAAAGCATAGCTACAGTTTAGTCATTTGTTATATGACCTAAATTTGTTTGGACAAATCCATCGATTATTTGTGTCTGACAGGCTCTTCCTTTAGCTAATAAGTCTTCTTCTTGTCCAGGCTGTTCCTTTTAGGGGTCACCACAGTGGACTGTCTGAACCCATCTTATCCTATCCCTTGCATTTGGACCGGCATTAGATGTACACTGGCTTTTGGAGAGATTCTTGCTAGTAGATTAGCCTACCATGGAGACCTTGCTTTGAATAAAGATAGAATATGTAAACTAACTGAAAGGGGGGTGGGTGGTTCTCATAGACATCCATGTGTAGACTTCTTTATTTTGGAACCATGACAGTCACACTTGAAGTTTCAACCAACTCTCAGTCTTGAGAACACAAGACTGAGAAGTCAGTCTTGTGACAAAGAAACAGTTACAGTCCTTAAGCTCAGAGAGGTCATACCTCCACTAACACTTAAGTGCTCCAAACAATTCCAAACCTTTCTACAATGATTGATCCACACCAGATCCTGATTGATATCTGGATCAACAGAATATTCTGCACACTCACCACACATACACCTGAAATTAGTCAAATTCCATGCAAAATTATCAGAGAAATTATTAGGGAAACCAAAAAAGCACCTTACAGTGTTTAGAAAAGTAAACAAATCTTGCATCTACCCCTTGATTTGGAGCCACTCCAAAACCTAATGGATTCTTCCTTGGCCCAATTTCCACCATATTTCATTGAAATGGGACCAGCAGTTGTTGCACAACTGAATGATAAATGGACAGATGGACAAACAAACCTGACTACTGCCTTCTTGATGAGAGCAACTGCAAACAAAATAGGAATTAAACTGCCACACTGGTAATTTTGTTGTCCTCTGGCACAGTAATATAATTGTTATTTCTGCAGTTAATAATGGGACCACTTAACAGGCGTGGGAGGTATTAATGGTAGATGATATAACCAACATAAATTTGGCCTATGGTAGAAACTTGGATTACATCAGCCAATTGTAAAAGCACATGTTAATCAATTAGATAATTAAAAAAGCAATCTAATTTTGAAGAATGGTGTAGAACTTAACATTTGTGGTTATAGTTTGAGATGCTACAGCAGACTATGTTTTTAAAACAAAGTGTCAGCCACTGTGCAATGGAGTTAGAGCTCCTTAAAGCTTGTAGGTGTATTAAGGAAATACAGTAACTGTAGGTACGTAACAACTGCATGCTCACAGGTGTCAATTATTTAGTGAATGAAAATGATCATTAAGAAAGGAACTACTCTTTTCAGACTAACCAGACTATGTAGGTACAGCAGCAATTTTAACTTCACACACAAACTGGAGTCTGCAGCACAAATTGTGAATTCAATCTTTTAATGTCTGGTTGTTGTCAGTTGTCTGCCAGAAGGTAAAGTGATGAAAATGTTCAAAATATAGTATACACTGTCAGTTTACAGTAAAGAGTGCTTTTTTACCTTTATTTTATCAGGAATTCTCATAGAGATGGGAGTATGTTACCCATTCAGAAACATTTGTTTGTTTGCATAAAGAAATTAAAAAATCAGAAGTAACAATGTAAGAAAAGAAAATTGTACAAATCATGAAAATACACTAGTGGTTTCATGTTAATTGCCCATTAACACCTCGCCCCCGTTAACAACAAGAAATTTTGTGATCGCAGTTAACGGCAGTTAATGGCAGAAAGCGCGAACAGTACTTTTTTGGCCTAGCTGCCCTCCATACTGGAAGCCGCTCTGCAGCCTTAGACACTGGCTGCAGCATACAAACATTGTGAAGTCAAATAAGCTGGGTCATAGCCATGGAAATCCAAAAAACGCTGTCATGTTTAAGTTTACAGTGTTATCTGTCGGAGCTCTCACCTGGATAATTGTCACAGCCTCCTCCAAAACTTTGCCTGGATGTCGGTTTGGAAGCCAGCTAGCGGTATAAACGTCTACTTGCTATGGTTGTAGCTTGCTGCCAGCAGCTAACACGGACAGACACGCTGCCTGTTTCATCCTCATAGCTCTGGGTCCAGCTGTCACCAGGTGAGTAGCAGTCTAAAATTCTCAAGCTGTGTTCCACTCACTCCCACGCCCTGTTTTTGCGGCGTGGTGGGAGACATCACAGGTGAGATAGTGTCATAACCCGAGTGTTGGTTCTGGCCACACTCGGGTCTCATATCTTTTGTTCCCTGGCTTTGGCAGCTGAGGGTTCCTTCCAGCTCCTCGGGCTCTTATTGTGAAGGCGCCCGGGGGAGCTCCCTGCTGTCAAAGTCAGCTGCTGCTCTGCTGTCATTAGCAGCAGCTGTGCCGCGTTGGGGTCATTAGCCGCCAGAGATATAAGCGGGTGCTAAATGTCCTCCAGCGCGGCAGTCTCTGTTATATCCTGTTATGATCACCTGCTATGCTCTTCTGTATGTTCAGCCACGTTCCGTCGTGCTCCTGTTATTCTCAGGTATGTTCCTTTGAGACCTTACTCTCACTGTTGTCCGTCTGGCGCATCGGGTGTCCCCCGGTTCAGACGTCACCCAGCCACTGTATGTGTTCTGTGAGTGTTCTGCCTTATCCTCAATAAATTACCACTGCAAACTCTCTGGTGACTGAGGCGTCTTGTGACGGTCCGTGAGGGCCGTCGTGACAGTAGACTGCCGCCTAACGCCCGGAGAGGAGGCGTTGTATCGAGACGCCATTCACCGTGTAGTTTGCAGTAGTGGACTGTTTGTTCCTACCTGTCTGGGTGCCGTGTTGAAGCATGCCATCGTGGAGGTCTCGTGCTCGGAGGCAGGACGCTGTTCTCGTTGACACCCTCGAGCGCGTGGACAGAGTCCTTGTCGCCGCCTCCCTCCTCGAATACAACAGCGAAGTGCCCTGGTACCTGGACCTAGCCGAGGAAATTCTGGATTCTCTTCCCCGCTTCACTAATCATCCAGAGGTAAGCGTGAGGAGAGATGACGTCGCCGCCCAGCGTGAGATACTCCGAGGGCTGGAGGGAAATCCTGGCAGGAAGCTGAAGCGGAGGAGACGTCGCCCCTCGCTTCGGGATCCCGCTCCTGCCTCCGTTCCGGCCCGGGAGTTCGCACCACCCGGAGGTCTTTTCCCATCGGGCATGTCGTCACTCGGGATTCCCCCAGAGAAGCTGCAGATGACAGCAGAAGAGATCTGGGACCGGGTGGCTGCTGCTTGCTCCGCTAAGAATCCTCCGGCGTGTATGAAGCATGTGGTGGCGGCGGTCAGACTGGTGGAGAGGAATCCAGCGCTGCGTGAGTTTCCTGAGTTTGCTGATTTGCTTGCCGCCGTTTCTGCTCAGGAACGGCGATTTCCGGACCTCACCTTCGCCTCACCCCCTACAAGGAACCGTCGTCACTCCGGCTTCCAACCTCGGCTAGAGCCCCGTCTGGATGCTGTCCCGGGTCGCCGCAAGGGCTCAACCCCCCACACAGCTGTCACTCCCGCGCCTCGTCAGAGGGGAATCCCCGCAGCCTCGTCTTCTCCCTGGCCCTCGCCTGCTGTCCCGTCAGCGCTCCATGCCCGACTGACCCCGGCTGTCGCCCCCTCCTCCTCGTCGCCTATCCTGGCTGCTGTGTGTCACGAGAGCTCCGTTTCGGCGAGCTTCATCCCGGATCCGCCTCGAGTGGCCTCATCTCGTCTTCCCAGAGGGCCCTCTGTCGCCATCCAGCGGGGAAAGGAAGGAATGACGTCCCCCACAGCGGAGACCATCTTACCCTTAGGGGAAAGGCGAGTGCATGATAATTCCTCTTCTTTTGACATTGTCTTGCCTTGTCTGACTCCTAGGGGTGGAGTTCGGGGTATGCAGCCCCCCGAGCTCCCTCCACCCGCTGTGGATGAAAGTAATAACCCTGCTTCCTCTGTGTCTCCCCCCGCTGAGCGGTCCTCGACGTCAGACCAACGTCGCTGGATGAGGAGGGGGCCTGCGGTTCTGGAGAGCCTGGTTCCGGTTCCGCAGCCACGCCATGGGCGGAGGAGGAGAGCGGACTGCAGCGTGGAGCCATCGCCGATGAAGAAGCGTCCCCGGGGTTCCACGGAGGAGCGGTCCGGTCCAGCAGGGCGAGATTCTCCTGCCACCATGCCGTGCGGGCCACCGGCGTGGACATCGGTGCCGGAGGACTCTCTAGCTGCACACACCATCATGCCAGCTGCGGAGCCCGACGCAGCTGAGTGGGAGCCTGAGGACGACCTCCTGACTTCTGAGCCCGGATCATCGCAGTCCTGGACGGCGTCAGAACCCGAGCTCAGGCAAGTGCTCTGTTTTATCTTTCTTCTTCACCTTTTAGAGCACTTTTGCCTGTCTCAAGGGGAGATGAGCCGGGTGCAGCCGCCCGCTGCGTCCGAGCTTATCTCGCCGGGTTCTGGCGCTGCCGGTGATCCTGATCCCGGGTTTTCTCTCTTGTGTGAGTCTTCTCCCAGGGTCGCCGGCGAGGGGCTGCTCTCGCCTGCTGCGCCAGAGGTTCCGGTTTCGGGGTTGGAGGTCGAGTCTGGTGCCACGCCGACCGGGTCCACCGGGAGTGCTGTTCCGGTCCAGTTGGGGTCCACCGTGGGTTTGGTTCCGGAGGCCCAATCGGGGTCCACCGTGGGTTTGGTTCCGGAGGCCCAATCGGGGTCCACCGTGGGTGCTGCACCAGCAGGTCCTAGGTTCGGTGAGGGAGCTGCAGATCCCCAGCCACCGGATGCTGGACAGGCTCGTTTTCTTCTTCACTCTCATCTCCATTGTCATCCTCCTCGTCTCCCTGAGGCGCGCTGCCGATGTTCACCTGGGGCCGTTGGGGTTCCGATTGCTTCGCCCGGTTCTCCCTCATCTCTCCCCTTTTCAGCGGAACCGCCGGCTACTTTGACTCAACGGTTCTGGTGGGCTAGCAATGCGGGTCGGCCGCCCGAAAGACTGTCTCGCCAATTTGGCTCTCTGGGTCGGCCTCCCGACATTTTGGACTCCCTGTGTGGCGACCTGGTCCGGCCGCCTGAGATTCTCTGCTTCCGAGCATGGGACCGGAGTAGGCCGCCCGAACTGTTCTTTCTCCCCCTGCCTGTTTTGTGGCCTCCTGTTGCCGGTCGGCCCCCCGAACTTTCTGCCTCCGCCCCTCTGGGTCAGAACTACACCCTTCCCGGGGTTTCTGTTTGTCTGTGAGACTGTTGGGGTGGGGGTGGGGGGGTTGATCTGTGTTTTTTGTGGCTCACTCCTTTCTTGTTCCAATGTTTGGTGGTCCTTTCCCTCCACCTTATGTCAATTCGTTGTTTGCCTATATATATTGCCTGTGGTTTTGTTGTTACCCACGTTTAAGGGATTATGGGTTTTTTTTCTATAGCCTTGTTGGTTGTTTGTCTCTCTCTCCCTCCTGCCAGCACCCCATCCACCCACCCTAGGGGGGTGGGGGGGGTGGGCTTGGGTGTTACTCTGGCCACTCAGAGCTCGGCCTTGAGGGGGAGGTACTGTCATAACCCGAGTGTTGGTTCTGGCCACACTCGGGTCTCATATCTTTTGTTCCCTGGCTTTGGCAGCTGAGGGTTCCTTCCAGCTCCTCGGGCTCTTATTGTGAAGGCGCCCGGGGGAGCTCCCTGCTGTCAAAGTCAGCTGCTGCTCTGCTGTCATTAGCAGCAGCTGTGCCGCGTTGGGGTCATTAGCCGCCAGAGATATAATCGGGTGCTAAATGTCCTCCAGCGCGGCAGTCTCTGTTATATCCTGTTATGATCACCTGCTATGCTCTTCTGTATGTTCAGCCACGTTCCGTCGTGCTCCTGTTATTCTCAGGTATGTTCCTTTGAGACCTTACTCTCACTGTTGTCCGTCTGGCGCATCGGGTGTCCCCCGGTTCAGACGTCACCCAGCCACTGTATGTGTTCTGTGAGTGTTCTGCCTTATCCTCAATAAATTACCACTGCAAACTCTCTGGTGACTGAGGCGTCTTGTGACGGTCCGTGAGGGCTGTCGTGACAGATAGTTGTTTATGTTTTTACAGTTTTTCTGCTAAAAGGGAAGTTGTGTTTGTTGTGACACACGAGGTCCGTTATTTTGTGTTGAGCTGCTTAAAAGCGATGGATGTTTGCAGTGGGAGAAAGTGCAAGCTCCTTTTGTGGCTGCAGTGCTGGTTGGTTGTTGTTCAGTGATGTTACTGAGCCCTGGCATTCTGTTGTTTGCACATGCAGTAGTACTTTTGAGAATTTTCTGGAGAATATTCTGGATAATTTTTGTTATTTTGGATATGCTGAAAGCTTTACAGGTCTGATGACATGATTTTGACATTTTTTAGCATGTTGTGTAAACCCAAAAGTCATTGTCGATGATCAATATAATATTTACAACCGTGCCTGCATAAACTAGTTATCATCAAAAAACCGCAGCCGCTGACTGGACTGTGGTGCCGCCCTTCATTTGATGGGCGGCACCACAGTCCAATCAGTGGCTGGACCACTGACCACTATGGTCCAGCCGCTGACTGGACCATAGCCGCTGACGGTCCATAGCGACCACTATGACGTAAGCAACAGAACGGATGCCGGTGTTGTTGACTGGAATGACAGCAGCTTTGTAGCTCACAGTTTCTCTGTTTTCTTGTTTTAATTTTACTGCTACGCCTTTGCGTTGTGTTGCAGGCTTAGATAAACAGTAGGCTGTGAAAGACCACATCACATAAGCTTCCTCATGCTCTTTTACGCAGGAGGAGCACACGAGGAGGGGAAGGATTAATGGATTTACGCACAGCTTTGACCTACTTTCTGTGATTGCGTGTTGACGCTCGCCGGTCCGGCCACGTCCCCTCTCTCATTATCACCAGCTGATTCAAGCTCCAGTTGATGATCTTTCCCGGTCCTCGCCCAGGTGCTTCTCATCACACCATCACCAGCAGTGCGTGTATATAGCGGCCGTTTGCCAGTCATGCACTGCTGGTCCATAGTATTGTCATCTGTGCTGTTAGTCTGCCAGTATTTTCAACACTCTCACGACATGTTAGTCACTCCATGTTTGCCGTGGTTCTCGTGCGTCCTTGAAGCGATGTCGGCTCTGGGGCGCATCTGTGGCTAACACGTCTCCTCTCATTCATTCTCTGGGCAATGCCGGCCCCCGAACGCCATCAGTAAGTGTGTTTGTGTTTTTTGTACGTCACCTTTGTGGGAATTGTCTGTCTTTCTGTATTAAATGTGCTGTGGTGAACCCTGCACATAAATCCTCGTTATTTCATTTACGTGTAAATAATGAGGATTTACGCGAGGATTTATGCGCAGGATTCACCACAGCACATGTATTGAACATAAGAATGATGACAACAGTTCCCAAAAAGGTGAAGACTTACAAAAATAAACAGAAACACTTACAGTTGGCGTTCGGGGCTGACATCGCCCAGCGAATGCATGGAGAGGAGACGTGTTAACCACAGTTGTGCCCCAGGGCCGACATCGCTGACTGTCAAAGAGAGAGGGGGCGTGGTCGGACCGGCAAATCTTGGACAGTGCCCACCTGAAAGTGGGTCAAAACGGCACACAAACCACGTGTACAAAACATAAAAACAACAAGAACTCAAACAATAATACATAATAAACCCGATGCCTGAGCTATAGAGAATACACTGCTATGATTTTATTGAAAAATCAGGTTTAAATAAATTATATTTATGAATAAATAATTTGTTGCAATATCTGTAACAAAAGCATAACACTCGGTGTTCCCCTGCCGTGTGTTTGTCGCTGCTGCTGTAGCGTGCATGTGTGCTTCTCCACTGTCACTCTGAGTCTGACTCGCTAGGCACAATGCCTGCTTTGCACGGCTCAAACCTATAAGATCTGATGCCCCCAGATTCTTCATTATCATCCCATTCTTTGGAACTATAATCGTCTGAAGATTGGACAATACAAACAAATTCCAGACTACATGTGCTGGAACCATCGTCGATGTTTTCTACCACTTCCATCCTGTGTGTACAATGGGCAGCCGAGCGCTGTGTTCTATCGATGACATTACAACGTGGCCGGGAAGGTTTTGCCACTGACGCAATTGGTGACGTGGCGCTCATGAAAACGTTGGATATTTGCGTGAAAAAAAGCCTGTCTGACTTAAAACTGCACAGACCAGCCTATTTTGTCATATTGTATTATGTGTTGAAAAATTAGATGAAGTCAAAAACGTGTCATCAGACCTTTAATAAACCTGTAAATGAAGAAGGCAAGCATATTTGTCCACTCCCATGTTTATAACAGTATGAGAAACTTGAAAAATTACCAACTTAAGGTGTTGTTTTTGTTGTTCGTCCGTCATTCTTGACGATAACCAAGGACATCACAGGGAAGAGGACTGGGTGTGGTGTGTCCAGCTGTGGCTGATCAATCTGATGCGGGCTCA